>CM053789.1:113974302-115174302 GCA_028749045.1 Cupressus sempervirens | reverse complement strand
GTTGAAAGTTATCTTTTTGTTCTGTTATCGTCACATAGAGTTTTTAACTCATTTGAATAAATTCTCCACTTCTATCAAATGTTAAGAATTTAATTTTTAAATTAGATCCATTCTCAACTCTAATTTTTACTATCTCAAATTTGTCAAAATGTTTAGATTTACTTCTAACAAATACAACCCACATCATTCTAGTGGAATCATTAATAAGAGGCATAAAATACCTTTCACCATAAAAGGATCCTATCTTTTTATGACTACTTAGATATATATGCACAATCACAAAATTTGCTAAAGTAATAAACATTTTAATTGGAAAAGAACTTCTCTTCTATTTTTTCACAAACGTTCTTTGCACATTATAATAGCAGGTTTAACAAGCTTAGGAAAATGTATAAGAACAAATATAGTACTAACCTTCACAATGTTATCAAAGTCAATTTAGAAAAATATCTTACACCATAGCCAACTGTCATCCACTTTAGCAACCAAATATTCATTTCAATAAGGTTCAATTGAAATATAGTACTTATTCTTGTACCATTGCCAATAAATGTACAATTCTTATCCTCAAATGGAAGGTTGACCCCCTCTATACCAAGTCAAAAAATAAATTCCACCAATATCTCCTAATATCTTCATTAAATCTTAAATATGTAAACAATAAATGAAATAGCCATAGAAAGATAACCATGTAAAATTACACCAGATATGTTAACTAGGGAAACCCTAGTGGGGATGATGCCCACAAAATAATGTGCTAACATAAAATTTCTTGGTGAAAGGATAGATCATCTTAGGAGTCAATGAAATACAATTAGTACATAGAGCCCCTATTACTAGACTTTGAATCCTTGTTAGAAGATTCCAACACTAATAAGATTTGTTCCAACCCTATTAGGAGTTAAAAGGAGGACACATGAATTCACTATCCAAATAGCCTCAAAATAGTCTTCATTAGACAATCTTCTAGATAAGCATATCAAAAATCTTTGAATTGACTAAACAACACTTCCTTTGTCAATATATATCCTTTGAAGCTTACAATGCATCCTCAACATCAATCTCTACTATAATAAAACATTGTTCACATCAAATTCCACATTAAAAAGAACTTGTGATCTCACTAATGATAGCCATCACACTTACAATCAAGGAAAGAATCTTTGCTTTATACCAAGTCCTAAAAAAACTATTGAGTTTTCCTTGAGGCTTTCATAATTTATAATAATAATATAGGACATAATTAAGATATTATATTACACATTACATTAAAATTGTACTCTTTCTTCAAAGATATATACAATAGTCAGCTAACATGAAACATCTTCTGAACAACCTTTACCAAACCTCGTAGAATGAAAAAACTATTTTTGGCCATCTAGAACATATGATCCAAAACATATCTCTAACTATCCTCTAAGATCTCTTAACCAAGTTCTGTCTCTTCTCAAATATATAATCAATTTACTAGTATCCACTTTCCACAAACTCTCTCTTAAAACTACCTCCAAAGAACATCACATAACTCTATCATTTCTTCATGTTTCTATCTGTTCTGATTATTGTAGTATTCATACACATCACTGAATATACTCCTAATAATGTGTAAGAAAACTCATTGACATTAACTATACCAAATGAATAACCCTTAGAAACTCTAATATTTTCATAAAATAAGGTGTATGTTGACATCAATTACAAACACTATAATGAATTTATCACATAGGTAATAAATTATTTCTATATCACAAGTTTGACATACTACCCCACAAGAATATCATTAGCATTCATGCTAAAATTACCACCCTTTGACATTTAGAGAAACTTAGATGCAAAACATATAAATACTATGAATACCAAATATATGTCTTCCTCATCTTCCTTTACTCTCCCATTTATGCTTCTGATGAATGTAAACATCCATCACTCTAAGATAGGCTATAAAGAGTTTTTCAATCCATTGTTGTAGTAAGGTTATTCATTACTTTTACTATTTCCTCTATTTATTTTTATTAATTGTTCATTTATACCTCCCATTATCTATATGGTCCTTGTCTTCTTTCTCATAAGAGGCTCCAATCTACCTTTACTATATTGAAGTTTATTTTCATTTTCTATAGCACAAATATTATGTATAAAATTTTCTCTCATCCTTTTGTCCTTTTCGTTCACTCTCTTCTTCTTTGCCTTCAAACTTTCATATATTTTATTTGGTATATTTCTATGAATGTGTACGAAGTGTTTTTTAATGTCTATCACATATCTAATCATTAAATTTTCTAATTGTCTCTTCTAAAAATGATCATACAATAAATAATATTTGTTTAGTTGTGTCAAGTTACCATATTTGATGATCATTTGATCCATTATCCCTATTTTAGGCTTCCAATCTTTCTTCTTCTTTTCACTACTTTGTTCTTGTTATGATTTATATCTAGGTGGAAGGATGCATCCTCTCATCTTCTTAACTTGTGTCTCTTTCTCTTTTTTTCCTTTACTTATCTTTCTAACATACATAGCTAATATCTTCAAATGTTTCCTAAGTTTAGGTCCACTTTCTATTTTTTTGATTCTCTTAGAAATTTTAAGAGTTTCCTTCTCTATTTCTTGATTGATTGTGACCTTAGTTGTTTGTTCTACTACCATTGAAGTTGATGCAAGAGCATCCTGAGTGTAAGAGAAATCTTGCATTACCCAAAAATATTTCCTTTTTGTTTCTTGAATAAGGATTGTCTCAATGCAAAGTTATTTTGATGTAGGAGCATCCTAGTGTAAGAGCAATCTTGCATCACCCAAAAATATTTCTTTTTTAGTCCTTTTTATTTTAATAAGATCTAATAGATGGGGTGGTTACTATTTATGGGAGTTTTCTATTTTTAGTAAGTTTTTCATAGGAGCTCAAAATGTTCTCATTTTCTGCATGAAGGTTCATTGTAGAGTTATAAGCCTACCATAAAAATATCATTGCTCCAACTTAAGTATCGGAGAATTTATTGCTGATTTTTGGTGGAAAAATTTGTAGAAAAATCTTTAGGTTCATTGTTGGAGGCCTTAGATTGCCTAGATGAGGTTTGAAAACTTGACGAAAGGGTACTTACGAGGTTTCAAGCCTATAGATCAATAGTTAACATTTCTAAAATGTGGTTATAATAGCCAATTAGAGCAACAATTTGTGAGTTATGGTATTTAAAAGTTGGGCTACCTAACATATTTAAATGATTGTCAAATATGTATTGTTAGGGTCTATCGGCACTAGGTATTAAGTTTCAATATCTAGAACCTTCCTAGGTGACATAGAATTACCTATTTAAGAAAGGCCCAAACATTGTCTGGGATAGCTCTAGGTTATGGTTTGTAGCTTGTCTTCTAGATTATTATAAGGAAGGCACCCATGTGGGTTAGCATATTGTACTTGTGAATTCTGTAATTTCTCGTTTGTGGCATAAATAATAAGTCCATATTTTTTTCTCACATTTGTTGTTGTTTCTTTATTTTTTTGCTATGGTTTATGGTATAAAGAGGAGAAACCTTCATCAAGTGGTATCAAAGCTAGAGTTCTTGAGTGTGTAGATAGATCATTGATTGTGAGGCAATTTGTACTAGAACTATGGTTTGGGCTAAGCATGTAGACAAATCTTTGATTGTGAGGTAGTTTGCACTAGGGTTTTAGTGGAAGCATGAAAATTCCTCCATGAAGAGAACATGGTGGAAGATTTAAAAGTGTTACACTTGAGGATTTTAGAACCCTCCAGAGAAAAATGCAAATGATGCAAGAAAAAATTCAAAGAGGAATGAATCTTGCATTAGGAGATGAGGAAAGTGAGGATAAACGAGAAGAAGAAGGAAACATAGAGCCAAACATAGTAGAGGAAGTTCTTAACCTAGAGGAGGTAAAGCTTTTTGGGGCCATTTTTAGTATTAGAAAAAGACCTAAGTTTGATGTTCACACATTTTTGTGAAATCTCAAACCAGAGGAATTGATCGACTAGATCAATGAATTGGAAGAGTACTTTGAATATGAAGATATTAAAGATCTAGATAGTGCCAAGTTTGGGAAGGCCAAACTGAAAGGTCATGCAAAGATATGATGGAAGGAGATATAGTTGGATTTAAATAAAAGAGGAAATGAAAAAATCACTAGATGGGACCAAATGGTAGCTAAAATGAAGTGATAGTTCATTCTTGTAGATTATGAGCTTGATCTGTTGAAAAAAATGCAAGGGTTGAAGTAAGTAAGAAAATTTGTTCAAGAGTATGTATTGAAGAGTTTTATTGAGTTCTCATTAGAGCTAGCCATGCAGAAGCTAATAAGGGGAAAGTTTTCCATTATCTTAATGGGTTATGGCCAAGCATTCATCATAAGATGAGTCTTGTTTTTGTGACCATTATTGTGGAGGCATACCAGTTTTCTTTAAGGGTTGAGGAGAAACTAAGAAAGAAGTTTGATAACAAAAATAGTGAAAGAGGTCATGGTAGAAGATCTAGTGGATTATCTTATGGAGGTTGAAATGATGTGTTGGTTTAATTTTTTATAGTGTAGAGAAATTCTAAAATTTTGATGAAAAATCATTTAAATCATTGTATTATGTAGATTATGGTTTCGATCCTTATATTTTTCAAATTTTAGGTTGCCCTAGTCTTTCCCTAGTTCATGTGTTGTTTGAATTCTATTAAATTCTCAAGGTTTGTCATCAACACAGCCATTAAAATACCTTAAGTATGTAAAAACCCTAGGTCTCTTTCCAAATTTACAAAAGGGTTTGTAGAGCACTTAAGTTTTTCCCTTTATGGTCTTACAGCGTAGTTTTTTATGTAAGAACATAACACCTTCTTTCTCATGTTCCCATGGTTTCATTTTATCATACAACATAAAGGCATAAAGGAGTTCATGTTTTAAGGGAATATGCTTTTTCATTTCATAGTAGTGAAAGGTTCATTTTGAGGTTTCTCGATCATATGCTTGATCTTTGAGTGAAGAAGCGTAAAGGCTTTTTATGCTTTGAAAGTGTTTTTATGGCTTTACAGTGAATAATTTAGTGGGTGAGTAGAATGAGCTCACATTCAGCCTCATGCCAAGAAAGGATCCAAAGAAGAACAAAGAGTTAGTTGAAAACCTATTAGCTTATGATCTTGAGAGTGAGACAATGACCCCTGTAAAAGCCAGGGAGTTGGTGAATAGGAGTGGTATGATTCTAATACCACATTGGGATATTGAAAGGGCTTTTGTTCATGAGAAAATGAGAAGATAGGACAAAGCCATCAGTTATGAAGCTAGTAGCAGTGAGGGATTAAAGAGGGGGTCAGGATTTAACATAGACACAAAAAACTGTAGCAGTGTGGAGTGTTGCCCTTAACACCAAAAAGCCTAGAATGATGGATAGACAAGAAACTACACAAGGAACCATGATTGTGTAGACATTAGAAAATACTACTGGTAAATAAATGTTTATTCTAGTCAAACACTTTGTGCTTATGAATGAGGTAAAGGTAGATGAAATTGAGAATAGGCTAGCTACTATATACAATGAATTTTTAGATATAAGAAAATTGTATGAAGAGGAGCTCAAAATGAGCTATGTGCAAAAGAAGAGAATAGAAGAGTTGGAGGGAAAAATTTAGAGTTTAAAAATAAAATTAGCATCCCTCAAAGAGCAACTCAAGGCTGCAACAGATGTAGAACATGCACCTAGGTGGGTAGAAGAAGAAAGGTACACTATAGAAGTAGAGGCCCAAATAGAGGAGATACCTGTGGGGGTAAAAATGCTAGTGCTTATGGTAAATGTCAAAATAGAAGCTCCTTAATCTGATAGTGCAACCAAGAGAAGTGTTATGATGAATATACTAAGCCATAGAATAAGCATTCTGAAGCAAATATCCCAAGATGCCTTTAGTGCATTCATTAATCTACAATCTATGGAATAGGTATGCAAGGATTCAATAGGATGGCTTTGTCCAATCTTAGAATAATGGGGACCATATATGTAATTATTTGATAGATTGATACCATTGTTAGCAAAAAATCCAAATTTGCTAGATAATGTGATTGTTGTATGAGAAGGCATGGAAAAAGTGAAAGATTTGTTGCAATTTTTCATAGGAAAACTTGCAGCAATACAAAATAAAATGAAAGTATTAACAAATGGTTTTCATTCTTTAATTCTTTCTATCATTGATTCTGATAGTAAAGTGAAGGATTTCGATGAATGGTCTAATTCTTTTGACCATACTATAGACATGCTATAGGTGGGATCTATTTTCCAAGGTGATATTGATGAGTGTGTTTTCAATGAACCTAGTGACACCCTATTTAAGGTTGAGACTGAAATGAATAGTTTTACCATAGAAGGGAGAGTGATCATTAACACCAGGTGGAAAATTTTTGTTAATGAGCTAGCAACGACCAAGACATGTGAGTGGCCCACCAAGAGAGAATTCATTGTCTAGGAAGAAATCACAATGATAAAAGCTTTACCAATAGGAAGCAGTTAGAGGAAAGACAAAGTTAAAGATTTTATGCTCTAGCTATCATTTAAAACTGCTTTTTGTTGTTTCCTTTTAAATTAAGGTGTCCAAGATATTTTGAAAAAGGTTGTTGTACTTATTTTTGTAAAAGGACACCTGGACACCTATTAATTACAATTTCCCTTTTCTTGTTACAACTCATGTTATATAGATGAGTTTTCAAGGCATTGTGATGGTCTAAATTTTTGTATGTTTTCATTTTCAAGAAGTTATAGTCAGTCCAATTATGTGTATTGTTTTTAAGTTTACTTCTAGTCATGTACTTTTCAGATGACAAATTGAAATTTCAGAATTAGTATGAATTCATGGGTTTTGATTTTCTATTGGTTATTGTATTAGTCAACAAAAAGGATAATGCAAAAGGGTATTTACACTAGATCTATGTCACCATTTTCTATCTCCATTTCATGAGTTTAATAATTTTGAGATCATTTGAATAAGGTTCATTTGATTGAATGCAATCTAGATTGGTTGTATATTGGTTTATTATTGCTTTTAATTCAAGGTATTATGTAAATGCTTCAATAAATTAGTAGAAATCATGATTTTATGAAAATTATATCTAATAAGAATAGAAATAGGTGACTACAATTGATAAACTCAATTACAAGTTAATTGAATAAGATCTTCTGCCAATAATTGACTCTTTGCTCCAATAGATAAGGCACGGGTCATATCAATTAGATATGGTTGAGAGTGAATTCTACTTCTACATGTCAAAACAATTATATTTTAAAAATCATTTTCATTCCATATTGTTCAAAGTTATAATTCTGGTCACCACTCATTTGCATTTAGTTTCTATGTTTTAGGTAGTTGTTATTTCCAAAAATACTTGTAAAACTCTAGGAGAATTATGACCGGATTTGTTTATGAGGGATGCATGTAAACTTGAAAGAATTAAAGAAATTGGTAAATTGTGTATGTACCTAAGGAGAAAAGGTGAAAATTAGAATGAAACTAAGATAATTTTCATACAACAGTTTGCATCAAAATCCTCCCTAGGTACACCCAGCTTTCTTTCGTAGAGCCTAAAGAGTAGGAAACATTCCTTGTTTTTGTTGAAGTTGGGTCCAAATAGTTTACTTATGTAATTGATTATAGGAATTGGCTAATCCTTAGGTTATATGAGTGTTATTATTTGGTATTGAGCATTTTTTTGTTTAGTAGTTTCAAACACCAACAAAATGGTGACTTTGCTAGGGAAATGACACTTTAGGTTTCATAAACCAGTGTATCATTTATGATCTATGTTTCCATTGGGTAGAGTTTTAGGTAGGCATTTTAATGAGAACTTTTTTGTGGTCTCGAGGGTTATTTGCATTTTGTCTATGATTATTAGTGAAAGAATTGTGACCTATTAAAAATTTTTTCCCATCCTAGTAGGGTGGGTGGTGACTCACAACATTTTAACCAATGTCATTATTTAGAAGTTTTTTGTTTCAAAATTATGGAAAATAAAAGGAACACACGAGAAAATGTGAGGAAAAACCTAGGAATCAAATTACAAATTATTTCCCTCCTAGGGGGAAGAAAAAATTAGATTGTGAAAAGATCTCAAATGCATAGACAAGACCATCCCCAAGAACAAGAAATAAGGGGAGATAATATTCATTTTTTTGCTATGGAAAGGGAATCATCTTGCCAAAGTTCTAGATCCCATCCTAGACTATCTTGTGATGACATTTTTAGCACACCCAAAGTAATATGCCATGAAACTATAGAGCTACTCAATACACCTAGTTTAGACGAAAGGAATAGCAACAATCTTTTCCAATGAAGTACAAACCCTATCTTATTTGACTATTCTCAAGGAGAAGTAGCACCAAAGCATTTATATCTTGACAGTTTCAATGATGAAAAATTTGCTACTTCTAAGTTTACTATCACAGATCCTAATCAGATTGAAGTCTTGAGAATGCAGCATGCTAAGAAAGAAGCCATAAATAAGAAATTGTAAAAGGAATGGGAGGAAAAGATTACAAAAGCCTTTGAAGAAAAGTAGACATTACTTAGGAGAATTACTAACCTAAAGAAGAAAAATGAAATAGTGGCTAATGCATGGCAACTAGAGATTATAGGTCAAGTTCAATAGCTTAAAATACAAGAACAAAAGCTATTGGAAACTTAGAATATGAACCTAGAAGGACCCATAATACAAAAGATTAAAAGCTATAGTGCTCTAGAAACTAACTCAAGAAAGAAAAAGATGTAGGGCAAGCTATTGAAGCTAAATATAGGGGGAAACAAAAGGAGATTTGGGTTAAGATTAATGAACTAGAGAAGATTGTTTAGATCCATTATTCCATGTCACTTTCTAATATTGAGCTAGAGAAGAAAAGGAAAGAAAAGGATGCTTTGTTTAAGAGATTGGACATTGCAAAAAATGAAGTAGCCATAACTGAGATAAACAACAAGATCAAATTCTTGGAGAATGCTAGGAAGCAATCTATAGTTATGACCAAAGATGATGGTACATCTAATGATGCAAATTAAAATACAACTAAGGTACCTATTCCTTTCTTATCCTCATTTTCACATAAAGTAGATATTAACAAATCTATTGGTGATGCTAGCACTAGTAATATTGTGGGTAACACTAGCAAAGATATTGACCATATCCTAAGATTGATTTACACAAAAGACATATCTAGTTAGAGGGTTATAGTAAATATGTTTTAATGGAATCTTTGATTACCCTAATTCTATTCCACAAGAAATGAGAAAAATATTACCTAAATTTTCTGGAAAGAATGCTATCTCTTGTGAGGATTATTTAAGGAGTTTTCTAGATATGATGAGTGATTATGAGGTTGAAGCTGAACATATTATTATGAAGTTTTTTTTTCATTCCTTAACTAAAGATGCTAGAGAATGGTTCAAAAGACTTCCTGGATTATCTATTGTCGATTGGAAGGATATTGAGTACTATTTTAAGGAGCAATATGGTGACAAGAAAAATCAGAGCTACATTTTGCATGAATTCAATAATATTAAGAGGTTACCTAATGAATCTATCACTAAATTTAACGTTAGATTCTAGAAAAGGATGTACAAGCTAATGCAAGCCATGCAATCAGATGACAAGGTATGCTTGATTACTTATTCGAATGCTTTTGATGGTAAAATGACATACTAGCTTAGGGATAAAGAGCCTAGGACTTTAAGAGATGCTTTTAGAATTGTTATAAATGTGGAAAACAATTTGAGAATTTCAAGAAGGCCTAATAGTAAGAGAGATGACCCTAGATTGTTTGGAAATAAGGGAAATAGAAAGGAGGATAAGAAGGGTCTAGGTGGAAAGAGGTAAGAGCCTAGTGATAGAAGTCAAGTTCTAAATGCTATAAAAAATCTAAATATCTCTCAGGTAAAGAATGATAGGAATCCTATTGAAAATAGGGTCCCTTACCAATTGAATTTCAATAGATAGAATAGGTTACAAAATTTCCCTTATACTACCACTTGGAAGGATGGTTAGCCTAATTTCCCTCCCCCTCAAGAATACTAACAACAATATTACCCATAATCCTTTATCCAAAAACTCTATAAATTTACTAGATGATCCTAAATTCACTATTGAACCTATATGGTGCTTTGTGTATCAATTACCCCATGCCCCTGAGTCTTGTGCAGTAGCCTTATCTTTCCTCAAAAATTTGATGTAGAGCCCTCTGTATTTATCTTCAAGGAATCTTAGCTCAACTCAAGGGATTCAAAATATTCTGGTACACCCTCAAGGAACCAAGAACATCTCAAAGATTACAGCAAAGAACCCTGACATTATACACCGATAAAGACAACATCTTCACTCACACAATCATATTTCTATGTCTGATTGCATTGTTCATAACTCCAGTTCTAAATATCTTCTTGAAAAACCCTTTGGAGGAATTGTTCTAAATTAGTAATTATAAAACATATCAAAATATGAGACCAATACAATAAGCAGATTATAAATTATGTACTCTGAACCAAGACCCATATTTTCTGTCATAAATCAGAAACAAAACTGTTAACCCTGCCTAGGGAATCACATAAAGTTCACAAAAAAACTTCAAATAACCCCAAAAAAATTCCACATCATCCATTTGTGAGTCTAGTTTCCAAATCTGTAAGCCATTAATTTATCCAATACATAAATCAATGTATAAGCACAAATCTTTGCCTGCAACACCATTGAAGGCATTTAAAAACCAGTTTTCACTCAAATCTTCATAACTTTCACAAATCTATATAAAAACAACCCAAACCAAACGGAAATGAAATTTAATTCATGTATCTTTCCAATGAATATTTTTAGAGGTCTTGATTCATCACAATGTGTCCATACCAAATGCTGCAACATGACTATTTCTTGAAATTCTCAAATCTGGAAATGCTAACTTTCACCAAAATGCCCATAACTTATTCATTTCTTCATAAAATAAATTCAAACCAAATAAAAAAGAAATTTTATTCACTTATCTATCCAAATATACAAATTTTACATGGTTTCCAGGATGTACATGTCCGTACAAGACCTGGAACCAACACTAAAACTGAAAACCAATCAAAATAACAACTCAGAATATTACCAAATTTGTTTCAAAATGTATCTATTCCTTTCATTCATGCTTTGGTTTGACCTTACATATAGTTTTATAAATTTTTTGGTTGGTTATAACTTCCAAACCACCTTTTAAACCAACCCATTACATTCTTTTGACCCTTTTGCATTCTTGACAATGTTTTATGCATTATATGCATTTTTTTACATTACAACTTTCATACAAACCCAACCTAGACCAACATTATGACTCAAATGACTTTAGATGGATGTCAATAGATCCATTCACCAATTAAATAAATATTTTTACATTATTTATCATATTAAGACCTCCTTTGATAACTTATTACAAATGGCTTCTCTAGCTTTTATATCTTTGTCTTCTTGAAATTTAGGTGCCTCTGCACCATACTCCCAACCTTGAAAAGTTTTCAAGTCCCTTGGAAACATGGAATCAATAACCTGCAAGAAAAAATATTAGATCAAAATCCTCATCTTTTCCTTTGCCTCTTCATGCCTTTATCACCATCATCTTTTCCCTTAAGGACACAGGACTATCCTCAAAATCATCTTCTCCAATACTCCTTTTAGTGGAGCATTAATGGCTGCAACTTCCACGGTGCTTTATCAATAAGAAATCCATCTTTACCATTGCTTCTTAAAACTCACCACAAAAAAATCTCCCCTATGCCTCACCTGGGAGTCCTCCTCTTTTCCTCTCTCCCTAGTCTCTTGGCAATCAACTAGACCAATCCATGGCCCTTGACCATTCATCTTACCCAACAGTAGATCCTGGAAGATGCCTCACCTTCTTTGTGCCATGCACCTTCTACCCAGCTTTATCTCCATTGGAGAATGATTATGATAGACCTTATCTTGTCTACCCATACATCCAAATCTTCATGTTCAGCAAGATGGATAAGCACCTACAACCAAAACTCATTAACAAAACAAATACAAATTCTTCAAGGTCCTGGTGTGGATTGCCTCCCTCGGCGCTCTACCCACACACTCAAGATCTTCAAGCTCTGATACCAATTTGATGCAGAGCCCTCTGTATTTATCTTCAAGGAATCTTAGCTCAACTCAAGGGATTCACAATAGGCTGGTAAACCCTCAAGGAACCAAGAAAATCTCAAAGATTACAACAAAGAACCCTGACATTATACACCGATAAAGACAACATCTTCACTCACACAATCAGATTTCTATGTCTGATTGCATTGTTCATAAGTCCAGTTATAAATATCTTCCTGAAAACCCCTTTGGAGAAATTGTTCTAAATTAGTAATTATAAAACATATCAAAAGATGAGACCAATCCAATAAGCAGATTATAAATTATGTACTCTGAACCAAGACCCATATTTTCTGTCATAAATCAGAAACAAAACTGGTAACCCTGCCTAGGGCATCACATAACGTTCACAAAACAAATTCAAATAACCCCAAACTAATTCCACATCATCCCTTTGTGAGTCTAGTTTTCAAATCTGCAAGCCATTAATTTATCCAATACATAAATCAATGTATAAGCACAAATCTTTACCTGCAACACCATTGAAGGCATTTAAAAACCAGTTTTCACTCAAATCTTCATAACTTTCACAAATCTATATAAAAACAACCCAAACCAAAAGGAAATGAAATTTAATTCATGTATCTTTCCAATGAATATTTTTAGAGGTCTTGATTCATCACAATGTTTCCGTACCAAATGCTGCAACATGACTATTTCCTAAAATTCTCAAATCTGGAAATGCTAACTTTCACCAAAATGCCCATAACTTATTCATTTCTTCATAAACGAAATTAAAACCAAATAAAAAAGAAATTTTATTCACTTATCTATCCAAATATACAAATTTTACATGGTTTCCAGGCTGTACATGTCCGTACAAGACTTGGAACCAACACTAAAACTGAAAACCAATCAAAATAACAACTCAGAATATTACCAAATTTGTTTCAAAATGTATCTATTCCTTTCATTCATGCTTTGGTTTGACCTTACATACAGTTTTATAAATTTTTTGGTTGGTTATAACTTCCAAACCACCTTTTAAACCAACCCATTACATTCTTTTGACCCTTTTGCATTCTTGACAATGTTTTATGCATTATATGCATTTTTTTACATTACAACTTTCATACAAACCCAACCTAGACCAACATTATGACTCAAATGACTTTAGATGGATTTTAATAGATCCATTCACCAATTAAATAAATATTTTTACATTATTTATCATATTAAGACCTCATTTGATAACTTATTACAAATGGCTTCTCTAGCTTTTATATCTTTGTCTTCTTAAAATTTAGGTGCCTCTGCACCAAAATTAGAATGTAGTAGAAAAATGTCAAGAACATGAAGAAAAAAATGAGGATGTAGGATGTGACATGTTTGAATCACACTATGATTATTCTGATTGTGAGGATTATGATAGATATGTAAATGAGCAAAGGCAGTTTCAAAATAAAGTGCAACAACAAGTATTCTCTGATGAGAGTGATGTTGAAGATAATGTGTGTAATATAATAAGTTCTAAAGAAGAGGTCACATTAAGGAAGCCCTCTAGGGAAGAAATTGATCAAATCACTACAAATATGATAGCTCAAGTACAAACTAGAAGCATGGCTCAAAAGGAGGGTAATGACAAGGTGGCTAGTATGTTAATTAAGGGAGTTAATCCTAAGAAAGGGGAAGCTATGAAGTCTAAGAGATCCTTGCTAAGAAGGTTAAAATTACAAATAAAAAAAGGCAACCAAAGAAGGAGAATAATTTCAAGGCTTGTGAGTTCCTAAATAATACTTCAAAGAAGTCAAATGAGAAGGTACAAAAAGTAATAACTACTAGTGACAAAAATCACCAAGGTGTAGTAAATATTTTTGATAACCATCATGATAAAAGGTTGATGGGGACAACAACCCAAGCATAGAATGGACACAATAGGAAAGGGAAAATTTTATTAACTATAAAAATATGCTAGTACACTTAGTGTAGAGAAACAAACTCCAAAACATGTCCTATGGGCTTACAATAGCATGAAACTAGAGATAATTTCTTCTCTCAGTACCTTCTCTCAAACTCCACTTCGAACTACCCTTATCAATGTTAGAAATGTCTTTAAATAGACCCCAAAGGGTTAAGGATTAGGAATGCATTCTAGAAACTGCTAGTTGGCATCCACTACCAAAATGGAAGGCTCCAGAAGTCACTTTAGAAGTCAGTACAAAATTAGAAGAATCCAAAAATGGTAATCGAACTTCCAGGAGGCATAACTTTTGAATCGTAGCTCTGATTGACAAATTGTTTACATTTCTAAAAAGCTCTCAAAGCACTTTATAGCCCCATGGACTAGCTTCACTTTCCCCCCATTTTTCAGCCCTGTACAAGTTCATTTAATGCCTCAAACCTAACTTTGAAGTATTCTTAGGAGGTCTCCAAAAATTGAAAAACTGCAATAACTTTCAAACTATGTAGCCTTTTGACCTGATTCTTTTTCTAGAATGTTCTAAATTAAAATTTTAATTCTCCCTCCAATTTACACCTTCTGATTCACCATAATTATGGCTCAATTACATAGTCCTATTTTTTTTACACATTTCCCAAGGTACTTAAATACTCTAACCCAGAACACTGATAGTGGAACTGTGAGAGTTGGAACCTTTATTTGACCCAAATGGGTATCTAGAAATGAAAACACATGAAACTGAAACTATGTTTAGGTACATTTTTTTGGGTGACACAAGATTGCCCTTATACCTCTAGATGCTCCTGCATCAAAGGTGTACTATCATTGATAGCCCATCTAATTTCTCTATAGATATTACTACAATGCTATCAAAAATCACTGTCAAAGTCCCTTTTTCCAAATTGTTAAGGATCCCTAAACATAGAAATAAAGCTTTACCATAGTTGGGAGATACTGGTATAAAGGTGAAACATGAGTGTAATGAAAATCACAATCCCAAAGAAGGTAGTAAAGAAAATGTAAAGGATAAAGAAGTTGAAGTAGTTGTGTCTCAAATTCCTTAGATGTTTTTAGATAATTCTATAAATCGGTGTATGGGAAATGTTCAACCATTTTTCTTAAGTATTTTAGTAAATGGTAAAACATTAAAAAATTGCATGATTGATTCTGGTGCTTCCAATACTGTGATGCCTTTTGAAATAATGAAGGAATTAGGCTTGAAGGTAGATACTACTCAAGGAAGATGTTGTGCTATGGATAAAAGGGAAGTGAGAGTCATAGGTACTATTACTTCTTTACCATATAGACTAACAGCTTGTCCTAACAAAGAACTTACTATGAGTGTGTTTGTTGTTGATATTCCACCTTAGTATGACATGTTGTTATCTAGAAATTTGAGTGCTATCATGGGAGGGAGTGTCCAGTGTGATTTTTCATTTGCTACTTTTAACATGGAGCAAAATTTGGTAAAAGTAAATAGGGAGCCTAAAATTATATACATGATAGAGGAAGATGTAGAGGAAAATATGAAAAATTTTGTGGATACAAATATTAATGCATTTCGAGCTGAGGTTTTGACTCTAAAGAAATCCAATCATGTCTTTCAATGGAAATAGAAGCTAACACAAAGACAAGAAAAGGTGATTTATGGATTATATTTTTTGATGGTGCATGTTGTAAGGATGGATCTAGGGTAGGTATTTTGTTGATATCTCCAGTAGGGGTAACATAAAAATTTTCATTTACTTTAAGTTTCCCATGTACAAATAATATGGCCGAGTATGAGGCTTTACTATTAGGCCTTAGACTAGCTCATAAGTATGGGATAAAATGTTCATATGTTATAGGAGAATTTGAATTGGTTGTATCCCAAGTAAGAAATGTTTATGTGTCAAAGAAAAAAAGGTTAAAACAATAAAAAAAATGTTGTATGGGACATGATTGAATGTTTTGATGCATTTGGGATAATTTGGAAAGATAGGACTAATAATAAGATGGAAAACTTACTAGCAAATATAGAAATTAAGCTTGATGATATCATATTTGCTGGTGTGTCTAAAATTAAGATTCAAACTAGCCCTCTATCCCTAATAATGTTGAAAACTAGTAAGTATTTGAAGATGATAAGGATATTCTAAGATTTTTGAATTGTGAGAATATGTTTTTAGGATAAGAAATTGATTGTGCAACCTATGTTGAGAATATAAATGGAAAATATACTATTTTTGGGTAGGAAGTTGTGCAATTGAAGAAAAATAAAATCCCAAAGGGTCTAGTTGTTTTAGAAACTATTTTTGACAACCAAGACACATCACAAATGAATATTAGTGAATATAATGCCAAAGATCTAGATGAGGTAAATTTGGGAACTAAGGAAACATCGAAAAAGGTATATATTGGTAAGAAATTGCCTCCTAAAATTAGGAAAGATCTAATAGACTTGTTAAGAAAGTATAGAGATGTGTTTGCATGGTCATATGATGACCTAAAAGCTTATAAGAATGATATTTTTCAGCATGAGATCGCTTTGAAACCAAATGCCAAGCCTTTTAGGTAGAAACAAAGGCCAATAAATCTTATCTTGGCTCCCAAAATGCAAGAGGAATTGATCAAGTTAAGAGATTCTGGGATTATAAAGTCTATCAAGCATTCCTCTTGGGTATCCAATTTAGTTCTTATCAGGAAGAAAAATTGAGACATAAGGTTATGTGTTGACTTTAGGAATCTTAATATATCTTCATTAAAGGATAATTATGGACTACCAAACATTGAAGCCATGTTGCAAAGGGTTACTAGTTCTGAACTAATGTCTATGATGGATGGATTTTTTAAGGCTATAGTCAAGTGGTTGTTAAAGAATCAAAACAATTCAAGATTTCTTTTACTACTCCATGGGCTACTTATGTTTATGTTAGGATTCCTTTTAGGCTTACTAATGTTGGGGCCACTTTTCAAAGGGCTATGGATGTGGCTTTTTTTGATATTATTGATAAATTTTTGGTTATGTATCAAGATGACATCACTTCTTATTCTAAGGATGAGAATGATCATTGCACACATCTAGAAGAGGTATTTATCAGAGCCCTTAAGTATGGTATTTATTTGAATCCAAGGAAATGTTGTTTTGGTATCACTAAAGAAAAGTTGTTAGGACATCTAGTTGGTAAGCATGGAGTGAGGATGAAAGGGTAGAAGAAATAGACAATATTTAGAAACCCAAAAGTGTTAAAGGCATTCAGTCATTTTTTGGACAGATCAACTTTATTAGAAGATTTATGATTAAATTTATAGAGATTAGTAGGCCTATATCAAGAATGTTAAAGAAAGGGTCTGAAATAAAATGGGAAGGTGAACCTCGCATTGCATTCCAGAAGATCAAGCAAGCTATTAGAGATGCCCCTATTCTCATAGCACCTAATTATCATAAACCAATGCATATATTTTCTTTTGCCTCATTTCACAATGTTGTTGTAGTATTGTCATAGCAAAATGAGGAAGGTTATGAGCAGCCCATTGCATTTTTTAGAAAATCCTTGCAGGAAATAGAACTCAAATATGATATAAATGAAAAGCAAGCATATGCACTGGTGAAAGGAGTTAAGGCTTTTAGGTGTTACTTAATGGGAGCTATTTTTATTGCTTTTGTCCCTACTTCTGTTGTGAAGGATTTTTTTCATAGCAAGAGATATCTGGCAAGAGATGTATATGGATTAATAGGATACAAGAGTTTAGCATTGATATTTAGATTACCAAACTGGTTAGGGGTCAAGGTTTGGCTAAATTGATGATAGAAGTCAATCTAGAGGCAAACCAAATAAATCAACTTGATGAAAATTATAGGGAAAATCTTTGTGATATGGATACTTCTGACTATTACAGAGATGCAATTTATTATTTGCAAAACATGAAATCTCCATCAAAATTAACAGATAACTAGAAAAGATCTTTGAAGTTAAAGGCCATAAAGTATGTTATAGTGCAAGGACAATTATGGTGGAGAAGTATGGAAGGGGTACTTTTGAAGTGTATAGATGAAATTGAATCTAAAAGGATTTTGATATATATGCATGAATATTTATTTGGTGGTCATTATATGGCTAAGACCACTACTCATAAGATTCTTAGGGTTGGTTTTTGGTGGCCTAAAATTTTCAAACATGCTCATCAGTTTATAAAGGTTTATGATGCTTATCAAAGGTTTAGTGGAAAGTTAAAATTTTCTAGGAATCTACAATTAAGACATGTTGAAGTGTAGGCACCCTTTCAAAAATGGGGAATTGATTTCATAGGTGAGATATCAAATAAATCCAATGGTGGACATTCTTGGATCCTGGTGGCTACTAATTACTTGATCTAATGAACGGATCTAGACTAATTGTAGTATTGAATGTTTAAATAAAATCAAATTAATAGAAGTCTTGATACATTTATACATAAATAAAATTATGCATCAAAACTTAAGGTGAGAAACACAATCAAGAGAGAAGAAGATAAGAAGATGCAAATAGATTTTGATTACGGAGTTAGCCACAAATGTGAGTATGTCTCCGAGTCCACTCCAATAGAGTGAGACTGATCCATTTATTCTCCAAAATCAATTACAAATGCACCAAGTCCATTCCTTTGAGCACTTTAGAAGCAAAAAAACTCTGACATACAAGAATGGCTTAAAAAATCTCCTTACAAAACCTCTCTATTCTTTCAAAACTTCACCAAGACCAATTTCTCTACAAGCCTACTTCAAGAATTACAATAATTCTCCAACTTTGATTCCCACCATAATTTCTTCTCCCTTGAAAGGGTCCAAAAACCCTCTTTTTATACAAAATATTAGCCTATAATAGGTTAAAACAAATTATTTTATTTTTAGGACCTTACCCTCTTAAAATACCCCTTAGCCATTTAAAAAGATTTGGCTAAACAAAATCAGGGTTAAAAATAATAACATCCCTTAACAAATTGCTTTTAATAAAAAGGAAGGTAGGATTTAGTTAAGGGTTAGATAAAATGTGGGATAAATATATTACAAACACTATTAATAGTGCAACAACCAAATGTTGTTTTGGGACGTTGGTGGTTGGGATTTCAACTCCCACTAACTCTCCTTGTCTACCATTGGCAGTTGGAATAGTTTAAACTAAAAATCCTGCTATTACCAACAAACCAAATGCGTGGTCTAGCAGCAAAGTAGGAGGTTTTAGTTGAAAAGGGTTATGAGTTCAAATCTCATAACCAAAAGTTTTTCAGCCCAAATTTTAAAAATACCACATTACTATGCTGACATCATGATAATGTCACCATTTAAAATTTTTTTGCCTCCAACTTCAAACAAACATAACTTTCACATATGAAGTCTATTTTTGATGAAATGAATGCCGTCAGAAAGCTTATGACAAGATCTTCATTTTGAAATAAATTGTTGACCACTTTCGAGATGGTCTAATTTTTCTCTTTATCTAGCCCTCTAGTCTACTTGTTGACCAAAACTTTGATCAAGCGTAACTTGCATAAATGGACTCCTTTTTGCTCCATTCAAGTTGCGTTGGAATCAAGTTGCTAAGATCTTCTAGATGGTGCAAAAATTTGGAGATTTGAAGACACTTCAATTTCCCCTAAAAGTATCCACTAGATCAAGCCTCCCCACTAAAGACCTTTTGGACCTCCAAAAGTGACATCTACTTTGACAATAAGTGAGGACTTTTCCTCCCCACTTTCCTCGTATCATCTGTACATCTAAATATCTGGCTCACAAGCACAATGAAGACTACAACAATATTGTTGATCATAAACATTATTCTATCACTTCCATAAGCATCTACATCAACTATTGTAGCCACTAACCAAAAAATATTGACTAGCATCAAGCGAAACAATAATGTAGAAATGAAAGAGAATAAATCAACAACATATCGATCCTTCACAACGTGAAAATTTTTACCCAAGGAACCATCAATTCTTTCAATCATCATTCCCTCATGCTATACTACGAGTGCATTCTGCAACATCTGACCCTGGTTTTCTGCTCCAAGTTCAAGTGTAGAACCACTTGTACTGATAGACATAAGAGTTAACTCTTTACTTGCATTAATTACCCTCTTTAACTACCCTGTGTTTGCAAAAGAATGATTAGTTTTAATCCTTTGAGAATGTACAATATACTGAATGCTATCATTAAACAAGTGATAATGATTCTTTTCCCTGTAGAAAATTTCTTTTCTATTATAAAGATAAGGGCTACCAAGCACTATCCCACATATATCTAGTGGAACCACATCAAACTATACTTCATCCACAAACTTACTAGTGATTGTGAATCTTAAGGTGCATTGTCTTGTTGCTTGCAACTTATCATTTTAACAAATCTAGCCTAGTGGATAAGGTTTCTTATGTAATGTAGTTTTCAATCCCAAGTTTCTTACAATATTTTCAAAAATCAAGTTCACTTGAGAACCACTATCTATGAGTGCATCAATTTTAGTGTTCTTAGCAACAACCCTTAAATGAAACAACTCATTCCTTTTCTTATCTTCAGAGAAATCATTTACTATCGAAGTAGAAGCACAACTAGCAAAAAAAACATTGGAAATAGGAGCTTTACCTTTCAAACCCATAGCTATTATCTTAGTCTTGTCATCTGAATCTAAACCAAGATCCATAACAACATTCACAACTTTCTCCTTACCTTTCTATTTCTGATCACATTTCTGAGCCCACTTAGGTTTCAATTCAGGATGCAACTTCCAACAATGTTCTTCATCATGACCTTTCCTATCAAAATGAGTGCTAGAAAGTCTCTCAACCTTCTTGACTATAGCTACCTTATTTTCTTTCTCTATCTCTACATTCTTAGAAGATTTCTTTACATCATTACCAAACTTATCAATAAAAGATCCTTTACCCCTTGACTCTAAGTGTGTAGCTTGAATAGACACTTCATCCAAATTACAAGGGTTTAATACCAAAATAGAATGTCTAAGGTAGGAATGCAAACCTCCTATGTACTTCAACAAAGTGTCTTGGTGTACAAAGGAACATTCAAAGAAATATCCATTTTCTTAAATTCATGGGTGTACTCTTGGACAGTTTGACCTTTCCCTTGCCTAAACATTTGCTAGTCCATCATTAACTATTGCATAAGACCTAGGGGATAAAACTGCTTCTTAAGAGCATTAACAAACTCTGTCCAAGTTAAGCTGACTCTACCATGCCGTGAAACTTCTGCCTTAGCCTTACTCTCCCACTAGGTTAAAGCTATACCTCCTAACTAAAGAGTAGCTAATTGAATCCTATCAACATCATCTAATAGGTTTTGGACTCTACAGTAGACTTCTACTTGCTGAATCCAATCATCCAATTTTTTAGCATTAAGTTCACCACAATACTTAGGCAAGTCAAATTTTACATCTAGTTTGATCTTAGGCTTATACCCACTCTTGAAAGGATTAGAAGAAGTAGAATGAGGAGAAGATGGAGAAGAAGGAGAAGAGGGAGGAGAAGAAGAAGAGGGTGGATCTGGTTTCTTATCACCATCTCCATGATGTTTTCCTTTCTTGTCTTCATGTCCTTTCTTCTATTGTCTCTCCCAAAAAAGAACATCCACCTTAGCCTTCATCTCAAGGAATGCTCTTCGAAATTCCTGCTCACTAATCTCATTAGGAACCTCCATTCAAAAAATAGACATCTTCAGAAATGTTCTTCTCTTCTCGATCTCAAGATTAAATTCTTCAAGCTTGCCTTCACCTTTCTGAATCCTAGATCTTGTTAGCATTCAAAAAAAAAATAGCAATAATAGTCAACTGGGCTCTGATACCACTTGATCTGATGAACGGATCTAGACTAATTGCGGTATTGAATGTTTAAATAAAATCAAATTAGTAGAAGTCTTAATACATTTATACATAAATGAAATTATGCATCAAAACTTAAGGTGAGAAACACAATTGAGAAAGAAGAAGATAAGAAGATGCAAATAGTGTTTGATTATGGAGTTTGCCACAAATGTGACTACGTCTCCAAGTCCACTCCAATAGAGTGAGAACAATCTATTTATTCTCCAAAATAATTACAAATGCACCAAGTCCATTCCTTCAAGCACTTCAATAGCAACAAAACTCTGATGTACAAGAATGGCTCAAAAAATCTCCTTACAAGACCTCTCTATTCTTTCAAAACTTCACCAAGACCAATTTCTCTACAAATCTGCTTCAAGAATTACAATAATTCTCCAACTTTGATTCCCATTAGAATTTCTTCTCCCTTGAAGGGATCCCAAAACCCTCTTTTTATAAAAATATTAGCCTATAATAGGCTAAAACAAATTATTTTATTTTTAAGACCTTACGCTCTGAAAATACCCCTTAGCCATTTAAAAATATTTGGCTAAACAAAATAGGGGTTAAAAATAATAACATCCCTTAACAAATTGCTTTTAATAAAAAGGAAGGCGAGATTTAGTTAAGGGTTAGACAAAATATGGGTTAAATATATTACAAACACTATTAATAGCGCAATGGACAAATGTTGTTTTGGGACGTCGGTGGTTGGGAGGTCAACTCCCACCTACTCTCCTTCTCTACCATTGGTGGCTGGAATAGTGTAAATTAAAAATCCCGCTATTAATAGCAAACCAAATGTGTGGTCTAGCGGCAAAGTAGGAGGTTTTAGTTGAAAAGGGTTATGAGTTTGAATCTCATAACTAAAAATTTTGCCGCCCAAATTTCAAAAATGGCATGTTACTATGCTGACATCATGATAATGTCACCATTTAGGTTTTTTTTGCCTCCAACTTCAAACAAACATAACTTTCACATATGAAGTCCTGTTTTTACGAAACAAATGCCATCAAAAAGCTTGTGATGAGTCTTTATTTTGAAATCCATTGTTGAGAACTTTAAAGATGGTCTAATTTTTCCCCTTATCTAGCCCTCTAGTCTATTTGTTGACCAAAACTTTGATCGAGTGTAACTTGCACGAACAGACTCCTTTTTGCTCTGTTCAAGTTGCATTGGAATCAAGACGTTGAGATCTTTTTGATGGTGCAAAAATTTGGAGATTTAAAGACACTTCAATTTTCCCTAAAAGTATCCACCATATCATTGCCTCATTAAGTGGGTTGAAGAAATTCCTAGTAAAAATGTAACAAGTAAAGTAGTGATTAATTTCATTTTAAATAATATTGTGACTAGATTTGGATGCCCACAGAAGATTGTAACTAATAATGCTATGTGTTTTAGATCAGATGAATATAAAAATTTTTGTAAAAAGTATGGCATTAGAGAGTACACATCATCACCTTATCATCTCGAAGGGAATGGTTAGGTAGAATCAAGTAATAAAAGTATATTGAAAATCATCAAGAGGATTTTATGAGAAAATATGAAGGCCATTAATGTTGTGGGCAGATAGAGTTATTTTGAAAAAAGCCATTAGATGTGCTCTATTTGATTTGTTCTATGGTATACAAGCTAGACTTCCACAAAATAATTTAAAAGAGATGTATAAATTTCTTCAACTATATGAAGATGATATCATTGATGAGATGCAACTTAGAATGGATGATATTTTGCAACTAGAAGAAGCAAGGAGCTAATATTCTATTCAAAATTCTAAGTTACAACCATAGATGAAGCACTTATATGAAAAAAGAGTCATTGAGAGGAAATTTGGAATAGGTGACATGGTATTGACGTGGAATGCTAGAATGGAAGAAAAATGAAAGCATGGTAAATTTGACCCAATCTGGCTTGGCCCATATAACATTCATGATACAAATGGAGAAGATTCATATTTTCTAAAGGAATTAACTGGAGGTATTCTCAAATTTATAGTACATGAATAGTTCTTGAAGAGGTACTTTTCTTAAAGTATCTATTTTCCATGAATAGTAGTTAGGGTTTCCTTGTTCTCTTGTACATTTTGTATAGTTTTGTAAGTCCTTGTAAGTTTCTCTATATAGTCTGGTTCCTTGTTCTGTTGTCCTATTCTGTGCTCTATGAAGAAGTTGACATTCATGTACCAAGTATGTGGTATGCTCTTCCATAGATTTTGAATTCTTGCATAGACTGAAGTAGTCTATCATCCCTAGATAGAGGTGTTATTGGTTTGATTTTTTAGAGTGTAGAGAAATTTTAAAATTTTTGTGAAAAATCATTTAAGTCATTGTATTATGCAGATTAGGGTTTTATTCCCTATATTTTTCAAATTTAAGGTTACACTAGTCTTGCCTTGGTTCATGTGTTGTTTGAATTCTATTAAATTCTCAAGGTTTGTCATAAACACAACCATTAAAATGCCTTAAGTACATGAAAAACCTAGATCTCATTTCAAATTTTCAAAAGGGTTTGTAGAGTACTTAAGTTTTTCCCTTTATGGTCTTACGATGTAGGGTTTCACATAAGAACACAACACCTTCTTGCTCATGTTTCTATGGTCACATTTTATCATGCAGCATAAAGGCATAAAGGAGTTCATGTTTTACGGGGATGTGCTTTTGCATTTTGTAGCAGTGAAAGGTTCATTTTGAGGTTTCCTGATCATATGCTTGATCTTTGGGCAAAGAAGTGTAAAGGCTTTTTATGCTTTAAAATTGGTTTTATGGTTTACAGTGAACAATTGAGTGGGAGAGAGAAAGGAGGTTGAAGAGGTATTCCTAGTCATACATTAAAGTTTTAAGCATGTGATTGTAGAAGGTTTTAAAAGGAGATGTGTCATGTCACTTTATAGGAATACGAGTAAACTATTGAGTGGAGGGGCAGAAAGGTATTAAGGTTTGATCTATGCACCTATGTTCTAATGAATGGTGTAAGGGAATAATACCCCAACAAGAAGGCATAAAGTGTTTTATAGTTCTACGTGTAAATAGAACCTGTAAGAATGAGAATGAGGTTTAGTTTTGTTTATGTGTCTTCGCTTCTTAGACGTGCAAACTGTAGACACCTAAAAACCTTTAGAAAATAAAGTATTTTTATTTTCTGAAAAAATCTCTGATGACATCATCATTTATTAATTAATTAATTAATTAATTAATTAATTAATTAATTATTTAATTAATTAATTAATTTTTATGCCATTAAATCCCTTTATCTTAATTAAAAATATTTAATTAAGGAATCCCTCCCAAAAATGTTTAAATCTTATTTAAACATTATTTCCTTATTTGTTAATTATTTAATTAATAAATTGACCAAAAATCTCAAAATAAATAATTTATTTATTTTTTTCCCAAAAGTTGGCCAATTTCCTTAAGACCAATAACCTCTTCCAAAATCTTCTAATCCTTCTTTAATTTTGATTAAAGGCTAATCCCATCATTTCCTACCCCTAATCCCAACTCAAAATATTTAATTAAAGTTAAATATTAATCCTCATGTTTATTAAAAAAGTTTTAATAAATATCTCCTCAACCCAAACCCTTGAAATAAATAAAACTTTATTTATTTCCTAAAAATCTAATTTATCCTCATCCTAAGAAGTTCTAGACTCTTCTAGAAAGTCTTTATCCTCATCCTAGGAAATTCTAGACTATTCTAGAAAGTCTTTATCCTCATCCAAAGTCTAGACTCTTCTAGAAGATGTCTTTAAACCTAATCCTAATCCATCCTCTAATCATTTGCACAAGCCTAAACAAGCTTAAAACCTTCCTAATCAAGTCCAAGTCAAAATTTCTCTCATCACCCTCAAAATATCTCAACCATAAAACTTTATGAAGCCCACTAGGCCATAAATGACTCTTACAAGCCCTTTTATTGCTCTTACAAGTCATTATGAGGGTCTTTATGAAGATTTTATCCCTTGAGCCTCCTTTGTTGACTCATCCTTCCCCTTTCCTCCATCCTCTCACCATGTGACATGTGTCACTCCTTGATTGGCTGTAAGGAAGCACAATCCATGTGCTCTCTTCTCATGCAATCTGAGCCCTCCATGAGCTTTTTCCCATCCTTGCATCTTAGCCCTCAATCCCTCAAGCCTCTTGCCTATAAATTGGATCCTTCCCCTTTGCAAAATAACACAATCAATGAAGTAAAGTTATAATGCTATTTTGAGAGCCAAATCCATACTAAAGCCATCTATCCACACCAAAAATCCACAATCATCCATTGAAGCCTTTGGAAGCATATTGAGCATACATCCTATCCATTTAGATAAAGCCACTCAACAAGAGAGCTTCTCATTGAGAGAACCCATTAATGGCTCATATTTTCAATTGAGAGCTCATCTTAGTCTATCTTGAAGTTTATGAATTTTGTTTAGTTTGTAGAAGCTTTATTTAAATTTGGTTTCTATTAGCATACTAACATTGCTCATATACACAAACAACTATAAAGCCATGCTAAAATAGTGATCATGCTAACTAGGACCTATTGAGTTGTTAAATGGGCCCTGATGTGAGAAAATCAAGAGGTGACACATAATACATGTCAGATGGGCACAACCCACATGGTAGACAACTTAAGTTCTTCATTTTGCATGTGCTCAAATGAATGACAATGGTCTTTTCTAGTTTTTTTGAGATTCAATCTGGATCGTTGATAAGTGAAGGGTAAAATTTCTCATTATAGCATATGAACAAAAAGTTGTTTCATCCTTTTTTCTGTGGTTACAATTTAAGTCTAAATGTATAAGCATAAAAGGATAGATGGAGTGAAGAAAAGGCTTTACCCTACTATGAGAAAGGAGAAATGTAAGAGTGAGATGCTATTTGTAAGAGCTTTCCAATGTTACAAGATTAAGGTAACTCATATAGGTGCAAAGGAGAAACAAAGAAAAGGTAAGAGGCATTACGATGCCATGGGTAAAGCCTTAAGTGCATGCCCAGAGGGTGGATGTGCAAAGAGTTACAATGTCCTAGGTAATGAAGTAAGTGTAGTAGCTTAAGAGAATTTTTTGAGGTTTCCATTGATATGTGTGCATGTGAGTGTATAGGGTAAAGAGAAGGTTATAAAAAAGGATTTATGCTCATACAAGAAAGGTTTGAAGCATAAGAATGAAAGTATCAGTTGAGAAGGCTTGAGATTCTATGGTGTAAAGGGTTGGATAAGAGTGTAAAAGAGACTTCAATTCAATGCTTAAGAAACCCTAATGCTCCTATACTTGGGGTATTCTAAAGCCTCACCAGAGTAACATACAGGCTTGCCAAGGGTGTTTCTAGGGTTACAAAGATTGAAAGATTTTGACTCAATGTAAGAGCGAAAGACTAGAATTTGAAACAAAAGTTGCTGAGGTGTCATACCAATTCAGAAAAAGGAAAAAATTCAACATGGCCAAGTAAAATAAAATATTGAAAAGGACATTAGGATCAAATTTCATGGTTGATATTCCTTCCTATCAACCTATGAAGGTGGTACTAAAATCTTGTGCATGTAGAATTAATTAAAAAGCTAGTAGATTGTATGATTAAAACATAAATATTTGATTGAAATTTCAAAATATTGCCATTCTAAAGAATTTGTGTTCTTGCTCTGAGAAATTTATCCAAGCATCCATAGCCTCATGATTTCTATGTTACTATGCAAGAAGTTTAAAATATAATTGTAGAGAAGATAGATGAAAAGGAGGTTGAGGAGGTGCTTGCAAAAGAGGTAGAGGTTGAAGACAAGGGTGATGATGTTGTAGAAGTCACACCTGAGGGAAAGAGGAAGAAGGGTGTTGTGAAAACTAAGAAAAATTCAAGGGTTAGAAAACCAAATGAGCCTATTGAAGATTGGCTAAAAATTATTCCAGGGTCATTGAATGCCATCTCAACAAATGACCACATCTTCAAAGACACTTATTTCCTAGTTAGGGATGCAAAATGACCTAGAATTGATGGCTTTAATATATTTTTATACTTCTACCAAAACAGAATAGAAAATATGCCAGTCTGTAAACCATGGAACAAGAACATGGCAAAGTTGATATTCCTAGAAGTATTTGTTGATGTGGACCTATTGAAAGAATTGATAAATTCCTACAATCTAGTCACCAAGACATTCCAAATACATAATGGGATAGAGGCTTTTAGATTAGAAGGGCAGATGGATGTGCCTACTGATATTGAATATTTGCAGGGGAAATTTGGGAGTAATAAGACCTATTTTTTGAACAATATCATGCTACCCCACATCCCTTATAACATGAAAAATGCAAGGCTAATTTCAAAGAAGGTGGGGGATCATTTTCCCTTAAGTAGATTTAAGAATTATTTCAAGAACACAATATGTTTGCTACACAAAGTGTTGGGAAGTGATGGTGCAGAGGATTGTGTCTATGTTTCCCTATTCCTAATGGCTTGTGACATACAATACTCCTTCAACCATAAAGAATATGATTATGTGGCCTTTATCATGGACAACATGCACAATCAAATTGTCAATGCGAAGAAGGGAGAAATTAAACATTTCAAGTTCCACCACTATTCACTGCTAATGCACCTGATCCTATATTACAACATTGGTTACATTAGCCGAGACTTTATTGATTAGACTTATGATGAATTTGGTGATTACATGTGCAACTTTGGACTCGCATATGGGATAACACTTTCCACTATTCAAATGCACTTGTGTTTTTTAAGTTGTTTAGTTCTATTATTATGAGGCAATTAGATCATACTTTCTTCAAGGCACCAAATGTTTTAAAAAATATTCTTAGACCTTCATTCTCATATGAGAAAAATAAATTAGATCATAACTGGGGGAAAATATTTTTATTTAATGAGTGCACCTTGATGAGAATATATGCATGCCCATAGCCTCCTCACATTCTACCCTAATATTTACCCCTCACATTGGCCATTATTGAATTCTTTGGCAGTTCTTATTGATGAACAAGGAAATGATCCCTCCTTCTTTGCATAATCCACATTTTTTTGTAGATCATTTAAGGTAGGAAATTTTGAGATTTGAAAAAATGCATATAAGGAGTTGAATGAGTACCTAGGCTAGTATAAATTTGCTACTGGGCCTTATAGGATGTATGACCCTGAAAACTATATTACCAATGAGGTTAAGGCTATGAGGGGATACATCTTGCCTCTAAGAAAGCCAATCCCTATGGAGAATTTAATTGCTAACATAGTGGCAACAGGGGAGGCTAATGAGCTATTAAGAAAGTATGGTGAAATAAAGAAGTTAGAGGAAGCCATGAGAAGGACTAGCTCTAATTTTAAGGGATTTTACATGAAAATTCCTTACCCTGGCAACCTAAGAAAGATGGTAGAAAATTTTGAACACATCATGTCTTAGATTCCACATAAGCAAGAGGGAGAGGAAGCCACTGTAAATAGAGAATCCCCTGAGCCAGATGTATCATTAGAGATTGAGTTGGAGGAGGAGCAACCATCAACTTCAACATGGGTGCCAAAGGGAAATAAAAGGAAAAAAACAATGCACATCCCAGAGAGGGTTCTAAGTAGAGCCTTACAAGTAATGCTAGGGAATGATGAGTATTTGTTGATATTAGGTAAAAGTATTTACATCAAAGAGCTAAAAAGGTAGAAAAAGCCTCTAGTGATCTCCAAATTGTAGCCTCAAGATTGGATGATAGGCTCATCCAATCTAAAAAGTTTATGGGAGATGATGATTTCATGAAATCATCAAAATTTAAAAGTTTTTTTTACAAAATAAAGAAGAATGAGCTCACATTGAGCCTCATGCTAGGAGAGGATCTAGAGAAGAACAAAGAGTTAGTTGAAAAATTGTTAGCTTATGATCCTGAGAGTGAGACAATGATCCCTACAAAAGCCTAGGAGTTGGTGCATAGGAGTGTTATGATTTTGATACCGCATTGGGATATTGAGAGGGCTTTTTTTCTTGATCAAATGAGAAGATAGGACAAAGCCATTAGTTATGAATCTAGTAGCAGTGAGGGATTAAAGAGGGGGTCATGATTTAACATAGATACAAAAGCCCTAGCAATATGGAGCATTGCCCCTGACACCAAAAAGCCTAGAATGATGGATATATATGAAACTACATAAGGCAACATGATTTTTTGGACATTAGAAAATACTATTGGGAAAGAAATCTCTAGCCTAGTCAAACACTTTGCACTCATGAATGAGGTAAAGGTAGATGAAATTGAGGTTAGGCTAGCTGCTATATACAATGAAAGTTTAGATATCAAAAAATTGTATGAAGAGGAGCTCAAAATGAGCTATGTGCAAAAGAAGAGAATAGAAGAGATGGAGGGGTAATTTCAAAGTTTAGAAATAGAAGTATCATCCCTCAGAGAGAAACTCAAGACTGCAATAGAGGCAGAACATCCACCTAGGTAGGTAGAAGAAGAAAGTCACACTGTAGAAGTAGAGGCCTTAATAGAGGAGATACCTATGAAGGTATCAGTGCCGGTACCTATGGTAAATGTTGAAATTGAAGCTCCTCAATTTGATAGTGCAACCAAGAGAAGTGTTATGATGAATATACTAAGCCATAGAATAAGCATTCTGAAGAGAATATCCCAAGATACCAATAGTGTATTCATCAATCTATAATCTGTAGAATAGGTATCCAAGGATTCATTAGGGTAGCTTGATCCAATCTTCCAACAATGGGGACCATATATGCAATTCTTTAACAAATTCATACCATTGTTAGCAAAAAAGCTAGATCTTCCAGATAAAGTGATTGTTGTAAAAGAAAACATGGACAAAGTGAAAGATTTGTTGCAAACTTTCATAGGGAAACTGGCAGCAATAAAAAATAAAATGAAAATATTAACAAATGGTTTTCATTCTTTAATTCTTTTCATCATTGATTCCGGTAGTAAAGTGAAGGATTTCAATGAATGGTCTAATTCTTTTGACCATATTGCAGAGTTGCTATAGGTGGCATCTATTTTCCAAGGTGATATTGATGAGTGTATTTTCAATGAACTTATTGACACCCTATTTAAGGTTGAGACTTAAATGATTAGGTTTACCATAGAAAGTAGAGTGAGCACTGATGCCAAGTGGCAGAAGTTTTTTAATGAACTAGCAATGACCAAGCCATACGAGTGGCCCACCAAGAGATAATTTATTTCTTGGGAAGCAATTGTAGAGATAAAAGCTTTACCGACAAGAAGTAGTTAGAGAAAACACAAAGTTAAAGATTTTATGCTTTAGCTATCATCTACAACTGCTTTTTGTTGTTTCCTTTTAAGATAAGGTGTCCAAGATATTTTGAAAAAGGTTGTTGTACTTATTGTTGTAAAAGGCCACCTATCAATCACAATTGCCCTTTACTTGTTGCAACTCATGCTATATAAATGAGTTTTCAAGGCATTGTGATAGTCCAAATTTGTGTATCTTTTCATTTTCAAGAAGGTATAGTCAGTCCAATTATGTGTAGTTATTTTTTAGTTTACTTCCAGTCATGTACTTTTCTAATGACAAATAGAAATGTCAAAATTAGAATGAATTCATGGGTTTTTATTGAGCTTCTATTGGTTATTGTATTAGTTAACAAAAAAGATAATGCAAAAGGGTATTTACACTAGTTTTGTGTCACCATTTTATATCTCCATGTCATGAGTTTAATAATTTTGAGATCATTTGAATAAGGTTCATTTGATTGAATTCAGTTTGGATTGATTGTATATTGGTTTATTGTTGCTTTTAGTTCAAGGGATTATGTAAATGCTTCAATAAATCAATAGAATTCATGAGTTTATGAAAAAGATATCTAATAAAAATGGAATTAGGTGACTACAGTTGATAAGTTCAATTACAAGTTAATTGAATAAGATCTCCTACCAATAATTAACTCTTTGCTCCAATGGATAAGGCACTGGTCATATAAATTAGATATGGTTGAGAGTGAATTCTACTTCTACATGTCAAAACAATTATATTTTTAAAATCATTTTCATTACATTTTGTTCAAAGTTATAATGCTAGTCACCACTCATTTACATTTAGTTTTTGAGTTTTAGGTAGCTGCTATTTCCACAAATACTTGTAAAACTCTAGGAGAATTATGACCAAATTTGCTTATTAGGGATGCATGTAAACTTGAAAGCATTAAATAAATTGGTAAACTATGTATGTACTTATGGAGATAAGATGAAAATTAGAATGAAACTAAGCTAATTTTCATACAATAGTTTGTATTAGAATCATCCCTAGGTATACCCACCTTGGTTTTGTAGAGCCTAAAGAGTAGGGAATCATCCTTGGTTTTGTTGAAGTTGGGTCCAAATAGTTTACTTATTTAATTTATTATAGGAATTGGCTAATCCTTAGGTTATATGAGTGTTATTATTTTGCTATTGAGCATTTTTTTGTTCAGTAGTTTCAGACACAAACATGATGATCAGAAGAATAATGATGAGGCTAGAAGTATTAGTTAGAACTAGAGGGGAAAAAATTCCAATCATTCCCATGATAAAAAAATTAGAGATCTAAGAGGAAGAGGTAGAAGACAAGGATCTGGAAGAGGAGGCTTCTACAGGAAATGTTTTCACTACAAAGAAGAAGGTCATAGAGAATTTGAAGGTTCCTAGTGCAAAGGAAGAATAGATCAAATAATCAAAGTTCAAGCTATAGTTTTACATGCTAATAAAGATGCCAAATCATCACATTCTAAAGATGCTAACATCAAAGGAGAAGTCCTACTTAATAGAAGAGTCCAACTAAGTGGTGAGAATAGACCTGATCAAAGAAGGAGGTTGTTTCACACAAGGTACATATGTGAAGGTAAGTGTTGTGATATGATCATTGATGGAAAAAGTATTGAAATATAGTGTTAGAAATGATGGTCACAAAGTTGAAGCTAAAGAGACAAAACCACTCATCTCTATATCATATTTCTTGGGTGCAAGATGACCACAAGGTCATGGTCAATAAGCAGTGCTCAGTGAAGTTCAAGATTGGAAGCTACCAAGATGAGGTACTATGTGATATCATACCCATGGACATATGCCATATGCTATTGGGTAGGCCATGGTAGTTTGATAGACATGCTATACACAATAGGCAAGCAAATAACTACACTCTAACCAAGGATGGAGTGAAATATAAGTTGAAGACATTGAAGGATAAAGAAGAAAATGTATGTAGTGTTGTAAGAATATGTTTTCTTGATGGAAAAGAGTTTCTCAAAGGCATGGAACATGAGAATATGTGTTTTTATATAATTCTAAAAGATAGTAAAGAAAAAGTAGGGGAGGTATCTATAGAAGTTGTAGATATGTTGGGAGATTTTTCTAGTATTGCATCAAATAATTTACTTGATAGATTGCCCCAAATGTGGAAGATTAGTCACCAGATGGATTTGGTTTTAGGAGCTAGTTTTCTAAGCAAGAAAACATACAAAATGACACTAGAAGAAAGTGAAGAGTTGAACATGCAAGTTCATGACTTATTGTAGAAGGGGTTAATTTGAGAGAGTCTGAGTCCATGTGTTGTACCAGTAGTATTAGCACCAAAGAAGAATATAGAATGGAGGATGTGCAGAGATTCTTGTGCTATCAACAATATCACAATCAATTCTAGATTTCCATATCCAAGGACGGATGATATTATAGACTGTTTGAGTGGACCTAAGTATTTCACAAATATTTATGTAAAGAGTGGGTATTATTAGATTCATATTAGAGAAGGTCATGAGTGGAAGACTACTTTCGAGACAAAAGGACTGGACAAGTGGTTAGTCATGCCTTTCAAGCTAACCAATGCACCAAGCACTTTCATGAGGCTCATGAATGAGGTACTAGAGGAGTTTCTCTATAAGTTTGTCATTGTTTACCTCGACAATATTTTGATCTTTAGTAAGACTTTGGATGAGCATTTAATTCATATTTGCAAGGTGTTTGATAAGTTGAGGGAAGGAAAGTTTCTAATAAACCTGAAGAAATATAGTTTTGTAAAGAAGGAGTTCGTGTACATGGGATTTGTAGTCTTAGTAGAAGGTCTAAAAATGGATGCAAAGAAAGTAAAGGCTATAATTGAATGACCTAGTCCAAGGAGTGTGGCACAGGTAAGATCTTTTCATGGACTAGCTAGTTTTTATAGAAAGTTCATAAGAGCTTTTAGTAGTATTTGTGGACCCTTGACTAAAATAATGAGAGGGGATAGGAAATTATTTAAGTGGACTATAGGAGTAGATACGAGTTTTAATCTATTAAAATAGATAGTTATTAAGTAGCCTATTTTGGTACTTCTTGATTTTAATAAGGTGTTTCAAGTAGATTGCAATGCTAGTGATACTACAACAAGAGCTATTATGAGCCAAGAAGGTAGACCTATTGCTTATTTTAGTGAGAAGTTGACTGATGCAAAAGAAAAATATTTTTTTTATGATCAAGAATTTTATACTGTAGTTCAAGCATTTAAGAAGTGGAGACACTATCTTTTTCCTATGGAGTTTGTTTTGTATACTAATCATCAAGATTTTTAATATGTGAATAGTCAAGGAAATTTAAACCAAAGGCATTTGAAGTGGGTTGAATTTTTTCAGAGTTATACACTTATTTTGAAACATAGGAGTCAGAAGTCTAACAGAGTTGCACATGCTCTTAATAGAAGACACATTTTGCTAACATAAATGTAGATAGAGGTGTTTGGGTTCAAAGAACTCAACACTTTGTATGTAGATGATCATGGTTTTGGTCAATCATGGAAGGCTTGTACATAACTTGTTACACTTGGCAAGATAAAGTGGTTACATTTCATGATCTAGGATAATATGTTGTTTAAAGGAAGCCAGTTGTGCATTTCTAGAATTTCAATGAGAGAGAATTTCATCAAGGAGTAGCATAGTGGAGGATTGGCTAGACATTATGGCAGAGATAAAACCATAGCTTTGGGCACTGAGAATTATTATTGGCCATAGTTGCAACAAGATGTGAAGAAGTTTGTATAGAGTTATAGAGTATCTTAGATGGAAAACAGAGTGAAGCAAAATATAGGGTTGTATCAATCATTACTTGTATCAAAGAAGTCATGGAAGGGTGTTAGCATGGATTTTATTCTCGAATTATTAAGGACTCAACATAGGCATGATTCTATTTTTGTGGTGGTATTAGTGATAATGTTCATGTAGATGAATTGTTTTTTAGAGAGAAGTGGTGAGACTACAAGGTCTTCTAAAAGAGTATAGTTTCAGATCGAGACACCAAATTTGTTGGGTATTTTTGGCATACATTGTGGAAATAGTTAAAGACAAATTTAAAGTTTAGTTCATCATATCATCCACCTACTAAGGGATAGAAAAAAGATGTGAATCATAGTTTGGGAAATTTTTCGAGATGTTTGGTTGGAGACAAGCCAAAATGATAGGATATGATTTTACAATAGGAAAAATTTGTATAAAATAATTCTCTCAATAGGAGTACTAGTAAATCACCATTCCAGATTGTATATGGGAGTAGTACCATAAATGCTTCTAAGTTGAGACAATTGGATAAAGGAGAGATAAGTAGTATTGAAGTAGAAGAATTTTCTAAGCATTTGAAGAACATCCATGAGGAGGTAAGGAAGCACATCATAAAGATGAATACAAAGTATAAGGCTAAGGAATATCTGAAAATGAACTATAAATAATTTCAAGTTGGAGACAAAGTCATGGTTCATTTGAGAAAGAAGCATTTTCTAGTGGGTAGATATAATAAGTTGAAGATGAAGAAGTTTGGACCATGCAAGATCATGAAAATTCATGAATCTAGAAATGCTTATGAAGTAGAGATGCCTGCTAAATTGAATATTTCACCACTATTTAATATTTTAGATTGGATAGAGTATTATGAAGGAGGTGATGGAGATGAAGTTGCAGAAGCATAGTGGAGTATTCTAATAGCTAGTTTGGTTACAAGGGGGATTGAGGAGATATTGGATGGTCATATACTTATGAGGAAGACTTGGTCAAATGGAAATGAATGCTAGTAGAGGATTCATCATGGCTAGCAAGGGAGGAGATTAACCATCTTAGTATTCCTTTAAACACTTAAGATGCGACATAGTCACTTCTCAAAATACCTAGGGTGACTGATGTAGGAGCATCCTAGGTGTAAGAGAAATTTTGCATCACCCAAAAATAGTTTATTTTCAATCTTTTCTATTTTATGATATAATTGAAGTTAGATTTGAGACTTTCATATCTGGCTCTCAAAACATTTTTGTCTTCTTCGTAGATGGTCTAAAGAGAATCACACATCTTCTTTACACTATCACAAACCTTTATGTCATCAAGCTATGAGTAACTTAGGGTAGATACAATCTCCAACATTGCCTAGTTATTTTTTTTCTTCTTTTCTAGATCTTTAGCAATGAGGGCTCCAATAGGGTCAACATATTCAACATAAATGATAGGTTGTGTATGCTCTCCAAGTCCTCCTATGTGTAACTTCATCAAACTTTTCCATGCAGTAAAGATCTTCTTGTTAAGCTTCGGTACCTTTCTCTTAGGAACTTTGATCTTTGACTTATAGTATCTTCAAACCAACTCTAGGAAGAAATAAAGGCTCTAGTACCAATTCTTGGAATATTTTAGAATAACTGAGAAGGGGGGTGAATTATTTATCCAAGGTCCAAAACTCCCACTTAAAATTTTTAGTGTTTAATACAACTCATTCATATAACTCCTTATCATGTATCTTGCATGTATTCATCATATCAATCAAAACATAAACTTGCAAATTACTATCCAAGGTCAAAATCACTTTGCTAAAATGTAAACATGAAACACAATAGAATCATACACTTAAATGATACAAGGATTCTACATGGAAATCCAATTTGGGAACAACCACTAGTAACATGCTACTAATTATCACTCTTTTGAAGTGATGCCTTGTGAAAGGACAACCTTGTTAAAGATTACAATATACACTATTAAATGTGACTTGGTTAAAGTATTGCAAGAACCTTATAAGGAGTGAGCCTTACTAGAGGACTTTAGGTCATTTCATTAGAATGGCACCTAGTTAAAGGATTTGCAAATGACTATTAGGTAAACCTTAATTTGAAGGATTCTAGCATAAACTAGTACAATTATTAGAGAGTAATAGTAAGGCTTGATTTGATAACAAAATACAACTCACTTTGCTTATTATAGATCTCTATTTAGTCTTCCATTCTTCTTTTCTTCATTCACTTTATCTCTAATATCTTGTTTTCCCTTTAAGAATTCATCCTCTTAATTCTTCTTACTTTGGATGCCAATTAAAAACTCTATAGTTTGACCTCCATATGAAGCAATACCCTAGACTTCTTGTTTTCCTTGTGTTTTTCACACATAAATAACAATCACCTTTGGATCAAATATTTAACAAATTTAGGTTCTCCCTCTGTCACCTAACCTATGACCATAGGTGTACTAATAGGCTTTGAATCTTCTAATCCTAAAGTTTTCAATATTTCATTCACATACTTAGATTGAGTAATGTAAATTTTATATTGCATTTGATACACTTGTAGGCCAAAAAATAATTTAATTTATCCAAACATGGACATCTCAAATTCTTACTTCATTTGACCAAAAACATCTTTCAAAGTACATTTTGTCCTCTACTTATGATATCATTAACAAAAAATTTAGCTCATAAAATACCTTTACCACCTTTAGTCTTCAAGTATAAATTGTTGTTATCATCAATTCTCTCAAAACCAATTTTCACAAGATAATTATGAAGTCTCTCATACCATGTTCTAGGTGCTTTCTATAAACCATATAAAGATTTGTGAAATCTACATACCATGTTCTTGTTGTTAGCATCAACAAATGCTTTAGATTATTCAATGTAATGTCTAAATTATAAAATAAATTATTTATCAAACTACTGTTAATGGGTTGATTGATTTAATATATCTCAGACCCATTTTTGTTTTGTTTCCATAGTTTTTGTCATCATTGGCTATCTTTGTACACCCTCAAAAAGATTTCCCAATAGGTATTTAAACATGGCTTTTAGGTAGTCTTAACGTATGCATTTTGGATTATTTCTTTGTACTACAAATTATAGTTGGGATTCTTTTTTGTTCATCATTTCAGAAGGGAAAGATCTTCCCTACTTGGCTATTCCAATTTTGGTAGAATTCAACCCTCACCCTATTCTATCACCTATAACACTTCACTTAGATCTGGCAAATCAAAGCACTATCACATTGAAAATTGAAGAATTCATTATGTTTAATCTGATAAAGTCTCTTATGTTGAACAAATATGGTATTATGTGTTTCTCTTGCATTTTTCGTACATTCTGTCATCTAAAAATTTAGTACCTCATTTTGTATGGCCTCCACTCTCCTATTGTATGACCTACATTACTACCATCATACAAACCTCTTCATTATACCATATGAGCTTCTCATTTTGGTGTCTACACCTACCATATAGCTTCCCCCATCTTCTTTCATCCACCATATGACCACCTTGGTCATTCATTGTACAACCTCCTCGATCATTGTATAACCATAGCTACACCCCATACCACCCTCTATAATAACCATATGACACCACTTGTTGACACACACTACACCAAAAAACTTGTACCATATGACCCCCCCTTGCCTATACTATGATTGCTAGTATCCATACACCAACTTTGCCTATATGTACTACCCACAAAAACTTCAAACATGATAATTTTAAGAGTGGTTGAAATGATCAAGATATTATAGTGGTATCAAAGCTTTGAAACTACTAGCCTATGGATAGTGAATGGGATTTTATAGCCAAAAGAGAAGAAGAACCCATTCCATTGATAGAATGGTTGTCAAACTAGAACCCAAAGCCACTAAACTCATGGCACTACTAAGGGATCTTGCTAGAATCAAACATAGATCAATGATACTCAACAAGTCATGGAGGAAACTCTCAATAAGTTAGCAAAAAATAAAATATCTAGTGAACAAAAAGACACAGTGTGGACTCGGTATCAAGTAAAGAAAGCCCTCATCTAACATGCTCTTGACCTTCCATACCATCTTTTCCACCACATGGAAGGAAACAAAAAACCTTTAAAGAAATAAAACAACAATTGAAGGAAGATTGGAAGAATGTGTATTTTGAGGAAGATATATCCTACAAAGATTATGCAGATATGAGAATGAGATATTTGGGGGTAGAAATAGAGGATATTTTAATGATGATCTCAGAAAGAAGTTGAGTAAAATATTTTTTTCTTTTTTTGATCAATCTAGATCCATATCTGCACAAGTGTGGGTAATGAAGGCTAATACTTACTTCTAGCTTAATCCCATGCTAGAAGAAGAAGCAATTAAATTTGTGGCATTGCACTTGGCAAGAGTCACACATGAATGTTGGCATCACAATACCATCACACTAGGGCATGATCAAATAAATACTTATGTGAAATTCATTGAGAGATTGATAGATTGATTTGATGGTAAAGATCTAGTACTCAATTTCAAATATTTGGCATAGCTAAGACAATCTAGATCTATTGACATGTACATTGTGGAATTTTAGAAACTCTTTTTTTTGGTCACAAACATTTCTAAAAGAAGATGCATAGTTCTCTTCATGTACAAACTGACAAAACCACTAAAAGGTTGGGTAAAGGGGTTCAACCCTACCACCCTATCAGAGGCCATTATGAATGCATGGAGTATGGAATCATCATCGACATCATCCTTGTGAAGTTACTCACATTCTAAATTGCCAGTGTTTCTGAGGGACAAAGATAATATGTAGTGCCTATCCCTAGATCACATTTTTTGTTTTCATTGTCGAACTCTTTTAGGGCTAGTTTTATGTTGATGGTTAGCAACATTGTTTTGAGACTATTAGATATTGTACTATGGATTCAGTTGATATGTGATGAGATTACTTAGACTCTAGATTTCACGTATGCATGATGATTATTACATTATTTTAGTCATTGATTAGTTAGATGGTTTATTATCACATGTGTTTTCTTATGGATACTTACCCCATACTTGCATGTGTATGGTGTGCATGTTTTTTTTATTTCTGTATGACATTTCTGATGTGGTTAAGGAAGGGAGTCATAGTCACCTGCTAGTCAGGATCTACACGATGCACCACTTCCTACCATTGCCTATTTATCTTAGCATTATATATATATATATATTGTATGTACATGTGTGGTTTTTATGCAGGTTGCAAGTACTGGGTATCAACTTTTCTGAATTTCCAGGATGAGCGTACCCTATCACATTATCTCAATGGTAAGAGAGGGGAGATAAATTCTCAAATCCAAGTTCCAACCCTTTAAGCTATTTCTCCTAATTGGAAATTAGAACAAGTATCTGAGTTGAGTACCATCTAAATACGTCAGATGGCATAATTCATGATATTAACCCTTTTGGTTTGATTTTGTATGTGTTTTGCTATAGTGCATTTTTTGTATTTTATTTTATGAGTCTTTGGTGTATTTTCTATTAATTAAGCCTAATTAAAAGATTTAATTAATGGTTTAATTTAATGGAAAATTAATATGGTATTTTAATATTTATTTTATTTGCCAATAGTGGCATGTTGTGATGGTTAAGTTGTTGTGTTGTTATCCTTGCCATCAAGGTTCAAATCTCATAGGGATGAGGTCCCCCGTTTGTGGCCTCACTGGTTCATAGCTCCAGGTCAAAGCGTTTACCGCTCTTTATAAAAAAAAAAATTAAAATTTATTTTATTTAATTAATTAGGAAATTAATTAAATAAAATGATTAAATTTGAAGATAAAAGTTATAATTTTAAAGTTGGAATGTGATCATATTTATTTAAGTTAATAAATATTTTAACAATTAAAGTTTTGAAAATGAATTTAAAAGTAGAATAGATATTAAAATTATTAAAAGATTATAGGTTGCATGATGTGTGTATGTGATTAAAATATAAATATATTAAGATAAAACAAGTGGAGTTATTAAAGTGAGTGCATGAGATTTAAAAATTAATAAATTAAATTGAAAATAGTAGAGTGAATATTAAATTAATTAATGTGCATTATTTTAATATTTGTTCACATAGGAGTATGCAAATTCTCAGGAGTTGTCATGTAGACAACACAAGAGTTTGCACTCTAATTATGCACATGTTGTCAACAACACAGGAGTTAGTGCACCAATTAAGCACATGGTGTCTACAACCTTATGAATCATCTAGAACATTGGAAAGAGCTCATGCTTAGTTGTCAACACCTTTTGGTTGTTTCTAGAGACATTCTAGGTGCTTTCTGAGAATTCTTTATATTCAGCCATTCCTAGAAGCTTAGGGAGAGCGTTTGGAGAGCATTTTTGGAGAGCATTTTGGAAGAGCATTTTGGAGGACTCAAGAACGTGGGAGAAGGAAGGAGCTTGCTCTACAATTTTTGAGGAGAAGTGAATTAGCATCAAAATTCGAGTAGACTCTTGTGATTTTACCTATGTTATTTCCATTTCTTGCACTTCCCATCTTCTTCGTGTCTTCTGAAAAATTTCTAAGGATTCTATGTGTGAATGTTCCAATTATTTTAATCTAATTCTTATGTGAGAAAACCCCTCATGCATAGATCTAATGAAATTATGGAACTAGGGTTAAAATTTATGGTCAATCCTATTAGAAGAATTATTAGATAAATTTAGAGAACAAATATTTTTCTTGGAAGCCCTTAAAAAAAAATTGTATATATGTTCCATAGAAATATACATGTTTATATTTTTAGATCTCCATATATATATATGTTTATTATAAATATGTTGTAATACAAAATTCGTATATATATATATATATATACATACATATGTATATATATAATTAATTGAATGATCGATTGATAAGTCACATTGAGAAACTTATTAAATCGTGTTGCGATTCATATTGAGAAAAAATCATTTTGAACAATGTTATAAAAAAATGATAATATTAAAATTACATTAGGTATGATTTGTACCCCATACCCCTTGGGAGGCAGAGGCTTGGTGTTGCAGGACTGCGATGATAGGGGTACTTTGTACCCGCTATCGGCGTAGTGCCTATGACTACAAGTACTACATATCGCGGTAGTGGGAGGGGGGATTAATTTATATTTTGTTTTCCTTTTTGAGTATGAATTTTGACTTTTCAAAATTGAAATGTTATTAAATTATTGAATGTTATAATTATATATATATATATATATTTATGTATGTATATATATATATATATATATATAAGTATATATGTATATATGTTATTAGATATAAATAATTATTCTATTTAAAATTATTTGTATTGATGGACCATTCTTTAAAAAAGATAAATGATTTAAAAGTATGAATAATAACTTATCAATTATTATTAAAATGGAGAGATATTAATAATTAACTTAATTAAACTTAGTTTAATTAAGGTTAATCATTAGAATGTATTATTAATCAAAGTTTTCAGTTATGAAATTATTGTTTTGATAATATTGGGTTTATTAGAATTGCTAATTGATTATTGGAATTCGATAGGGGTCATTTTCAAATAATGTTTATATAAAAAAAATATTATTAGAACAATTAGAAAATTGAGTCTAATGGTTTTTGGGGAGAAACTTTTATTTATTAAAAAAATACATGGGTTAGGTAAAACGTGCAATTTCTCCACTCAATATCTAAATTTGGAAATGAAAACTGAGACCTCCACACTCTATTCAACTATGTAATTTAGCAAACCAAAACATGTGCTTGCATTGTATTTTCTCTATGCTATTTATTTTGGGTTTTGGGTTGACTACTTTGTTGACCAGTCTTAGGACATCTACCAAAGGCTCAGGAGTTATGATTGTGATGTCATGATGATGTCTTTTGATTCCAATCTTTATAAACCCAACCTTGGTTATGTGATGGTATGCTCTATGAAAAGTTTGTATTTAATGATTGTTATTGCTTTCCAGTCTTCTTGACTCATCGATCAATTATACTTGGGTTATTTTCAGTCATTTGATGGAATTAAATTATTTATCTGATCTTGATGATGTCATGTTGTGACATGTTTTGGACTCAACCATTTTGGAGTCTTTGATCAGTATTACTTTGAGATACTTTTTGGTTGCTTGTTAAGAACCAATGATTATTGTGATTATTAGGGATACCTTCAGTTGCCAATAGAGAACTATTATGGTCATGATTATCTATGGATGTTTTTTAGTTGACTCATAGAAATTTGATGTTTATATTGTGGATTATATTTTAGCATTTTGAGATTTATGATTCCATGAGCTTAGGGTAGGTTATCTACTTGTAGTGTCAGGAAGTGGCTTGCAATGGGGGTTGGGGCCGTAAGATGCTACTAGGGTAACTCATTGTAAGTTTCCTTAATAAATGAAAAAATTCACACCTAATGCTAACTAAATGAACCTAAAAAGATAATTGTTTTGTTCTTGCCCATGCCTCAAGTGCTAGTATAGACTAGGATGGGAGTAGAGAGAATGCTTGGTTGTGACCTTGCATTCCATAGTATGCCTAATCTGTATGAGAGGATACTAGTGGCCACACAAGGATCACTAGGGGGCTGGGGTCTATTGGGAGACTACCTAGGTAACTCTAGCGTGATCTGTGCGATGAAACTTTCCTTCTTGCATAGTAGGTTTCCTACATGTCTTTGTGTGCCTCTAGGATTAGATGTTGATTTATGTGTTGGAACCTTTGAGTTAGTATACTTTTAGGTTTCCTAGACTTAGAGAGTATTTATGCTTTGTAATTTTGATAACATGTTTGGGACTTGAGATTATCTCCTCAGCATGATGGGAGTGGACCATTTAGGTTCCACACGGTCGGGTGGTAGTGCTTTATCACTCCTATCATTTGAGACACCGTGGCTAATGCATTCATGATTATGATGGTGGACATGTATCCTTATATTGATGATTTTCATATGTTGGATGATGTTATCTTATGCTTTACTTTGCATGTTAGATTTATTCCTTCATATGATGTAGTATGATTTAGGAGTGACATTCCTACTTGATAATACCGATGATCTCTTCGATGAATTGGGATGTTACACATGGAGGGATGGCTAGGACCCACGATGGTCTAATGATGCTATTTATGGTTGGGAGGAACCATGCACTTAGTTAATTATGTTTGATTACTTATGGTTATCTCTTATGATGATGTATCATGTATGATGTATGGTTTCATTTATGTTGTTTCATCATGGATTAGATTTAGAATGATGATATACTTTATTTCACATATGACATACTATTTCTTTTAAGCCTATCATACCCTATGACATGTACAATGGATGATTGAGCAATCTAAAATTTAATTCAAAAAGGACACTTGCATATTGTTTAGAACATTGGATTTATCATTATTATTTCATGGGGATGTGATGTTAGATGAATAGTTGATTTAGATGTGATTCAACGTTAAGGGATCCATTAAGAATGTAACCAATTATGTATGTATGCTATGTTTACTTTCACTTTTAATATTGTTATTTCTTCCATTACTATGTATAAGTTGTAAATGGTTTTACTTTCTTGATTTAAAAAAAATAAAAAATGCTACAAAACTTAGTGAAACGTTAGGTTAATTCTTTGGATCCCTTGGCAGGGTGTTACATAATAAACCTTTGCCCAAGAAGCTATTGTTGAACAAAGCCACTAGAAAGTCACTCCAAAGGAAGAAAATATGTTTTAATTTCAAGGGACCTTGGGAATAGGGCCATAGATGCCTCATAATAGGGGGAATCTAGTACATTGAGGTTGCGTCCAATGATGAGGACAAATAGGAAGAAATATCTACTAAAGACAACCAACATCATGATGACACCAACATGGTTAGTTTGAACTACATAGAAATACTTGCTTCATTGGTACTATCACTCTAGCTAGTAGCCCAAGGTGCACATTTTTTCATGTATGGGGAACCCTTCAAGGACAAAGGCTTATGGTGATGTTCGACAATAGAGCCACTCTAAACTTCATCAACTCATCTCTGGTGAAGTGAAGAGGTCTACCTATGGAGACACACATAGGATTTTAGATCAAGGTTTCTAGAGGGACTTTTTTTCCCTACACACACATTTTTCCTTAGGTGAGTATCACAATGGAAAATCACATGGTGATTGAGGATGTCTATATAGTGGAACTTGATGACATGGAGGTTATTTTGGGCATACAGTGGATGGAGACACTTGATGAATACTTTCAAAGCTTCAAATAGATGGATTTCACCTTTGTTGTTAATGGAAAGAAGGTTGTTCTCCATGGAATAGAATATGAGGGTACAAAGGAAGTTTCTATGCATTGAATGAAGACAATTTTTTGGCATGATGACATTGCTTGGGCTACACATTGTTTTATTTTCACAAAACCTATAAAAGGGCAACAAACACCTCCCCAGGATGATGATCTCTAGAATATTTTAAGTAAACATGATAAAAATTTTATAGAAATTACTTTTGGCATACTATTTCATCAAGGATTTGAAAAAACTATTGAGTTGGATGTAGGAGCCAAGCCAGTCATAACCACACCTTAACATCAACTTAAGAAATTCAAAGATGAAATCAAAAAGACAATCCAAGAATTTTTAGAGAAATAATGGATCCATCCTAGTTCAAGCCCCTTTGCATCATTAGTGTTTTTAGTCAAAAATAAGGATGGTATGATGCATATGGGTGTGGACTATCATGCATTGAACCAAAAAACAATAAGGAATAGATATCCCATTCCAAGGATAGATGAGTTGCTACATGAATTACATGGTGCAGTCTTTTTTCAAAAATGGATTTCATTCTAGATAGCATTAGATCTACATGAGGGAGAAGACATGGTAAAAATGGCTTTTTGTTGTCACTATAGGCATTAAAAGTTTTTGGTCATGCTATTTGGATTTATAAATGCACTTTCTACATTCCAATCATACATGAATCACATGTTCAACAAATAATTGTATAAGTACTTATTGGTAATTTTTGATGATGTTATTTATAATAGGACGTGGGAGGAGCACCTAAAGCATCTGGATGAAGTCCTAAGTATCATGGAGGGGAAATCTTTGTTTGCTGAGAAATCCAAGTGTGAATTTGGTATGACAAGAATATTGTACCCGAGACATGTCTTTAGTAAATATGGAGTTCAAGTTCATTAGGAGAAGATTTAGACTATCCTTGATTGGCATCCCCAAAAATCACTCATGGATATGTGAGGGTTTTTTGGATTGTGCAATTATTACAAGAGGTGTGTTAAAGGATTCTCTCAACCCAGTGCAACCTTAATAGATTTGACATGGAAGGGGTCTTTCCAATGGAATGAAAAGGAACAAATCACTTTTGATAAGATGAAAGAGGAAATGAGCACTTGTCTCGTACTTGCATTAGCTGATTTCAGTCTACCCTTCATTTTGGACTTCGATGCATCTAAAGAAGGCATTGGTGTGGTACTAATGCAAGATAGACACCCCATAGCTTATGAGAGTAGGAAGCTTACACAAATATAATTCTTATATTCCATCTACAACAAATAAATGTTGGTCATCATACATGTATTAACCAAGTTTTGATAGTATCTAGTGGGTGCCAAATTTGTCTTTTGTATGGATCACAATAGTTTGAGATATTTTTTGGACTAACAGGACTTGAATGAGAGGCAAAAAAATGGGAAAGCAAGGTTTAGGTTTTTTATTTTGACATTGAATGTATGTGAAAGGAAATAACAATGTGGTTGCAAATGCCTTGTCCAAAAAACCTACCATTTACTCACTAGACTAGATTTCAACTGACTAGAAGGAACATTTATTGGTAGAATATTTTAAAAACACATTTTCCTATGAGATAATGGATGGAAAAACCTAGGATGATCAATAAAAAGTGGTAGATGATATGATCTACTATAAGAATCAAAATGTTTTTAGTGCTAGAATCCAAATTGAAGTGAAAAATCTTGAAGGAAGTACACAACTCACCCTTAGTATGACACCTAAGATTTCTGAAAACTTACATAAGTATCTAGGAGAGTTTTTTCATGGAATGGACTTAAAGGATACATATTGTAGTATGTAAGAGAGTGTGTAATCTACTAGTAGAAAAAATCAAAACATACTCTACCTATCGGCTTACTGCAACCTTTGCTAATTCTAGAATATAAGTGGGAAAGTATCTCAATTCATTTCATAATAGGGCTTCCCAAGGTGAATTGAAATGATTGTATTTTCATGGTGGTTGAAAGATTGAAAAAGTATGCACATTTCTTTGCCATCCCCAAATATTTTTAGGCCACACAAGTTACCAATGTATTTTTTAGAGAAGTCTTTCGTCTGTACGGGTTACCCCAAAACATTGTCAGTGATTGGGATGCATGATTCATCAAAATCTTCTAGATAGAACTATTTTGATTAGTAGGGAAAAAATTGTGACCAAGAACTAGTTTCCAGCCTCAGATAGATGGATAAATGGAGATTGTAAACAAGTGGCTCAAAGGTTACCTATGAAACTATGTTTTGGTACAACAACAAGCGTGGGCCAAGTGGATACACCTAGGAGAATATTGTTACAATACCATGTATCAAATTTCCATTGGGATGGCACCATTCAAAGCTCTATATGGGTACAAAACCCTCTCCTTCATCAAGATAGTGCTGGGAGACAATCAGGCACCAAGGGTGAGGGACTAGTTTTAGGAGGGATAGGACATCCTATGCTACTGAAAGAAAAAATTACAATGGGAAAAGAATCAATAAAAGATGTAAATTTATAGACACCAAATGGAGAGGAGTTTTGAAGTAGTGGAATTGGTTTATTTGAAGCTCTAACCATATCAACAATCCTCATTGAAGGAAAAGGAGAAAAAAATTGAAGCCACAATTTTATGGCCCCTATCGCATAGTTCATCACATTGGTGAAGTCACTTATGAGTTTCAACTTTCAAAGGGAAGTCATATTCATAACATATTTCATATTTCATGCTTGAAGAAGGTTTTGGGGTAGAAAATCATGGTAGCCACATACCGTCCACCACTCTATGAAAAAGGAAAGCTCGTATTAGAACCAACTGAGATAATTGAAGTATGTGAGATGACCCTACAAACCCATACAATGAAGGAACATTTGGTGCATTAAAAAAACTTTCCATTGTACAATGTGATGTGGGAGGGTGAGCACTTTCTCTAGCACCCAACATTGTATTTTCTTGAGGACAAGCAAAATTTGGGATGAGAGGACTATAATGTTCCCATTATAAAATAAATCATTTATTAAACTATTGTTAATGGGCTAAATGATTAATATATGTAAGACATCGGACCCATTTTTGTTTTGTTTTTGGAGTTTGTGTCATCATTAGTTATCTTTGTACACCCTCTGAATGTTTTCCTTATGGGTAGTTAAATATGGCTTGTAGGTAGTCTTGAGGTATACATTTTGGATTATTTCTTTGTACTACAAATTCTAGTTGGAATTCTCTTTTGTTTGTCATTTTGAAAGTGGAAAATCTTCCCTACTTGGCTATTTTGATTTCAATGGGATTCAACCTTCACCCTATTTTGTTGCCTGTAACACTTTGCTCAAATTTGGAAAACTAAACCACTATCATATTGCAAATTAGAGAAGTTGTTATGTTTAATTTGGTCAAGTCTCTTGTGTTGAATGAATAAGGTATTCTATTTTTCTCTTGCATTTTCGGTACATTTTTTCATCTACAAATTCTTTACCTCATTCTATATAGCCTCCACCCTCCTACTGTATATGGCCGTCTTCATTCTACCATATGGCCTTCTCATTTAAATGTCTACACCTACTGCACAACTTCCCACATCTCCTTCAATCCATCGTATGGCCTCTTGGTCACCATATGACCATAGCTGCACCTCATACCACCCTCTACAATCACCATATGACACCACTTGTTTCCCTACACTACACCAAATGACCTATATTTCCTATACTATGATGCCTACCATCCATACACTAACTTTTCCTATCTATACTACCCACAAAAACTTCAGACATGACAATTTTAAGAGTAATTCTAGTGATCTAGATATATTACATTCAATGTAAACCTCTTTCTCTAATATACGATTCAAAAATGAAAATTTCACATCTATTTGGTAAACTTTGAAACCTTTGTATATAGAGTATGCAAGTAGAGTTATTACTCCTTCTAGTCTTGCAAGAGGGGCAAATATTTTTTCGTAGTCTATTCCTTCTTTTTGAGCATACCCTTTTCCAACTAGTCTTGCCTTATTTCTTGTGACCTCACCATTTTCATATAACTTATCTCTAAACACCCACTTGGTACCAATAACATTCTTGCTCTCTAGTCTGGGTACAAGTGACTATGTTTTGTTCTATATTTTCTCAATTTTTTATCTCATGGTTTTATCCTAGTCATCATTCCCGAGTGCATTGCTAACTATTTTAGGTTCATGTATCATTTATCAACTTATTTCTTGTCATAGCTCTAGCCTCTTTATATCCAATAATCTCTGTTGTAGGGTGATGTCTCTTAACATACTTTAACAATCTTTGTTCTACTCTATTTTCTTCAATACATCTTTCAACTTCACAATCAGTGTGCACTCCTCTATCAAGGTGATTTATCATCTCTACTTCATTTTGCAACTCAACTCCTCACTATAACTTGGTTCCTGAATATAGCTTGACATTCACTATCTATAATATAAAAAATATTTTTAATCTTTAGGTTCTTTTGTAGGTTCAACTTCATGTACTTTTGTATATTAATCATATTTCACATTTTTATTTTTTACAACTTAGTCAGTTTTAGTATTTAAACATTTGTAAGCTTTTCTCCTTGTGGAATAGCCTAGGAATATGCCTTCTTCACTTTTAGCAACAAATTTAATTGGTCTTGATTTCATTTCAAGTTTATCTAAATATATCTCTAAGTGAATGTTCTAGATACCTTTTGTGATAATTAAGGTTTGGTGTTTTTAATCTTTGCTAACCCTAGAGTAACCTAATTTATATTTCAGTAATTTTTGCCCTAGAAAGCCTTGGATTTACATTTGCAAAGCATGCCCCTTTCTAAAAAAAGAGTACACAAGAAAATACTTTTAAAATTCTCTTTTATTACTTCCTAGGTACCTTCTAAAAACTTGTTTACATAGTCTAATTTTACCCTAAGTCCCTGATATGATTTTAACCTATGCTTTCACTTTGATATTTTTTGAGATTACTTGAAAAAATCAATCGAGTAACAATAATCCTTGATCATCCTTTAGATCAAGGGTTGTCACTTTGTCACCATAAGAAATCACATGTCATATCCCCATTTTAAGATAGAATTTTAATAATAATTAGATGATAAAATGTTATTAAATAAATAATGATAATAAAGTTATATTTATAAAACTAGGAAATAATAATTATTCAATCTATATTATTATTGAAATAATATTTAGTATGATATTTTAAATAACTAAAAAATAATGAATTTTCAAAAACTAAATAAAGAAATTAAATTAAATACAAGAGATAATATTGTAGAAAGTATGTTAACCTTCTAAATAGAATTTCACATTAAATAATAATAAACACAAATAAATAAATAAATAACATAACATAACATAGAATAATATAAATTAACTAAATCTAATGAAAAGTCAAGAGAGATTTAACAAATAGATATTACTCTTTAAAGTTAAGATATAAAAGGGAGGAGATTTTATTTTAGAGAGGAGTTCAGAAAGGAAAAATAGAAGAGGAAAGTAATATTAAGAAAATAAGAAAGTGACTTTATGAAAAGCTATTAATGATATTGAAAAGATGTGAACCCTTGAAAGAGTCATAATTATGAATGGTTGTGACTCTTCAAAAATATTGTGATTTTAAAGTTCTAAAGGATTTTAATTATGAAGTGTTGTGACTTTTCAAAGGAGTTGTATTATGAAAGGTTGTGACTCTTGGAAAAGTAGAAGGTAACAAAGGTATGTTTATGGATTATATTTGTTTAATTATGTTGATGTATTTATTTATATTTATGAATCATACTTGTGGATAATATTGTGTTAGCACATGGGGTTAACACCGTGGATATTAATGTGAACACGAAACATAGAGCATGTGAGATTTTAAGATCTACATTATTTGCCATGGATGAGAATTGATATTGAAGCATGGAGCATGGAGATATGAAGATCTCCATTATCCATCATGGTAAATAATCAATGTGCTAGAATATTCTAATGTTATCAAACATATGCATATGTTGTTGGCCTTGGATAGAGGATGCCCATCCAAGAATAATCTTAAGGGGTGTCCTCTTGGGATGATGACAAGGTAGCTATGAGCTAAGAAGCTCAATTTGGAGACATTGTAAAGATTGGGTTTAACTTAGAGGCTAAAATCATATAGTTAGTTTATTATTATTGCAATTCTAACATTTATTTTGTAGTTATTACTTGTCCATAAATAACCTTATTGATGGGGACATTACATCACATGTTATTTACCACAAGTAACATAGACACCAAACCTACAAGACCTGGTCAATGAAGTAACAACATTTTAAAGTGAATGGCTCACACTGTCAAATCTTCTCATGATCAATGGTGGTTGCTTTATCACCATGGGAAACCATAGGGTTTTTATTCTTGGTAATATAGTGACCACCCGCCACGTGGATATGTGATGAGACCAACCTTTGAAGACTATGTCATAAGTTTCCATGTCATTAATAGATCATTTGAATTTTAGGCTATCAAAATGTTAGATTTCATGGAGGATTTGAACTGAAGGAAATGTAATATTGATCCACATAATTAGATCTTCCCATGATCAATGATGGTTGCTTTCTCACCATGGGAAGTTACATGAATGTTAGCCTTGGCAACATAGCGACAAAAAGGAAATGCAATAGGACTACTATGTTTACAATGAAATAATCATAAATTTCAACTATCTGATGCAAGGATCATCAACAATGGTTGCTATGTTGCCAATGGGAGTTGCTTGAATTTTACCCTTGGCAACATAGTGAGAACATGACACATGTCTGGAGGAGTAAGTGGGTCCAATGTAAGTTTCTAGTAGTGAAAGAAGAGGCTTATGTGGAAGGATTAAATTGGATTGACTACCAACTTGGAAGGTTGAAGCTGAGTCATAAAATGTTTTATTCCTAAATCATTAGATTTTTCAAAAAATTGATGACTTATTTTCAAATTTGAAAGATGATGACACTTTGTTCTCTATGATCCATTTATGAGATTTAAAGTTGTTTTGTATGGCATAAAGCTAGGAATATTTTGTAGACATTATAGATTTTATTCATGCAAATGTATTTCTAATTTTTTGAGAGCTAGGACTTGTTGAAGACATTTTTTCCCGCCTAGTTGAATTGCGAAGAAATTTCTATATCAGCACTTCACTGAAAAATTTAGAAAGAAGAAATAGGAGAACCAAGTAAGTATCTCAGTCCAAATATAATTCAAAGAATTCTAGTTTATCTACATTATTATCAAATATGCCTCCAAAGAAGGGTTTTTTGGGGAAAGTAGAATATGCTAGTAGAAATAAATATACATGATGATTTTTGAAAAAATTAAGTTAATCCATAAACAAATCAGCCCAAATTAGTGTTAGAAGTTGTAATCTTTCCTTGGTGTATTTATAAACCAAGGCTAGACCTCCTTTATTTATTATTATAATATATTAGGATATAAGCCAAGGTATCCTAATATATTTCTTTTTTGTCCTTTTTCCACTACATCTTATTTTGTCATCTAGTGGAATATGTGAGGACAAATATATATTGTAATTTCTAATTTTAGATTATTCCTCCTTAAGAGGAATCTCACACTTGGCCTCACACACTTATGAATGGTGGCATTCATAGACATGGGAGTTACATTCTAACTCCTCTCTCTCATCTCTATTTAAGAGATGACCCTCTTCTCTCATTTAACAATGAGGTTTCTTCCTCTTCTTAATTATTGTATGAGCATTGCTCTCTATCTCTCTCTCTCTTCCTTCTTAGGCTTTTCATGCCTCATTCATAATGTCACAAGGGGTTTTCTTTGCTTTCCCTTTTCCAAATATCTTGTCTCATGGTGTTGGAGCTTGAAGCTTTCTCTCTCCTATTTTATGGTAATATCTTTTCATGCATTTACTCACTTAGATTCTTTCCTGGTATTGCTTATTTATAGATTTCTTTTTCCATTTCTAACATGGTATCATAGCAGTTTAATCTTTGTTTTGAGTGTTTGCATGAAGGTACGATTCGAAGGAGACTCTTGAGAGAGATTTCACTAATTTCTTCTTTAATCTTTTTAAGATGGAAGAAATTGAATTTTTTTTTGGGGTTTGGTTGGTTTACCGCCAAACCTGATTAACTTCTATTTGCTCTAATTTGTGCAGGTTACTTCTTATTTTCTATTATTTTTCATCTAACCCCCTTTGGAAGGCTTGCCGCCAAAGGGTTTTCCTATCTTGATATCAATGTTTGTTAAAAATTGTGATTAATAAAAATAAAAAATGGTTGGTACGGATCAACTCTAGGCCATGGCACATATTAAATGGTGGGTCCTCCATTTCTTTCATCATAGTAAATGGTTTGCAAGCTTCAATGCTCATGTCCACTGCTGCAGTTGTACCATGAAGACTGCAGCATTGTCCCCACATGTTATGTATCGCATTACCCACTTCGGGCTGGGGGCCTTTTATCCACAATCGGGCTTTTTTGAAGCTCAGTTGAGCAGCGCATCATTTCAGCTTCTGGGAATTGCAAAAATAGCATTTGTTTCGTCCGCCATGGCCAAGTGCTCATTTTTCAATATGCCTTTTTTGGCGATTTTGATCTCGGGCGGATCAATGATGCAGCTAATGGGGTTCTTAAACTGGACAGTAGAAATGTGAGTGAAGTTGAGAGAAAGGTTAGGGCTTTGCAGAGGTTTGTTCCTGGTGGAAGGGAGATGAAGAATATGGATCTTCTTTTCCAGGAGACGGCGAATTATATTGTGAATCTTCAAATGCAAGTTCATGCTATGCAAGCCCTAGCGGATTTTTGTCCCCTGGAGTTTACAGATCGGTCTATGGATGGAGAGTTTCATAGATCAAGTAGTGCTCTTCGGCTGTGGATAGATCTGGCCAGCAACTAGCTTAAATTTGTCTTTGGAATGATCTATTGTATATAGGAAGGCGAGATAGAGTTTGTATTTTTCTCTCCGTCTGGTGAATCTGACCCGGCTTTCCTTGTAGGCTAATTTAGCTGTACATTTTTTGGTTTCTTTTTGGGGAAGTCCCTGTCAAAGGGCAAAAATGTTCCTTACAATCCATGAATGCTGCTTCACTTATTTTGGGCACTTGTATTCCTTGTATTGATCTGATTGGGTTTGCAGGCTACCATAGCTATCAGTGTTCATTATAACATCCGCATACACTACAAGGCTCTAGATGCTCTGGACCTCCTCACATCCTTTTAAAAATGTCTTTTTTGAGCTATCAAATAGCATACAAAAATCACTTGGTAAATAGTCAATTACAGTATCTGCTCCGAAGCTAAGAGCACTCTAACTGCTTTTCATGTTTTTTGTCCTCCGTGGGGCGAAACAGTGGCGGAGTGGCCATGGAAAGGCTAATAAAAAAGATGGGTAAAATATTAACATGCAGAGGAACGCGTGGAAGCAGATGGCTGTGGGATTTGAGCATTAATTTATCGAAAAAGACATAGAAAATGGAGCTTCTGCCCCCTATTTTTTGCCTCAGAAAAATGAGCTCCCGCACTTTCTCAGACAGGCCCACCATTAAAGGTTGTGAAGATGATCTTCAGGTAATTGAGGAAGGGGAGCCGTGTTTGGTGGGGCATTTTCTGTGGTGACTGCGATGATTTTATTTGGATTCATCAGTCTATTCCTGAAATCTATTATTTTTAGTAACGTTTTCTTGTCCTTTCATGCAAGATTCCTTTTCTTTTTTGAGCTCTTGAAAGAGTTATCATTTATTTTTATTATTGCCTCTTGTCAACTTATTTTTGGCAGGTAATCATTCATTACAAGCTTTTATTCAAATTTTTTTAAGAAAAGTTTCTTAACTTCTTTTAGTATATTCTTATCTGCCAGATCTGACCTCTATCATTAATTACTAAGTTTTTTTAGTTATATCTTTCTTAATGTTTTATTTCAAAAAAATTCTTTTTGAATCACTTCCAATCTTGAAGGCATAGTATGAGGAAAATGGGGAGATCTTTTCCTGCCCCATGACTTTATGTTCTTATTACTTTGAGGTTATATTTTTGAACCAAGGTAAATACTGTGACTTTCCAAAATATTAAGTATGGAAAGGTGATTATTTTCTTTAACCAATCTATTTTCGTATATTTATTTGAGTATATATGGGGGCCCACATATATGCCCAGATAAATATATAATTTATGACTATAATATTTTAGAAATTAATATATACCTTTGCAAAATGAATTTAATACTCATGTTTACCCTCAATGGAGTTTTATACCTGATATCTATATTTAGTTGATCTTCCTTAAATCATTTTACTTAATTGGATTATGAGTAATCTTACACATTTGCCTTCATTTTGATATTTTGATGTGCCCATAGTTGCACTTTTATGCTTTATAGCATTGTCTATACCCATGTTGGCACTTTATGGTTTTACACCATTGATATACATGATTTATATGATATTTTTTGAGTTGCATAGGGAGCTTAATATTTTTTCAAGGTTAACTATGTAGGTCCCCTCAGTCTAACTGATACATAGTTTCCTTATCTGGCCCATGGAGTATCCCTCCATCCTATATTGGTATGCACTCATTTTATATGGAGTTTCCCTCCATTTGATCCTATCTGTTCCATTTTGATAGGATAATATTTTTATGGAGTTTCCCTCCATGTTGTTCCTCAATAAAGAGGATGTTATTATTGGAGTTTTCTCTCCAAATTTAGATGATTTGATCCAATTTGAAGGCAATATGTTTTTCTATCCTCATAATCCATTCTTTTGATTATCCTAACACAAATCATGATAATTCTAATTTGATCAACATGTCTCTCTTTTTACTTTACTTTCATATATTAATGTGATAATGATCTGCATACTTTATTTCTTAGATCATGAGTCATGCATGTTATGGATTGATCACCCATTAGCTTGTAGTGGGATAATTCATTAAGTGGACTGTCTATATCCACATGATTGATGCAATGTTGATGCACGCATCATTAGTTGGCCTTGTCTGTGGTCATTTGTGCATTAGTATAATATACTTTTCATGAGAGCATTGATCAAGCTTTTTACTCAATTTGTCCTTATTGACAATTTTTTGAGCATATACTTTATCTTGATATCAAGTTATCTCCATTGTTTTGTGGTAACATGTTTTACTCATTGTTTCTCTATGAGAGTTTTATTATCCTTATTGAAAAGGATTTCGAATTTGCATATATGATGGCATTCTACTTGTGGATATTTGTCTTGTTGTTCTCTTTTTTTCAGGTAATCCATCAAGGAACCTTCTTGAAGATGTGTCTATGCTTCCACATTCAAAGGACTCATGTACTTCTCTTGGACCTACAAATGTACCATATGGCTTGAATACAATCAAATTACTTCATATTGAAGATTAAGTTGCAGATTTTTGTAAATTATGGGTTTAATACCCTTTGATGTAATTACCCCAAGTAAAGATTAAAGGGGGGTGTTAGAAGTTGTAATCTTTCCTTGGTGTATTTATAAACCAAGGTTAGACCTCCTTTATTTATTATTATAATATATTAGGATATAAGCCAAGGTATCCTAATACATTTCTTTTTTGTCCTTTTTCCACTACATCTTATTTTGTCATCTAGTGGAATATGTGAGGACAAATATATATTGTAATTTCTAATTTTAGATTATTCCTCCTTAAGAGGAATCTCACACTTGGCCTCACACACTTATGAATGGTGGCATTCATAGACATGGGAGTTACATTCTAACTCCTCTCTCTCATCTCTATTTAAGAGATGACCCTCTTCTCTCATTTAACAATGAGGTTTCTTCCTCTTCTCAATTATTGTATGAGCATTGCTCTCTATCTCTCTCTCTCTTCCTTCTTAGGCTTTTCATGCCTCATTCATAATGTCACAAGGGCTTTTCTTTGCTTTCCCCTTTCCAAATATCTTGTCTCATGGTGTTGGAGCTTGAATCTTTCTCTCTCCTATTTTATGGTAATATTTTTTCATGCATTTACTCACTTAGATTCTTTCCTGGTATTGCTTATTTACAGATTTCTTTTCCCATTTCTAACATTTAGAAAGATAGTTTCTATAAAACATTGGCTCTGGATTATAGATGGTTTTTATGATAAGGGGAATTGGACTAGAGATGTCATAACCTCTAAAATAGGGCTCGAATTGTTGAAGAAATTGTTCTCAGAAAGGAAACTATTTTCCCCCCATTGAAATATTTAGAACTCTGACTTAGGAAAGCTAGTAGTCATTGGGGTTTTCATGGATTTTGACCTTCTCAAAACTATAGGCCTAAATTATGACCTAGTAGCCAAGATGGTGAGGAGAGTGGATGGGAAGTGTCTGATAAAAATCACTCCAGAAGAGATTCAAAAGGTTTTTGGGTTTGATCAAACCGCATATTACCATGAGATCATTGATTTTTAAGGACTAGAAAAGGAGTATTTTTCTAGAAAAAATAAATTCAAACAAGGTGCATTGAGAGGACACTTGGCTACAATTGCAATTTTATCTTTGTCACAAAATCAACTAAAGAGCCATTTAAGAAGCAGTTTTTCAATACTAGGGCCATTGATATTTACATGTCTTTATGTAGGGTTTTTGGTGAGTATGAACAAGAATTTATGCCAATAAAATTCATGTATCTGATGAAACAAATCTCTTCTTTTGGTGTGGATATAATTTTTTATTTTTCATCCTATTTAGCAAATGAAATTCACATAGGCTTGATTGGAATTGTGAAGAGAAAAGTTGAGAAAACATTTGGCAATTATTCATTGTTGATGCATATGTTCTTGTTTAAAGGTGTTACTTACTTTGAAAAAGAAATGATATTAAACTTAGAGTATGAGGGAGAAGCTCTACCAATCCAATTATGAAGTGCAAGTATGACTTGGGATGGAAAAGAGGCCAACTTTCTTAGATTTGATAGATACTTCACATCTAGGTTGAGGAGCCTTATATTAAGGGACAATCCCAAAATACCTAATGAATTGTTGGATTTCATTAGGCCTATGGACAACCCTTCTAGTTTGAAGGAGTCCAACAATTGGGCAGATATCATACCCTCCCCTATGTCTATAGTTTTTAGAGTGTATGGATTCCAAGGAACTCCCCATGTTCTTGCTTATCAAGTGCCTCTAAAGTTGGGAATAGTTGAAAAGCTATGGTAGATAGGTGTATTGGAGGAAGTGCAATTGACTAGTCAGTCTAGGGGCCCAATTTTCCCATCTTGCATAGTTGCTCACTAGTTCATTGTCACCAAGGGTGGTTGTTCATTTTTGTATAAATGTTTACATCGGTATAAGGTGGGTGTTTCTCATGACTATTTCAATTATAGTGAAGGATTCTTTGATATTTTTAGACATAGGGCTAGAATTAGTGCTAAATAACATTATTCCTACTTCCCAAAAGATATAGTTAGAAATGAATTCTCTCTCCAAGAGCAAGAGATTAAAAAGGAGAGGTAGAGATTTTACTCTAGGGTCTTATAATTTATAAATTATTTTGATAAGGATGATAAGCCTCTAAAGGATGCCAAGACAGAGGTAGATAAAATAAATAAATTGATGATCACTTTCTTAGAGATCATTGAGGCAATGAATGAGAAAAAGACATTTTTTTATTAATTCTTATCCCAATAAGGCCTAAGAGGTCATGAAAATGTTATCATTCACCCCGGCTATAGGATCAAGGTAGCTAGTTATTCAAAGGAGAACTGACTACAATATCATTAAAAATAAAGAGCATGTAGTTAACAAGGGATGATGAATAATTGGACCTATTAGTGCTATTTTGGAAGAGAGGCCTGAAGAGCCAAAGGATGAGAGGTAGAAGATAGAAGAAAAACATGTACCCCAAGAAAAATAATACTCACCCTCTCAATCCCCATTGCATTTAGGAGATGAGCAGCTCACTAAGGAGTAGGTGGAACAATTAGGATCCCAAGGGAAGTCTTTATTATTGTTATAGAATTAGAAGAGGGGAATCCTCAAGAACCTCCCATGCCAAGCCTTGAGTTAACTATTGTTGATTATAAAGGAATGGAGTTGGACCTTTTTGTAGAACAAGCTAGTCATGAATTTATTTTTGATGGTAACTTTGTTAAATCAAGGGCTTTATATCAATTTGTATGGAGGACTAATATTGGATTATTTGAAGAAATATGCAATATGGAAATGGGAGAGAATCTTGAGATTGAAGAGGATTCTATACAAGACCAAATGAAAGATGATATGATGCAATATTTAAGATCTTGATCCCTAAAGAGGGAAGAAAAATGATAAAATCATCTAGGGTCTTGGTTCTGCCAAACTAGGACATTGCAGATGCAATGGTTTTTTACTCTATTACTAAGAATATAAATATATATGAAAATGTGGAAAAAGAGATGAGAGGTGCCAAATTCAATGAAGATCATGTTGCATTGGTTATCTGGTTTATGATAAAAGGATCTAGAGCTAGCTTGTCTTAGCTTGATGATACTTATTTGATGGGAAATTTAATTGTAAAAAGGGTAGAGAATACTCCAAATGAACAAGCTAGAGAGCTAAATGTTGGAACAACCAACCTCACCCTAGCCACAACTTTGAGGTAAAAGAAGGAAAAAATAGAATTATGAGAAAAATATGAATTTTTTTTGGCTACTTATAATAAAGAAGGGTAGAAGAGGATAGAACTTGAGAATAAGTTGATGGGGCACCAAGGATAGTCTAGGAGGACAAGAATCACTTATCCTAACCCACCACTAGAGCCATTTAAATCCACTCATCTTATTGAAATTATAGACACACCATAGAGACCTTAGTATTATAATGCAAAGGATTTTGAAGAAGAAAAGAGAAAACTATGGGCATTACATATAGAACTAGATATCCAATATGTGGATAGATTGAGGAAAGCAATTATTTATTTGGTTGATAAAATTGTTTGGCCAACATTCTATGAAAAGTTAGCATAAATAATAAACATATGAAATGAGTTGAAAGAAAATGAGGAGGCCTTGAAGCCAATTGCTAATAAGTGGAATAACAGGGATAAAGATGTCACTCTTTTGTGTTTTTAGGTTATCACTTTGTCCTATGAGTATATAGAAAAAACTCATGACATGACTAGAGATCTCTTTGAGTTTTATGCTAAAAGTATTCATTATAGAGGAGGATCATAAATTATCTTGAAAAATATAAGAGTAAAAACTTTGGACTCTTCCCTCATGCCTTGGATTAAAAAGATAAATTAACAAATAACGAAGAATGGGCCTAGGAATTAGATGACCAATTATGTCTTAGGATTAATAGAGTCATAAATGAGAAGGAAAATGCATGGTGAGAAAATAAAATAGAAGAAGTTGTAAAAGTACAATTATTTAATGATTCTTTAAGGGAAGATTTAATTAAGATAGATAAATTGGAAGAGTATATTATGAAGAAACAACATGATGTTTTGAGCTTTAACTAGCTAGATGACACACTTTTTGAGAAGTGGATTGCAAATTTTGTACATGCAAACTTGTTGGAATTTGGTGAAACTAATGATGATGACATGGAACAAGATGAATTACAAATAATTGGCACATTGGTAAAAGAAGAAGAAGAAAATGGTAAGCAACCAATTGTAGTTACAAGCACAAAGGTCCAAATAGATGACTTAGCAATAGGAAAACCAAATGTGACTATCAATCTATTAGTACAAGATGACATGAATGGAGAACCTTGGGTTCAACTCAGCTTTCATGTATCAGAACATGGCCCATCACATGCAAGCCTAATAGCCACATGCTTTGAGGAATGATTATTATGTTAATGTCAGTCACAAACCCCTCAGTGAAGAATGCAACATTAGTGGTTCCATGAAAGAATATTCATGATGTAAACCTTTTTGTTACACCAATTTTTGTCTTTTATCATAGTAACTTTTGTAAATATCTTTTTTTCTTAAGGACAATTGTCAGTATTCTCTAGGCCTAAAAAACTTGTTGCATCTCACACTATATAAGTGAGATTCCAAGGCTAGACGAAGGGTCCACACTATTATATAACTTTTATTTTTTCTAGTTTTATTTTAGTCCAATTTCCTTGATGCAATTTTGTGATGTGTTTTCTCTGCAAATCTAAGAATCCATCAATTTTTTAGGATCATGGTGTCTTGTCTTGAGTTGTTTTGAGTACTATTACAATGCTACATAATCTTCAAAGAAAATTAATACACAGGTGAATCACCACCATATCAATTTTCTATGAATCTTATGCCCATTTTTATTGTCTAGTTATTTAGAGGGTTTATGGGAAAGCCTTTCTCAATTGAATACAACTAGGATATGTTGTATATTAGTTCACTGTTTCTTTTAAATGAATGGATTAAGAAAATGTTTCATTGGACATGATCGGATCCCTAGGCAATAAGAAGGATATGCATAAGAATGAGTTTTAAGGAAGATTTCTAATAATATTGATTATAATGCAATTAGTAGGTCAAAATAGTTGGATAGACACTCAATCCCAATGGATGAGGTACTAATAAATTATTTCAATTTACATATGATGAGATCATAGATAAGCATCAAGCAAAATCTTAAAATAAAAATCAATTTTACTTTAAACATATGAAGAGTATCATAGCTGGTCAATTCTTATTTGTATTTGATCACTATTTTTTAGCTACCTATTGTTACCCATAATTTCTTGTAAATCTAAGAATAATTATGACCAATCTATAGTAGGGAATGAATTTTTTAATAAAATGTCATTGACTGAATGAAATGTGGAGATATTATGAAGCTTTAAATTTTTATCCCTCAGATGCACACACCTTGGTTTTGTAGAGCCAAACAACTAGGAAGTGTTTATAATTTTGTTAAAGTTGGGTCCAGATCTGAAGACCATCTAGCTGATCATAGGAAGTAGCTTGTCCTTGGGTTATTTTGATCCCCACCATCTTGGTATTACATATCCTATTACTTGGTAGTGTAAAAATACCAACACCTACTATCTTTAAGTATATAACACTTTCTTCCAAATACATTAAAATATTTTACATTGGGTGAGTATCCATACCATAATTCAAAAGGTGTTGAATGAGTACCTTTTTTGACCTATACAAGGTTCATGGTATAGACAACTATACCTATAGCCTCTCTCTAGTATTTCAAAGCAACATTCTTCTCCATCATTAGTATTCTAGCACAATCCATAAAAAATCTTTTTCTCCTTTTAGCAATCCCATGTTGTGGAGAGGTTCTAGGTGCAGAAGTCTATTTTTTGATTCCTCTATCATTATAGAAGATCTCAAACTCATTTGATGTAAATTCTCCACCTCTATTAGATCTCAAACATTTTAATATTTTTCTAGTTTACTTTTCCACTCTAGCCAAGTACAACTTAAACATTTGAAATGCATTAGATTTTTACTTCAAAAAAATAACTATCATCATCCTAGAATAGTCATCAACAAATAGGGTAATGTACTTGTCACCTTTATAGATTTGCACATTTTTTGGTCCACATAAATCAGTATGAACTAACCCAAGTGTTCCTTTTGAAGAATAATTCTTACTTTTAAAACTTATTTTAGTCATCTTTATTAACTGACATTGTTTCCATATTACATTTTCTTCTTTCTTTAGTTTTGGGAAACCTCTAACTCTATTCATCTTATTGATACTAACCAAATTTTCAAAGTTAACATGACATAGCATTTTGTACCATAGCCACACATCATCAAACTACACCACTAGACAATTAGCATCATTCATATCAAGATAGAAAATATTACGCCTTCTCTGATCACCATTGCCAATTAGTTTTCCATTAGCATCACAAATCATGGCTTTTCTATTTCTAAATTCAACCTTATAACCAACACTATTCAATTTGATACACTCAAAAAATTATAACTCAATCCTTCCACAATCATTATTATCACAAATGATCTTATCCATTGAACTAATTGACACTTTTTCTTTGATAAGACATGGTGCATCAGTCCCAAATCTAACAATATTTTGATCATTATGCACAAGGGAATTGAGCTTACTTTTATCTCCAATCATGTGATTAGAACATCCATTTTCAATGATCCATATATCTCTCTTATTCAAATAAGATACAATTGTAGTTTCCTCATCTTCATCAAATTCATCTTTCATAGCAACATAGACAACTTCATCCTAATGATCATCAAATTCTTCCTCAACAATATAGAAAGACATCTTTCCTTTTTCTTTGTAATCTTTTTTGTTCTCATCTCTTTTGCTTCCAAATTTGACTCCACTTTTGTCATTCTTCTTCTCTAGAGATCTAGCAATAATATGACCAACTACATTGTAATTAAACCATATGATAGACCCATCCTATTTTTGGATTTCCCTTTCCCTCAGTGAAATATTCTAGCCAACAACACTTCAAGATAATCAAGATCTTCCTCATCTATATCACTATTACTATAAACAAGTTTGCTTCTTTTATTTTTCTTTTCATTAGGTTCTTTTAGTGACAACTTAGTTTTAAAAGAAGATTAAACATTCTTAGATTTGAAGTTATCATAATTAGAGAGTTCAAAAGCAATAAGCCTACCTACCAAACCTTCAAGAGTCATCTCATTGCTAGGTATACATCTCAACTCTTGTATGGCAGAAACTCTAATACCATAGATGGGCATAAGTGTCCTCAATATTTTTCTTAATATAGTATCATCATCAATCTTATTAGTAGATCCTCTTATAGAATTTACAACTTCTTTTATACTAAAACAATCCTAAAAAATGTTCTCACCTTCTTCCTTTCTCATACCATAAAACTTACCTTCGAGACTTTTAGATTTTTCTCTCAAAACATTTTTCTCTCATCCATAGATTGTCTAAAGAGAATTCCACATCTTCTTTGCAGTGTCACAACCCTTTATGTCATCAAACTCTATGTAACTTAGGGAAGATGAAATTTCCAACATTGCTTGCTTGTGTTCTCTCTTCTTCTTTAGATCTTCAGTAGTAAGGGCTCTAGTAGGGTCAACATGTTAAACAAAAATGATAGGCTATGCATTATCTCCAAGTCCTCCTAGGTGTAACTTCATCAAACTTTTCCATGTAGGAAATTCCTCCTTGTTAAGCTTGGGTATCCCTTTCATAGGCATTTTGATCTTTGACTTATAGTACCTTGAAACTATCTCTCACAAGCAACCAAGACTCAGATACCAATTATTGGAATAGCTTAGAATAACTAAGAGGGGGGTGAATTAGTTATCCAAGGTCCAAAACTCCCACTTAAACTTTTTAGTGCTTAACACAACTCATACATATAGCTCCTTATCATGTATATTGCATACATTCATCATATCAATCAAAACTTAAACATGCAGATTATTGTCGTAGGTCAAAATCACTTTGCTAAAATGTAAACATGAAATATAATAGAATCATTCATACATAAGACACAAGAATTTTTCTTCGAAACCCAATTTGGGAAAAACCACTAGTAACATGCTACTAAGTCTCACTCTTCTAATGTGATACCGTATTAAAGACCAACCCTGTTAAAGGTTACAATATACACTATTAAATGTGACCTAGTTAAAGGATTTCAGTCACCCTATTAAGAGTGGTCCTTATTAGAGGACTTTAGGTTATTCAATTGGAATTGCACCTAGTTAAATAATTTACAAATGACTATTAGGTCAACCTTAATCCAAAGGATTTTACCCTAAATTGATATAATTATTGGAGAGTAACAAGAAGGCTTGATATGATAACAAAATATAACTCACTTTTCTTATTATAAATTTCTATTTGGTCCTCCATTCTTCTTGGCTTCATTGACTTAATCTCTAATAGATTATTCATCCTTCAAGCATTCATCATCTTAAATCTTCTTACTTTGCATCCCTCCAGATTCTATTGTTCAGCCTCCATATGAAGCAATACCCTAGACTTCTTATCTTCCTCTGGTTTTTCACACATTGCCAACTATCTCTAGATCTAACCTTTGCTTCATTCCTTTTAGCAACTTATAAAGATAATTTAAATCTTTTGCCACTTCATCTCAATCATCCATTATAGTGTTAGGGAGGATTCATTAAATCTAACCATCTTTATGTTTTAGATTCCTTAAGCAACTTCCATCTCAATCCTCCTTGAATTTGACTCAAAATGGTTTACCTTGAATTTTGTACCACTATCTCATCAAGCTTATCTTCCACATGATTTACACAATGTAAGAAATCAACCTTGTCAACATAGATTCATCAAATAATAGATCTTTCTCATAACACTATCACTCAATATTTAACTTACATATGATGCTTGACCTCCACTAACAATTCACTTAGCACACACTAAAGTTTACTAGTGCTCAATACTAACTAAACTTTACTCAACTTACACTATGTTCACTTAGCATACACTAAAACCTCACTTTACTCAGCTCCAACTAGATTTAAGTCCTAATTTAAGAGGGGGATGTTCATCTTAGATATAGAAGCCTACCAGTTTAGGATTAGTGAAATATCATGTGTACCCATTAAAAAATAGAAAATTTTAGGTGTAGAATTTTTGTATAAAAATTTCAAGCTTAGTTTTGAAGGCCTCAAAAGCCCTAGTGGGCTCCAAAATGGGGTCGAATAGAGATTTTGTCAATCAAGCCCTATAGATCAAAAGATGAGGATTTCAAAAAGGGGTTATAATAGTCAATCAAAGAAATGGTTTGAATGTTATGGCCTTCCGAAGTTGGGCCAACTAAAATTTCCTAAATAATTATTGTAATTGATTACAACTGGCCCTATATTTAATTTTAGGGATAGTTAGTCTCAAGGATTAGGGTTTGATGTGTAGGAACTTCCCAAGTGACATAAAATTGCCTATACAAGGAAGGCCCATATATTGTCTTGGACAACTCTAGGTGACACTTCCTATCTCTATGTTGTAAATTATTGTAAGGAAGGTGTGCTATGGGATTCACATATTGTATTTCAAAATTTTATAACTCTACATTTGTGGTGATAATAAGAAGCCCATATTTTTCTCTTGTAAATTACTATTGTTTCTTTTTTATGGTATTAAGGGGAGCACCCTTCATCAAGTGGCATCAAACAAGGAGTTCCTTAGTGTATAAACAAATTCACAACTATGAGGTAGTTATACCAAGACCATAATTTGGGTTGAGTGTGTGGATAGATCACCAATTATGATGCAGTATTCACTAGGGTTTTAGGGGAAGCATGAAAATACATACACGAAAAGAGCATGGTGGAAGAGATTTAGGTGTTACATCTAAGATTTTTAGAGCCCTCTAGTGATAGATACACACATTGGAAGAACAAATTTGTAGAGGAATAAATTTTTCTAGAAGAGATGAAAGAAAGGATGAAGGAGAAGAAAAAGAAAGTGATAAAGAAGAGGTAGTTCTAAACCAAGAAGAAGAGAGGCTTTTAAGGGCCATCCCCAAAATTGAAAAATACCTAAGTTTGAGGTTCTCAGATTTTTGGAAAATATTAAAACCTAGAGGAGAGTATCAATTGGATCAATGGATTGGAATAATACTTTGAGTATGAAGATATTGGGGATCTTGATAGGGTCAAGTTTGGAAATGCCAAACTAAAGGGTCATGTGAAGATTTGGTGGCAAGAGATTTAGTCGGAGAAAAATAGAAGAGGGAAGGAGAAAAACACAAGATAATACTTAATGATAACTAAATTGAAGAGCAAATTCATTCCCATGTATTATGAGTTTGATTTGCGATTGAAAATGTAAGGGTTGAAGCAAGCAAGAAGATTTTATTAAGAGTATACCAAAGATTTTTATCGAGTTCTTACTAGAAGAGGACATGCAAAATCTAACAAAGAGAAAGTTTCCTATTATTTTAATGTGTTGAGGCCAATATTCAAGAGGAAGAGGTGTACCAGATTTCTCTAATAGTTGAGAAAAAGATGAACAAGAAGTTTGATAACAAGAATAGTGGAAGAGGTTGCAGTGGGCGATTTATCAAGTAGTCTTATGGAGGCCAAAACAATGATCAAAAGAACAAGGATGAGGCCATATATAACAGTAAAAACTAGAGAGGGATCAATTCCAATAATTTCCATGATTAAAACAATAGAGATTAGAGAGGAAGAGGAAGGGGAAAATGATCTAGAAGGTGAGGTTTTCATAGAAAATGTTTTCACTAAAAAGAAGAAGGGAATAATGAATTTTAGTTTTCCTAGCACCAAAGAAGTACTAATAGAAGAAATGAAGGCTAGGCTAGAGTTGTACATGTTGATAAAGATGTCAAATACTCACATTATGAAGATGCTAAAAGAGGAGAATTATGATGCAGAGGGAATCAAACAATGTGATTCAAATCTGCATATTTTCTTTATCTCACTATGATTGGCTCCAACTACAATATTCAACCATCATTAATGTAGATTCAAACCATTTGTCAACTGACAATAGTGAATAATCATCATCCAACACACCCATATACTACTATTCGAATATCATTCTAATTGGTTTCACCAACATGTCCACTCATTCTATTTCAAATGAGACTATTGTCACCTTTCATCATTTTCCAAATGCTTAATACAAAACATTTGATGGCTCTTAGATCATTCCACCTTTCTATGATATAGACACTATTCTCCTAGTACACCAGATTGTCGATCTACCACCCTTTCACCATCTACTCAATGCCTAATGCAAGCAATAGAATTTGATTATAATTTGAACCATTCTCTGTAGTAATCACAATACACTCAGTAACTTAGTGCTCATGAGCTAACTGATGATCAAGACATCTGGCACTAATCTTGCAACAAGCAATAATGATTCAAGGAATATCAATCTATTCATTAAGCTTGTCAGTATCATAACTTGACACCAGTAAACTCATGCAATGGTTCTTAAGAAACTATTACAAACTAAAATCCATTCATCCATTCAACACTCAAATTCATCAAATCTTTTCTCTATCAGATAAAACATAAACACAATAGTGTATTGCACTATCATGAAGTTTCCAACTTGGGACTATCACAAGCAATGTTTAATAAATAAATAGTTAACCTTCTTTAGTAAAGTACCAATCTAAATAATACAAAGCTTTACCAAACAAAATTGCAAATATTATAGATTTCAATACAAAATTGCTTCAAAACTTTAATAATTCAATCTTCATTATTTGAAGCATTCAGGAATTTGAAAATGGAAACTATGAACAATAAGATGAAGAATCGAAGGATAGCAAATTGTTTTCTTTATTATTCTTTTCTTCGTTACATAATTTCTATTCCTTCATTGATTCTCCATTCATTCTACATTGCTCTCTATTACCGTTCTCTCCTCATTCTCAATTTTACATACTAAGACCTGACAACTTCCAAAGCTATTTCACATAACTAATTTATAACTTCTATGTGCTAACCAACTCCGACCTAATTTATAATCTGATAGAATTCTAACTAGACTAATAAGGAATCATGGAGTTAACAATCAACTTCATGATTATGCAAACATATTACTTATTAGCTAAGAACATTTAGACTATGACATTTTACTTGAGATTGAGTCTCACACCCAAGTACATCAAAATGAAATGGTTTACTAAGCCATATTACATAATAACCATGCATAATAAAAAATCTTCAAAATGCTTTCACTTTCCCGATGCTCCTGCATCATACTCCCAAGGATAGAAAAATTCAAGTCCTATTGAATTGTATGATCTTCTTCTGAGTCCTCCAATTGTAAGAAGGTAGTAATGGTATCACAAGGATGACTGAATTGATCCTGCTTACCATAACATGTTGATTCCAAACTTTAACAAGAATACCCTTCATGGTATCTTCGTTGAATCTTGGAACAAATTTATTTGACACCCTCACATTACCTACATAAAAATACCAACTTATCATACCAACATCTACTTCTCATGTGTATATCTCAAGAGCATCATAGTGATCAACAAATATTTCATCCATTACATCAATAGTCTTCTCCTCAGCAAGTATCTCTTATACTATGTCCTTGTCTTCTTGATCATTTGTATCAACATTTCCATCATCCATGGAAATATTGTTTGCAACCACACCCGTCACCATCTCTCCTTCACTTGCAAGAACCTTTTCCTTACAAGGTTCAACAACAACCTCCTGTTGTTCACTCTCACTCTCACTCTCTACACCAGCATTCATCTGTTGTTCTTTCCCTTCAAATACAATTTGTACCTCTACTTGTTCTTCATCATATGCCATTGTACTATGAATCATTTTTTCCTCCTTATCCTCAATCTTTTGTTCTTCATGCTCTAGAAACACAATTCTATCAATCAAACCTAGACTTCTTGTCTCTTTCCAAGACAGATCATCTTCTTGCAGCAATGGAGTTAACACAAACTTTTCTCCGTCCTTACTAATAGTATAAGTGTTCTTGCGAACATTATAAAAAGTTTTATTGTCATATTGCCATGCCCTACCTAAGATCAAATGACAATCCCATAGAAGCATAATATCACATTCAACAGTATCATAATAATCCCCAATTTTGAAATGAACATAAGTCTTTTCTAAGACATCAAACCACTAATACTTGCCTAAACCAAAAGCTCAATAAGGTACTTCATGCTGTATCCTTTCTAAACCTAACTTCTCAACCATCTTGATAGAAACAAGATTATCAATTGAACCACTATCCACAATAACTTTGCATACCTTGCCTTTGCATCGGCACTTTGTTCTGAAAATGGAATGGCACTGACTATGCCTTCTCCTTGCTTCTTCTTTTCCTTCCATTGATACCGATCCATCGCTTCTGAATGCTTGTGAAGGATGCAAACCCAGTTGGCCAAGTTGGATTTGGTTCCCCCAAAAATCATCCACAAATGGGTACTTAGCACCAAGTTAAAATCTGGAACTTATCTGCACAAACTTGTTAGAAACATACTGAGAAAGCAATTAAAATCTGTCACCACTAGGTCCTAGTGTGATCTCTAACTATCAAATGCTCTAGAGCTTCCTGCTCTGATACCACCTGATGCAGAGGGAATCAAACAATGTGATTCAAATCTGCATATTTTCTTTATCTCACTGTGACTGGCTCCAACTACAGCATTCAAGCATCATTAATGTCGATTCAAACCATGTGTCAACTAACAATAGTGAATAATCATCATCCCACACACCCATTTACTACTATTCAGAGATCATTCTAAATGGTTCCACCAACATGTCCACTCAATCTATTTCAAAAGAGATTGTTGTCACCTTTCATCATTTTCTAAATGTCGAATACAAAACATCTGATGTCTCTCAGATCATCCCACCTTTCTACACTATAGACACTATTCTCATAGTCCACCAGACTGTTGATCTACCACCCTTTCACCATCTACTCAATACCTAATGGAAGCAATAGAATCTGATTATCATTTGAATCATTCTCTATAGTAACCACAATGCGCTCGGTAACTTAGTGCTCACCGGCTAACTGATGATCAAGACATCCGACACTGATCTTGCAACAAGCAATAATGATTTGAGGAATATCAATCTATTCATTAAGCTTGTCAATATCATAACTTGACACCAACAAACTCACGTGATGGTTCCTCAGAAACTGTTACAAACTAAAATCCATTCATCTATTCAACACTTGAATTCATCAAATCTTTTCTCTATCAGATAAAACATAAACACAATAATGTATTGCACTGTCATGACGTTTCCAATTCTGGACTGTCACAAGTGATGTTTGATAAATAGACAATTAACCTTCTTTAGTAAAGTACCGATCTAAATAATACAAATCTTTAGCAAACTGAATTGCAAATATTATAGATTTCAATACAAAACTACTTCAAAACTTTAATAATTCGATCTTCATTATTTGAAGCATTCAGGAATTTGAAAACAGAAACTATGAACAATAAGATGTAGAATCGAAGGATGGCAAATCGTTTTCTTTATTATTCTTTCCTTCGTTACATAGTTTCTATTCCTTCACTGATTCTCCATTCTTTCTATGCTACTCTCTACTACCATTCTCTCCTCATTCTTGATTTTACATACTAAGACTCGACAACTTCCAAAGCTATTTCACATAACTAATTTATAACTTCTATTGTGCTAACCAACTCTAAATTAATTTATAATCTAATGGAATACTAACAAGACTAATAAGGAGTCATGGAGTTAACAATCAACTTCACGATTATCCAAACATATTACTTATTAGCTAGGAACATTTAGACTATGACATTTTACTCGAGATTGAGTCTTACACCCAAGTATAGAAAAATGAATAATAACCGTGCATAATAAAAAATCTTCAAAATGTTTTCACTTGCTGGATGCCCCTACATCATATTCCTAGGGACAGAAAAATTCAAGTCTTGTTGAATTGCTGCGATCTTCTTTTGAGTAATGATATCACAAGGATGATTGAATTGATCCCGCTCGCCATAACACGCTGATTCCAAACTTTAACAAGAATACCCTTCTTGGTATCTTCGTTGAATCCTAGAACAAATTTATTTGACAACCTTACATTACCTACATGAAAAAATATCAACTTATCATACCAGCATCGTCTTCTTGTGTGTAGATCTCTAGAGCATCACAGTGATCAACAAATATTTCATTCGTTACATCAATAGCCTTCTCCTCAACAAGTATCTCTTATACTATGTCCTTGTCTTCCTAATCATTTATATCAATATTTCCATCATTTGGGCAAATATTGTTTGCAACCACACCTGTCACCAACTCTCATTCACCTGCAAGAACCTTTTCCTTACAAGGTTCAACAACAACCTCCTGTTGTTCACTCTTACTCTCACTCTCTACACCAGTATTCATCTACTGTTCTCGCCCTTCAAGTGGAATGTGTACCTCTTCTTGTTCTTCATCATATGCCATTGTATTATGAATTACTTCTTCCTCCTTATCCTCAATCTCTTATTCTTCATGCTCTAGAAACAAAATTCTATCAATCAAACCTAGACTTCTTGTTTCCAAGATGGATCATCTTCTTCCTGCAATGGAGTTAACACAAACTTTTCTCCATCCTTATTGATAGTATAAGTGTTCTCACGAGCATTATAAAATTTTTTATTATCATATTTCCATGCCCTACCTAAGATCAAATGAAAATCTCATAGAGGTATAATATCACATTCAACGGTATCATAATAATCCCCAATTTTGAAATGAACATAAGTCTTTTCTAAGACATCAAACCACTGATATTTACCTAAACTAAAAGCTTGATAAGGTACTTCATGTTATATCCTTTCCAAACCTAACTTATCAACCATCTCGATAGAAACAAGATTATTAATTGAACCACTATCCACAATAACTTTGCATACCTTGCCTTTGCATCAGCAGTTTGTTCTGAAAATAGAATGATGTCGAGTATGCCTTCTTCTTGCTTCTTCTTTTCTTCCCATTGATACTGATCCAACACTTCTAAATGCTTGTGAAGGATGCGAACCCAGTTGGCCAAGTTGGATTTGGTTTCACCCAAGATCATCCACAAATGGGTGCTCAACACCAAGTTAAAATTTGGAACTTATCTACACAAACTTGTTAGAAACATATTGAGAAAGCAATTAAAATTTGTCATGACTAGGTCCTATTGTGATCTCTAACTATCAAATGCTCAAGAGCTTCTTACTCTAATACTACCTAATGCAAAGGGAATCAAACAATTTGATTCAAATCTGCATATTTTCTTTATCTCACTGTGACTGGCTCCAACTACAACATTTAACCATCATTAATGTCGATTCAAGCCATGTGTCAACTGATAATAATGAATAATCATCATCCCACACACCTGATGGATAGGTAGAGGACAAAAAATAAACACAAAAAATAATACGATGTGCTGCCGCATAATAAACTATGTTATATTTCATTCCACCGTAATATCAAATGAGTACATACAACTTTTTATAAGAAAGCATACAATATTCTAGAGAAATATACTATTAGCCGAGAAGATGAAACATCTACAAACTTCTAGAAAAATATTACAACCGACTCTTTGAGAAAACCCTAAACCTAAACCTAACAATCTAGAAGCATAGTTTAAAATGAGAGACCTATAACCCTCGATGAGAAGAAGCAATAAATGAAGTAGTTGGAGTAGGTAAGGGCAGGGAAGACTAAACCGACAGCTGGAAGCCTACATCACCAACACTCCCCCTTCATCTTCACTGCCATGTATGTCTGTAATGTCAATACGTTATCGAAGATATTCAAAGACATTCTTTGCAAGAGGCTTTGTGAAAATGTCTGCCAGTTGTTCTTTGGACCTGCAAAACTTAACACATATGTCACCATTGTTCACTAATTCACGAATATAATGATATCTTATATCTAAATGTTTACTACATTGATGAAAGACATGATTTTTTAATAAAGAAATTGTAGAATTATTATCACAATATATTCTTGTAGGTTCTTCTTGTGGATGCTTCAAGTCTGAAAGTACTCTTCTCATCCATATTGCTTGATGGGTTGCTAATGTTGCTGCAACATATTCTTCTTCAGCTGATGATAATGTCACAATTGGTTGCTTCTTTGATGCCCAAGAAATAGCTTCTAACCCTAGGTGAAAGATATTTCCTAAAGTACTTCTTTTATCATCAAAGCTACCTACCCAATCACTATCTGTATAGCCAATTAGCTTGTAATGATCTGAATGTGCATATAAGATCCCAAAGTTCTTTGTTCTAGCTATATACCTCAGAATTCTCTTTCCAGCTTTCCAATGAGTTTCTTTTGGTTTATCCATGAATCTTGAAATGAGACTAACTCCATGCATTATATCTGGTCTTGTAGCTGTCAAATATAAAAGGTTGCCAACTAGTCTTTTGAATAAAGTTGAGTCTACATTAGGACTTTCATCATTCTTGCTAAGTTTTATACCCAACACAATTGGTGTAGGGGCTGAATTCACATTTGTCATTTTGAATCTTTTCAACGAATCAATAGCATACTTACTTTGACAAATGAAAATGCCTTGATCATTTTGATTTACTTGTATCCCAAGAAAATATCTCATGAGTCCCAAATCAGTCATATCAAATTCATTTTTCATGGCTGCCTTGAAATTGTTAATTGACATATTACCTGTGAATATCAAATCATCTACATATAAGAAAACTATTAATATATCTCCTTCATTGTTCACTTTGACATACAAAGTTGGTTCATAGCCACACTTACTACTACCATTATTCACAAAATAAGAGTCTATTCTGCTATACCAAGCTCTAGGAGCTTGTTTCAAGCCATATAGTGCCTTCTTCAACTTGTATACCTTATGTTCTTCTCCCAAAATTTCATATCCTGGTGGTTGTTTTATATACACTTCTTCTTCTAAAATGCCATTCAAGAATGCTGATTTCACATCCATTTGATAAACCTTCCAATTATTTTGAGCTGCAATGGATAAAATCATTCAAATAGTGTCTAATCTTACCATAAGTACAAATGTCTCATTGTAGTCTATACCTAGTTGTTGTGTGAAGCCTTTAGCTATTAGTCTTTCCTTGTGTTTCTCTAGTTTTCCATCAGCATTATATTTTGTTTTATATACCCACTTAACTCCAATCACATCCTTTCCTTTAGGAAGATCTACTAAGTCCCAAGTATCATTCTTTTCTATTGACTGAATTTCTTCATCCACAGCTGAAATCCATTTGTCATCTTTAATAGCTTCTTCAAAATAAATTAGATCAGCATGTGCTAAGAGTGCAAAATTAATGCTTAATTCATCATTTTCAGCCTCTTGTAATTCATCATATATATCTCTAAGACTTCGTGTTTTCCTTGAAGTATTTATAGTTCTTGATCTTAATGAAGCAAGTGTTGGATTAGATGATTCACTGCTATTAGTGCTTACTGGAGTAGTAGTTTTTTGAGTGGTAGGTGCCCTTGTAGGTGTTTTAGGAACATTTGTTTGTGTTGTAGAATGCACATCTTGAGTTTCATTTTCTTCATTTCCTTGTGGAACACTAGCTGCAACTATAGTTGACTTATCCAAGCTACCATCCCATGCTTCTTCTTCTACAAACTCAACATCATGACTTATTATTAACTTCTTTGTGATAGGATTGTATAGCCTATATGCCTTGGATTGTTCACTATATCCCACAAATATGCACTTCTCTCCTCTATCATCTAATTTTTGTCTCACTTCTTGAGGTACCAATGAGTATGCCACACAACCAAACACTCTCAAATGTGCTATATTGTGCTTCCTTCTGCTCCAAGCTTCTTCAGGTGTCTTATTTATTACTACTTTTGTTGGACATCTATTTAGTATGTATGTTGAACATGCGACTACTTCAGCCCAATACTCATTTGGCAAGTGTTTTTCCTTTAACATACTCCTTGTCATCTCCATAATTGTTCTATTTTTTCTTTCTGCTACTCCATTTTGTTGTGGAGTGTACCTTGCTGTAAATTGTTTCCATATGCCATTTTCTTTGCAAAAATTCAGAAAATCATTTGATATGTATTCTCCACCTTGATTAGTTCTTAATGTTTTAATAGAGTATCCACTTTGTTTCTCAACTTTTGCCTTGAATTCTTTAAAGACAACAAATACATCTGATTTATACTTCACAAAATAAACCCAAACTTTTCTGCTGAAATCATCAATAAATGTCAAGACATGAAGTTTTCCACTTAAGGATGGTGTTTGCATTGGTCCACAAAGATCTGAATGGACTATCTCAAGTGGATGTTTTGCTCTATAAGACTTTCCAACTGAAAATTTTTCTCTATGTTGCTTTGCCAAAATATAACTCTCACATGTTGTCTTAAGTGGCTCTATTGATGGCAACCCATAGACCATTTGTTTCTTATATAAGAGTTGTAACCCTTTAAAGTTTAAATGACCAAACCTTAAATGCCATAGCCAAGATTCATTTTTTGTGGAAAGCTTTGAATGCAGATTCAGCTACTTTTTGCAATTCATTTGGCTCTAAGAATAATTCACTTTGGATTTTAAGTGGGAACATTCTATTTTGAGTCATTTCAACTTTTGCAATCAGCCTATTGCTTGGTCTTTTATCTAGAATCACGCATTCACCATTTTCAAAATGTATTCTATATCCCTTTTGTACTAATTGTCTAATGCTTATGAGATTGTGTTGCAATTCAAGAACATAATATACATCAGGAATTTCCTTTTCTTCACCTTTCTTAGTTCGTATGCTAATTGACCCTTTTTCCATGACTGAGATTTGATGATCATTCCCCAACTTAACCTCTGATTTTACTGATTCATCAATTGTTGAGAATATCTCCTTAGACCCACTCATATGGTTACTACAACCACTATCTAAGAACCATACTTCTTTAGAACTCTCTTGTGCAACATTGCATGTTATCAAGATGGTGTTTTGCTCACTAGTGTTGGGATAACTTTCATTTGTAAAATGTGCATTTTTCATATTCATGTCATATTGTCTTTTTCTACACTCAGATGCAAAATGTCCAAATTTATTACAGTAATGACATTGGATGTTATATTTGTCATACCTTTCTCCTTGATGATGGTTGCTCCCCCTTCCTCTTGTTGATGTGAAATTGGTTTGTGAGCTTGATGTTGGCCTTCTACTCTCAAACTGTTTATTTTCTCTTCCTCCTCTTGGTGTAAAATGTCCTCTGCCTCTGCTGTGATCTGATCTTCCTCTTGTTCTTCCAAATGAAAGTTGAGTCTTGAAAGCATTCTCCAATGATGAAGTTCTCGAATGACTCAACCTTTATTCGTGTGATAAGAGAGAACCCATTAACTCATCTATTGATAGCAAGGAGAGATCCTTATATTCTTCAATGGCTGCAACTCTTGAATCAAACTTATTTGGTATACTTCTAAGTATTTTCTCTACAACTTGTTGATCCCCAAGGGTTTCTCCATATGATCTAATCTGATTTACTATCCCCGTTGTTTGAGTGAAAAATGAGTTTATTGAATCTGAATCTTTTATTCGCAAATTTTCAAAATCTCTTCTAAGATTTTGTAACTTTGAAGTTTTTACCTTTCCTGTGCCCTGGTATGTTGATTGCAAGTTGTCCCATGCTTGCTTTAGGCTTGCGGTAGTAGCTACCTTTGGAAATATTGCTTCCTCCACTACCTGCTGAATAAAGAACAGTGCCTTAGCATCATTTTTCTTATTTTCCTTTAATAAATCCTTTTCAGCTTGTGAAAGAGCTTGATATGCTTGTTGGTTTGCTGGTTCAGGGAACCCACTTTCTACTAAATCCCAAACATCCTGAGAATGAAAAAGGGTTTTCATTTTGATGCTCCAATAATCATAATTTTTACCATTAAAAGCAGGAATTTGTGGCTGTGAAATACTTCCACTGGTTCCTGCCATGATTTAATAGTAAAACTTTCTGACTTGTAACCACTACAAACCCTTTCTCTTCCTTCCTCACATAGAAACTATGATATCCTCCTTAGATCTTTTTGCTCTCATTTGTCCTTCACCCACAATGACATTTGCCCATAAAAATAATGCCCAGAATTTCTACGGCTCAGATACCAATCTGATGGATAGGCAGAGGACAAAAAATAAATGCATAGAACAATAACACCCATATACAAATATTCAGAGATCATTCAAAATGGTTCCACTACCATGTTTGCTTAATCTATTTCAAATGAGACTATTGTCAACTTTCATCATTTTCCAAATGTCAAATACAAAACATTTGATGTCTCTCAGATCATCCCACCTTTCTACACTATAGACACTATTCTCACAGTCCACTAGACTGTCGATCTACTACCCTTTCACCATCTACTCAATACCTAATGCAAGAAATAGAATCCAATTATTAGTTGAATCATTCTCTCTAGTAACCACAATACGCTTGGTAACTTAGTGCTCACAAGTTAACTGATGATCAAGACATCAGGCACCAATCTTGCAACAAGAAATAATGATTCAAGGAACATCAATCTATTCGTTAAGCTTGTCAGTATCATAACTCAACACTAGTAAACTCACAAGATGGTTCCAAAGAAACTGTTACAATCTAAAATCCATTGATCCATTCAACACTTGAATTTGTCAAATATTTTCTCTATCAAATAAAACATAAACACAATAGTGTGTTGCACTATCATGAATTTTTCAATTCGGGACTATCACCAGTGATGTTTAATAAATAGACAATTAACCTCCTTTAGTAAAGTACCAATCTAAATAATACAAATCTTTACCAAACCGAGTTGCAAATATTATAGATTTCAATACAACACTACTTCAAAACTTTAATAATTTGATCTTCATTATTCGAAGCATTCAAAAATTTGAAAATGGAAACTATGAACAATAAGATGGAGAATCAAAGAATGGGAAATCATTTTCTTTATTATTCTTTCCTTCATTACATAGTTTCTATTCCTTCACTGATTCTCCATTCCTTCTACACTACTCTCTATTACCATTCTCTCCTCATTCTCGATTTTACATACCAAGACTTGACAACTTGCAAAGCTATTTCACATAACTAAGTTATAATTGTATGCACCCAAAAATGGTCGCCTAGACTATGGGCCCCCATTATTCAATTTATCAATTTATCAAATTTTCTGAATCAATGGTTTGTAATATTTTATTAAATCAATTTCCTTGATCAAATTCGATTTATTTCATTTCTAAGATTGATCATTTTATTCCAAGTTTTATTTAATTAAAAGAAAATCTTCTCTTTTAATTAAATAAAATAAAATCCCCATTTAATTAAAAGAAAACCTCTCTTTTAATTAAACAGTTCATCCACACTTAATTAATTAAGAGAAAAACCTCTCTTTTAATTTAATTAAATATCTTCTATTTAATTAAAAAGAACTTGCTCCCTTTTAATTAAATAAAAATCCCACTTAAATATCTCTTTTCATGAAAAAAGGAAATAAAATAAATTCTTTTTATTTAATTTCTCTACACTTAAAAATGTGATCTAAGTGGGATTTATCTTTCCACTTTCTCCTCAACCACTCCTCTTTTCTAATTGGTGGAATCTTGTCTCACATGGATCACCACTTTCTTCTCAACCACTCCTCTTTTCTCATTGGTGGAATTTTGTCTCACATGGATCAAGCTCTATTATCCCATATTGGTTGTGAGAAGCCTCTCACCTCCATAATTTCCTTTATAAGGGAGAGCCCTCTCCTCATGTTAGACACCCATGATTATGCTATCGTTATGCTGCAGGTTTGAAGACCAATTTTTGAAGGAGTTTGAATACAAAAGCTTTTTGTGGAGAACTTCTATTTTCTTGTCTTTTTCTCTCTTGCACCCATCATGGGCTTTTAGCTTAGATTTTGCATTTATAGATTAGATTTTTCTTTCATAGATTAGATCTTATTTTCATGCATATTTGAAGATCATGGAGACTAGCATTCTTGCTTTTCCTCTTTGAATCTCTCATCTCATGGTGTACTTGCATGGACACAAAAATAGGTCAAACTGAGGGCCTTCATTGCAAACCCTTGCACTCTATGAGTAGAGAGCTATGGATCGATTTGTGAGGGCTCATTCTTGAGTTTTATTACATGTAATGATTCATAGAAGTGTGACAACATTTTAGCACACAATAACTTCTATTGTGCTAACTAACTCTCAAATAATTTATAATTAATGGAATACTAACTAGACTAATAAGGAGTCATCGAGTTAACAATCAACTTCATAATTATCCAAACATATTACTTATTAGCTAGGAACATTTAGACCACTATATCTATGACATTTAGACTATGACATTTTCCTCAAGACCGAGTCTCACACCCAAGTACATCAAAATGAATTGTCTTACTAAGCCATATTATAGTGAATAATAACCATGCATGATAAAAAAATCTTCAAAAAAGTTTCACTTGTCGGATGCCCTTGCATCAAATTATTGGTTGATAGAAGAGTCCTTCTTAGTGGTGAGAATGAAGTTGATTAAAGAAAAATATTTTTTTCCATAAGGTATAAATGTGAATATAAGTTTTGTGTTGTAATCATTGATGGTGGGAGTACTAATAATATATTATCAAATTTTTTTTTTACAAAGTTGAACCTAAATAGGCATAAATACCCACATCCATACCATATTTCCTAGGTACAAGATGACCACAATGTCATTGTCAAATAATAATTCTTAGTAAAGTTAAAGATTGGAAGGTACCAAGATGAGGGCTATATGAGCTCATACCTATCGACATATGTCATATGTTACTAGGTAGGCCATGGAGGTTTAATAGGTATGTTGTACACGATGGGCATGAAAATACCTACATTTTGACAAAGGATGGACTGAAACATAAGCTAAAGTCATTGAAGGATACAAATGAAAAGGTATTTAGTGCTACTAGAGTATGTTTTGTTGATAAAAATGAGTTCCTAGAGGGTATAACATGTGATCATATGTATTTTGAAATAATTTAAAAATATGGTAAAGAAGAAGTAGTGAAGGTACCTACAGAAGTTGTAGATTTATTGGAGGAGTTTCCAAATATTAGATTAGATAATGTACTTTATGGATTACCACCAGTGAGAAAGATTACTTGCCACATAGGCTTGATTCTAGGAGCAACATTTTCAAGCAAGGAAACATACAAAGTGACACCACCAAAAAGTAAGGAGTTAATCATATAAGTGTATGATTTGTTGTGGAATAGGTTGAATTGGGAGATTTTGAGTCCATGTCTTATACCAACAATATTAGCACTAAAGAGTAATGAAGAATGAAGGATGTGTAAATATTCTTATGATATCAACAAGATCATAATCAAGTATAGATTTCTATTTCTATGAGTGGATGATATTAAGGACTATTTGAGTGCATTTGTGTATTTCAAAAAGATATTTCTGAAAAGTGGGTACCATCATATTTGGATTAGAGAAGGAGATGACTATAAGACTCCCTTCAAGAAAAGGGAAGGATTGTACTAGTGGTTAATCATAGCCAGTTAGAGGAGCTCTTGGTAGGAAAATCACAACCTACATGAAAATAGTAAATTAAGTTTTTATTGATCAATTGATGGCAGATTTCAATCCAGTTTGAATCCAATCATTTTAAAGAGTCTATTTAGTGGATTTGGTGGGCTAGGTTTTTTAGTTTAAAAATGTTTTTAGCCAAACCATATTGAGGGCCTAGCTAATTTTATAAAATTGACAAGATGTTGAAGTAAAACATGCTACAAAGCCCAAGGTTGATAATGAGTTGATAACTTTATCACCCATGCAAGGCATTTTATTCTTAAATCGATAAGGGTTGCTAAATATAAACATAGAAAGGATTTTTTTCTAAAAAATTCAAAAGGAGAATTGAGAATCTATGAATTTCAATAATTTCATATTGAGAATACAATCATGAATATATTCATTACTGTAATATGAAATTTGCACCCTTTCCAATGAGCATACTTTAGTATCTGGTGTCTCCTCTATCTTTGGACAATCTATAATGCTCATTTTACAAGTTTCTAGAACATCCCATCTATACTGATAAGACAAAATAGCCTTTCACTTCAAACCATGCAACATGAAAAGTTTCAAAATTAGTCAAAAGTCTGGAGCTCTGAGCCAAGAAATCTTCTTTGACCATGTGTATCTTGGGGACAAAGGGACTCTTTCTACTACCAATAGACCCAAAGATCCAACTCCATATATTGGTGTTCTTTCAGTGAAAATAAGTCATGTACATCCAAAAGTTGTTGAGTATGTCACAAAAATAAAGCCATGGAGTTAGCATAAAGGTTCCCATGGGTGTTTGTTTCCCTCTGAGGTGCATGATATCAACTCCTTTGATGTTTTTATGTTATCCAATGGTATTCTTGTTTTTCTTGATGATTGTCTTATGACCACTTAGCATGTAGTACTAATGTCTCCCTAGCCAAATATCGATTATAATCTATCATTGTGAGGAAACTTTCTTGCAAACATGTTTAACTTCTCCATGTCTTTTTCATGGGGGCAATGATTAGTTTAGTCCATTTTTGACATATCCATTGGGTTCCTAGCTTTTACTACACCTATTTACACACTCAAATCTTATGCGTGTGTACTGAGCTTTTATTAGCTTGTTTCATTATAACCAAGTGCATTGTTGTTGTCATTTCCTTGGAAACTAGTAGAGGTTTCATTTCTATTGCAGGTTGTGAGTATATTTACTCTTCCTAGATGAGATGTAGTGGAATGGGATTGAGTGTTAGCTATTGTGGGTAAAGGCCATAGAATTAGCTAGAGTAGACATGTAGGGTGAAGTTTGGTCTAAAAATAGACTAACCACATTATCCCACATTAAGTGAGTATAGGGAGAGTTACTTGTTTAAATACACTCCCATAATATTACCAGATGCCTTAAGGGACATGGTGGTTTTCAAAGCCATGAAAACCACATTAGGTGGGGACCAATGCCACATAAGCATGTGTAGGAGAGAGTTTTGACCAAACATGTCAACATGCATGATGATGTGGAGATGACTGGACTAGTCTAAAAAATTAAATGATGACACTTCGCAACACATGGACAAACCATAGAATGACATATGACAAAGACTTCCCAACTTGGCATGCTTCCTGAGGTGTTGACATGGAAAGGAAGGATAGGTCTCACAATGTTGCATTCTCACAAGAAACATAGTAGTTTCTAACTAGGAATGTGAGAAAATGACATTGTAACATGTGGCAGTCAGTAGTGATGTGGTAAGTCCAAAATTCAAGGCTCCAAATGCTGCCACATGTTAGATTTAATATACATTTCTTCCCCACAAAATGAAGTTGCTCAATCATTAAGGAATGTGGAAAAGTGACAATGTGACACATGGTAGCAGGCCTAGGCAAAAATGACAGTTTAGACAACCAATCAAGAAGTTCCACATGGTGATGACATGATAGGATGCCTAGTAGGTGATGATGTAGCATGACCAAGAAACATGAGAGGCAATGAAATAGTGATATGTGACAATGTCAAATGATAGGTGGAAATTTGAGGATCTAATCAGAGGGTTCCACATGGTGCCTAGGTGGTAGATAATGATGTAGAACCCAACCAATCATGTAGTGATGCTTGAATCAAGTTTCTAGCTCCATTTGCTTTTATTTTTCATCTCTACTTTTTTACAGCAGCATATTGGATCTAATCAAGTGCTCTTGTAAATTTTTCACTTTGGTTTTAAGGCCAACCCATATATAGATTGGTTTGCAGGCAAAAAATCTAGTTGGTTTAAAGATTCAATCATATCTTTTAAACCACTTAGAGTTTGGTTTTGAAATTTTTTTGGTGAGTTTTCTATATGCCCAAAATGTCTCAGTTCGATTTTCAGATGATTTTGACATGATTTGCGCGAGTTATGAATTTTTCTTTATTTTTCATAAAAAGTCATTTCTGATCGCAAATCAGCGTATTTTTTGGAAAAATTTACATTTTTAGAAAGCTTTCTGAATTCTAATAGGAATTTATTCTTTGTGTTTTGAATTTTGAGGCCGTATTAAAGATCAAAAATTCGATTTGATGAATCTGGCCTATTTTGAAAAATTGGGTCCTTAGGACACAAATGAAGAGATTTTTTTGAATTCCTTACATTTTTGGAAAGCTCTTTAGTTTTTAGTAGGGGTCTCTTCTTTTCATTTCTATTTTTGGGTCCGAAATCATAGCAAAAAAAAGGTCTAATCATGTTGACTAGGTTATTCGTATTTTTTTTTTAGGGATTTTCGTGTTTTTCTGATTTTTTCTGCTAACTGCTCACTGTTTTGGGTTTTTCTGTGTTTTCTAATTTTTTTGAAACAGCATAGCAGCAAGTTGTGATTTCATTGAAAAAACATGCTAAAGTTATTAAAAATAGGTAAGATCTACTAAGCGCGTTGCGAGGACTCCAGGTATTCTTCTTTGGCTGATAACACTTTGATTTGGAACCTTAAAATGAACCTCTCATGTGTCTAGCTTGTGTGTTTTGCTTATGCTTTTATTTTTCAAACACATGCATGATTGATACTAGGTTGTAATCTCCATTGATTTTTATTTAGCAAGCTTGAATATTAGTGATAGATTTAGATAGCTATATTGGGTTATTGGACTCGCTGAATCCACCGGCCCCTCATTCCACCCCATGGTTGCAAGATCACTGCCACATTAAAGGGGAGGGGTCTACAGGATAGAAGCATTAAGTGCTCCACTTGACAAACCTCTTGTGCTTTCTAGAACTCACTAATCTTTGAGTTGTGGACTCGTTTTGGCTTGTGTGAGGAGTTAAGTGTTCCACATCTTTGGACTCACCTTACATTAGTTAAAGCGTTAAGTGTACCACCTTGTGCTTTTTGATTATTCTTGGATAGATTTGTTTTTGGGGAATGAACATCTGTACACACATAGTAATTAGGCCCCATGAATACTATTCGTGGATCTTGAGGGAGTGAGTTCCTAGTGAAACTCCTCTCAAAGACGGATTCCTTATAGGTGGGGAGGATACTTTGAGAATCTCTTAGATAGATGGATCTTCAACTTGGTGATTGAGGCATCCTTTCTCCGGAGAGGTTGATAGATCACTAGGGGTTGATATCATAGATCTTGAGATAATCTTAGTTAGCATGTCAGATTAATCTGGTTGCTTTGATTGGGCTAAAAGTGAAAAGGTGTCAAAACCTTGGATCTGAAAGCTAAGTCCCCTTGTGGTCCACTATTGTGAATCGGTCACCTTTAGAGAGGGTTAACCATAGCAGACAATCCCTATACAGGGCAAACTGCAGATGGAACCTCAAGCGGTAATAGCCACTTCTGTCGTGGTTGCAACAATCGCTATATAAATGTCCTCGTGGAAGAAATCTCCATGGGGTATGGTTCATTGTGGGTTGTCAGATCTCCCTAGAAACTCTTGAAGATTAAATTCTCAGACTGTGTCAAAACCTCGGTGTGCCGAGATTGGAGGTCACCCCTATGAATCATAAAAGTTGCAGAGTCAAACCATTACTAAAAACCTTAGAGAGGCCAACTTTTATTTTCTAGGGATCTATGCAATGATTGTGAAACTTTTTGAGAACATACACAATTAGCTCTCCTATGGATTAGCATAAACTAAGTCACTTGATTGCTCATGTGCAAGGTTTCTTTGCCCCTTGTTCATTGTTTGAAGACTGTTTGCTTGAAATCCTTGTTTTCTATCTTGCGTGCTTGGTTTATGATAAAGAATCTATTGACACATCTAGTTGGATATTTAAAATGAACAAAATCTGAGTTCTTGAGTTGAGACTTTACGATCGAATAACTTTGTTATCACATTATTTCGAGTCTCCCTAGGTTGATCCTATTTGGATTAGGCTACTTAACCCATTTTTAGAAGCCTTTTTGCACCATGGGTTATTGTGCTTTGACCTCTTGAATTAGTAATCATTGATTTCACAAGGGACCTTGTTTGGAGTTGGTAAGTTAGAAATTGTCCTTATTGAGAAAGATATACACTTGGATCCTTTGATATTACACTCGGAGAGTCTTAGTAATCTCTTGTCCATTCACTTTCATCAAAGTTCAATTTTAATTATTTATAATTTGGGTCAATTAACCTCCTGGTCCATATGTGCTAGGGTATTCACCCAAAGTTGTGGGCACCTCTGTGGTAGTGTTGGTTTACACCTATTGCAAAATTCTATCTTATCACATCTCTTTTGGACAAGTGAGAGCTTTTACTATCCTAGTTTGGTACCAATGTTTCTTAGGGTTATCCTATCAACTAGTGCCTTTTCTTCATGTTGATTACAAGTGCTATTACATGTTGCTCAACATTCAAATGATCTCAAATGGTATCAAATTTTCCAAAATGACTCTTGGTCTTCTTTCTTCTTTATCTTCCATGTCTTTCTAATTTGTCATTTCCACTCTTCCTCTTCTTCATGTCTTCTTGATTCTTTTCCTCCTATTATCATATAGTCTATCTTCTTCTATTCATTCTTTCTCTTCTTCCATACTTGATTCTTCTTCTTCTAGAACCATGGATCTTGGATATCTTTTTAGGGATCCTCATTTGAGCTCAGATGAAATCCACCTCCTTCTTGAATTTGAAAAGTGTTGTCACTCCAATAGATGCATGGATGCTAACGTTGCAACAAAAATGATTAAAAAAATGGATAAATCAGACACTTTTGCTAGGATCATGTGCAAGATTAAATCACAATATCCTTCTTCCAAATATTTTCCATCTTCCAAGTCTTATCATGATTCTTCTAAATATCATACAGATTCTTCATCCTCCAAGTCTTATCACGATTCTTCTAAATATCATATAGATTCTTTATCCTCCAAGTCTTATCAGGATTCTTCTAAATATCGTTCAAATTCCTTATCTTCCAAGTCTTATCATGATTCTTCTAAATATCCTTCACATTCTTCATCTTCTAAGTCTTATCATGCTTCTTCTAAATATCATTCACATTCTTCATCTTCTAAATCTTACCATGATTCTTCTAAATATCATCAATCTAGGTCTTCACCTACTTCTTCTTCACAATATCATTCTTCTTCTACTTCTACCAAGAGTCTTATTCCTCTTATTGAGATAGATCTTAATGAACAACATGAAAAGTCTTGCGATATGCTTATCTACAATGCCTATAGTGACAATGATTATGATAATGATGATTATTACATTCCTACAGTTCCTAAAAGTCCTCCTAGTCCTATGCTTGTGCTTAAAGGGGATGAGTCACAGATGGATATTGATGGTAATCCACATGAATCAAATCTTGAAAACAACATTGATAAATTTTGTGAACAATACCTAAATGATAAATCTGCATTTTTTGATGAAGAGAAAGCATTTTTTTGTGCTGAAATACAACATCAGTGGGATAAGAGTTCCCCTTCTAAGAACCCTCATGCTGAAAATAAAGATTACATTCTTGAGCAAGATCATGTTAATGTTGAACCTTTGTCTTCTGATGCTCCCCTTCCATCTTCTACTTCCTCCACTATCCATACATTCCCTAAATATTCTAAGACTCTCAAATCTTCTACCAATCATTCATCCAACAAAGATCCTAATGCTTTTCATGCAGTTCCCTATAGTTATCCTCAAGGGCTACCTCTTAAAGAAACTCAAGCTAACCTTCACTTGGCTACAAATACCTTTGACAATGCTAAACCTAAAGAGCCTAAGCCTTCATGCACTATAATGCCTACTTCAGCTAGTCCTTCACAATCTCCTCCAAAGTCTTCCATACAATTCCAACATGCTTCCTTCTCCTTAGGAGTGGCTTCATGTCAAGAGGACTCTAAAAATGATAAAGAAAAGAATATAAAAAAAGATCAAGATCAAGAACCTATGTCATCCAATCCTTTTCACAATATTTTTGATACATGTCATGGTTCTTTTGATATCTTACACCCTTTCTCATTCAGTCCACCATGTCTTAAGACTTCTCCTAAGCAAGATCAAGATACTTCTTGCACCATTGAGCGTATTGAAAATAAAAATGGCCTTAGTACACTTTCTCCTTCCAAAGATGATACTTCCATTAAGGTTATTAAAAATGATGCTATTACTTCCAATGTTGAGCCTATTGAAAATCAAGAGAGAAACTCTACACTTATGCTATCCAAAGATTCTTGTCAAGATCAAAGTATTCCATCTTCTTGTTCTACCACTCCATGTTCCCTTCCACTTTCTACTCTTCCTAAGTCTTCTCAAGCTATAAGTTCTCCTATTAAAGAAGTTTCTCCTATTCAAGATGTTCATGATATTATTGAAAATCCTAATATTCACTCTAAAGATGCTGATGTCCTTGACTGTCATATAGATATTGATGAACTTATTGATTACCCTTTTGCATCTTCCACATCCATCCTTGGACCTCCCCCACCAATACTAAATCCTTCACATTTTCCTTCCATCTTAGGTCCTTACATCCCTCCCTATCCTATCTTTCCTCAAGATCAACGTAGATGCATATCCTTGAATTCTTTTCATCCACCCACTCACCTAAACCAGTCATATCATCCTTCTTCTTCCACAAGTCCCAAGTCTTTTGGAAGTAACTTGAATGTTCAATACAAGAAAAAGAAGCAATTCAAGAATCCATATAAAAAGGTAGACCACCATGTCTCATCTAATCGACATGGGGGCATAAAGTCAAAAGAGATATCTAAGAAAAAAATTATAAGACAAGTATGGGTTCCAAAATCCATCATTGAAGATATTATCTCTACATCATAAAAAAGAAATGAAAAGAGGCCTACGGCTATATGGATTCCAAAGTCTTTCTTGAGAAAGTCTAATGTTGAACAACAATTGAAGTTGACATTCAAGCTTCCAAAGAATTCCGCTTCATCTTCTTCCAAAAGCATTCTTCCATTCCATGTGCCTAAATTGCAACCTTTTCTATCCACTCACCATATTCCTTCACATATTCCTTCATTCACATTTTCTCCATCCTTTCGCCACCCTTCAAGGTGTGTGTTGACGTTGATCTTGCCTTCATTTCTATCTTCCAATCTCACTTGCTTTGCATAAAGCCATATCCTCCATTTTTTTGTCTTCCATCTTTCTTTCCCTATCGGCATCTTTGAGCATATCATTTGAATTCCTTTGTATATCATGGTTTAAACATTCAAAGAGCATTATCTCAAAAGCTTGACTTCTTCCAAAAAAAAATTGAAAAAGATTGAAATAAAAGAAAAAGAAAAAAATGAAAAATTTGAAAATGTGCCTTGGTGAAAACCTGGTAATCAGGCACCTTGGTAGCAAAAGAAAAGAGAAATGAATTCATCCTATGGTGAAAACCACTCCCTTGTGGTTCCTTGGATAAGTACCATGATGAAAACCTAACAAATAGGCATCATGCGTAGTTCTTCTACATCTTTCATTCATTTCATCTTCTCTCTTTGATCTTGACAATGTTGACCTATAGACAAACATTTGGCTATCTTGTGAGATATCTTATGATGATCTTGTTTTCATTCCTTTCATGTTTAGCCTTCATATCTATTTTCCTCCATTCATTCTAGTTTTTCGCTACCCTTTTCCCATTTACCCCTTTGGTCTTGATCTAATAAAATAGAGTAAAATATGATGCTATAAAGTCTCTTGACATGTCTACTCCTTTGGATTGCATCTTTCCCACCTTTACATAATGCTTTCATGAATTATCATATGCTGGCCTTTCATTTCTTGTCCAAATGTTCTTTACATGACAATTTTTCCCTAGCTTGGGTACTCTTGAGGAGTCAATCCTTGAAGATCACTTTCACTTGCTTCATACACTCCTTCCTTATCCATCATATTTATCAGCTTGTTACTCCATCATGTCCTCTACCTTGCTAAACATTGGGATTGCATGATGTGATCATGCTTGAGAGTTTGGTTCTTGTTTTTGTTTGGGGGAATTGTACATTATTTGTACATATTTATTGATCGTGAGAAAATACAAAAAAATGATATATTTTTAAAAAAATCCAAAAAAATGATATATTTTTAAAAAATATTCAAAAAAATTGATATATTTTAAAAAATTCAAAAAATGATATATTGTAAAAATTCTAAAAATTGAAAAATGTCCTGAAAAAATGATCATCTTAGTGACAACCTAGCAAAAGGCACTTTGATGTATCTTCAAAAAAATTATATATTCCAAAAATACAAAAAAAAAAAAAAAAATTCAAAAATTCAAAAAAAATAGAAAAAGTGCCTTGGTGAAAACCTGGAAACAGGCGCCTTGGTAGCAAAAAAAAAGAAAAAAACCAAAAAAAAAAATTCAAGTGGTGAAAACCTAGAAACGGGCACTACTTGAGGCCTTTGCACTCCTATTTCTTAGCACATGTCCTCGACACTTAGCCTTTCTCCACCATGCCTTGTCCTTGTTACCTTGGTTTGGAATTGGTCTTTGTCTAGGGGGCATAACTATGTTAGCTTTGGTTTCTTAGATGTGTGAGTCTTTAGGACACCTCGCAAATGGTGTTTTTCAACACCCATTGACATCGAGTGTTTTTCAACACTTATTGGTTTGGTCTAACCCAGTATCATCATGTGATCTTACCTTCCTACAAGCATTTGATCCTTGTCCTCAAAACTTAGTATCAGTTAACACACTTAAATTTTTAAACGCAGCACTTAATGCTTGACTTATGTCATGATTTTTTTTCTCTGTGTACTAACTGTTATTGATTTTTGTTGAGTGTCTTTGTCTGATAACTCTCTCCATGATGCATTGCTAGAAGACTTGGGGCATGGGACATGTTTTTATTTTGTTGTTTGCTTGTGCGTGTGGTCTTGAAACTCTAGAGTGTCTCTTGTTGTCCCCTTGAAACACTTAGGAGATTTGAGGTATCATCCTTGATTGTTTTTGCACAACCATTCTTATGGTCATCTTGGCATCTATGCCTTGATGTGAGCATGGTTTTGCTACATTAAATTGGGTAAGCTAATATCGAAGTCATCTTGATCTTTATGTCTTTGATGCTTATGTTAGAATCTTTCCACATTCCAATCCGATATTAATTACATTCATATCTTCATAGTTGCGCTTGTGACTAGTGACGATTGTGTTATTTTTCGATGTCCGTTAATAATTTCCCAATGATGAAAATAAGTTCTTTTACATTCTCTAATGAATGATGAACACAAAATCCTATGTTACAATTGCTCTTTTGCAAGTACACCATTGCATTTCATGTAGCTTGCATTATTAGACTTCATGTTAGTTTGCATTTTTAGGCTACATTATGAGTTTGAGAGGGTTCTCCTTTCATCTTTATTGTGGACATTTAATCAATTGTGGTCACATTTTGATCTTCATTTCCTTATTTTCTTTCGTGATCTCAATCGAAATTTCTATCTTAAACAGTTGATTGATTTTTGGAGCATTTTCTTTTCTTATTTCTATTTCTTTCCATATCTTTCAAACTTCTATCTTCCATTTTCTTTTTCCCCACTTCTTTTCTTCTAAATCACCTTTGGGGCATAATATTTCATGCTTGATGATCTACCTTGGTTCTATGATTCTTATATCTTTCATCTTACATCAAGAACCTTATCTTTTGTTCGATTTGATCAAATTTATCAATTTGTTGTTTCTCCTCTATCTCATTTCGATTTTGATCGCGAGGGGGCAGTAATTATCAATTTCAATCCTTGATTCAGTTTTATCAATTTTATCCTCAACTTTTTCAAGTTAAAATTTATTTGTATTCTTTGTCCTGATGTGTTCCCGAGTCGACCACACATCTGGGTTGTTTTGTGATCCCAAATTGACCTCACACTTCAATTTCTTTCTTTGACTACATGTGTTCCCGAATCGATCACACATTAGTCAAAGAGGGGCAAATGTATGCACCCAAAAATGGTTGCCTAGACTATGGGCCCCCATTATTCAATTTATCAATTTATCAAATTTTCTGAATCAATGGTTTGTAATATTTTATTAAATCAATTTCCTTGATCAAATTCGATTTATTTCATTTCTAAGATTGATCATTTTATTCCAAGTTTTATTTAATTAAAAGAAAATCTTCTATTTTAATTAAATAAAATAAAATCCCCATTTAATTAAAAGAAAACCTCTCTTTTAATTGAACAGTTCATCCACACTTAATTAATTAAGAGAAAAACCTCTCTTTTAATTTAATTAAATATCTTCTATTTAATTAAAAAGAACTTGCTCCCTTTTAATTAAATAAAAATCCCACTTAAATATCTCTTTTGATGAAAAAAGGAAATAAAATAAATTCTTTTTATTTAATTTCTCTACACTTAAAAATGTGATCTAAGTGGGATTTATCTTTCCACTTTCTCCTCAACCACTCCTCTTTTCTAATTGGTGGAATCTTGTCTCACATGGATCACCACTTTCTTCTCAACCACTCCTCTTTTCTCATTGGTGGAATTTTGTCTCACATGGATCAAGCTCTATTATCCCATATTGGTTGTGAGAAGCCTCTCACCTCCATAATTTCCTTTATAAGGGAGAGCCCTCTCCTCATGTTAGACACCCATGATTATGCTATCGTTATGCTGCAGGTTTGAAGACCAATTTTTGAAGGAGTTTGAATACAAAAGCTTTTTGTGGAGAACTTCTATTTTCTTGTCTTTTTCTCTCTTGCACCCATCATGGGCTTTTAGCTTAGATTTTGCATTTATAGATTAGATTTTGCTTTCATAGATTAGATCTTATTTTCATGCATATTTGAAGATCATGGAGACTAGCATTCTTGCTTTTCCTCTTTGAATCTCTCATCTCATGGTGTACTTGCATGGACACAAAAATAGGTCAAACTGAGGGCCTTCATTGCAAACCCTTGCACTCTATGAGTAGAGAGCTATGGATCGATTTGTGAGGGCTCATTCTTGAGTTTTATTACATGTAATGATTCATAGAAGTGTGACAACATTTTAGCACACAATAACTTCTATTGTGCTAACTAACTCTCAAATAATTTATAATTAATGGAATACTAACTAGACTAATAAGGAGTCATCGAGTTAACAATCAACTTCATAATTATCCAAACATATTACTTATTAGCTAGGAACATTTAGACCACTATATCTATGACATTTAGACTATGACATTTTCCTCAAGACCGAGTCTCACACCCAAGTACATCAAAATGAATTGTCTTACTAAGCCATATTATAGTGAATAATAACCATGCATGATAAAAAAATCTTCAAAAAAGTTTCACTTGTCGGATGCCCTTGCATCAAATTATTGGTTGATAGAAGAGTCCTTCTTAGTGGTGAGAATGAAGTTGATTAAAGAAAAATATTTTTTTCCATAAGGTATAAATGTGAATATAAGTTTTGTGTTGTAATCATTGATGGTGGGAGTACTAATAATATATTATCAAATTTTTTTTTACAAAGTTGAACCTAAATAGGCATAAATACCCACATCCATACCATATTTCCTAGGTACAAGATGACCACAATGTCATTGTCAAATAATAATTCTTAGTAAAGTTAAAGATTGGAAGGTACCAAGATGAGGGCTATATGAGCTCATACCTATCGACATATGTCATATGTTACTAGGTAGGCCATGGAGGTTTAATAGGTATGTTGTACACGATGGGCATGAAAATACCTACATTTTGACAAAGGATGGACTGAAACATAAGCTAAAGTCATTGAAGGATACAAATGAAAAGGTATTTAGTGCTACTAGAGTATGTTTTGTTGATAAAAATGAGTTCCTAGAGGGTATAACATGTGATCATATGTATTTTGAAATAATTTAAAAATATGGTAAAGAAGAAGTAGTGAAGGTACCTACAGAAGTTGTAGATTTATTGGAGGAGTTTCCAAATATTAGATTAGATAATGTACTTTATGGATTACCACCAGTGAGAAAGATTACTTGCCACATAGGCTTGATTCTAGGAGCAATATTTTCAAGCAAGGAAACATACAAAGTGACACCACCAAAAAGTAAGGAGTTAATCATATAAGTGTATGATTTGTTGTGGAATAGGTTGAATTGGGAGATTTTGAGTCCATGTCTTATACCAACAATATTAGCACTAAAGAGTAATGAAGAATGAAGGATGTGTAAATATTCTTATGATATCAACAAGATCATAATCAAGTATAGATTTCTATTTCTATGAGTGGATGATATTAAGGACTATTTGAGTGCACTTGTGTATTTCAAAAAGATATTTCTGAAAAGTGGGTACCATCATATTTGGATTAGAGAAGGAGATGACTATAAGACTCCCTTCAAGAAAAGGGAAGGATTGTACTAGTGGTTAATCATAGCCAGTTAGAGGAGCTCTTGGTAGGAAAATCACAACCTACATGAAAATAGTAAATTAAGTTTTTATTGATCAATTGATGGCAGATTTCAATCCAGTTTGAATCCAATCATTTTAAAGAGTCTATTTAGTGGATTTGGTGGGCTAGGTTTTTTAGTTTAAAAATGTTTTTAGCCAAACCATATTGAGGGCCTAGCTAATTTTATAAAATTGACAAGATGTTGAAGTAAAACATGCTACAAAGCCCAAGGTTGATAATGAGTTGATAACTTTATCACCCATGCAAGGCATTTTATTCTTAAATCGATAAGGGTTGCTAAATATAAACATAGAAAGGATTTTTTTCTAAAAAATTCAAAAGGAGAATTGAGAATCTATGAATTTCAATAATTTCATATTGAGAATACAATCATGAATATATTCATTACTGTAATATGAAATTTGCACCCTTTCCAATGAGCATACTTTAGTATCTGGTGTCTCCTCTATCTTTGGACAATCTATAATGCTCATTTTACAAGTTTCTAGAACATCCCATCTATACTGATAAGACAAAATAGCCTTTCACTTCAAACCATGCAACATGAAAAGTTTCAAAATTAGTCAAAAGTCTGGAGCTCTGAGCCAAGAAATCTTCTTTGACCATGTGTATCTTGGGGACAAAGGGACTCTTTCTACTACCAATAGACCCAAAGATCCAACTCCATATATTGGTGTTCTTTCAGTGAAAATAAGTCATGTACATCCAAAAGTTGTTGAGTATGTCACAAAAATAAAGCCATGGAGTTAGCATAAAGGTTCCCATGGGTGTTTGTTTCCCTCTGAGGTGCATGATATCAACTCCTTTGATGTTTTTATGTTATCCAATGGTATTCTTGTTTTTCTTGATGATTGTCTTATGACCACTTAGCATGTAGTACTAATGTCTCCCTAGCCAAATATCGATTATAATCTATCATTGTGAGGAAACTTTCTTGCAAACATGTTTAACTTCTCCATGTCTTTTTCATGGGGGCAATGATTAGTTTAGTCCATTTTTGACATATCCATTGGGTTCCTAGCTTTTACTACACCTATTTACACACTCAAATCTTATGCGTGTGTACTGAGCTTTTATTAGCTTGTTTCATTATAACCAAGTGCATTGTTGTTGTCATTTCCTTGGAAACTAGTAGAGGTTTCATTTCTATTGCAGGTTGTGAGTATATTTACTCTTCCTAGATGAGATGTAGTGGAATGGGATTGAGTGTTAGCTATTGTGGGTAAAGGCCATAGAATTAGCTAGAGTAGACACGTAGGGTGAAGTTTGGTCTAAAAATAGACTAACCACATTATCCCACATTAAGTGAGTATAGGGAGAGTTACTTGTTTAAATACACTCCCATAATATTACCAGATGCCTTAAGGGACATGGTGGTTTTCAAAGCCATGAAAACCACATTAGGTGGGGACCAATGCCACATAAGCATGTGTAGGAGAGAGTTTTGACCAAACATGTCAACATGCATGATGATGTGGAGATGACTGGACTAGTCTAAAAAATTAAATGATGACACTTCGCAACACATGGACAAACCATAGAATGACATATGACAAAGACTTCCCAACTTGGCATGCTTCCTGAGGTGTTGACATGGAAAGGAAGGATAGGTCTCACAATGTTGCATTCTCACAAGAAACATAGTAGTTTCTAACTAGGAATGTGAGAAAATGACATTGTAACATGTGGCAGTCAGTAGTGATGTGGTAAGTCCAAAATTCAAGGCTCCAAATGCTGCCACATGTTAGATTGAATATACATTTCTTCCCCACAAAATGAAGTTGCTCAATCATTAAGGAATGTGGAAAAGTGACAATGTGACACATGGTAGCAGGCCTAGGCAAAAATGACAGTTTAGACAACCAATCAAGAAGTTCCACATGGTGATGACATGATAGGATGCCTAGTAGGTGATGATGTAGCATGACCAAGAAACATGAGAGGCAATGAAATAGTGATATGTGACAATGTCAAATGATAGGTGGAAATTTGAGGATCTAATCAGAGGGTTCCACATGGTGCCTAGGTGGTAGATAATGATGTAGAACCCAACCAATCATGTAGTGATGCATGCCAAGGCAGATCAAAGTAGTTTGGTCCAGATCGAGAAGTTGGAGAGATAATTACAAAGGCATAAGAATTTTATTTTAATTATTTCTCCTTTGAATCACATGCAGGTCATTTTAAATTAGGAAAATATATCTTAAATTTTTAACTTTAGGATAAATTTAAATATTTTCATAAAATTATAGTCTTGAGGGTCATGCTAGGAGCTTGATTTTGAAATGGAGATTCTAGGCATTTCAGATAAGTGGGTATAGGACTATCATACATTGTTGGAACCAAGAGGAGTGAAATTTCTAATTTTTTTTTTTTTTTTTACATAGGAGGATATGTATTTGAGTTATTAAGGTTTTTGTACCAAGTACCTATTTTTCAACCTCATTCAGTTAAGGTAGTTCAGATCTAATTTGTGGAAAAATTGTGTATCGAGTGATGCTAGAGGCAATAAGGATTTAGTTAGGAATGGATTTTCTCACCTCCATATTAGTTTAATGAATGCTTTATTAGCATTTCAAATGCCTATTTGATTTTTTTATCAAGGAAAGTGTTTTTCATCATTAGGAAGTGATATTTCAAGTTTGTTACACTCAATGATGAGATTCTTTTCAATTTTGGTTATAGAGGGAAGAGAGATGTTTTTCAATAGTAGGGGATGGAGATTCAATTGGAAATATGTCATTTCTAGATTAGATCCAACTTCTTCTTCTTGTTCTATATCTTTCTCTTCCTCTCTCATTAAAATGGTTTCAATCTTTAAGACTTTTCTCACTAATAAGAGACCAATTAGGTTCCAGTTTTTGATATTTTTCACTACTCTAACACTAGGGTTGGTTCCAATTTGTCTATGATACAACAATTTTGGATCCAAAGTTGTGATTCCACCATTTTCTTTAACATTTTTCTCTATTATGAACAACAATTATAGTTTCTTATAAGAAAATAGATTACATAGTCATTTGTTGTGTGTCTTCTAAGTTTTAGCATGTACCATGATGTATTGGTTTCAAGGAGATTAATACAAAGCCTCATTTTCTTAGCTTCATTTTGATTCTTGTCTCCTTCCTCTATTGTTTGCAGCATTTTGTGTTTATGAACAAAGAGCTTAAACCCATTTGCAATCCATTAAGGTTGTATGTCTAGATAGGGTTGCTATTGGAACAAAGAGCCAAGTAAATGTTTATTTATCTTCATAGGATTGCAAGTTTCACTAGGAGGATATTATAATAAGTATGATTGTTTTTATGAAGATAGATGCTTATTTACAAGGTGAATGGATAGATTAGATATCTGAATATATGAGTATATCTTAGGTATCTATGTGTATATTTTGACTTAGCTTATGACAAATGGATAAGAGACTAATCAACTATGAGATTGCATGTGTTTTCTATTGCATACTTGGGTTGTGTTGATATTCAACATCATTAATCAAAATCTTTTCCCTTTCATGTTGAAGAGTTGAAAAGTGTTACCCTCACCCAGCTTGTGGATTCCATAGGATTTGCAATTTACTACTATGTATCTTTGTTATTGCATAAGTATAGGAGAAATAAGGGTTTGATCTACTTTGTTTAGATTTGTAGAGCTTGATGTAGAAGGGTCTAGCCTTATAGTTGGCTTGCTATCTGAAAGGGCATGTTGTAGATGGGAAGTAACTACCCCTAGATGTATTCTATTCTCATTGGGATATTTGAAACATGACATTTTGAAACACCAAAAAAATAACAAATTTATTATGACAAATAAGCCTTGTTAAAAGGACATGAATATTTGGTGTGAATTGAGTATTTTAGTCCTATTTTTTAGACAAACCTTGAGAATTTAAAAAAAGGAGGTTCAATATAATAGAAGAAGTGTATGAAACAAGTTGCAAGAGTAAGTTTTCTAAAGTGTTTTCCAGTACTTTACTCAAAAGTCCTACATCCTAGTAATGATTTATCCATTTTCAGTAGTAGCGTTGAGGGTTGAGTTCAAATTATACTATTACTAAGAGGTTTTATCATCAAACAATTTAGCCAGGTATTGTTTGCAAAGTGCTATTGTCAAATTAGAGTCAAGAATGAACAAAAGTTCATGTTCTCTTTTTCAACTTTATAAATATAGAAGAGTAGTTTGATGATTTTCATTTTTCTTACATCTAAAAGTCTGGTTCAAATTTGTCAAGTGACAAATTATGTTTTATTTCTCACATGTTTGAGTGGCAGCTCTAAATCTTTACATCAATTTTCCTAGTTGATTTCATTGTAATATTTTGAAGGACTTTCAAGTTATATGGTTAGATCTAAAGCTCTTGATAGTTGTTCTTGGAAAAGAACTTTTTGGGTCTTGATTAGAGAGTATAAGTGTTATTTTCCATCTATTGTTGTAAGAAGTTTGAATGTTAAAAAGTGGATCACAACTATGATCTCATTATCCTCTTTAAGGAGGTGGCAGATCTACAAGGTTTTGATCGGTGGTGTGAAGGACTTTCAAGCTTGTAGTAATGTCAAATCATCAAATTAAAGTTTCATGCATAAGCACTTGAAGGTATTTTAACTTTCATATTTTCTTTCTATAGAAGTCAAGTGTTAAAAATGGTTTCCTCTATTTAGTGTTTTTCAGTACTAGGAGAAAGAGGTGGAATGTTTTGTTTTAGAATAGAATCAAATCTGAGATCTAAAGTTAGTTTACCAAGGCATAAAAATGTGGCTGAAGCTACAATAGTAATAAGAAAAGAACTCTATAATCAGATTGTTAGTTTCATAAGAAATTTAATAGGAAATGGTCAAGGTCTAGGAGATGATCAACTTTTTGTAAAGTTCAAATCAACACTGATGGAGTTGCATTTTGATTTAAGACCTAAGGAATATTCCTAGCCTATTATTTTCCTAGATGTTTTTATGCTTGATTCAATTGACTAGCCATTGCATTTGAGATTACAAAAATTTTTGTAAATAGAAGAATACATCAAGAAGATGGGAAGTTTGTAAGAAAATAGAATTGATGTTGAGTCTTCTAATGATGATGGTGAATATGCTAAAAATCAAAATGAGTGTAATGAATCTATAGAGAAAGATAATTTGTCTTCTGAATGTGAAGAGAAGGATTCAAATTCTAGCATGAGTCGGATAACTATAGTCAACATGAGGAAAGTGGATACATAACTGAAAATGAATCATGTGATGACATGTATGAGAGTAAAGAACACTCTAGCAATAGTATTGATTCCTATTGTTGCAATGATAGTGATTATAATGATGCACTTAGTGATGAGATATCTTTCAATGAAGGGGAAAAAAATTGTGATAAGGATTTTGATTTTTTAGATTCTTCTACTGATGTTATTGTTGTTGTAAGTATTTTGGATCAGCCAGCTTATGATCAAAGCCAAGAAGAAAAAACTTGTGATGAAGTCTTGCTAGATGCTAATGAAATTTTAGATCTATTGGTTTATGATTGTGAAAGGTATGCAAATATTTCAAAGAATGTTCTAGTTTTCCCTCATTATGTTTCTTCTCAAATTGAATTCCTTTCCCCAAAGTTTGATGTTGAAAGCTATACAAATTCAGAACATTATGTGTTAGATCTTGGAGGTGTATGTGACCTTGGTTCAAGTATCAATACACATGATGACTTGCCTAATATAGAGAGTATTTCTAAGGGAAGAGTTAATTCTTATCCAATTTCTTTTCATGTTGATAATAATATAATAAGTATGAGAGTTTTTATGGAGATAGATGTTTCTTTACAAGGTGAATGCATAAATTAGATATCTGAATATATGAGTATATTTCAAGTATCCATGTGTATGTTTTCACTTTGTTTATGCCCAATGGATAAGGGTCCAATCATTTGGGAGATTTCATGTGTTCTTTGTTGCATACTTGGGTTGTGTTTATATTCAACATTTTTAATAACAATCTTTTCCCTTTCATGTTGAAGAGCTGAAAAGTGTTACCCTCACTCAACTTGTGGATTTCGTAGGATTTTCAATTCACTAATATGTATCTTTGTTATTGCATAAGTATAGGAGAAATAAGGGTTTTATCTACTTTATTTAGATCTAGTTGTATTTTTTTAACACTAGTACCATATGAAGAATCTATAGGTCCACCTACCTAGGTTTTGTAAAGCCTAAAGTAGAAGAAGGGTCTACCCTTATAGTTGGCCTAGTGTCTAAAAGGGTATGTTTTAAATGGGAAGTAGCTACCTCTAAATTAATTCTATTATCATTGGCATATTTGAAATGTGATGTTTTGAAACACCAATAGGACCAAGTAGTTTTATCAGTGTCATGAGAGAGGTACTAAAGAAATTTCTAGTTAACTTTTTCATTTTTTACATAGATGATATTTTTATCTTTCGTAAGACATTGGAGGAGAATTTGATGCACATTATAAAGGTGTTTGATAGTTGAGGGAAGAAAAATTGCTGATAAATTTGTAGTAGTGTAGTTTTGTGAAGGAGATGGTGTATACACGATTTGTAGTTTCAAAAGAAGGTTTAAAAAAGAACACCAAGAAAGTCAAGGATATCCTTGAAATGCCTACTCAAATGAGTGGAATAGAGGTAAGATCTTTCAATTAATTGTATTCTTTTTATAGAAAGTTTATCAGAGGTTTTAGCAGTATTTGTAAACCCTTGAATGAAACAATAAGAAGAGATAGGAAATAATTTAAGTGAATTGTAGGAGAGGATAAGAATTTTAATCTATTAAAATAAAAACTTACAAAATAACCTATTTTAGCATTATCTAATTTTAATAAGGCATTTCAAGTAGATTATGATGCTAGTGGTACCTCAATAGGAGTTATTATAAGCAAGGAAGGTAGACCTATTGCTTATTCCAGTGAGAAGTTTGATGATGCTAAAAGTAAATATTCTATTTATGATAAGGAACCTTATGCTATATTTCAAGAATTGAAGAATTGGAGACACTATATTCTTTCTGAGGAATTTTTTAATATTGATCATCAAGGTTTGCAATATTTTAATAGTGAAGGAAAATTGAACCAAAGGGATTTGAACTAGTTTGAGTTTTTGCACTGATATACATTTGTTCTGAAATGAAGGAGTGGATGTCTAATAGGGTTACATAAGCTCTTAGTAGAAGACAACTTTTATTTACAAAGATGTAGATTGAGGTAGTTGAGTTTAGGGAATTCAAGAACTTGTATAGTGAGGATCCTCATTTTGGTGAACCTTAGAAAGTTTGTACAAAACCTATTACACTTGATACAAAAAAGTGGTTGGATTTATAGTCTATGATGGCAAATTATTCATGAGAAGTCAATTGCGCATTCCCATAAGTTCTATAAGAGAGAATATCATTAAGTAGAAGCATAATTAAGGATTGGTCAGACATTTTGGTAGAGATAAACCCATTGCTTGCCTATTCATAATTATTACTGGCCATAGTTGCAACAAGATGTCTAGAAGTTTGTATAAAGTTATAGAGTATATAAGATGGAAAAAGGAGAGAAGAAAAATGTAGGGTTGTAACAGTCATTACCTATACCTAAGAAGCCATGGGAAGATGTCAACATCGATTTCATTCTTGGTTTAACAAGAACACATCAAGGGAATGATTCCATATTTGTGGTTGTTGATAGATCTTCAAAAATGACACATTTTATTCTCTACAAGAAGTCGAGTGATGCTATTCATGTGTTGGTGTTGTTTCTCAAAGAAACAATTAGACTACATGGTCTTCCAAAGAGCATAGTTTTAGATCACGATACCAAGTTTGTTGACTATAAATGAAATACTACATGGAAGAAATTAAAGACCAATTTGAAGTTTAGTTCATCATCATCCAAAAATTTATGGACAAACATAAATTCTAAATTAGAGTTTGGGGAATTTGCTAAGATGTTTCCTTGGTGATAAGCCCAAAAGCTAGGATCCAATTTTACAATAGGAAGAATTTGCATATAATAATTTTGTCGATAGGTGTACTAATAAATAACCATTCTAGATTTTATATGGGAGTAGTCTTAGAAATTATTTTGAAGTGAGGAAGTTGGATAAAGAAGAAATAAGTAGTGCCAAAGTAGAATATTTTGCTCAACATGTAAAGAACATCCATGAGGAGGTGAGGAAGAAAATTATTATGATGACTATATAGTAAAAGACTATATATGGTAATATGTGTTTTGGTAAATAGATTGTTCCTTATGATTTTTACTCTTAGAAACCCTAATTTGTGAACAATAATTGATTACAACAACTGAAAAGTTGCTTCTGAAAAGACAAACTTCCCACTAAATTATTAGGTACAACTCCCTTTCGCAGATTTGCAATGAATTTTGTCTATTTCTAAATCTAAGCAAAATATGTTCTTAACCAAAGAATAGGAGAGGTAAACCAAGCTAAACCTATACAATATTCAACTTAGGCTATAAATGATTTATAAAGTTAATAAATTTTATGGACTCACACATCTTATGAACTCATAAAACTTAATTATTCAATGGTGCATGTCAACTGATGCCAAACTAAACTAATTAGAAACATAAAATGTAGAGAAACTAAGATTAACTTGAAGGAAAAAAACTTAAAGGATCTCTTTGAACCTAAGATGAGAATACTTATCATGTTTAGATCGTTGTCTCAAAATAGGGGAATGAAGCTCTATTCACTCTTTTTTTAATCTAGATATAAAGGGAGAACTAATAATTAATTACAAATAGAATGGAACTAGAAAATAATTGATACAAAATACCATTCAATTGATTCTGCAACATCAGGTACTTCACACCAAAAATTAGCCAACCTTTTATTAATCTTTCATTTCAATACATATAGGATTTTGCAATGACCATTACAATGGAAGTTTAATTGGTTCATCTCCTCAAAAGAATGAAAAACTATGAGGAATCAATTTTTCATATTACAATTATTATATCAAAATGTGAAAGTGGTGGAATATTATTCACTTTGCCTTCTTTCTTTTTTCAGCTTTTTCTCTATAGGCCTTAGCAGTAGCATTAATTGGAATTAATTCTTCATGTCTTTGTACATGCACATTAGTATATCTTGAGAGCCATCCAAAATGTTCTCCAGCCAAATCTTTGATGACATTCAATCTATCTTGCAATTCCTCCATGGCCATGTGTATGCATCCACCAAGTCTTTGATGTTTGAAAACTCTATTCTGGTGCTCTAAAGATATGCTTGTCATACTATCTAAAAAATTAGAGAAATTTGTTTGCATGACTATTATCCCAATTATTTATTTTCCTTTCCCACTATTTTGTGAATCTATATGTAGTCCCTTCAAGATTTCATAATCTTTATCTTGATCTTTCTTTACCTTAACTTCAATCTCCTTTAGGCCTTTTTATACCACCAAGATCATTTTAGACTTGAACTGCATGCTTTGTAGCCACTCGAACAAAGGCTCATCTGCTTTGGGTAGAATTTTAGCTTCAATAACCTCCTTTGGTTTCATGTGGATGATCATATTCAATAGAGATACACAATCATCACTCCTAGTTATCTCCACAGCTAGTTTATTTCTATTAGATGAAATGTTATCCTTCTCTATTTCTAGTCTTAAGATAACATTTCCAATTTTCTCTGTAATGGAGGGCCCTTGTGACATAAGGTTATCACTCCATTCTTTACTAATCTGACCAAAATGTTTATCTTCATGAAGCTAGGATATAAGTGCTTGAACATTTGTAGTAGTAGGATTACTAGTCATTTACATCCCAGAGATGCTCGCCAATGTAGTGACCAATTATCTGATATACTTGTTCAATTCTTGTATCTCTACCTTCATCTTAACCTTTGACAATTGGAGGTTCTCTAGTTGTCCTTCAATTACCTTGTTTGTCAACTTCCACAAGCCAGCCTTAGTATCATGTTTGGATTCCCCAAGATCTACTAAATTCATGGTGAAATCATCCATAGTCATATCTTCAATCTTTCCTTCTTTAGTAGGTTTGGTTATCTCCATTATTAAATGTCCTGTTTTAGGGTCTTTCCTGAGGATAGACAAAGTCTTCTACTTCTTGACCTTACTCAATGTAGATCCAAAGTGAACCACAAGAGATAAGGTAACCTTGTTGGGAGCCCCTTCCTCCTTTCCCTTTCTCTTCTTCTCTAGAGTGTCCTCCAACAAAGAATTAGTTCCTATAACCTTGGAAGCCATCCTGAGAATCTATGTTGAACATCTTCTTCTTGATTGGAGTAATTACTCTCACGATCAAAGAGAAGGGATTCTTTAGAGTTTTTGAAACAATCTTCAAAGATTCTTGGCCTTTCCCTACTTCCACATTCTTTTTGGTTGCTTTGTCTAACTTAGTGGACTCATATCACTACTTCCTCCGTCTCTTAATTCCACTATGTACACATAAAGGCTACTGGGTAGAAGAAGTGTAGTGCTTGCAAATGGAACTAGTCTACTATGAGGTGAGGGAACATGAGTAATAACACTATCTTTTGGTTCATTCACCTTCTTCTTTGCTTCTAGTTGGGAACCAATCACTACGAGGGAGCCATCTTGGAAAGTCTTAGCTATAGTAATGTTTTTGTCTATAGGTTGATCACCTCCATTTGATGGTTGAGCTGGTTCATGAGTTATGGCCAAGGTTACACCTGATGTGCCACCTTGAGAGGAAGAAGGAGCTATAGCTGCTAGAGAAGCTTGAGCAGTTGTGCTCTTACTTCAACTTCTTCTTGTAATGGTCCATTTGACCCACTTACCAATCCTTTTGATGATTATAGCCATCATTACATCTAGCTCTTCTCCATCATGTTCATAAGGCTTAGAGCTCATAGGAGTAACTCTTACCTTTTTCAAATATGTATTATTGTACATACTTTTCATTTTATCTTCTACTCCTTCAACATCAATATTAATTTGATACAATTTCACTTGATCCACTATGAATGTAGAAAAAGAATGATCATGGATTTCAAATTCATCTTTACAATCTATCGAGTAGTTTTCAACCATATTGATGTGTATGATCATACTCCCAATCTAAAACACTTCCCTTGCATAACCATTTGGGCTAAATAGAGGTTTTAAGACCTCATACATCTCTAATTTGTATTTCATCTTGAATGCCTTCACTATGTTCTTTGCATTAGAATGGGACTCACAACTGAAAGCTCCCACCTTCATAGGGAACTCATATCCCTTCTTCTTCAAGCTCCCACTCAGCACATTCACTTGGATTTCTTGGCCCATGATCTTGATCAACATAATCATATCACTTGGATATGTCAGCAACTTTAAGGGGAACTCATCAAAAGCTACATGACACAAATATGAAAAAGGATGAGAATTGGATGAAATAGCTTCCAAATTAACTAATAGTCACCATTGCTTCTAGACTAAATCTACTCTCTAGGAATCCTTGGAGTTCCCTGCAAATTCTCATTATAAATGTATCATTAAATCTTATATATTCTGCATAACTATTTTCCAATTTCAAACATGGATAGAACTCATAAGACTTTACATCATCAGGGAAATTTTCTACCCTTGGGAAGCCTAGCCGCAACTGTAGAGAAGCTAACATGTAAATGAGAAAGGAGGATATATAGAATGTGTTGTAGAGCTTTGCATCAAGAAGGGCATTAGATAAATTCTTTCTTACCTCATAGGCCCAATCAATGTATTGGGTATTAGAAAAAATAACTTGCATAAGGAAGAAGTATTGTTCAACAAAATTCAAAGCTTCTACCTCACCTTTCAACCTATGCATGAGGACCAATATGTCGATGATCTTAGGCTTGAGATTAGTACCAAATAGAGTCTTAGGGACCTTACTCTTGGTGCCTTGTCACTTTTGAAACCATAATTGCATGATCTCCTTTGTCCAAGTCATATTCTTGTTGAATAATTTTGAAATGACTCCTTTGACTATTAAATCTAAAAACTCCTCCCATTCTAGATTCTAAGGAAATTTACCATAGTTTGCCTATTAATGGAAATCAAAACTATGTCATCTAGCAATACAATATATCTAGTGTTAGGTATGTAATGATTAATGCATTCATAGATCAATTTTGGATGTTCAAGTAGTAGGTAAGTGAGGCAAAGATGCTAAAAGGTGAAGCAATGCAATGGAGGATGGGACCTACAGAGCCATTAGCCTTGGACCACCACTAGGAAACTAGCTGCCTCAACTAGCCTACATCCTCAAAGCTTCTTATTTATGGGATGAATTGGATATGATCTCACTCTCTTTTGAAAGTCTTGCATATCATAGAAATAGAGAGAGGTGTTCATGAAATTCTGCAACACAGACATGATTCCATTCAACCCATCAAGAAATGTAAATATGGTTTCCATTTTTCTTTGAGATGAATTTCAAATGTAAGAAGCAAAAGGAATAGAAAATACACAAATACTAGCTTTTGAAAAATTTGTGTAATTTAACAGAATAATAGTTCAAGAAAGAGTAGTAATTTTAATAATCGCTCATGTTTCCATCTATATAGGAACTTCAATTCATTTCTTGATCTCTAGAATTCATGCCACATGAATGAATTGAAGGAGAAATCCTTTGAAATATTAAATCAAAGGTCTTAACAGATATCTTGGTGTCTTTTCACTATTCTATTGGTCCAATAGTAACTTTCTATCCTCTCATACTTAGTTTCCCATTTCCCATTAAGTTTCGAGAAGTTATGAATAGAGTACTCCATAAGAAAATATTAACCAAGTTGATTTTTTCTTAATATATATTTATTTCAATGGTTAGATTATTTCCATTATCATCTCAAGATGTTTCCCATACAATTTGTTGGTCCCATCTACTTACATACTTGAGTTTCTTTAAAATCTAGAAAATTGTCCTCATGAGTTGAAAACCTACCAAAGAGAAGACAATTTTCATTTCTCCACTCAAGCTCTCTTTTTAACTTTTATTTTTGACTTATTCCTTCCTTTGGGTTCAAAGATGTCCATAAGGGGTGAAGAGCTTCATTAGGGACCCACCTGTCATTTCCTTTCCTTTAGAATTTCCTTTTGTGAAAAACAAACTTCATGTGTTGAAAACTTGCCGAGGAGAAGTCAATTTTGAGTTTTCCACCTAGGATGATTTTTAGAGTTGTGATGAATCTTTAATACTTCTTGAGGTGGATAATCATAAGGGAAACATGAATTTATCATAAGGTACCTCATCATCTTCTTATTCTAGCTCATATGCATCATTTGGTGCTCTGCATAGTAAATGGCCTTCATGGGTTGAAAGCTTGCTAAGGAGAAGGAAAAGTCCAAATTTTTGCAAGCTTCTCTTTTCATGGAGAAAACCATAGGCTGCAAGAAGATATAACTCTTGTAAATGACCTTTTCATGTTTCATGAATCTCAATTAGATTAGGTAGTCGACTACTCATAACATCCCTCAACACAAAGGAACAACCATTTGGCTATGAAATGTGGAGAAGGGGAAGATGAAAAATTTGATGAAGTCTCCCTCCACTTAAGGGGACTTAGACTTCAACTTAAACTAAGACTATACCCAAGACTTTGCTAAAGTACAAATTTCCACTTTACCAATTGGTTAGTGGATGAAAAGTGGGGCAAAAACTAGCTCTAATTAGGGACTTGGGTAGACCATACCCAAGTGAGGAATCCATAATCTCTCGTTTCACAAAATTAAAGGTGGCTTCATAATAAAACTAAAGCAATGAAAAAATAAGGAAAAGAGGAAAGCAAGGGAAACCTAACTAGAAAAACACAAATAGGAACAAAAACATAACTATATTATAGTACAAGGGTTACTTGTTTTCAATTTGAAATTTGATAAAGCTTCAGATCCAGACCATTGTAGGTCAGAGGTAGCACCTCACCATCTAGATATGCCAATTTAAATGAATTATTTTTGAATGACTAATGAATAGTGAATGGGCCTTTACACAATGTATCACATTTCTTATGCATACCTTTTGGAGCTCTTCACTTATCCCATAGTAGCACACTATCTCCTGTCATGAATTTTTACAGTCTTATCTTTTTATCAAATAGGTTCTTCACACATGTCTAGTGTTGCATGATGTGATCTACAACTTCTTCTCTTCAAGTTTTCTTAAGTACACAAATCCCTTTTCTAAACCATCTTTGTAGACATCATCTTCAATTATTGTTCTCAGTTTGCTCATAGCTAACTCCAAGGGTAATGGAAGATTAGCTTTAGTCCCATCAACTAGTTCAAAAGGAGATATACTAATTTCTCTCTTAGGCATCACCCTATCTGCCCATAGTACCTCATGAATATTCTTGTGCTTGATTTTTTGATTATCTGATGCTAGTTTCTTGACTATATTCATCAAATTTTTGTTACTACACTCCACTTGACAATTTTCTTATGGGAAATAATTAGATGATTGGCTGACTGTGGTACCATGCTTGAAACAAAACTTGGTGGTCTCAATTGAAGAGGAATATGTTGCATTATTCATTACTAATTTAAAGGAAACACCAAATCTAACAAGTATGTTTTCTTTAATGAATTCACACACTACTTCAGAAGTAGTTTTCTTAGTCACCTCGACCTCCACTCACTTTGTGAAACAATCAGTTGTGATTATAACACACTGGTGAACGACACTTGATATTAGGTTGATCAGACTGATGAAGTCAAGATGTCATTTTTGGAAAGGACCTTCAATGATGATAGGTCTGAGGGGTAGGGTAGCTAGCTAAGGTCTCTTGGTGAACATCTTACATTTCTCACATTTTGATACCCAAGAGTAGGCATCTCTAAACATTCCCAGCTAGTAGTAACACTATCTCAATATTTTGAATGTTGTGACTAAAGATGAGAAATGCCCACCGAATGCTTTATCATGAAAGGTTCTCAATGAAATTTCCTATTTTTTTTTGTCTATGCATCTAAGAAATGTACCATCAATAGGCTTCTTAAATAAATTGGTATCCTAGATCATGTATTTTGCAACTTTCAACTTGAGATCTCTTCCCTATTTTGCCATCATGCCTTTAGGAAATTATCCATATGTTAGTAGAAAAGTAATGTTTTTGAACCAAAGGTCTTGCATGACTACTATCAACACTAAATACTTTTCTCATAATTCTTGCAGTTCTTCCGAGATCTTACTTTCTATGATCACTTTGGATAAGGCATTACCTCTCACTAGCTTAATAAGCTTGATTTCAATGTCATACACATGTGTTTTTTCTATCCATATTCCTCTTGCATTTCACCCTAACTCTTATTGTGTCAACACACTTTCTACTACTACATCTAGTACGTAGACCATAGAATGTGAGTGCAAGATATAAAACCTGAAACTCTTTAGTGCCTTGACTATTGCAAAGGAATGCTTTTTAATTTGTGATTATTTCAAATCATGATTTTTTAAAGGTATTATAATGAAGGCTATAGGGTCTTGTATCCTTTCTTTGTTATCTTGCATGAGGATAGCTAATAAGGTGTGTTTAGAGGCATAAAAATAAATTATAAAATCCAATTCATAATCTAGATGGCATAGTACTAGAGTATTAGCAATAGTAGTCTTTATATTTTGGAAAGCCTTCTTCCCTACATCATTCCATTTAAAATTTTAATTTTCCTTCATCATATCCATAATACACTTAGTGGTTTCTAAAAAAATTGGTACAAACCTTATGAGGAAATTGACTTCCCCAAAGAATGATTTAACTTCTATTTTTCTTGATGGTAGGCTCAATCTTCAAATAGCTTTAACTAGTTCAAGATCAATTCTAATACCCTCTTGGAAAACTATATGAACAAGAAGCTTTCCCTCTTTCACACAGAAAATGGACATTTTGGGATTAAGTGAGATTGTGTGTTCCAGGGACCTTTGTAATACTTTCTTCAAATCTTTGATATAATTATTTCTTTTCTTTGAAAACACAGTGAGATCATCTAAGTATATGACTATAATCCAATCCTTTAGATCTTCAAATGTCTTACCCATGCATCTTTGAAATGTAGTGCCAACATTAATGAGTCTGAAAGGCATTCTTTGGTATGCAAACATACCCCATGGAGTAGTGAAGATCATTTTGTGTTGATCCTTCTCCTCTACTTCTATTTGATTATACCATGAGAAACCATCAAGCATGCACATCATTTCAGCTCTGACAAATGTTTGTAATAGGTAATCCATATTGGGAAGGGAAAAATTGCTTCATTCAAATTCTAGAAATCAACATAGATCCTTATTTCTCCATTCTTCTTCCTAACTAGCAGTATATTGGCTACCTAGGTGGAATGATGAATGGGGTAGATAATCCTTGCTTCTAAAATCTTGTCTATCTCCATGAATATAGCATTAGCTACATTAGGTTTATAATTCCTCTATTTTTGTCAAAAGGGGACCATGTTAGGCTTTAGGGGAATTTGTTGTTTTACCTTCCCACCCCTATAACTTTTCAAGTCCTCATAGCTCTAGGAAAATACATCTTGGTATTCTATGAAAAGCTATTTAGACACTTCTTTATCCTCTGGTGAACAACACTTTCCAATATTGATCATTTTAGGATTATGAACATCTCCAATATTCACTCTGTATTCACTAGTAGTAGGACTCTTGTCTATCCTCTTTTTCTTTATGTAGGCATCATGTCTATTAAATAATTTTTGCAAAGATACGAAGTATGGGGGAATGATATTACCTCGTAATTGGACTTTACTAGTTTGATCTTCATTTGGCTCATGATCAGAGTCTTCATTATTATCTTCATTAGATTAATTTTTGTAAGTAGCCTTGTCATTTTCTAAGAACAACTACAATCTCTTGTCATCTTTAAAGACTTTCCAAGATTCTGCATTGTTAGGAATAAAGGCTTGATATATGATTTTGACCTGATACTTCTTATCTTTGAATTCTAGATGAGGTAACAACAAGGAAGCATAAATGGCTAATGAATCTACTTTTCCATTCATCTCTCTTGGTACTGATTCAATAGAAAAATCATCAAACCCTTCTATTTCATCCCAAACTTCCTATAGTTTTTCAACTTGTGATTCTTTATAGAGTATTGCCCTTTAATTTTTCTTATAATGAGCTCCACATCACTTCGAGCCTTCAAGATCTTTATTCCTTTCTCCTTCACTTCTATTATCCCTAGTAGTAGGGCTTCATACTTTGCAATGTTATTTTTATTTCCAAACTCCAATTTGAAAGCAATGGGTTCAAGTTCTCCCTCAGGAGGTATTAACACCACACTTACACTAGATCCTAACAAGGAACAACTTCCATTAAATTCCAATGTCCATATGGATGATGACTCTTTTTCCTTATTGGGGGCTTTTATTTTTGAGTCTTCAATTTCCTACTCATTCAAGGTATCTTTAGTAAATAGCATGTAATTGCAAAACTCTAGTTCTTGCTAGAGAATTCGGGCCTTAGGGTTATCTAACTTCAAGATAGTAAATTTTTCCTTTTCCTCAGGTTCTAACTTGAATTTCTTACTCCCTATAGGTATGAATACTTGAGACCAATCTAACTTTATCTCACCCCCTAGATCTCTACAAAAACTTATGATTAAGAGCATTCTATAGCTTGCTAGAATATCTACAACTAGAATAGTCAGTAATAATTTCTTTTATGAATGAGAGGCTAGGACTACCTAAGCATCTTTAATTTTCCCAAGTAACATGACCTACTTAGCATCCATTGAATATAATCTTTCATGGAATTTAGTAAGGGTAGACCCAAGGCTTTAGCTACAGAAAAAGGCATCACATTGTCAGATGTGCCTAAATCAATTATGCACTTACTCAATTTGTACCCGTTAAAATATAATGAGATGTAGAATGGATCAATTTTTTGACCAAGGAAGGTTGTCAATATAGTGGAGTCTTCTTGATTAAATAGATTATATGTCAAAGGCTCATCTTCTTCCTTTGTAGTGACATTTTAATTTAAATCCTAAACACCTCCTTTGTAATGATCTACTAATCTTTTCAACTCAAAAGGATGGGATGTCAAATAGTCTAATGGGGAAATTTGGATCTTTTACTCTTTATAGAAGTGAATAAAATCAAATAGGCTCTTATCTTTACATATTTGATATGTTGATGTTCCTTGAGCAATATGAGTGTTATTTGACGAAGAGGTGAGATTATTTATTGGAGCATGATTTGAAGATTTGTTCTTGAGCTTTTGACTTTGGGTCAATAGAATGTATGAGGTTCCATCAATAGTTGTATAGCATTCGCACTTAGGTTTAGAATCTAACTCATACTCCAAAAATAAATTTCCAAAGTCACCATTTGAGTATGAATCTGACTTCAACCAAGGAGTTGTAGTATTCAATTGATTGGTGGATAACAACTGCATCATACAAGCATTTTCTGGATAGCTCTCACTATCATGATCTATTGTCAAATGAAATATGCACATGTTTCCTTTCTTTGGTGTGGCCTTAATTGCCAACCTTGGTTTTGAACCTTGCAAAAATTTCCCATGATTATTCCTTCTTGGTGGATTTTGATAGTTCCATTGGTAAAGTTGATTAAACCCAAGCAATTGTCTCTTCCATGCTATAATGAGCCCAAATTAAAAAGGATATATGAATATTCAGTAACATATTATAAAATGATAATAATTAAGAATAAAATATTATTATAAATAATATATAAAGAAATATACTATGTAATAGTATTAAGAAAAATGATATTACTAATATTATTATTATTAATATAATATATGGTATTTTATAATGTTGTTATTAATATAATTATAGTTACATGGGAAGATTGGTAAAGAAATGAAGAAAACACAAGAAGTACTATTTCAAATGTATAGTATAATTATAGTATACATAAACAATCATATTAAATTGAAAATAAGTAATAAGAAAATAATCACTATAAATAATACATAATAATTTAGTAAATTTATAATTAATAAATAATATGTAATGAGTAAGATATGATCATAATAATATTAATGGTCAATAAAATATATAATCATATATTGAATACCATTGATCTATTAAAATAATAACTTTGTTCAAAATTTACAATGCCACATATATCAAATGATAAATGAGAATTTTGAAATATAATATTAATGACCTATTATATAATAAAATATTAACATACTAAATATTATTTCAAAGAATAACATATTAGCATTTATTAATGATAACCAATACCCAGTGACCTAGAGAAAGGTTGTGACCTTTCCCTCAAAACCCATATATTCTGACTATAGTGGAGAAGGATAAAAATATGAATGGGAAGAACACTACATTGAGATGGATCTAGCTCTAGGTGTTGTCGATCTTCATACTCTAGAAGCTTTAGCCATAGCTGAGTCAGCTTTAGCTGGTCAAAAGGAGATTTGTGTGCTTGCAGTTAGTGATGACAGTCATAGTAGTTATAGCATAGAAGGCACAGATGATAGTGACTATGAGACAAAAGCTTATAATTCCAATGATAGTTCTGGGAATCTTCATAAAAAGGGAGACAAATAATGAAAAGTCATAAATAAACAATGGACCCCAAGAAGGTCAAGAAGGTTCATTGCAACTACTACCAACTCATTTGATAGCTTTTGAATCATTTCAATAGATGATGTGGTATTACTATTTTTTCCTTTAGTTTGAAGTTCTTGTTTCCATTTTCTTGTGGAAATTAAGTCATCCTCAAATTCAACTTCCTTCTTTTGTGTATCAGCCAAATCTATGGGATGTGCCCTTCTTAAGTCATAATTGATATCTGGGGGCATCACAATTATAAAGAATGTTTTCAGATTACCAGCAATGGTTTTGTTAGCAATGGGGCTTCTACTAGTGATCTTATTGAAAGTTGCAACAAAATCCCTCATACTCATGGTGGGTTGTTTTTTAATGGATTTCAACTATGTTAACAAGACTTGTTCATCTTCCACCATTTTGAATCTTGTCTCAGAGGCTATCCTCATGGTATCCTAGTTATTAATTGAGCCATCATCAAGATGGTAGAACCAATTTGCTACATTTTTTGTTAAAGTTTCTATAAATAATCATACAACTTCATCTTCATGAGCAACCCCTAAGATATAAGTAGCTATGAAGAAGGCCTTAATATGTTCATCTGTAGTCACTTTTCCATCTCCTAAAAACTTAAAGAAATTCTTTCTAAAACTAGCTAGGAGTGGTTGATAGGTTATTAGTGCTAATGGACCTATTGTTGTAGCCCAAGGAGTAGCCATAATTGTTCTAGCAAGCTATGGCAAACAATTGACAACTAGCGGACTAGTAACTCTATGCAAGGCCAATATCTAGTAGGTAATATGTGAAGAGCTTTTATTTCTAATAAGTGAAGATGGTTTTCTCTAACTTTTCCTTTCACCTTTATGCTTAGGAAGATTTAAGATGGGAAAACCAAGTTCTGTGAGTTTATCAAAAATAGGGTCTTGCCCACCCTATTCTTTGGTACTTCTAAGGAACCTTGTTTGTTCCACAGTGCTAGATTAATTTTATCTTCAAGCTTCATGTCTTAACTACCTTTTTTCCCTTTGAATTTCTCTCCTCTAAACAACTCTTTCTAATGATTCAGCCGTAGATTCTTCTTCTTCCAATAGTTGGTGGCTAGTATTCCTATAGTGTTTGGTGTTCCCCCTATTTCTCAAAAAATAATGTATTAATAGATGAGATTATGAATTCTTGGTCATCTTGAAAAAAAATATTAGGTTGGAGCAATTGAAAAATATTCTCATGAGGTAGTACCATTTTTCTTCATGATATAAACTTATTAGTCAAGAGACTATTCATCTCCCTAGTAGAGTCACCAAAAATATGTTGGTAAACAAATTGTTTCTTATGATTTTAACTCTTAGATGCCCTAATTTGTAAACAATAACTTATTACAATAGTTGGAAAGTTCCTTCTAAAATCCCTATTGCTGATTTGCAATGAATTTTATTTATTTCTAAATCTAAGTAGGGTATGTTCTTAACTGGAGAATAGGAGAGGTAAACCAAGCTAAACCTATACAAGATTCAAATCAGGCCATAAATGATTTAGAAAGTTAATTAAGTTTATGGACTGACACATCTTATGAACTCATAAAACTTAATTATTCAATGGTGCATTTTGACTAATGCCAAACTAAACTAATTAGAAATGTAAAATGTAGAGAAAATAAGATTAACTTAAAGGATCTCTTTGAGCCTACGATGACAATACTTATCACATTCAACTCACTGTCTCAAAGTAATGGAATGAAGCTTTGTTCGCTCCTTGTTTTAGTCCATATATAAAGAAAAAACTAACAATTAATTACTAACAGAATGGAATAGAAAATAATTGATACAAAATACCATTCAATTGACTCTACAACATCAAGTACTTCGCACCAAAAATTAGCTAACCTTTTATTAATCTTTCATTTGACTCATCTCTTAATAGATACTCCCCCATACAGGAAGCATCAATATTCAGTCCAGCCTAATAGTAATTCTCTATACCACTAGACTGACGCACTCTCTACATCATCTACTCTAAAGTAGGTAGGAACATAAGCCCAAGCATACCTCTCAAATACTCAAATTTATCTTTGGGTAAGTGAATCATAAGGATATCTTAAATATGGTCTTTAGTTCTCACATACTACAATATGAACTCTTTTTCTATTTCCTTCTCTTTGAAGACATGATACTTAATAGATATATGCTTAGTCTTAGAATTCAATATAGGTTTCATAGACATACTTATAGTATTTGTATTGTCATAGTATATGATAATAGGCTTTGCAAACTCAATCCCAATATCCATCAGCATCTACTTCATCCACATAACTTGATTACAATTATTTTCTAATATTACATACTCTACTTCTATTGTATTCTATGGAATAAAATCTTGTTTTTTGCTCATTCAAGAAACCAATCTTCCTCCAAGGAAAAATTCTCTACCACTGGTGCTTTTTCTATCATCCATAGTGTTTGCTCAATCTGCATCAATAGATGTACATAAAGTTAAATCATTTGATCTATAAAAAAATCTATAGTAACATGTTCCTTTCAAATATATGAACATACTTTTCACTACTGCACAATGATACTCTTTTCAATTACCTTGAAATCTAGCTACAATCCCAACTACATATACTATATCTAGTTTAGTGTGAGTCAGATATTGTAAACCTCCAATCATGGATCTGTATTTCTTTTGCTCAACTACAGTCTCTCATCCTTTCTAGATAACTTGTAACCAATTATCATAGATGTACCAACATGCTTACAAATTTCAAATTCAAATCTCTTTAAAAAATATTTCAAGTACTTAGCTTGAGAAACAATAATACCATCACTATTCTACACAATCTTTAATCCAAGGGAAAACTTCATTTCTCCTATCATGTACTCATTTCAAACTCATTCTCCATCTCTTAAGAAATCTTATCACTTGCTTCATCTTTGCCACCAAATATTATGTGATCAAAAAATATTACTATGATAAAAAAACCATTATCAATTTCTCTCAAATACAAATTACCATATGTCATACCTTTAACAAATCCAAGCATTATGAAATACTTATCCAATCTTGAATACCAAGTTCTAGGTGCTTGCTTTAGACCATATAGAGCTTTCTTTAGTCTGCATACCATCTCTTTGTCTTCTCTTAGAGGGAATCCTTCAAGCTACTCAATGTATACTTCTTCTTCAAGTTCTTCAAACAACTTCAAGGTTAAGCTCAACGAACCCACTATCCAAATGATCTCTATATTATTCCTTATAGAATAATAGAAATGAAATGTCCTTCCTTGCTCTTCTATTTGCCTATCAATCATACTTTTCTCCTTTAGATTTTGTAACTAGGTCACAAAAATCACATTCAATAATCCCTTGGATTGCTCATTGACATTTGGTAAACATTCTACTCCTTTTCACACTTTTCATTTAACATAATCCTTGATATATGTTACAAACAAGTAAAATAACTTTCCTTTATACCATATCTACAAAATAATTCCTTGAGATTGCATTGAGGCTTTCCAAATTAATTATAATAAGATAATTAATTAATTACAATTAAAATATCACTATCATCTTAGAGCCTATACAACTCTCACACGTGTGATACTAGGGCTTGCACACATGATAACATCAACATCTAACTATAGTTTACCATTCGCTGACCACACATCTTCTTATTACATCTCAGGTGAAAGATATCAAACAAATAATAGGAACTTCTTTCCAAGTACCTTATCTCTATGTTTCTCTTAGTAAATCAGGTACAAACTCCATATATCTTTGACTTACATCACACACACTTAACCATGTCATCAAGACATAGTATAGAACATGTCCTTGATTGTGCATCATCAGACAATAAAAATATTGTTTGTACAAATAAGATCTTTGTTTGCTACTCTATCAGTCTGTATAGACATACTACTATGTTGACATCAATGACAAAGACAATCATGCATGCAACATGCCAATACTCTTCAATGCTTAGGATACTCCCCCAAGGTAGTCTCATCATCATTCATGCTAATAATGGTCATCCTTGAGAAGTAGCTTTTTCATCTCTACATCTCATCAATATAGTTAGCCCAATAATTTTCTAAGGCCTAAACATGCTTGTATAAGGAGCCTAACTACAAATTATCCTTGATATAATTAACATGGTCCACATGTAGTCTCATTACTTTATATGTGATTGGATTATATCTTTCTTCAAAATTCTTCTTGGTGTTCATAAGGTTTGACCTCAAGGAATGGGATTCTTGCCTTCTTTATAGCTAAATACAGCTCATTAACCTCCAAGATCTGCTTTCACATCTCCATAAGAACTATCCAGTCATCTTTATATTTGGATAGCTTTCATAGAAATACATCAAGACCTATCATCCTTATATAGGAAAATGTTGGGAACTGGAGTACTTCCACCATGAACTCTAGTGAAAATCAATGCTTAGGGCATCCTTGAAACAAACTACACATTCTCATTGTAAACACATCATTCACTTTCTATAGTTTGCATAGTTCCTATGCAGCTAAAGGCATGGGAAGAAGTCATAAACTAGAATATCTTAATTGAATTCCTCTACATGTAGAAATCTTAGCCACAAATAGATGGTTGTTGAGGCATATATTAGGTAGGAGGACATATAAAAGTCTACCTTAGACTTAATGCTTTGGAGCCAACTAGGGAGGTTATCACTAATGATTTGGTCCCACTCTAAATGCTTGCTTTCTACTCACATAACATGCACCATATAGAAATAGTGCTCCAAAAAATTTAGAGAATCCTTCTTTCCTTTTAGCTAGTGAATCATAAACATTATGCCAATAATATTCCTTTTCAAGTTTGTGCCATACAAACTTTTGGACACTTTTCTCTTACTTCCTTGGGTAATCTAGAACCAAGAGGTCATCATATCTCCTCTATGTATATAATGTCCATCTTCCCTACTATCCTTGAATATAGATACAATCATGAAAATTTATTGAATTAACACTATATAATATTGGTAACTAAATTGGAAGATCAAATTTATGCTCAACTATCTACACAAGGGGACTTTCTCCTTTCTCTTAGTATCTATCTATCTATCTATCTATTTATCTCTCTGTGTGTGTGTGTGTGTGTGTGTGTGTGTGTGTGTGTGTGTGTGTGTGTGTGTGTGTGTCTTTGACTCCTCAATTCTACTTAAAGCTAGTTAATACTAACTCTATATTATAATCTCATATTTAGTTTACCTATTCTTGACCCTCTTGATGATTTATTTTTGTAACTATTGATTTCCTTAAAAATCTACAGATGTCACATTCTCAAATAATGAAGATGCAAAGATTTTAGTCAAACCAAGAATGCAAGGAAGTGACACCTATCCCATGGGACTTGAATAAATGCAAAATAAATCATTTAACAATATCCATATGATATTTCTAAGATCAATGGATATCACATCATCACAAAACAAAGATTCTTAGAATTTAGTCAAAGCAAGAATCTGAGATGTTGACACATGTCCTTGTAGGGTCCCAAAGCATGGAATAAGATGTATTTTTCTAGTCAATGATCAAGAGGCAAATCAATGGCCCTTGTATTCTTGCATCATGCAGATCCAAGCAATTTTAAAAATGCAACAATGCAAGAAAATGATAGGTGTCTGCGTGGGCCCATTTTATGTTCAAGTAGCTTGAAGAATGAACATATTTATAGTTGTAGATCCAGATAAAGATCAATGGTGGTTTTATTTTTACATATCCAAAGTGCAAGATGTTTTTATCCAAAATGAGAAAGAGAGAACTTGACATGTGCAATTTGTTGGACCAACTTGTGTTATGAGTTACAAAAATGTATGATATCAGTGTCAGGTACTAGATGGTGTGTTTTGATATACTTTATGTACTAAGTATGAAAAAGATAAATGATTTCTCCTAGCTGTTAGATATTCTAATGATCAATTATTTTCACATTTTCACAAGATGAAGATCTTTGAAGTTTACCAAATGTGAGAATGTCAGAATCTATCTCATGTCCATGTGGGCCATATTTTGAATACAACAATAGGTAGAGATCTTAATTATCTATTATATAAGGAGAAACAAATGTTGCATTGTTGCATATGAAGATGTAAGCTTTTTAGTCAAAGCAACAATGTGATGTGGTGACACATGTCTCAATAGGTCTACTTCTTAAAATGAATGTAAGGATAGTGAGGATCTTTCCTAATCATGAGATTTGAAAGGATATATAGTGATCATATTCTCACATAATAAGAATGTTCAATTTTTAACCAAATCAAAAATAAGAGAATTCGACACTTGTCCCACTAGGTAAAAGGTGATGTAATTTTAGAAGTTGGAATAATAGCCATCAGATTCTACCTAGATCAACAACTAGTTTTCAAATTCATAGCATAATATGTACAATTTGACCATTTGAGCACTAATGGTCTTTCAAGGACACCCCATGCAAAAGAATTCTACACAAAGTCTATAATTTACTCTATAACCTATTACAAAGTGAAAGATATTTGAAGCTTAGTTAACCAGAACTTGGATTTTGGGTTTCCACATAGTAAATTGTTACAAATAGATTGTCTTATTGAGATCAAAAATTTGGTAAGTGCCTAAAATTTGGTTGTCTAAATATTTCTTATTTCAAAGATTTACTAAATTACCAAAAATGTCTCCATGAAGAGATTTTTCTACAAAGATGGACTATCATCATAGGAATGTACATGATTATTTCCTTAAACAATTACCCCTCTCTACCAATGAAATAGCCAAAGGAAAGGAATTGGTTCCTAGAAACCCTAGATTGATAATTAGTGAAGGTTTTTATGAAAAACAAAATTGGTTTTCATATAGAATACATATTACCTCCTTAAATAATGTCTTAGAATTTAACATTGAAAATTTGGTCATTCTTGGTGTTTCTATGAATGATGGCTTGCTAACAATATGCTCCTATTCTGAGAGTTGTGAATAACTACATAGGAGATGACCTATTTAGGGTGATAGCTGAAGTGGTTAGAGAATTCTTCATGCTGAACCCTAACCATACATTGAATGAACAAATTGACTTGGATGATCTGCAAGAAAGATATGATGATCATAGATTACACCTTCATGGATGACCATTATAAGAACACTTTGTAAAGGTAGGGAATATTTCAATGGTGACACCTCATACCCAATAGTCCTTACTAAAGAAGTAATCCAATCCTAGGGCACATGCCCTTTATATCTCCCTCTTCAAAATCTTTCGTATGGTTGAGCAAAATCACATATAAGGGTCCCAAAATCTAATGATGCTTGGTGGTCTACTTTTCTTTAAAACCATTAATTCATTCAAACATTCTATTTTTTATGATTTCTTAAATAATTTGGTATGGTATGAGCTCAATTTTTTATTTTTCATCTTACCCAAATGAGGAGATTCATAATGGATTAATAGGAATCAACATGACTAAGGTTGACAAGCCCTTTTGTTGGAATTCATTTCTAATGTACATGTGCATGTACAAGGGAGTTTCTATCTTTGCAAAAGACATAAAACTAGAGTTAGACAAAGATGGGGAGAAGCTACTAGTTTAGCTCTGGAGTGTAGACATGACATGGGAGGCCACAAATGTTATTTGTGTTCATTTTGATAGATATTTTCCCTCAAAGATGAGGAATTTGTTGACTAGAGACAACCCTAGGATTCCCCAATCCTTATTAGAGGTAATCGGGCCTAAAGATCATGCTAAGGGCTTGAAAGTTAGTCATAACTGGGGGGATATTATCTCTATTTCAATTGTATTTAGAGGATATAGTTTCCAAGAGAAACCTCATCTCCTGCCATACCATGTGCCTTCAAAGGTAGGAATTGTTGAATTTTTATGGAAGGCAGGTGGACTTCAAGAGAGGGAGCCTGTAGGAAGATCAAGGGGAACAATTCCCCAAATTTTATGGTCATTCACAATTTTAATCTCACCAAAGGAAGATGGAGACACTTAGGTAATTTTTTGGATACATACCAATATTGAAAATAGATTAAAAGGATCATTATTGAGAGAGATTGTTGAAACTAGATTGAAAGAGGGAGATTGTTGAAGAAGACTATGTGTTTCAATCATTGTTTTGTGATTGATGTCAAACCTATGGTTTGTTGATAAGACAACTACTTATTAGATTCAAGTACTATGCCTTATTTGATTGATGAAGAGGATTTGATCAAAAGATGTAACAATAGCAGCTAGAGGAAAGGTTGAGTTATGATTATGTAATGAAGTACAAGAATGAGTTAAGATAGTGATGACGTGATGTATCGATAATCTACTTAAGGTTACAAAGATTGGTTACACTAAGAAAGTTTAGAAGAAAATGTTACACAAAATTTTTCTTCCAAGCTTGACAGAGTAGATAGTAGGTGCTGAGAAAATATAGAGCAAACCAAGCAAAAAATTAGTTGGAGCCAAGTAAATACTTATTCTAGTGTATGTTGAGTAGAATAGTGGATGTCAAGTAAAGTTCGGTTGATGCTAAGCACCAATAAACTTTAGATCATATTGAGTAATTTCATAGTGGATTCTAAACAATGCAATACATATTGAGCATTAGAAGACCTTGATAATGTTGAGCTACGACATTATTTAGAAGATCATGGATTTGATGAATCTAAGTCGACAAGTTTGTTTTCATGGATAATGTGAACCAGGTGGAAGATAAGGTTGAATGAGTTGGTGGCATAGAATTCAAGGTAAACCAGTTTTAGGTGAATTTAAAGTAGATTATAGGAGAAGTTTTTAGAAGAGATATGGGGTAGATACATTGTATCCTACATAATCCATCCAAACCCTAAATTGAATGATGGAGAATGAGCAGAAAAATATCTTAATTTCCTATTTATAGGAATGGCTAGTCATGAAGCATGGTTGTCATTTGCGAGAACCTAAGGGAGACAAGGATTCAATGGTTTTTTTTCATCAAGTGACCTAAGAGAAGAATCTACAATGACAAGTTAATAAAGAAGGCTTAAGGAGATGAATGCTTGAAGAGTGAACAAGTTATTAGAGCTGAAAAGTATGAAGGCTAAGCAAAATTGAGGACTAAATAGTGATCTATAACCTACAAATGAAGTTGTAAGTTTTATTATATCAAAGCTTTACTATTACTCTTTAACAATTGTATTAGTCTAGGGTCAATCCTTTGAAGTCCTTTAACAAGGTCACATTTAACAATATGTATTGTAACCTTTAATAGGGTTGGCCTTTCATAGGACATTACTTTAGAAGAGTGAAAAGAGTAGCATGTTACTAGTGGTTTTTCCCAAATTTGGTTTCCATGTAAATCATTGTGTCAAATGTGTTGATGAATCTATCATGTTTCATGCTTTATATTTTTTTAAGTTGATTTGATAGTAACCTACAAGGTTTAAGTGATTGCATAATCTTATGGATGCATGGATGAGCATAAATGTCTTATGGGTACACTAAGCTATGAAATGTTTATTTATACATCTGCACCATGGATAACTGATTCACCCACCACCCCCCTTAGTTATTCTAAAGTACCCCAACAATTGGTATCACAGCCATCTTATTAAGAGGACTAGTTTAAAGATACTAGAAGCACAAAGAACAAGATGTCAAAAGCAGAAGTACTCAAGCTCAATAGAGATAACTTTCCTACATGGAAAAGTTTGATAAAGCTATAATTTGGAGGACTTGGAGATCATGTAGAATCTATCATTTCTGTGGAGCATATTGATCCTATTGGTGCCCTAACTATTAAGGATATGAATAAGAAGAAAAAACACAACCAAACAATGTTCGAGATTGCCTCTATTCTAAGTTATGCTAAGTTTGATGATATCATGATAGTGCAACAAAAATGTGGGATGTTGTAACCACTATCTATGGAGGAGATGAAAATGTTCTAAGAATCAAATCTAAAAGTCTTAGAGGTATTTTTATGATATGAGAATGGAAGTAGGTGAGAATATTGCTAAATATGTTGAAAGGATAAAAGAAGTTGTCAATGCAATAAGAGGAGCTACTAGCAATATAGATGATGATACTGTAAAAAATAAAGTTTTAAGGATATTATTTCCTATATACTATTAGAGTTTTTGCAATCTAGGAACTAAGATGTATTCTAGGGAATAAGCTATCACTTGAAGGTCTAGTAGCTAGACTCACTACTTTTGAGCAATCTAACTTTGATAATTACAAACCTAAAAAGATCAAGAATTTGCTTTCAAAGCTAAGGTAGCATTAAAGGAACCTAACGAGAAGAAGAAGAAAAAAGAAGAAGTATGTGTCTAGTGATAGTGATATAGATGAGGAGGATGTCAAATGACTTGAAGCAATATTGGAAAGAATATTCCACAAAGGTAAATGCAAGTTCAAAGGTAAGTTACCCATCATTTCTATCATTTGCAATGAGGTTTTTGATATTGTTGCTAGATGTCTAGAGAAGAACTATAGAGGTGGTGACAAGTACAAGGGTAGAAGAGATGAAGACAATAAAGATTACAAAGACAAAGGCAAGAAATCTTGCATCATTGTTGAAGAGGAAATAAAGGATGAATCTGATGAACATGATGATTAGATGTTGTATGTTGCAATGAAGGACAAATTTGATGAAGATGAGGGAACTACACTTGTGACTTGTATGAACAACAATGATAGATGAATCATTAACAGTGGATGTTCACATCACATGACTGGAGAAAAAACTAATTTCATTATCCTAAATTATTATGATGGAAATAGTGTAAGATTTGGTAATGATGCACCATGTTTGATAAAAGAAAAAGGTTCTATCAAACTCACACATAAGATTTTATGTGACAATGTTTAGTATGTTGAAGGAATTAACTATAATTTGTTGAGCATATCACAACTAAATAATTTGGGATGTAAGGTTGAGTTTAAAAACAAGATTGCTAAGATATATAACACAAATGGGAAACTAATTGGAAAGGGTGATCAAACTAGAAGCAATCTATTCTATCTTGATATAGAGCATGCTACTTGTTGTAAAATTTTATGATGTATGGCTATGGCACAAGAGGTTATGTCATGTTAACTTTGATAATTTGGTTAGTATTAGTAATATGAAGAAAGTTAGAGGTTTTCCTAAGTTAAAGAAGCCTAATAATGTAATGTGCAAACAATGTCAATTAGGAAAAATGACAAAGTCAAGTTTTAAGAGTAAAAGTTATACATACCTCTAAAGGAATAGTGGAGATTGTTCATACTAACTTGCATGGACCAATTGATGTGAAAAGCGACAAAGGAGATAAGTACAATATGTTATTTGTTGATTACTAATCTAGGATGATGAATACTTTCCAAACGTTTAAATGGTACTTAGGAAGAGTTGAAAAGGAAATAGGTAAAAGTATGAAGTGTTTGAGATCTAATAGAGGAGGAAATTTCACATCAAAAGAGTTTGAGATGTTTTGTAATGATTGAGGAATCAAAAGATAGACATCTAACCCTTGAACACCTCCACAAAATAGAATAGTTGAAAGGAGGAACATATCTATAGTGGACTATGCTAGAACACTCATGATGGAGAATAATATTTCTTTAAAATATTGGAGAGAATCTATCTATACCTTGAACCATGTGCAAATCAAGAAAGGTACTTATTAAACACCTTCTAAACTATGGTATGGATACTCACCTAATGTAAAATACTTTAAGGTATTTGGAAGTAAATGTTACATTCTTAAAGATGTTAAGAATGGTAAACTTGATGCAAAAAGTGAAGAAGGTATATTCCTAGGATAATCCATGAGAAGAAAATCTTATAAGTGTTTATATAATGACATTAACAAAAATCTTGAAAGTACAAATGTGAACTTTGATGAATATACAAAAGTTTATGAGGATAAACCTATGAAAGAACCAAAAGAATAAAAAACATTTGTATACTTTTATGAAGGTATGCATGCTAAAGAAGATGTTGCAAATCAAGCTACAAGTCAACAAAAAGTTTCAGTGACTACTAAGTCACACCCTATGAATGTTGAGTTGCATTAGGAACTGAGCTACATTTAGATGCTGACTTACAGATTGAATTGGATGCAAATTTTGATATTGATATTAGTGAACATGAAAGAGATTTTGAGCTACTTGATAAAGATATACATAGTGATTCTGAAGTTGAAAGATAGAATGAAGAAACAAGCATTGAACCAAGATTGTCTAAGTATGTCAAAAGACATTATCCTACTACTCAAATCATTGTAGATAAAGATGTTAGACCATTGACAAGAAATAGATTAAGAAGTGATACATATTTAACAAGCATGAAAGAACCCAAAATAGTGAGAGATGCCTTAGAAGATGATGATTTGAGTAAATCCATGGAAGAAAAGATTCAACAAATAGAGAAGAACAAAACATCGAGTCTAAGAATCTGACCATAGGGTTGTTTCTCTAGTCGGCTCCTTAGGGTTTTCCCTAGTCAGCTAATAAGGAGTTTTTTTTTATTTAAAAAATTGTATATAAATATGAGTTTAATATTTTACAATTTGCATTTATGTGAAATCAAGTTATTGGCTTTTTAATTGGGAAGAAAGAAATATTTGACAAACTTCAACCTATTTTCGAATTTTGGAGGCAAAATTTATGACATGGGCAATAAAGATAAAAGAGCAAGTAAATATTCACGAAGAAGAACTAAGGAACAAGAAGATAAAAATTGTCAAAAAATGCTAGCAAGATACTATCTTAGATTAGGTACACATGCACAATCTTTTTTCCAATGTATTTAATTAGTTTATTTAGTTAGGATTAGGGTTTAAATCCAATTAGGAATATGATATTTATCTTAAATTAGCATTACTAGATTAACTTAATATTAAGAGTTTATTTGAAATTATGTTCATATTTAGGCCATTAGGATTTATTCAATTATGTCCATATTATTCCTTAGGGTAAATATTACATTATGAATAAATTTAAATTATGAATTTATTTAGCATGGGAATTACCTTGTTTATTCAATTATGCTAATAATTTATAGTCCATTAAGGTTTATTAGATTGTGATTAAATTTAAATAAATGAATTTATTTAGGATGTAGTCAACTAGGACAACCTACCGACGTTGGAGAAGGTTCATCCCAAGTTCAAACAATTACATGTGCATCTCTTGAAAGTATATAATATAGATCTCTCTAGATTTCTAGGTCTCTATCAAACTTTATATCTTTAATTTTTAAATTTAGTGAGTGATATTTCCCCTTATAAACTTAATTGATTTTATTTGTTATATCGTGCACGTGCAACTCTAGTAGATGATGAAAATGTTGGACATGAGGAAATTGAAGATGAAGCAATGGATATTGAAGAAGGACCATCTGAAGGTTAGATAATTTAATCAAGTACATAATATTTCACTCAAGTTAAACATGTATATATGTATACATATATGTCCCCTAAAGAGATTGTATCTTAAGACTTTGTTTCATTTTTTCTTGTGCAGCCCGAGATCAAACAACAAATGAGAATGTTAATTTAGCTCAAAGATTGAAGAGAAAAATTAATCATAAAAACATAGATCATTTAATTGAAATGGATGTGTAAAAATTGAGAGAATATGCTAATCAACCTACACATACTACGAAGAGGAAATTGAATAAAAAGTCTAAAGATATAATTGCACAATTTGAGAATCTATCAATAGTGGAGAAAACTCAACTATTATCAATTTCACTTCTTAAAGATGAATTAAAAGAGCCACTAAGACTTGGGTATAGATACAAGTATAAAAAAGAGGAGGACTTCTAAACTAGAAAAAGATATTGTTGAAAGTGTTAAGGGTTACATTCCATTGGGAAACAAATAGATCTACAAATAAATCCATTGCACAAAGAGTGATACTGACATCTATTTTAAATAAGAAAACATTCCAAAATAGACAGATATCTTCATTATTATCTCATTTTAGGTATAGTCGAAAGACAATACTACATTATCTGAAAAGGAGAAAAAATTTGAATGATAGTACATTAGAAGGCAATTGGGCACTAGTGTGTAGAGCTCCTCGATTTAACATGATTGGGGAAATAGTTAAGAACTTAGTTATTCAATTTTGGATTGATGATACTCGTCCTTCACCAAATAGAAGAGATATCATCAAGCAGAGGATTGGGCCTAAGGAATATATTCAACACACAAAACATTGGTTGGATGTCACTCAACATGAATTGTATCTCTCATTTTGTAATTTAAATCTTAACATAAAGATTGGACAAACAATGTTTGAAAGATTGAAGCCCTATTTTGTGAAGATAAATAAATCTTTTGAAACATTTTGTTGTCAATATCATGTTGAATTTGATCTATACTATGAATGGTTTTGAAAGATGATAGAAGAAAGTGGTGGAACTTCTCAAAATACTTTTCTTAAACGACCGAGTCAATTCATAACATCAATCTTATGTGACAAACCAAATGATTGTGGAATAGGTGAAATAGATTGTATAAGAGGAACTTGTGAAACATGTGGTAACTTGACTAAATTTCCTTTGAGAGAAGAAGATACTAATACAACAAGGATGGTAAAATGTAAGAGATATAAGTACATAAAGTCAGAAACAAAAGCTGGAAAAGAATCAACAAGGTTAGAATATGTAGAGGATGAGATATCAGCTAGAGAATTCATGTCAAATTTTCATAAATTCATTCAACCATATATACGCCATGCATTTTTTGCTAAGTAGAAAGCAAAACAATTTCAAACACTAAGAGAAACTTTTCCACTCGGAACAATTCTATCTATTGTTGACTTTGTAGAGAATTACTCTTTCATATCTCAAAAATAACTTCAAGCAGAATACTACTATACAGAGTAGGTTACTATTATGGTTCAAGTATCTTATCGACATGCACAAATTGATCTGGATGGTGTGGAAAGTACAGATCAAGCACGAGTCATTAAAAAAGAGTATCACTTTTATATTAGTGATGACAAAGAACATGACACACATTTTGTGGAACATTGTCTTAGGACATTTTTTGAATATTTGAAAAACAAAAACATTAAAATAGAAAAAAATTTTGTATGGTCAGATGGATGTGCAGCACAATTTAAATAAGCTAGACCATTTTATGCATTATGTAGATATCATCGATACCTTAGTATATTACACATTTGGAGTTTTTTTGAGAGTGGACATGGAAAGGGTGAGCATGATGGTGTAGGAGCTTGTATCAAATGTGCTTTAAGAAAGTATCAAATGGACTATAAAGGATATCACATTAATAATGCTCATGATGTTGTTGAGTGATGCAAAACACATTTTTTGGTGCCAAAAAATATAGATAACACATCATCACAAGCAGATCGAGTCATACCATTTAGAGTGTTTTGGGAGGTATTAGGTATATATAAATTAATTTGTTCATATTTTTAAATTGAATCTTAAATTTATATTTAATATGTTACCTTAGATGATCTCTAACTAAATTATGGAGCTTGTGTACATTCAAGTGTTGATAGAAGATCAATGCATGCATGCAAGAGGGTAGAAAAGACACGATCTTTGCATTCAATTATGAGTACAAATAGTAATGTGTGGTCATTGTACACAAGAGAATACTCATGCTTTTGTCCTAATTGTATTGATGAAGACTATGGTGGTTGCATTAATCAAGAATGTGGATATGTGGGTGAATGGACTTTGGTGCCACTAGATGTTATTAATACAAATGAGTTTGAGGATGAAAACTATGATGATATTCCATTGATTTCTAGTGATTATAACCATATTTTAGGATTGATCAGAGTTGGTATGTATGAACTATATATATACCTGGATCATGTACATGTATACATTTTTCATAATTTCAGTTAATTTTTATTATATATATGTACTTATGTAAATGACGTGTATCCAAAATTTTGACATATATAAGTTTGTGTAGGAAATGTTTTTGCAATCATGGAAGAATCAAAAAATGTAGAAGGTGCTAGCTATTATTTATTATGTTGCACCATGGAAAGAGAGAAGCTGAAAAAGACTGAAATAAGTGATGAAATTATTTTTCCCACAGGTTAGTGTATAGTTGAACTATGTATATATGTATCTCAAGTATCTATGTTTTTAATGAATTCAAATTCTAACTTAAATTCAAGATTGATGTATTTTTTAAATGTGTACATGTTTAGGTTCTGTAGTTGTACAAGGAACATATTTGAAGCAAATAAAAGTACTTAAAAATGGGATTCATTTCATCGATTATCAACCTAACAATAAGGTATATCAATATAGTAACCATGTTATTGCCACTGGTCTAACTCTTCATCTAGTCAAAGGACTTGGAATACGTAAGTGGAGGCTCCATATTGATGATCATGAGAAAATATTAAATGTTATCCAAGAACGAGCTGATCCACTTGATATGAGATAGAAACAACTCCTAATTTGAAATGTAACTCAAGAAAAATTTGAAATTTGGTTCAAACTATTTGAAATTTGGTTGAACAATCATTTGATCAATTTGAAATTTGGTAGAATAACTAAGTTTCTAAATTGAACTTTTACTCTTTCATTTTTAACTCGATGTCTTGAATTCAAATTGTCATAAAGTAACTAATTATAGAAATTATGAACTTATATGTATGTGTGTACACTAATTACCTGACATGTGCACCTTGAGGGAAAGAAATTTGAACACCACTTGTCTTAAGGGGATGAAATTGAACTTTTACTCTTTCATTTTTAACTCAATGTCTTGAATTCATTTAAATTTCTATTATATTGAACTTTCTATTTCACTTAACTTGTCAATTTTAGGACACATGTATGCTTTCAATTTAACTAATTAGGATATGTGCTTTCAATTTTAGGACATGTGAGCTTTAAATTTAACTAATTACATGACATGTGAGCTTTCAATTTTAGGAAATGTGAGATTTCAAGTTAAAATTGTGATTTGTTTAACTAAATTTTGAACATGTACATGTTTTAAGTTGGACTTGAATTAGAACATTGGGCTTAAGGGCCCGATAAAATTCTAGAATGTGTACAAATTAAAATTTCACTATGATTAAAATTTGAAATGTAACTCAAGAAAAATTTGAAATTTGGTTCAAACTATTTCAAATTTGGTTGAACAATTATTTGATCAATTTGAAATTTGGCGTCCAATAACTAATTTTCTAAATTGAACTTTTACTATTTCATTTTTAACTCAATGTCTTGAATTCATTTAACTTTCTATTATATAGAACTTTCTATTTTGTTTAACTTGTCAATTTTAGAACACATGTATGCTTTCAATTTAACTAATTAGGACATGTGCTTTCAATTTTAGGACATGTGTTTTTTGATTTAACTAATTACTTGACATGTGAGATTTCAAGTTCAAATTACAATTTTTTTTAACTAAATTTTGAACATGTACATGTTTTAAGTTGGACTTGAATTTTAGAACATTGGGCTTAAGGGGATACAATTCTAGTATATGTGTACAAATAAAAGGGATGAGTTCTATAGATTTACTCGAGTTAGGAATTATGTACAACTAATTACCTGATACTTGAAAATTTAACACATGTGATATATTACCAGACATTTAAATTACATGAACTATATATATATATATCTAAATTTAATCAATATATTAAACATGCACGTACATGATCTAAATAAATTACTTACATATCTTAGATAGAAACAATTTATAATATACTAGATCTAGATCTATAATGTACATTAGATTCCACAACATAATGTAACATGTATCAATCATCTCGAGAACAAATAACAAAAACATGTATCTATCTAGAGATCTATCACAAGATAATATCAAATATAAATAGCATGCACACATGTAGACATGTAGATCCAAGTACATCTATATCAAATCAAATATAAATATTACATGCATCATGTGTGTATATAAAGTGTCTATCTAATATATGAATGTCTCTCTAGACTAAAGTCTACAACAAATCATCTAGATAAAAAAAACTATAGATCATCAGGTGCAGGACTATCATCACCACGCCTCTTCACAATGTGCTCTAAAGATTGACTAGTATCAAGGTGCTCACTAGGATGTGCTGATCCCTATATATAAATTCAAGAGAACATGATATCAATACATACATACATTTAATCAAGAGAAAGTGATATTGAAATACATGTACACATATATCAAAACATAAATAAACATTACCTGTCCACTACTAACATCATCCAATGAGTCTCGATGACATACACGATTTGGCATCAAAGCTGGAGTAAAAAGAGGCATGTTCCCCTACATTTTACATGTGCACATGCAACACATCAAATTAAAATTTCTCTACATGATTACATTTGAATCTACGTGCATGATATACATGCATGTGCAAACATGCACATGTCTAAATTAAATTAGTTTCAAATGATTGAAATTTTAACATGAACAAAAAAAAAATTACCTTTGTAGATGGTGGCATCTGATAATACTCAGACTGCCTAGCATCGATCGTGTTCACTAATGCATCTAGATTTTGTTGCATCGCATCAAGGTCAATCTCTGCATCTACGTAGGCCCCATGACTGGTGATTGGCACATGTCCTAATAATGATGAGCCAAGTGGACTATGTAGATGAGATGGCATAGAAGTAGAATCATCACATGTCAACAAGTCTATCAATCATGTGGTCAACAAGCTCAAATCAACATCATCAAGGCCCACATCTGAACTCTGAGCTTGCACTGTAACACTGGCTAAAGGGTTTGTGGTATGTATATGTCTCTTTGGAGAAAAAGAGTGGTCAGTAGATGGATCATCATGTGCACTACCACCATGACCACTACTAGATTGATGAGAGGAATATGGCTGAGGATGTGTCCTAGTACTACCATGGACATGACCTCAAACATCTGATATGGGTATGCCAAGATGCTCTAATACAAATCTATATGTATCTAATAGATCCTCAGCTAGACCAATCATAGTATCTCATGCCAACACTCTAGTGAGACTCTCTAAGCTAGCCACTAAAGGGATGCCTGCTACACTTTACAAGTCTCCTGAAGATGAAGCATAGGAAGATGATCCGGAATGCCGACAAGACATCAAATACTGACCAACCTCATCACTCAAAATAGATGTGATAGCTGTTGCAATCTCTCCAACACCCTGAAGGACCCCATGTAATTGAGTGCTACACATGGCCTCATCAGCTGATGGACCTAACACAAGGGAAATAGTAAGTTCCTTCTCTCTGACAATCGATCTATGTGCCAGTGGGGGATGACTTGGCCACCTATCATCCAGTCTACCATGCCCCTATCTTAAATGTTCTAGTAAATCTATGTAGTTCACCACCCTATGTAAGTGAACCTCTACATAAAGCTGTCGGGCAAAATAGAGTAGAATTTGGCCATTATTTTGATAATGACCATGGATAGCAAGGAAGCATGGGTATATCAATGAAGCCATCTATGGATCTGTACACTTAAGGGGAGAATACCCCTTCACATACTTTTGTGAAACATTCCCTCTTTAGGACATCTTTGGGGACCAAGCCTTACACCTCCTAGAGTGAAAGACCAGAGGAGACCTCTCATCTCTTACTATCAAGGATAGTCTGTATAGTATGTGTAGAGTCTAGGGAAACACCATGAATCTCATCTTGAATAAATGTCAGGCTGCGTAAGATACTCTGGCATGTACCACTATAAACACTAGATCATGTGCCACTAGTTAGGGATTCCTAAAGTCTATGAATCTCTTGGTTAGTGTGATCATAGAGCTCCTGAGGTGGGATAGGTAGCTGATCACGGGGGACATAATGCTGCTCAAGGGGGATAGGCTATTGCTCAGGGCTTGGGATAGGCTACTCAAGCCTGGGTATAGGCTGCTACTTAGGGCCCAGGATAGGCTACTCAGGCCTGAGTATAGGCTACTCAAGGGGGATAGGCTGCTCGAGGGGGATAGAAGGCCATTGATCAGCCATGTCAATGTATGTAGGTGAGTGTATAATGTGTAAACCTGAAAATTTAAATTAAAATGTATGAAATTTAATAAACCTGAAATTTATATTAACATATGTATGTACAATTTGACAAAATTAAAAAACTTGTATGTAAATTGTTTTAATAAAATTAAACATGCACGTACATCTATACATATATATAGAAGTCCTAAAACATAAATGAACATATACCTTAAGAAAACTAAATTCTAAAACACGCATGTTGTTATATATAATTTTTGTAACTCAAGGACCTTCTAAGAACTACATGTGTGCAAGTTATATTTCTATCTAAGTTAGATTGAATGTTCAAAGGTTTTAGACATATGTGTGCACATAAACTTGTCAAGTGTAATTTATGTCCATGAAGTAAATATGTGTGCATATATATGTATATATAGATATATGCATATATGTACATGATATGTATATTTGCACATATATCTATCATGTGTGTGTATATATGTGCATATGTGTGTGTGCATATATATACACACACGTGCACATGATATGTGTAAATATACATATCATGACACATATGCATATATAGATCTATTTATGTATACACACACACACTCTAGGATAAAGTTTAGGTTTAGGGTTTTGCATTGAGGTTAAATGGTGTGGTTGTTTAAATCATGGTTAGCAAATTAGAGTTAAAAGTTGGAATAAAAATATAGGTAGGTTTGGGGATGGCTAGCATAAGTGTTACTACTAATATTAAGCTTTAGGGTCAAGGTCAAGTTTAAAATCATGATTAAGGTTTGGGTTAGGCTAAATTGTATTAGTGATATAGTTAGGTTTAGAATTATTCTTAGATTAGAGAAATACTTTTCTTAGGATTATTGTTAGCGTAACTTTGGTTATGATTAAGATTGTAATTAAGGTCATGGTTTATGGTTAAGGCTATAATAAAGGCCAATGTTAGGTTTCATATAATGCACCATGTAGGGTTAGAGTTATGACTTTGATTATGGATAGGGTTACAATTAGTGTTTATATTATCTCTTAGTTAGGGAGAGAATTAGAATTTGGTTGGGTTGAGGTTTAGATATGGTTTGAAAATATTATTTGAGGATAAGGTTAGGGTTTACATCATGGTTTGTCACAAATAGGGTTTGGTTTAAAATGACATAACTAGGTTTTATGTTTGGGTTATGGCTAGAGTCAACATTAGGCTTTATAGTTGAGGTTTTACATCACATGGTAAGGGTTTGGATTAGTGATATATAGTTAATTTTAGCATCATCTTAGGTTAGAGAAATAATTATATTGGGGTTTTAAAAAATTAGGGCTAGCATTTCAGTTATGATTAAAATTGGAGTAAAGCTTATAGTTGAAGTTAGAATTAATGTTAGAGATTGTTTTAAAGATCATGGAACTATGGCTAGTTTTAGAGTTTAGATTAGGTAAAATAGATAGAGTGTACTTAAATAAACTTTAAATTAAAAGATAATATTATATATTTAGATCTAATATGGATGAAAAATTATCTTATTTGTATATTTAGAGATTCACAATGACATTAGAGGCTTAAGCATGAATAGTAAAATAAAATATACAAAGAAACATATATTTAAATACTAAAAACATATAAATTTTAACTAAAACAACAGAGGAAGGGAAAAAACAAATGTTTCATACCTTTTTTGGATGGTTGATGAGGCAGATGCCGGTCTCTCTCTAACTTTCGATCAAAATAATGAGAAGACAACCGGTTATGCCCCTATTTATTCTAGCAGATTAGGTTTTTGATCAAAACTTTGAAACCCGTGCAAAAAATCACGTTCCAAGTTTCGATCAAAACTTGCATGTTGAGTTACTTTCGATCGGAACTAACTTTCTACCGAAAGTAGAGATTTTCGATCGGAACTTTTAAAATAAGTTTCGATCAAAACTTCTCGGATTAATTTTCACCTCTGCACTTTTTTGGAGGAATTTGTTCCTCCAAAAAAGTGTAACCCACTATTGTGGGTTCACCCAGTTCCTAGACTAGAAGAAAAAAATGTGATTGGCACCAAGTGGGTATCTACATTAAACTTTCAAAGTCTATCAGATGGATGTAAAATCTACATTTCTGAATGCTATATTAGAGGAAGAATTTTACATAGAACAACGAGAAGGTTTTCTTGATGTTAGCAATAAGAACATGGTATGTAGACTACACAAGGCTCTATATGGTTTGAAACAAACACCAAGAGCATGGTATGAGACACTTCATAATTATCTTGTGAAGATTGGATTTGAAAGGATTGATGATAACATCAATCTATACATGGAAATAGAAAAATGCAAAGGTATTTTGTTATCTGGTTTTTTTTTTTATGATATCATATTTGGAGGTCAAGATGCTTTATGTAAGGATTTTGCAAATTAGATGAAGTAAGAATTTGAAATGTCTATGTTTGGAGAGATCAAATTTTTGTGGCTTTGGAAGTATATTAGATGAAATATAGTATATACATCACTCAATGAAAATATGTCAAGGAAATATTGAAAACTTTTGGATTGGAGGATTTGAAACTAGTAAGTACACCTAGGGTAACATTACATAAGTTGTAAAAGAATAATGATTTAGCTAAGGTGAATCAAGGATTTTATAGGTCTATGATTGGAAAATTGCAATATGTAGTATGTAATAGACCTAATATTGCATTACTGGTAGGGATAGTTGCAAGATTCTCAACTAATCCTAGGGAGAATCATTTAATGGCTATGAAGAAAATAATGAGATATATAGAAGGAACATAAGAGTTTTTTATATATTATAAGAAGAATGTAAAATTTGAATTGAGAGCCTACAACGATGTTGATTGGGATAGAAACATTGATGATAGAAAGAGTACCAATGGAGGAGCATTTTTCTTAGGAAATAGACTAGTTAAATAGACTAGCAAGAGAAAAAAATTACACCTCACAATTCAAAACTGAAGTTGAATATGTTGTTGCTATTGTGAATTGCACAAACATTGTATGGATCAAATAGCTACTCAAACATATGAAGGAAGAGATCATAGAACTTGTGATACTTTATTGTGATAATACAATTACTATCATTATATCAAAGAATGTAGTGATGCGCACAAAGAAAAAGAACATTGCAATCAAGGATCATTACTTGAGAGAGTTATTTCAAGATAAAGAGATGAAGATGGAATATGTCAACACAAATGAACAAATTGCTAATATCTTCACAAAAGCATTAAACCTAGGGATGCTCATAAGTATCTATGAGGTAAACTAGGGGTGATACCCCTATCAAAGGCTATCTAAGTATCAAGAGGAGTGCCCTACATCAAACAACCTAATGTTCATATGTTACACATTGATGCAGAGGATCTTACTTTAGGAGTTGTCTAAAGTAATCAAAGAGGTAAAATTTGAAATCAATCACAAGCAAGGTGACAAAGGGAGAAAACTAAAGAAACTAAAAAGTTTATATTTTTCATGTTAAAGATGACTAGTCTTTTGCATTATTGTCAAAGAGGGAGATAATCTTCTAATAAAGCTTGTATAAATGTTGAGAGGGAGTTTTACTAATCAAGAAAGATTATATCAAGAAATTGTTGTCATAGAGGAAGATTTTATTGATCCTTAGAGGGAGATAACTACTGAAGGAGACAATTGTTGATCAGGAGAGCACTAAAAAAGAAATCCTAATATTTACCTAGTTAGAGGGAGGCATAGTAAGAGGGAGCTATAAGAAAGAATTTTGTAACCTAACTAGAAGATGGAAGTTGCTGATAGAGGGAGACATTTCAATACAAGGATTTTTTTTTTGTTATTGTCTTATTATTTTAACCTAGTTAGTTTGGTTGAACAAAGGTGTTTACCATTTGGTTGATTTGGTTGATGAGTTTGGTTTGCCATTAATGCCAAAGATAGAGATTGTTGAAAATAGATTGAAAAGATCATTGTTGAGAGAGATTGTTGAAACTAGATTGAAAGAGGGAGATTGTTGAAGAAGACTATGTGATGCTAGGAGACTACATACATGTTTGTTGTTTCATACTTGGGTTGTGCTGATATTCAACATCATTAATAACAATGTTTTCCCTTTCATGTTGAAGTGCTAAAAAGTGTCACCCCGACTAAGCTTGTGGATTTCATAGGATTTTAAATTTGCTACTACGTATCTTTGTTATTGCATTAGGAGAAATAAGCATTTTATTTGCTTTGTTTAGATCCAATTGTATGCTTTTAACACTGGTACCATACGAAGAATCTATACGTCAACCTAACTAGGTTTTGTAGAGCCTAAAGTAGAATAAGGGTCTAACCTTATAGTTAGCCCAGTGTCTCAAAGGGTATGTTGTAAATGGGAAGTAGTTGCCTCTAGATATACTCTTTTATCATTGGGATATTTGAAACATGATGTTTTGAAACACCAACACAACCAAGCATTTTTATGAGGGTCATGAGTGAGATACTACAAAAATTTCTAGTTAACTTTTTCATTGTTTACATAGACGATATTTTTATCTTTAGTAAGACATTGGGGGAGAATTTGATGCACATTATAAAGGTGTTTGATAAGTTGAGGGAGGACAAATTGTTGATAAATTTGAAGTAGTGTAGTTTTGTAAAGGAGTTGGTGTATGTAGGATTTGTAGTTTCAAAAGAAGGTTTAAACATAGACCCTAAGAAAGTGAAGGATATCCTTGAAATGCCTACTCCAATGGGTGGACTAGAGGTAAGATCTTTCCATTGATTGGCTTATTTTTATAAAAAGTTTATTAGAGGTTTTATCAGTATTTGTGAACCCTTGAATGAAACAATGAGAGGGGATAGGGAATCATTTAAGTGAACTATAGGAGAAGATAATAATTTTAATCTGTTAAAATAGAAAGTTACAAAATAAACTATTGTAGTATTTTCTGATTTTAATAAGGTGTTTCAAGTAGATTGTGATGCTAATGGTACTAGCAATAGGAGCTATTATAAGCCAAGAAGGTAGACCTATTGCTTATTTTAGTGAGAAGTTTGATGATGCTAAAAGAAAATATTCAGTTTATGATAAGGAACTTTATTCTATATTTTAGGAATTGAAGAATTGGAGAAACTATTTTCTTTCTAAGAAATTTTTTTATATTGATCATCAAGGTTTGTAATGTTTTAATAGTGAAGGAAAATTGAACCAAAGGAATTTAAACTAGGTTGAGTTTTTGCACTAATATACATTTTTTTTGAAACAAAGGAATGGGAAGTCTAATAGGGTTGCATAAGCTCTTAGTAGAAGAAAATTTTTATTGATAAAGATGTAGATTGAGGTAGTTGGGTTTAAGGAACTCTAGAATTTGTATAGTGAGGATCCTAATTTTGGTGAAGCTTAGAAAGTTTGTATAGAACTTGTTATACTTGATACAAAAAAGTGGTTGAGTCTTATAGTCTATGATGACATATTATTCATGAGAAGTCAATTATGCACTTTCATAAGTTCAATGAGAGAGAATCTCATTAAGGAGAAGCATTATTGAGGATTGGCTAGACACTTTGGTAGAGATAAAACCATTGCATTGGTTGTCAATAATTATTACTGGCTAGAGTTGCAACAAGATGTCTAGAAGTTTGTATAATGTTGTAGAGTATATTAGATAGAAAAAGGAGTGAAGAAAAATGAATGGTTGTATCAGTCATTATCTATACCTAAGAAGCAAATGGAAGATGTCAGAATCGATTTCTTTCTTGGTTTAACAAGAACACATCAAGGGAATGATTCCATATTTGTGGTTTTTGATAGATTTTCAAAAATGACACATCTTATTCTTTTCAGGAAGACTAGTGATGTTATTCATGCGGTGGAGTTGTTTTTCAAAGAAACAATGAGACTACATTATCTTCCAAGGAGCATAGTTTTAGATTGAGATACCAAGTTTGTTGGGTATAAATGACATAAAACATGGAAGAAATTGAAGACCAATTTGAAGTTTAGTTCATCACATCATCCAAAAATTAATGGACAAACATACATTTTGAATTAGAGTTTGGGAATTTGTTGAGATGTTTGGTTGGTGATAAGCCCAAAGGGTAGGATCTAATTTTACTACATGAAGAATTTGCATATAATATTTTTTTCAATAGGAATACTAATAAATAAGTATTCTAGATTGTATGTGGGAGTAGTCCCAAAAATGATTTTGAAGTGAGGAAATGGGATAAAGAAGAAATAAGTAGTGCTAAAGCAGAAGATTTTACTGAACATTTGAAGAACATGATCCATGAGTAGGTGAGGAAGAGCATTATTATGATGACTAAATAATAAAAGACTAAAGAAGATGTGAAAAGGAGGAATAATGAATTTCATATTAGAGATAAATTAATGGTTCATTTGAGAAAGGAAAATTTTCTAGTGGATACATATAATAAGCTAAAAATGAAGAAGTTTGGACTGTGCAAGATATCGAAAAAAATATGATTCTAGAAATACTTATGAAGTAGAGTTTCCATCTGACATGAATATTTTACTAGTGTTCAAAATTTTATGTTTGATAGAATATTATGATGGAGTTGATGATGAATTTGTGGAATAAAAGTGGATTATTCTAACATCTACTTCAACTATGAAGGAGATTTAGGAGATATTGGATAGTCATGTTGGAAGAAGCACACAAATAAGAATATATAAAAGAATCTTGTTAAATGGAAAGGGAACCTATTCAAGGATTCATTATGGCTAACATAGGAGGAGGTTGAGCATCTTGGTTTTCCTCTGACTTCTTAAGACCTGACAGGGTCACTTTTCAAATTATCCTAGGTGTCTAAGGTAGGAGAATCTTGGATGTAAGGGCAATCATCCATCACCCAAAAAATTTTGTATTTCTAGATTTTTAGTTTTTGTGTGTTTTAATAAATGCTATGCATGTACAAAGTTGATTTTTTTGGGAGCTTTCTCATTTTATTAAGTTGACATTATGTACTTAGATTGTTCTAATCTAATATGTGGAGGTTCATCTTTGACATATTATTCAACTAGTTGAGTTTTGTTGTTATGTCATATGTATTAGTGTAATTATTGTATTTTTTCACTGTGAATTTTGGCTTCCCAAACTAAGGTCTTGTTGGCGTAATTTTTTACCTTTTAAATTTTTTTGCAAATCATACTAAAAAATCTAGTTACTTATTAAAATTATGGGTTATGTGTTTTCAAATTTTTGTTTACCCTAGATAGAGAAATCCTAATTTGCATTACCCTAATGTTGGTTGTCCTTTAAGTTCCTAAACCATGTTTACATGGTTTTCATTTTAAAGAAATACGAGGGAATTCCTAGAAAAAACTTTTAAAAAGAAAATCCTTCTTTTTATAAGGTCTTTCCCACTTACCTTTTTAATTTTTTCTGCATTACTTTACCCTATGCTAAGTCCTAGTTTGTAAATATAGCCCAAGCTTTTATTATAATCTTTTAACTTTACACGGGTTACATTTTTTTGTTGAGTAATAATTGGATTACGGTAGCCCTTGATCTTCCTTAAGATCAAGGGTTAGTGTTATGTTGCTTTAACAAGATGAGGATATTTTAACTATAGTAACATGGCGATGAAGTGACAATAGTCTACGGGACCCAGTGATGCTAAAGTTTTAAAACAAGTTCACCATCATTATATCCATGAAAGATCAATGAACATTATTAGGTAGCTAACTAAATCTACTAGATTTTTACCTATATCTACATAACAATAGAAGAACATGTGGCATAGGGGGCTATTTTCCTTTGTGACTGCTAGGGTTGTTAGGCAAGGTGATAGATGTCCATGATTTATTAATTGTTTTGCGATGTGGACCAATTTCATAAAAATTTTTTTTGTTCCATTGATCATAAGGTGAATCTATGAAAATTACTTTGTCATTATGTAGAGTTCAAGATTATTAGTCATGGTGACATAGTGAGGCGCTAGAACATGAAAAGTGGTAGGGCTATCCCATACAAGGAGTTGTTGAAGGTTTTTGTTAGAATAATAGTCTAGTTTTCAAATTCTTATTTGCAGTAGGGATAAACATGAGGAGAATTTATGTTTGGTTTTAGCCATCTGATCTTTTGAGGATCAATGTTTGTCACTTTGTCACTAGAAAAAAATTGCAGGATGAATACTCATATTGAGATAGAGATATTGCAACACATATCCTAGATGAAACATAATAAGTGCATAACATGGTCTGTTGCTTTTCCATCAAATTGAAGATTGATTGAGGGCTATCACTATGACACTTTCCAAATTTACAAGGGTTTGAAACATAGTGTCATGGTGATAAATTGACATGTAGTATAGGTGACTGACCTTTAAATAAGTTTGAAGTATTATCCTTGATCACAGGATGCATGAAAGATCAAAGACTGTCATTATGTTGCTAGTAGAAATTGCTTGACCTTTAACTATAGTGAAATAATGAAAGATTGATAGGTATCTTATGACATGTAATAGTAACATAGAAGATGCCAAGAATGTCAAGAGAAATATATGTGTCAAGGTTTAAATGGTTTGACTACTGAGTCAGAGGTTTGAAGCTGAATCAACATGTATTTTATTTCCTGATCATCATATTTTTGTGAATTGATGTCCCTTTTTCAAATTTTAAATAGAATGCCACCCTATTTTATGTAACACATTTATGAGATTTGAAAGCTTCTTATATAGATTGATACAAAGATTGTAATAGATAAAATCAAAAGTTTACTATGTGAAGAGATTGTTGAAAATTTGGAGCATGGTATTTGTGAAAAAATTATTAATATGTCTTGCTAAGTCATGAGTTTACTTATATCAAATAATCCACTACAGTGATTAGAGAAGAAATGATAAAGCCAAGTAAGTATTTCTTCCACATCCAAGTAGAATTATCATTTTATGTATTTCTCATTCACAATGCCTCCAGAGAAGGTTTTATCTAGGAAAACTATTTATAACAGTAAAAATATTCATGATGACTTTTTGAAATAATTGAGTGAATTGACTAATGGTGCTACACAAATTAAGAAGTTAGTCCTTGTAAACCGTAGGTTGAAATTTTTAAATGATTTATATGATAGGTGAAATTGGACCTGAGATGTGGTGACATCTAAAATAGGGCTACAATTATTTAAGAAATGGTTTTCTAAAATAAAATTATTTCCCCCGCATAGTAATGTCTGGAATTTTGACCTAGGTAAATTGGTAGTCCTTGGAGTTTTTATGGACTTAGACTCCCTCACTTCCATATCCTAAAGTTATGATCCAATAACATGAATGGTAAGGGGAACAAATGGGGAACGCTTGATAAATATCACTACTAAAGAAATCCAAGGATTTTTTTGGAATGGATCCGACTACAAAATACCACGAGGTTATTAACTTTCAGAGTTTGGAGAAGGAATACTTCTCCTACAAGGATCAAATTATGTAGAGGACATTGAGAGGACATTTTTTCACAATTGGAAATATGAACTTTGTCACAACCTCAATCAAGGAACCTTTTAAAAAATAGTTTTTTTATTCCAGAGCTATAGATATATACATGTTTTTGTGTAGAGTTTTTGGTGAAGATGAGAAAGAATTTATGCCAATAAAATTCATGTATATGATGGTGCAAATTTCTTGGTTTGCAGTTGATATTATTTTTGGTCACATCTTTTCTAGCTAAGGAAATTCATGTGGGTTTAATAGGCATTGCAAAAGGAAAAGTTGAGAAAACTTTTAGATTTTACTCTTTGTTAATGCATATGTTTCTATTCAAAGGAGTTCAAAATCTTGAGAAGAAAATGGTTTTCACAAGAGAGCATGATGGAGAATATCTACTAGGTCAACTATGGAGTGCATACATGACTTGGGATATAGAGGAGGCTAGTTATGTAAGGTTCAATAGATATTATACATCCAGTTTGAGAAACCTTGTGTTGAAAAATAACCCTAGAATACTCAAGGTACTTTTGGATTTCATTAGGCCCATGGATAGGCCAAATAATTTGAAAGTCTCCCATAATTGGGTAGACATTATACCTTATCCTATATCTATAGTTTTCAAAGTGTATGGATTCCAAGGAACTCAACATGTGTTACCCTATCAAGTACCTCTTAAGGTAGGGCTAGCTAACATTCCATGGCAAATAGGTGGTTTGGAAGAGGCAAAATTAACTAGTAGGTCAAGGGGTTCTATACAAGATGGAAGTATCCCATATAAGATGGAAGTATCCCATCCTAAATTCAATGATAGTGAGGGAATTTTTGAAGTTCTTGTAAAAAGGGCTAAGACCAATGCTCACAAACTTGAATTCTATTTCCTAGAGGATATTGTAAGAATTGAATTCTCCCACCAAGAACAAGAAATCAAGAAAGAAAAATGGAGATTTTATTCTAGGATGGTGCAATTCATTAACTATTTTGAAAAAGAATATAGTAAATTAAAAGATGCCAAGCCATCATCTGACAAAGTAAACATGTTAATGATAACTTTTGAAGAGATCATGGATATAATGAATGAAAAGAAGGCCCCTCTTATTAGTGATTATCCTAATAGAACAACGAAGTTAATGAAGAACTATTTTTTACTCCTATAGTAGGTTCAAGAAAATCGATTATCTAGAAGATAATTGGTTATAGCATTATAAAAATTGGGGAGGAAATGATTGCTAAGGGAAAGGAAATGGTTGGATGAACCAGCACTATTCTGACAAAATGACTGCAACTGGAAGAAAGGCCTAAAGAGACAATGCCTAAGAGGAAGAAAATAAAAGAGATGCATGTGTCACAAGGAGGAGATTACACTCCATCTCAATATCCTTTGCATATAGGAGAGGAACAATTTACTAGAGAGAAGATTGAACAACTTGGATTCCAAGGGTGAGTGTTCATTTCAACTAGAGAATTAGAAGAAGGAAAACCCCAAGATCCTTCTATGCCTAGCCTTGAATTAACTATTGTTGATTTAAAAGTGAAGTAGTTAGATCTTGTAGTGGAACAAGCTAGCCATGAGTTCCTATTAGATGAAAATTTGTCAAATCATGATCTTTTTACTAGTTTTCCTGGAGGACAAATATTGAGAACTTGAATAAAGATGTAGCAAAATGAAAACTAAGCATATAGAAAAGGAGGATTGAAGTATATAAGATGACATAGAGGCTGAAATGATGCAAGAATTTAGTAGCCTAAATCTTGAAGAAGAAAGAAAAATGATTAGAACATGTAGAGTTCTACTCTTTCCAAATTGGGATATTACAAATGTAGTGGTGTCCAACATTGTTACAAAGAAATTTAGTACCAATGAGAAGAGGAAAAGGGCACTCGGTGGTGCTAAATCTAGTGAGGACCATGTTGCCTTAGTCATTTGGTCTTTGAAAAGAGAATCCAAAGCTAGCTAATATCAAACTATTGACTCTAAATTGATGGGAGATTTGATTGTTAATAGAGTAGACAATGCTACGAATGAAGAGGCAAAATTTTTTAATATTGAAACAACTAGTCTTACTTTAGCCACTACTAGAAAAGAGAAAAGTTATAAACTAGAGTTGTAAGAAAAATATGAACAAGTCCTAGATGCCTATAATGGAGAATTCTAGAAGAGGATTGAGCTTGAAAAAAAAAATGATAGGATATAGAGGACAATTTATCAAACATAGGATTAAGTATCCTCATCATCCCCCAACACCACCTTTCAACACACTTCTAATTATAGAAATCCCAAATACTCCAATAGGAATGCCAATTATATAGAACTTGAAGAAGAAATGAATAAATTTTGGGAAAAGATGTGGAATTGGGCATTAAACATGAAAATAGGATAAGAAATACAATGTTGTATCTAGTAGACAATGTAGGTTGACCCACCTTTTATTTGGAATTTTCAAAATCAGTGGAAATATGGAATGAACTGACAAATAATGAGGCAATTCTACTTGGTCAATTGTAAATAAATGGATCAGTAAGGATAGTGATGTTGCTATTCTATGTTGTTAACTTATTACTCTTTCTTGTGAGAAATTAGAGAAAAATTTTGATGTGACTAATGACCTTTCTGATTTTGATAATAAGAGGAATATGCTACAAGGGAGAATTAATAATTATTTCTCAAAAAATATTGCTAAAGATTTTGGGCTCTTTCCTCATGCACTGAAGGGCATAGGTAAATTAAATAATAAAGAAGAGTGGCCTAAAGAATTAAATGAGCTAATGAGAATTAGGTTAAATAAAGTGATAAATGAAAAGGATTTCATCTAGTTCAAATATTCTTTTATTCTTTGAAAAATGATTTTGTTGAGATAGAGAAAATAGGAGAAGAGATCCTCAAGAATTAGCAAGAGATATTGAATTGTGATTGGCTAGATGATGCACTTTTTAACAAGTGGATGGAAGAATATGTTCAAGCAAGATATTGAATTTTGATTGGCTAGATGATGCACTTTTTAATAAATGGATGGAAGAATATGTTCAAGAAAAGTAGTTGTTACTAGATGAAGTTGAGGAAAAGGATGTAAATGAAGATGAATTACAAATGATAGATGCATTAGAAGAAAGAAAAGGGGAACAACTGACTACAAAAATAGGCATGGCTACTCAAAATGGTTATCTAACAAAAGAACAACCAATTGTAACTATGGAGATGATAGTTCAATCTGATGAGCTAGAGGGAGAGCAATGAGTTGTAATAAATTTTTAGATATTAGAACCTAATACATCATGTGCAAATAAAATGGTCCTATAGTTTGAAGGGAAATAAATACAAATGGACCAATCATCAAATGAATCCTCACAACAACAAGAAGCTATGAAAAAAATGATCCCAACACAAAAAGATCAATGAAATAAACATTTTGTTGTAAGGTGAAAGTGAACACAAAGTGTTTGCTTTTTGTGGCAATGATAGATTTGGTCCTTTTGTAAATATTTATGCTTTTAAGGACAACAATCCTTTTCCTCTAGGCCCATAGCTTGTTGCATCTCATGCTATATAAATGAGATCCCTAGGCTAGAGGGAGGGTTTGAAATCCTTGTAATTTTTTAGTGTTATGTTATTTGAATTTGGTCCAATCAGTCTTTGTATCAAATTTTGTGATGTATTCATCTATAAATCTGAAAATAGAAGTGAACATTGAATGATAAGTCATGTCTTCAAATATTTCTAAGTTTACATCAGTATTGTATGATTTTCAATGAGAATTAATAAAAAAGTAATGTTCTATCATATCTCTTTCCTCTAGATTTTGTCTCCATTGTTATGTGTTGGTTGTGTTGGGATTGTGTGAGAAAGGTTTATGCAATTTGTTGCAACTAGGATAGGTTGTATATTAGTTTGTTGTCACTTTTAATTCAAGCAATTAAGTAAATGATTCAATAAATTATTAGGATTTCCAATCATATAAGAAGTGTATTCATAAGGATCGGGTTTAGGGTTAATTTTTGATATAATTGATTGTAAGGAAATTAGTTAGGTCAAAAGTTGTTAGGTAAACTCTAAATATGAATGGATAGGGCACTAAGCATTTATTTGGATGCATATTGGGGAAATCATGGGGTTGTGTGAAGCATAATTTTAAAATCAAATAAATCTTTACTTTTTTGTTTGAAAAGTTTAATAGCTAGTTAGCATTTGTTTGCAATAAATCTTTGTGTGTTATAGTTAGTTGGTGTAGCCAAGAATTATTTGTAAAACTAAGAAGAATTGTGACCAATATCTTCCATAGGAAATAAGTAAGCAGAAATAATATTAGTGAATGAGTGAAGTATGAAGAAAATATCAAGTACCTTGTCATTCCATCCCTAACATGCACCAGCCTTCGTCCTATAGATACAAAAGAGTAGAGAATCTCTGGGATTCTATTGAAGTTGGTCTAGATTTGAAGAAATTCATGTTGAATATAGGAAGTAGCTAACTCTTAGGCTTTTTTTTGCCATTTAAACCCTCGTGTCAGGTATTTTGTTTCTTGGTTGTTTAACCTCAAAGGTTAGGGCTTATTATCTAGAACCTTCTTGGCTAGTAAAATGTCCATATATAAGGAAATCTCATAGTTTGTCTAGGGTAGTTCTCGGTGATAGTTATAGCTATATCTTGTAGACTATTGTAAGGAAGGTGCCCATGTGAGTTTTCATATTGTAATTTTGTAATTCCACATTTGCAAAGATAATAAGAATCCCATATTTTGTTCTCTCAATTTATTTTTATTTTTATGTTTGTATTGTGTGTTGTGGTGTCAAGAGGATCACCTTTTATCATTTCTATTATTAGTGCAAAAGGTCATTGCAGATTTTTAGTGTGCAATTTTGGTATAAAAACTACGAGCTAAATGTTGAAGGCCTTAGAGGCCCTAAACGGGCTCCAAAATAGGGTTGACTAGAACATGTGGTAGTTAAGGCCCTCTAAATGCTATTTAGAGAAATAGTTTGAAATATATGGCCTTCCCAAGTTGGAATGACCAAAATTTCCAAAATATTTGTCATAATTCATTTTAGCCAACCCTATATAATTTTAGGGCTAGTTAGTCTCAAGGTTTAGGGTTTTGGTGTAGGAGCATCCTGGGTGTAAGAGAAATCTTGCATCACCCAAAATCATTTTTTTATTTTTATTCTTTACTATTTTAATAAGGACTAGTAGATAGAGGGTTACTATTTCTGGGAACTTATTATTTTTATTAAGTTTTTCTTATGAGCTCAGAATGTTTTCATTTTCTACATGAAGGTTCATTTTAGAATTATAAGCCTACCATAAAAATTATCATTGCTTTGGCTTAAGTATCAGAGAAGTTATTGTGGATTTTAGGTGGAAAATTTTATAGAAAAATATTTGAAATCAAATTTGAAGGCCTTAGATGCCCTAGATGAGGTTTAAAAACTCAATGGAAGGGCACATCTGTAGTGCTGGTCTCAGACTAGTTTTGACATTTGAGTGTCAACATACTTAACCACTTTTTACATAGAAGCCGAGCACACTACATATGCTAAGCTATAGTATGTGCCAAGCTAAAATTTCAATAGGTGTTGAGTGACTTTAGGAGCTAAGTGATCAATAGATGCCGAGTGATATATAGATGTTGAGTCATAGTTGATGCCAAGAAAGTCAGAATGCAACATGTTCTATGTGAACCAAAAACATGCATGTGCTGAGCAAACTAGGATAGTATATGTGTCGAGCACCAATAATCTAGTATGTGTCATGTAACATAGAATTAGATTATGATTTTTTGCCTTCACAAACTCATATGTAAACCATTTTTTGAGCCTACATAGAAGAATATCAAGGGATATTAAAGATAAGAATGAATCTATTTCATTTCCTACGCAATTAGCATGCAACCAATAAGAAAATGGAAAATACATGCAACCAATAAGAAAAGTGCAAGGAATGAGTAGGAAATAAAGATTCAATATGGATTGTAGATTCATACCTAACACTAAGTCTTAAAAATCCCTCAAAGGAGGAAGAAACCCCATTCTATGAGGTGGATGAGAGTAGTGTATGGGAAAACTATAGTAAAATTCAATGGGAAGTGTGAAAGACTTAGAGGAAAAGAGTAGCAATTGCATATCCAGTTGACTAGAACAATACAAGGTATACAAATAGATATCAAATCTCAAAGGATCAAGATGAGGATGAGTAGAAACAATGCCTAAAATTATCAATTTGATATTGTAAGCAATTAGGTTTATGAATCTAATACTCTCTAGAAATTATATTAGAAAAGGAAAGTCCTTTGTTGATAGGTTAGCTTAATAGCTAGGTTGTAGATCATTTGAGAAGGTGACTGAAAGACCTATGAATTGGGTGGGCCTAACAACCTTTTGTAAATCCTTTAATAGGGTGACACTTCATGTAAAGTTTTTTAAATCCTCTAACCAACTCACTATTGACACAACGTAAAGCCTTTAACAGGGCAGACCATCAAAAGTGGTCAAACATTATTACTGTATGAATTTTGTGAGTATCATCCCCACCCTAGTTTTACCTTCTCATTCTAAAGGGTTTCTAGGTTACCAAATTATGGTGTTATGTGTTGTTGATGCATGTGTTTACTTTATGTTTATTTAATATGTTTACATGCATGCAATTTACTTTTAGTTATTTATTTCAAAGGATTTGAAAAGATTAAAAGTTAGTTACTTCTAATTCACCCTCTCCTCTTAGAAGTACTCTTCCCATTCTAATATTCCAACAATTGGTATTAGATCAAGGTTCTCACAAGAAGAAGCCTAAAAACTTAGAGAAAATATCGGAAGATGGAAGTCTTCAAACTTGGGAAAATTATAGATAATTAGGTGATTGATGTGCACCTCACTCTACACAAATTAGAGAAGGCTAGAGAGGAACTAAGAAAATCCTTAAAAAGAAGGAAGGATATAGCCATAACTAAAAATGACATACACTAGAAGGAGATTAATATGATGCAGGAGCATCCAGAGGTGTAAGGGCAATCCTATGTCAACCAAAAAAATGTACGTAGACTCAGTTTCTATTTCATGTGTTTTCATTTTTGGATACCCATTTGGGTCAAATAAAGGTTCCAACTCTCACAACCCACTATCAGTGTTCTAGGATAGAGTATTTGAACACCTTGGGATATGTGTAAATGCCAAAAAAATAGGAGTATGTAATTGAGCCATCATTTTGGTGAACTAGGTGTAAATTGGCCAAATGAAAGTAATTGTCATTTAGATCATTCCAAAAAAAGAATCAGGTCAAAAGGCCCCACGGTTTGAAAGTTATTGTAGTTTTTCAAGTTTTGGAGACCTCCTAAGAGTGCTTCAAAGTCAGGTTAGGGGCATTAAATGACCTCAAAAAGGGTCCAAAAATTGGGGACAAGCAAAGCTAGTCCGTAGGGCTATAGAGAACTTTGAGAGCTTTCCAAAAATATAAATGGTTCATCAATCGGAGCTACAGTTCAAAAGTTATGCCTCCCGAAAGTTCGATTACCATTTCTGGATTCTTCTAGATTTGCATCGACTTCTAACACAGCTTTTGGAGCCTTCTATTTGGTCGGTGGATGCGAGCTAGCACTTTCTAGAATGTACTCCTAATCCTTAAACCTCCAAGGTCTATTTAAGGATATTTCTAGCATTGTAACAGGCAGTTCAGAGTGGAGTTTGAGAGGAGGTATTGAAAGGAGAAATTATCTCTAGATTTATGCTATTGTAAGCCCATAGGGCATGTTTTGAAGTCTATTTTCTCTGTACTAGATGTATTAGCTTATTTACAAAGTTAATAAAATTTTCCTTTCCTGTTGTGTCCATTTTATGCTTAGATTGTGTCCCATCAATTGGTATTAGAGCTGGTTTTCCTGAGTGCTGACTGTGAGGCAGTTTGCACCAGGACTATGTGGTTGTGGGTTTGAGTTAAGAAGATGCCTCCACAAAGCAAGCATGGTGGAAGGGCTAGAGCTATGAATCTTGAGGAGGTTAGAGCCCTCCAAAGGTAGGTACAAGCATTGCAGGAGGAGCTCCATAGAGGAATAAATGTTGCCTCAGGTGATGATAGTGAGGATGACAATGAAGAAGAAGAAATTGGACCAGAAGGGGAATTTGATGGGGAAGTTTTGAATCAAGCAGAGGAAAGGCTTTTTAGGGCCATTACTAAGTTTGGGAAAAGACCTACAGTTGATGTGGGTGTATTTTCAAGAAATCTGAAACCAGATGAGTTGATCGACTGGATCAATGAACTGGAAGAATACTTTGAGTTTGAGGATATCAAGGACTCGAATAGGGTTAAGTTTGCAAAGGCAAAATTGAAAGGCCATGCCAAAATTTGGTGGCAAGAGATTCAATTGGAAAGAAATAGAAGAGGAAAGGATAAGATCACAAGGTGGGATCGCATGGTGGACAAATTGAAGAAGCAGTTCATTCCTGTGGACTATGAGCTTGATTTGTTTAAGAAGATGCATGGGTTAAAGCAAGCAGGAAGATCAATCCAAGAATTTACAGAGGAGTTTTACCGAATCTTCATTAGAACAGGGCATGTAGAAGCAAATAAGGAGAAGGTTGCCTATTATATTAGTGGGTTGCAACCTAGCATCCAGGAGGAATTAAGTCTGGTAAGAATGACCAGCGTTGAAGAGGCATACCAGTTTTCCCTACGAGTCAAAGAGAAGCTGAATAAAAGGTTTAAAGGGAGACAAAGAGGGCGTGGTCAAGGAGGAAGGGGAAGTAGTAGGTCATCTAGAGGTCAAAATGAAACCCAAAAGAAAAATGAAGAAGTGGGTACTAGTAGGAACCAGAGGAATGAGGCTTTCAATTGCTCTCATGATCAAGACTTTGGAAATCAGAGAGGAAGAGGTAGAGGAAATGGACAAGGAAGAGGAGGCTTCTATGGTACCTGTTTCCATTGTAATGAAGAAGGTCATCGTGCCTTTGAATTCCTTCAACAATAAGGAAGGACAGATAGGAGAGCTGAGGGTCAAACTAGGGTTTCTCATGTGGATGAGGATGCATGATCATCACATTCAGAGGATGTAGAAAGAGGAGAGACTTTAGTAAATGAAATGGTCTTACTAAGTGGCGAGATTGAACCAGGACAAAGGAGGAGTTTATTTCGTACCAGGTTTGAATGTGAGGAAAAATGTTGTGATGTGATCATTGATGGCGGTAACACTGATAACTTGGTATTAGAGGAGATGGTCTCTAAGCTGAAGCTCAAGAAGGAGAAACATCACCAGTCCTATTGGATTGCTTGGGTGAAAGATGATCATAAGGTCTTGGTAAGTGAACAATGTTTAGTGAAATTCAAAATTGGGAGTTACCATGACGAAGTTCTTTGTGATGTTATTCCAATGGATGTTTTCCATCTATTTTTGGGTAGACCATGGCAGTTTGATAGACATGCAGTACATGATGGACATGCAAACACATACTCTCTAACAAAGGATGAAGTTTGCCACAAACTGAAGCCCATGAAAAAGGAAGGTAAAAAGGTATGTAGTAGTGCTAGGATTTGTTGATGGAAGGAAGTTTTTAGATGGCATGAAACATCAGTATATGTGCTATGCTTTGATTCCTAGGAAAGATAAAGAAGGTAGTAGTGAAATACCACTTGAAGTTTTAGATTTACTAGGTGAGTTTAAAGATATCATTTCTGATAATGCTCAAGAAGGATTACCACCAGTAAGGAAAATTAGTCATTAGATAGATTTGATCCCAGGAGCTATTTTTCCTAACAAGGTTGCTCATAGGATGACTCCTACTGAAACTTAGGAGCTAAATAGACAGGTTCAGGAGCTATTGAGGAAGGGCTTGATTTGCGAGAGCCTAGGTCCATGTGTAGTACCTGCAGTACTCGCACCAAAGAAGGATGGGGAGTGGAGGATGTGTATAGACTCTCGAGCTATAAATAGGATAACCATCAAGTATCAGTTTCCTTTCCCAAGAATGGATGATCTTATGGACTGCTTGAGTGGAGCTCAGTACTTCACAAAGATAGATCTCAAGAGTGGTTATCACTAGATATGGATTAGAGAAGAAGATGAGTGGAAAATAGCCTTCAAGACCAAGGAGGATCTTTATGAGTGGTTAGTTATGCCCTTTGGATTCACGAACACCCCAAACACCTTCATGCGGCTTATGAATGAGGTACTTAAGAAGTTCTTGGAAAATAAATTTATTGTCTATTTGGATGATATTTTAATTTTTAGCAAGACTTTGGAAGAACATTTATTGCATATTCGTAGTGTCCTTGAAAGGTTAAGGGAAGAGAAATTGTTAATTAATTTGAAGAAGTGTATCTTTGCAAAAAGGGAGTTGGTCTATTGGGGGTTTGTTATATCACCTGAAGGTCTCAAAATGAATCCAGAGAAGGTAAAAGCCATCTTGGAATGGCCTACTCCAAGGTCTGCTACTGAGGTAAGATCATTTCATGGTTTGGTTAGTTTTTTATAGGAAGTTCATTAAGAATTTCAGTGGCATATGTGCACCCCTAACTAACACAATAATAGGGGATAGAAAAGAGTTCAAATGGACTATGACAGCTGCGAGAAGTTTTGAATTGCTGAAGAAGAAGGTAATATAACAACCTGTGTTGGCACTTCCAAATTTTAAGAAGATGTTCCAGGTGGATTGTGATGCTAGTGGCAGTGCTATTGGGACTGTATTAAGCCAAGAAGGTAGGCCTATTGCATATTTTAGTGAAAAATTAAAACGATGCAAAGAAGAAGTATTCTGTTTATGATCAAGAGTTCTATGCAATAGTTCAGGCCTTAAAGAAATGGAGGCATTATTTATTGCCAAAGGAATTTTTTTTGTATACTGATCACCAAGCATTACAGTACCTAAATAGCCAAGGTAAATTGAATCAGAGGCATATGAAGTGGGTAGAGTTCTTGCAGAGCTATACATTTGTGTTGAAGCATAGAAGTGGAAAATCTAATAGGGTTGCAAATGCACTAAGTAGGAGACAGTTGTTGCTTACAGTAATGCAGGTTGAAGTAGTCGGGTTTGATGAACTCAAGAATTTGTACCCTGATGATTCTGATTTTGCTAAAGCATGGAAAGCTTGTAAAGAGCCTATTGCTGTAGACAGAACTAAGTGGTTAGACTATCTGATTCAGGATGGTATGTTATTCAGAGGCAGTCAATTATGCATTCCAAGGAATTTCATGAGAGAAAATATGATTAAGGAGAAACATAGTGGAGGGATGGTAGGACATTTTGGTCAAGATAAGACCATTTCCATTCTTAGAGAACATTATTTTTGGCCTCAGATTTCATAGGATGTGAAGAAGTTTGTACAGAGTTGCTAGGTTTTTCAAGTTGCCAAGGGATTTAACCACAATATTGGACTATATCAGCCATTGCCTATTCCATCAAAACCATGGGAGGTCATAAGTATGGATTTTGTTCTTGGATTTCCAAGGACACAAAGAGGTAATGACTTAGTATTTGTGGTGGTTGATAGGTTCTCCAAAATGGAACATTTCATTCCATGCCACAAAACACATGATGTTGTCCATATTGTAGACTTGTTTTTTAGAGAGGTGGTAAGACTACATGGTCTCCCAAGGAGTATAGTTTCTGACAGAGATACTAAATTTGTGGGGTATTTTTGGAGGACATTGTGGAAAAAGTTGAGAATAGATTTGAAATTCAGTTCTACACATCACTCGTAGACTGAAAGCCAAATAGAAGTGGTAAACGGAAGTCTAGGCAATTTGCTGAGATGTTTAGTTGGGGATAAGCCCAAGGGATGGGATTTGATTCTACCACAAGTAGAGTTTTCTTACAATAACTCTGTAAATAGGAGTACAGGTAAATTACCATTCCAAATTGTATATGGAAGTAGCCCAAGGACTGCACTAGAATTGAGGAAGATAGAACAAGGGGAGAGGACAAGTGTTGAATCTGAGGAATTTGTTGAACATATCAAGCATCTACATGAGGAGGTTCAAGCACACACTACCAAGATGAATCAAGAGTATAAAGCTAGGGCTGATCAAAGGAGAAGACATAAGGAATTCCAAGTAGGGGATCTAGTCATGGTACACTTAAGAAAAGAAATATTTCTAGCCGGTACTTACAACAAGCTGAAAATGAAGAAATTTGGTCCCTGTAAAATTCTAAAGAAACATGACTTAGGAAATGCATATGAGGTGGAGCTGCTAGATGGTATTCACATTTCTCCAATTTTCAACATTGCATACTTAACAGAGTATCATGATGATGGTGCAGACGAGGAGCTGGTGTTAGAGCCATGTCCAATTCCTACTTCTAAGAAGGAGGAGATAGAAGACATTCTAGATAATCGTGTGGGTAGGAGTACCAGAAATAGGCAGTATGAAGAGTATTTGGTCAAGTGGAAAGGATGACTGATAGAGGACTCAACTTGGATTTCAGTAGCTGAGGTTTCCTATTTGGGATTTCCTCTACCATTCATAAAGTGACGGGGTCACTTTTCAATCTACCCTGGGTGTGTGATGCAGAAGCATCCAGAGGTATACGGGCAATCCTGTGTCAACCAAAAAAATGTACTTAGACTCAGTTTTTGTTTCATATTTTTTCATTTTTGGATACCCATTTGGGTCAAATAAAAGTTTCAACTCTCACAGTTCCACTATCAGTGTTCTAGGATAGAGTATTTGAACACCTTGGGATATGTGTAAATGCCAAAAAATAGGAGTATGTAATTGAGCCATAATTTTGGTGAACTAGGAGGTGTAAATTGGTTAGATGAATGTAATTGTAATTTAGAGCATTCCAAAAAAAGAATTAGGTCAAAAGGCCCCATGGTTTGAAAGTTATTGCAATTTTTTGAGTTTTGGAGACCTCCTAAGAGTGCTTCAAAGTTAGGTTAGGGGCATTAAATGACCTTGAAAAGGCAAAAAAATGGGGGGCGAGTGAAGCTGGTCCATAGGGCTATAGAGCGCTTTGAGATCTTTCCAAAAATGTAAATGGTTCTTCAATCGGAGCTACGGTTCAACAGTTATGCCTCCTAAAAGTTCAGTTACCGTTTTTGGATTTTTCTAGATTTGTGTCGACTTCTAACGTAGCTTCTGGAGCCTTCTATTTGGTCAGTGGATGCCAACTAGCACTTTCTAGAATGTACTCCTAATCCTTAATGCTTCAGGGTCTATTTAAGGACATTTCTAGCATTGTAAAAGGAAGTTCAGAGTGGAGTTTGAAAGGAGGTACTGAAAGGAGAAATTATCTCCAGATTTATGCTATTGTAAGCCCATAGGGGATGTTTTAAAGTCTATTTTCTCTATACTAGATGTACTAGCTTATTTACAAAGTTAATAAAATTTCCCTTTCCTATTGTGTCCATTCTGTGCTTGGGTTGTGTCCCCATAAAAATACCACAAAACTGTATGCCAATGGAGATTCCAAAGAGTTAGATGCAACAATAATAGAATTGATGGAGAAGAATAGAACTCAAGCAGCAAAAATTAGAATACTGAAGCTTGAACAAGAATCATAAGCCACAATGTTTTGTGAAGTAACTAAATAGAGGAAGGGGGCCATTAAATACAAGGTTATGTTAAAAGATGATAAAATAAATATTACCAATACATTGGAAGAAAAGACAATTCAGTTTAAAAGAATCTCAAACATGCAGCTTGACACCTTAAGCCAAATGATGAATGCTCATCATGAGATAAATATGAAGGAGATTGAGATCTCCACTCTAAAAATGGAAAATGAACAATTGTAGAATGAACTAAAAAGAGAAAAGGATATAGTAGAGAGCTTTAACAAATAAGGTGAAGCTATCAAACACTTTGAACAATTGCTGAAATCACTAGGATCCAACAATGACACTTCAAGACTTGGTTTCACCAACACTAAACAAGGAGAATCATCCAATACTGCAAAAGAAAGGAGTAACAAAGGTAAGAACACTAAATCTACTTGTCTTTTTTGTGGTAAAAAGGGACATACTTCTAATGTATGCAGGAACAAGAATGCCCATCATCATAGAAGCCTTATCATCAGTGCAAGAAGCAAGGACATCAAGCACATGAATGTATGACTAGAACTATAAGAACACCAAGATTTGATGGTCACTACTACAATTGCTGGAAATATGGACATAGAGCTTTTGAGAGTAGGTCAAAGCCTATGTGGACATCAAATTAGGCAACAAGAGAAGGTAACCATGGTCATCACTATAATTGGGACTATAACACCAGGTATAGCTATCACTACTGTCAAGAATATAGAAACATTCTTGAAAACTACATAAGGACACATTTTTGAGGGAACTACAATAGATGGTTAAGTCAAATGACATGTTTTAGTTGCTTGAAGATTGGTCATATTAGCAAGAATTACCCAACAAAGTCAAAAGTACCCAAGTTAGATGTCAACAAAGGAAAAGAGAAGGTAGATGTTGAACACATCAGAGGGCAAATGAACAAGACTTGGAAGAAGAAAGATGAGTGCAACACATCAAATGAAGGGATAAATTCACCCAAGAGGTCAAGTGGTCACACCTCATCCAACTAAGCATGAATAGGAGTATGGGACTAATATAAATAGTCATACTATGCATTAGTCCCAAGAAAAACAAGCACTGCAAAGAAGAAAACAACATGAATCAAGATGCAAAGTCAAAACTTAAAAATTCAGCAAGAGTTGCCAAGCTTCCTTAGATGCCAAGTAAAGCTCTAGTGGATGCCAAGTAGTTAGTTGCAATTGAGTTAATAGTTAGTGTTGAGTTAAGAAATGTTAGTGGAAGTTGAGTGAAGTGGAAATCTAGTGGAATCCAAGTGAATGAAATCCAATGGAAGCTAAGTCATGTTGAAATCTTCAAGTGCCAAGTTTACAGTTGTATGCATTATGAATTTAATGCTAGGTTTTAAGGGGTATAAGGTCAAATTTCAATCATTTTTACACCACTTGAACATAGAGAAAAGATGAGATGAGCATAGAAGAGATCAAAGTGAAACATTAAAGTCTTTTGTACCAATTTCAATGGTGATTCAAAACAATTTTATCAATCTAAAGGTATTCATCAAGTGTCGAGCTATGAAATTTTAAAGTTTGTTATATATTAAAACCCTAGATCAATATAATGGCTTCTATTTCTAACAAACCCAAAGGAAAGGAACATCATGAGATCCAGTTAATTAGTAATGAGGTCAAACAACTCAAGTTTAGGCCAATCCCTAAAGTCGCATATAAAATGACCCTACTGGCACACTCTCCATCATTCCACCGAAAGTTATTATGGTATAGGATGTGAGGAAATATTACAACTATAAGATAGGAGTAGTAGGAGACCTTGAAATTTTTCAAGCATATGAAAACCTATGTGATGAAAGAATTCTAAAGGATGAGTTCTAGATTGTAGAGAAAAAGGGTTTAACAAATGCGCTAGTTTTTCCTACAATGTTCAAAATTGAATGGATCCATATTGTCTTGAGCCAAATTCATGATGCATGTTTGTGGCTAGAAATATGACTTATCAAAATAACCAAGAAGACAATACATAGGGTTACAAGTTTCCCAACCATAACTTGGCCTAAGACCCTAAGAATTGATTCATAGGAGGCCATTGAAAGAAACACAAGGGAAAACTAGAACAAGAGGGGTATGACCATTGATACTTTAACAAATTCCCTTCTAGATTTTGTAGTGAGAGTGATTTCTCAAAAATTCTACCAGTCTAGTAGATTGTATAGTGTACCATGTATAGCTATTGATGTAGCTTACAAGCTTGTGAAGAAATATCATACATATGATCTAGCAGAACTAATGCTATAGCAAATAAATGAGAATCTAGGAGCTATTAGAAGGTCAAAAAGAGCTCAATGCAAGTTTGGTTCAATCCTTATATACATATTTTTCTATGTCTTGGAAGAGTTTCCTTCTATTGGAAAGGTAAACTAGAGTTCAAACAAATATGCAATCACACAAATCAATGAGAGTAGATGGGTGATAATTTTGAGGCCTAAATGATAAGCTATTTTGAGGATTTCAAGAAAACCATGAAAGAAAGAATGAGGATACTAGTTTCCTTGGTAGATAAACATGTTAATGAAATTTTTTTTGTTTGACATTGACTATACCTATATCAAAGCAGAAATTCCAAGGGTAAGATGGCTTAAACCCTTAAGTTATGAACTAGATGTGGACTAAGCATTAGCAACAATAACTACATTGCTTGCAGAGGACATTGACAAAGATGCCAAACCCTTTGGCATGTATGATGTAGTGAAGTCCAAGGTAGAAATGGATTTGAAGATAGCCTCTATGGTAAAGATGGAGGAAAAATTGGTAAGAAAAATCAAGAAGAAGTTATGTGTGGGAATCGAGGGTGTAGGTAAAGAAGAAGATGAAGAAGAAGAAGATGAGAGTGAAGAAGAAGAACAAGGGCAAGGCCCAATGGAACTAACATAAGGCTTATGAGAAGACAAGGAGGAAGTTGTTTAGGAAGAATTTGAGGAAGCACCAACATAAGCTAAGAAAAAGAAGAGAAAGGCTAAAACTTGGCCTCTAGCTCAAGCCAAAACCAAGAAGGTAACCAAGACTACACAAGCCAAACCAAAGACACCTACAACAAGGGCTACCACAAGGGCATCTTCACAATAGGACAATGAGGAAAAAAAAGAGAAGAAGAAGGCCACTAAATAGATTGGTGAAGTGCAAAAAAAAAGAAGAAATTATGTAGCACAACCAGATTCTGATGAGGAGGAAAAGACTAGGATAGAGGATATTAGCCAATTCTAAGTGGTAAGTGATCCTCCAAAATCTACTATAGATAAAATTTGTAAAAATATTGAGAATGCAGATTCGAATGATTTAAAAAGCCTTGATTTCAATAAGCTAAGTAGAGAAGAGAAAAACAAAATAGAGGAATCTATATATGCCATGATGGTTGAATTCAAAAACACACCTTTAGAGCTAGACAATAGCATGCCTAGGGAATTATATAAGATAATTGAAAAAAAATGGCATTTTTGTTTTAAAATGAAAAAGGAGATTAGAGAATCTACCTTAGCACAAGTGATGCCTGACCTAAAAAGAGGTCAAATAACAAAGGCTAATAAGAAACATGGTGGAAAATTTGCACCTAAATATAGAGACTTCAACATCCTACAAAATAATATTGAGGATGTAGTAAATAAGTCCACAAAACTATAGAAGTCAATCTACAAGTTGAATAATGACTAGGATGAAGAAGCAAATAAGGTAGAGGCTATGCCAAGGAGAATATAGAGGAAAAGAAAGTGGAAGAGAAGCAAGAAGAAGAGAAGAAGGAGGAAGAGAAAGGAGAAGAAAAAAAGAAAGAGGAAGAGGATAAGGAAAAATGAAAGGAGGAAACACAAAAGGGAGATGTAGTGGCAACAACTGAGTAGCAGCAACAAGAGGAAGAGAGTGTCCAAGACACACAAATGCCACCTCCTATCCCTCCTCATGTAACCATCACACCTACAGACACTATAACTATAAAGTATGTTACTAACAACTCATGTAAGAACATCAATCCACTAACTATAGAGGATCTCAAGAAGATCCTTCACTAATCAACTCTACAAACACAATTATGCACAAATCTTGTATTGGTGAGTGTGGATGAGTTGAAAAATGCAGTAGTAGAACCCATAAGAGAAAAGATGAAACCAAAAGAACCATCTTCCATCTCTATAGCTACTAGTACTCAAATTTTAATGCTTCCACCACCAATTGCAATGATTGATACATCTATAATAGTTGATACCATAGTGGAAAAGCCAAGTGTAGAGGTAGTGAAACACATAGAGAAAATAAGATATATTTCTCTATTTGATCCTATAGTATAGTTGACAAGTACACCTCAGATAATTGTGATTGATCAAGGGAAAATAGATGAGAAGGAGGATAAATCAAAAGAAGAGGAGCATGCCGCAATACAAACATAGGTAGAATTACTAAAAATAGGAACTCCTACATAAACTCTTCAGAAGTCAAGTACTAATCCAATACCTTTGCAAATCTCTATAGTAGGCTTGAAATCAACCAAAGTGACTAGGGTACTTCACTATGGAGACCCTGAGTTAGATGAAGACATTGTCATACCTACCTATGACTCCAAGACAATCAACATTGAGTAGATCACAAAGATTTAAAATGCACTGAATAGGAGAAAGAGGAAAAAAATGCTTAGGAAGGAGTATAAACATAAGCAAGCATTTCATGAGATTAAGGACATCTTTATGGATGCCTTCAGCTTGGAATAACTAGATAAGATAGAGCCTATAATAGAATAGTTGTTAGATATTGTTGACCAAGTGACAAGTGAAGACTAGGATCATGGAATGGTTTGAAAGGAAGTTTCAAGGGAAAGTCAATGAGAAAATATCTAGTGAAATAGCACTGTCACAAGTTGAATTGGCCAAGAAGATTGAAAAGGTCAAAACAATACTTGAGAATATCTTCTCATTGTAGAACAAGTTGTGTGATTTTTCCAATTTCACATAAGAGATAGGCCAAAGAGTATTAATCTTGGAGAGAAATCTAAAGATTTCTAGCATGCAACTACCAAGAGATCTAGCTCAAAGTGAGAAGCATTTTTCTCAAACGCTTCACACTCAGAAAGAACTACCTATGTTGATAGCTAAAGAGGCCAACATTAAGACCACATTGATGAAAATATAGTCTTCCATAACCCCACATGTGGAAGTACTCCACAAAGAGCAAGTCTATGCTGAAACAATTTTAAAGAAAGATCCTAATCTTTCTACATTGGATGGATTTGTACATCTTTCTGCAGAGACTATTATCCAACATAAGTCACTAGAAATTTCTTTGGAAAATTGGGATGCAGCTCTAAAAATGATCATGGAGGTAAAAAGCAAATTTTTGGCTAAATACGGTATTACTCCATAGAACCCTTTGACATAAGTGTCAAAAAGGAAGAGATATAATGTTTTGTAGGAGAAAAAATATAATAAGGGGGAGAATACTAGATAATTACATTCCATTCTTTCATTCTTTTGGAAAATAATAAAAAGGGGCAAGATTGTAGATGGTCAAAAACAAGGAGATAAGACATAGTGTGGGGGAGATACAAATTTTTTGGAATTGTATGGAAGATAGCTTTGATATAGAATATAGGAATAAGAAGCACATGTATAGAATACAAAAACAAGGCAAAGGCGAAGAGTATCAGATACATTAGCACAAGAATTTTGGCTACAAGAATTGAAAAAATGCATAATCAGCTCAGTGGGAGTTATAAGGTATATTTTTCTTTACAAATTTTTGGATAAATTCTTGAAATTTTATATATATGCTGAGTAGATTAGATAATGTACTCATGAGATTAGAATAATAGTTTCTAGTTAAGTGTTTCTATCACTCATGTCAAAGGAGGAGATTGTTGGTCTCAGACTAGTTTTGACGTTTGAGTGTCAACACACTTAACTACTTTTCACATAGAAGCTGAGTACACTACATATGCCGAGCTATAGTATGTGCTAAGCTAGAATTTTAATAGGTGTTGAGTGACTTCAAGGGCCGAGTGATCAATAGATGTCAAGTGATATATAGGTGTTGAGTCATAGTTGATGTTGAGAAAGTTAGAATGCAACATGTGCTTAGTGAACTAGAAACATACATGTGCTAAGAAAGACATAATGTAATAGGTGCCAAGCAAACTAGTATAGTATATGTTCCAAGCACCAGTAATCCAGTATGTGTTGAGTAACATAGAATCAACATATGAGTTTGTGCTTTCACAAAATTAGATTTAAACCATTTTTTGAGCCAAGATAGAAGAATCTCTAGGGATATTAGAGATAATAATGAACCATTTTCATTTCCTATGCAATCAACATGCAACCAATAAGAAAAGTGCAAGGAATGAGCTAGAAATAAAGATTCAATATGGATCGTAGATTCATACCTAACCCTAAGTCTTCAAAATTCTTAAAAGGAGGAAAAAACCCCATTATATGAGGTGGATGAGAGTAGGGTATGTGAAAACTATAGAAAAATTCAGTGGGAAGTGTGAAAGACTTAGAGGAATAGAGCAACAATTGCATATCTAGTTGATCAGAAAAGTACATAGGATATGAATAGATATTAGATCTTAGAGGATCAAGATCAAAATGAGCAAAACCAATGCCTACAATTAGAAATTTGAGATTGTAAAAAATCAGATTTATGATTCTAATACTCTCTAGCAATCGTATTAGAAAAGAAAAATCTATGTTAATAGGTTATCTTAACATCTAGGTTGTAGATCCTTTGAGAAGGTGATTGAAAGTCCTATGAATTAGGTGGTCTTAATAGCCTTTTCTAAATCTTTTAATAGGGGGACACTTCATGTAAAGTGTTTTAAATCCTCTAACTAGGTCACTATTGACATAGTGTAAAGCCTTTAATAAGGCAGCCCTTTAATAAGGTAGACCATCAGAAGTGGTCAAACATTATTGTTGTAGTAATTGTGTGCGTATCATCCCCACCCTAGTTCATTCTGGAGGGTTTTTGGGTTACCAAATTTTGGTGTTATGTGTTGTTGATGCATGTGTTTACTTTATGTTCATTTAATATGTTTACATGCATGCAATTTACTTTTAGGTATGTGTTTCAAAGGATTTGAAAAGCTCTAAAGTTAGTTACTTCTAATTCACACCCCTCCCCCCCTTAGAAGTACTCTTCCCATTTGAATATTTCAACATGTAGTTTCAAGCATGTAGATGAGGAGTTGAGATTTCTAAAAAGTGGTTATCATAGCCAATTAGATCAATGGTTTGAGAGTTATGGCCTTCCAAATTTAGGCTACCTAAAATTTCTAAATGTATTTAGCTGACTCTATATGTATTTTTAGGGTCTTTTGGCCCTAGATATTATGTTTGAATGTCTAGAACCTTCCCAAATGACATAAAATTACCTATTTAAGAAAGGCTTAAATATTGTCGAGAATAACTCTAGGTGGTAGTTTGCAGCTTATTCTTGCAAATTACTAAAAGGAAGTTTCCCATGTCAGTTAGCATATTGTACTTGTGAATTCTATAATTTCACATTTGCAGTGAGAATAAGAAGTTCATATTTTGTTCTTGCATTTTTTGTTGTTTCTTTGTTTATATTATGGGTTTATGAATTAAGGGGGAGCATCCTTCATCAGGTTTGATGTCTAAAAACTTCTTGACTGACATTAAGTTGCCTATATAAGCAAGGCATGTAGATTGTCTAGGTAAACTTTGGGTGATAGTGCACAAGTTTGTGTTGCATATTCTTGTAAGGAAGGTGCCCATGTTCATTTGCACATTATATTTCTAAAAATTTTAATTTTATATTTGTAGCAATAATAAGAAGCCCATATTTTGTTCTCACAAATTGCAGTTATTTTTCTTATTTATGTAATGTGTTTTCGGTATTAAAAGGAGCCCCCTTCATTAGAAGTCCTTGTAGAATTTCTTGTAGATGTAAATAGTGAATATTAAACATCAATAATTCTAATTTTATCCTCTTCTTTAGGCTGGACTTCTATGGCTAATAGTATCGTAGGTGTAGTTACTATTGGTGGAATGCTTGGTGAAGGTTCCATAAACAAGGTTAGAATTATAGGATGTGAATCAATTCTTTTGATCACATCATTAGGATATCAATGATAGAAAATCCTTGAGTGTTGATAAGAATTATGAAAACACATGCTAGATGTAGATACAAGTGCTAAATCTTATTCTATGTATAAATAGAGTTGTTATAGATAAACCACTAATTGATTTCCTAGTTAGAAGATAATTAAAGGTAAGTTGGTTGATAGTTTTTTCTCCTCTTTTTCTCTCTAGAAACTAAATCTCTCTCATGCCCACGCATGGGAAATCAAAGGGTCACTAGTAGATTGGGAAGCATTTTTGGGTTATCTCCTTGTTGAATTTCCCTCTAAATCTTAGAGGTACAACTCCCTCCTAGTAGATGTGAAAATATATTTTTTTAGATTCCTAATTATAATCAAGGTATGCTCTTAACTAAAGAGAAATAGAGGCCTAAACCAAATTTATCACAACCATTAAAAAATTGGTAGAGCCTAGATATTTTTGTTAAATTGAGGTTTTCATTGTACCAAAAGAATAATATGTCAATGCTTAATATAAAAACTCAACTTATAGTAAATAAGAGGTAGTTAAACTCCTGTAAAAAATTGTGAGGGGGGCCATGAACAAGTTTCTAACAATCTCCCCATAAACATTACTCAAGGGTCTAAGGATTCAAACCTATGACAAATCTTTTATCCCACTTGTTAGAGTGGAGTTTCTATTGCACCAAAAAACCAATATATAAATGCCTAATGCAACCACTCAACTTGTAGTACATAGGAAGTGGTTAAACACTTGTTACATATCCTGAGGGTAGTTCTAAATAAAGTTCTAACAATTTTAGCTCAACTATTCTCACAATTATGAAAATAACTAGACTTCCTTTCAAGCACATCAAATAACTCTAATGCTACTCCTAAATGCATCTATAGTGGAAATAATAATGCTTTCAAATCAAGGTGTCTCTCAACCATTCAAAACTATTATCCCAACCAATATTTGATGAATAATTTCATAGCTCACTCACACCCAAATTCCCAAAACATAGAGTATAATGTAGTTTTAACAAGTGAGAATAAAATGCATGAAACCAAACTAAACCTTGAATTAAAAGAAGCATTAATACTAATAACTATTAAGACTAACAATTCCTAGTTCCAAGCAAAAATTAAATTCTACATTTGACACAAATTCTTGATTATTACTCCATAACCATTATTATCGTTGGAAAACTTGGACCAAATTTGTTGAGGGTATGTGCAGGATCATGGTGTGCCAAAAAGTGGCAATGTAAAAAAAAGAGAGTTTGAAAATGTCTTAATGTGTTTCAAAATCCACTCTGACTTTTTTTTAGCCATCCTGATACTAAACCTGGAATGTAAAACCCAACCCTTATTGGGTATCCAATATAATATCCAATACCCAATATTATATTGGATACTCAAAAATAATGGGTCTGTTGAAAACAAATATATGACTGTGCAACACAACCCGCAGGTTGCTCTTTTTTTTAAAAATAACACTGTCACTTTTTGGTTATCGATATTATATTAGATTCTTGAAATATTGGGTATCCGATATAATATTAGATACCCAAAAAGTGATAGTGTTATTTTAAAAAAGAGAGCAACCCACAGGTTTTGTTGCATAGTCGTATATTTGTTTTCAACATGGATATCCATTTTACTATCAGATACACGATAATAGGTTTTTTTTTTGTTTTTAATCAATTTTAATATAAATTTAATAAATTTTATTATAAAATTGTTGGTTTTAGTTGAATTTGTTAGAATTTAAGGTTTTTTTGATATAAATTTTTAAAATTTAGGGTTTTTTTAATATAAATTATGTTTTGCAAATTAATAGGAATGGCTAATCAAAATGATGACCATGAGGCAAGGAATAATATTCCTCATAACCCCCTACCAAATGATCCAGTGCCCCCACAAAATCATCCACCAAATGATTCTTGACCCCCTCAAAACCCTCCTTGAGTTGAGGATTTAATAATTAAAAATCTCACTAAATTAAGGGGTTTGCAAAGAACATATAATATTGCACCTGCATTGGTTCATACATTATCCACATTAAACACCATAGTGGATAATATTGAAACCTTTACCAACAAATAAAATGCAGCTCTTCATTGGCATGACCAAATGCATTAGATGTTTGATGATTGCTTGGACCATGACAAAGTTGTAGCCCTCAATATAACCAAAGATGATTTGATTAGCCTTTTTGCGAACCCAAAAATTAGTTTACTAGTTGATCGCAAAAAGCCCAAATTTTCAATTAAATGGTGCACAAATGATGACATACGTACAAACTTTCAGGATCATTGGTGGATGGTTTTTAATATCCCTCTAAATAGCAATTTAGAGGTGCCATTTTATTTCCTTGAAATATTGTATGAAGAATTTATGTTGGAACTCAATGTGAATTATTGGAGTATGAAGCCCAACATTGGTGTAGGACTAGGAGCTCCTCAAGATAGACCCTCTTCCCAATAGAAGAAAGCTAGCACTTTTGTCCCCCCTACTGATGTCTCACCCCTCCTTAAGTGTAGAATCCTAATATTATCATAGAGGCTAGCTCTTAGACCCTTAGAGCCTTTCATAGATTGAGTAGCCTATTGATATCTCAAACTAGGTCAGTCCTACCTCCTCGTGTTGATGATACTAGTGTCAGTTCATCATCACCTAGCTCACCACATGTTTGTGTGCCTCACACTTGCATTACATGCAAGAATTTTTGCTTAGGTCCCATAGTTGATCTCCTTGAGTATCATTTTGTATTAGATGAGGATACACAAGATGTAGATGTAGAGGCTATAGACCCTAATGTGAGAGAGTAGGGGAATGTAGAGGCATGGACTCCTTTTGTGTCGATACATGTATACATTTTTTTGTTATGACATATGCAATTTAAAGTTAATTTTTATAATAGAGTAATTTTAATTTTTAAGCCATACTTAATTATACATGTATGTGATCTTCATTCATGTTTAGTTGATGATAGAGGAGGAGTTGAGACAGGTTGATGATGCCATGCTCTCAGTCATTTGATTTGGCCTCGAGACATCTATGGTAAATTGTGTTGTGTTCTTATTTTTTTTTTCTATTTGATATTGTAGCATATATGGTTTCTAATATTTCTTTTATCTTGCAAGTATCACTTGTCCCTAGGGGACAAAGTGTAGGGGATGAGCTAGCACCCATCGATAAAGGAAAGGTAATTAGGTGCTTTCTATTTGATTAAATATTGAGACATTCTTGTAAAAAATTTATGGTAATGAAATTTAATTACATCCTTTATTGTATATAGGTCATGGCTATTGGCGATGAGCCCATACAAATTCTACATCATAGACACTCGGGCATTTCTATTCGTACCGAGAGCCCCATTGTATGTATAAGTATCATTTATTTTTCATTTTCCTTATCTTTATAAATAAATTCAAAACTAAATTATATGATATTAAAAACTACTATTTTTTATCTCATAGGAAACTTCTAGTGCACACGAGGTTTGATGGGAGAGTTTAGTAGATTTGATGATGCAACCACTATATCCTTAGGAGGAGCCTACACTAGTAAGTTGTAGTTTGAATTCATGACTAAATATTTTATAAATTTATCATGCTATGAATTATAATGTTATACTTTAAGTTTGAGATTCATCTGACAAACATATTTGAACATACATAGGCCACAATTAGCAAGGTATGAGCATTGTTGAGGGCATACGAGAGGACTCCTGACTAGCATAGGAGGTCGACAAGGGAGGTATTTATTATGAATGTTTAATAGTATAAATATTCAATTAAAAAAATATCATTATGAATTTGAGTAATTCAATGTTAGATAAAAAGAATCATATAAATTTAGTAGTCTATCTTTGGGTTTTCCATTTCTATTTATGTAGGAGGCATCTGATCCATCTATTATAGTGAAGAGGTTGCATTTTGATCATCCACCAGCACCTAGGATATTATAGTTGTCATACGATGTGTCATGAGACATTTTGAGATGGCATATGCCACATTTTTTACAAAAACATTGATATTATACACATTTTGATGGCATGATCAGCCACAGTTTATATATGGATCTATGTATTTTGATATATATTTGTGTACTTTATATATGGATACATGATATTTGATATATATTTTTGTAATTTGTCTATGGATACATGTATTTTGATATATTATTTTTTCATTTATGTGCATAATGATATACATATTAATTTAGTATCTAGTATTGTTTAATTTATCGTGAATCATGTGTATCGTTCAAGTTTATGGAATATCACTAATTTTGATCATGTTTTTTATATTTGATTCAAATGCAATAATTTGTGAATAAAATTTTAACAACTTTTATTATCAAATTTGGATGCAATGTTTAATTTGAAGTGCTATCATGACATAAACACACTTGTTAACCTCGTACACAAGGTTCACATAACCCATACTGATCCACTTAACAAAATTGACTTCATTAATCCATACTATAATTTCAAACCTTATATAAGTGTTTCCAACCATGTATGGTCTTTCTAAAACCCCTAACTAACTCTTTTCACTCATTTTCACTTTGCAAGAAAAAGTTGCAAAATTGCAATTTTGCAATTTTGAACAATTTTTTATATAACTTTAAATTCTTAAATAGATAAGTTCACCAAACTTGGTAAGGCATTATTGATAGCCCTCACAAACTTCAAGTGATGTAGAGGCATCATAAAAATCAACCAATCAGTGGGATACATGCTAATCCCTTCAAAACACATTAGATAATTCCATTAATTAGAGGCATCTCATAAGGCAAAACAGAGCATTTTCCAACACTAAAACATCAACTTTTCTCCATTTACATATACTAATCACTATATTGAATTTTGTTGTTCATAAATTTAGTTCTAAACATCTTCTTGATAAAATCTTTGGTGAACTTGTTCCACATTAGGAATAATAAAACATATCCAAAGATGATACCCATCCAATGAACCAATTACAAGTTGTGGTCTTTGTATCAAGACTCATTTTCTCTATCATAAACCAAAAACAAAACTGGTAATCCTTCCTAGGGCATCAAATAACTTCCTCAAAATAACTCCAAATGAGATCAGAATTTTTTTTAATTATCCATCTATGAGTTTAGTTTCTAAATATTTAATCCAGTAATTTTTCAAATAAAATCTACTCAACTCTTTGTAATACCATATCAACTCTTTGCCTACAACTCCATTGAAGAGGGCATAAAACCAGTCTTCATTAAAAATGTCATAAATTCCATAGATAATCATAAAATTAAACCAAACCAAAAGGAAATGAAATATTACTTAACTGTACTTCTAATTAATATAGTTAGAGTTCTTAAATCTTCCATATTCATTTTTACCATGCATTTTAATATGACTATTCTCAGAAATCCTAAATCTGCAAATACTAACTTCCACCAAAAACCTCATAACTTCCTCTAGTGTTAATAAAAATTGATCAAACAAAAAGAATAAGAAAGAGGATTAATTATAATATCTAACCATTATAAATATATAGGGTTTTGAGGCCATATATGTTCATACAAGTCCTAGAAACATAAACTTAACAAAAACAATCAATCAAAATGAAAGATTCAAACTCAATTGTTCTAAAATGTTCTCCCCTTTCTCTATTCTCTCCCATATGATTTGGTTCTAAAAATACATCATACTTATACATATTTAGGTAGTTAGAAACTACTTAACTACCCTTATGACCTTTCATCTTCCTTTTGACAACTTTTAATGCATTTTTGCATTGTTTCGCGCTTTACAACTTTTATGGAACTTAATAAAAAATGACTTCACAATTTGTAAAAACACCCTAGACATGTCCAAATAACATATTTAAGAACTTCTACATGATTTCTAGAATTTTCATGGCTTTTTATTCAAATATGACCTTTTGACCAATCTAGGTCTTGAATGACAACTAAATGACAACTTCATAATTTTATTGCCCTTAGGCATTACAATTTATTCAGTTACATGGAATACCACATCCCAAAATATGGATTTACATTATATCATTAAAATATCCTCTAGGATCATCTTCAATATCCTAATGCCTATGTGCTTTTGCACCATCGAGTTACGACCCTCGGAAGATCGACCTCAAAATGCACTTAGAGCCCCTTCGAGACTCCTTGGTACAAGGTGGCTACAGATGATGGAGGTTCTCTATGGCTAGAAAAATGATGTCATTGGGGTTCACTCACCCATTTATAGCTAATGACACTAATGATTCAATATTAAGATCAGTAATTTCAAAGTTATGCTTTGGTGCACCTATGAACTGAGGCACACTACAAGTTTTGGCATCGAGAGAGATCACTATGTTGAATCCAAATAAAATGTGATCTCTCAAAAATGAGATAGCTTATTTTAGAGATTGACATCACCGTCTTGTAGAATTTGATGTTTCATCAATAGTCCTCACAAGCTTCAAGTTATGACCCCCAAAAGATCGACCTCGAAATGCACTTAGAGCACCTTGGAAACTACTCAGTATGAGGTGGCTGCAAATGATGGAGGGCCTCCATGGCCAAAAAATGGTTTTCACTAGGTTTTACTTGACCATCTAGAGCTAGTGGTGCTAATGATTCAATGCCAAGATCAGTGGTTTCAAAGTTATGTTGTGGTGGACCTATGAACTGAGGCAGACTACAATTTTTGGCATCGAGTGAGATCGTTGTGCCAAATCCAAAAAGAATGTAATCTCTTGAAAATAAGATAGGTTATTTTAGGCCTTGAAATCACCATTCTATAGAATTCAACATTTGATCAATAGCCTTCATGAGCTCTGAATTACAACCCTCGAAAGATCGACCTTGAAATGCACTTAGAGCACCTTGGAGACTACTCGGTATAGGCTACCTGCAAAATATGGAGCATCTTTGTGGCCATAAAAAGGGTTTCACTAGGGTGTACCCACCCATCTAGAGCTAGTGGAACATGATTCAATGCCAAGATCAATGGTTTCAAAGTTATGCTATGGTGCACCTATGAATTGAGGCATACTATGAGTTTTGGCATCAAGCGAGATTGTTGTGTTGAATCTAAATGAAATGTGATCTTAAAAAAATGAGATATTTTATTTTAGGCCTCGTAATTTCCTTTCTATAGAACTTGACATTTCATCGATAGCCCTCACAAGCTCTGAGTTATGACCCTTAGAAGATTGACCTCAATATGCACTTAGAGCACCTTGGAGACTATTTGGTATGAGCTACCCAAAAATGATGGAGGGTATCCATGGATAGAACAAGGATGTCACTAGGGTTCACCCACCCATATAGAGCTAATGGCACTAACGATTCAATGCCAGGATTAGCGATTTCAATGTTATGCTGTAGTGCACCTATGAACTAAGACACACTACGAGTTTTGACATCGAGTGAGATTGCTATGCCAAATCCAAATAGAATGTGATCTCTCAAAAATGAGATAATTTATTTTAGGCTTTATCATCATTTTCCTATAGAATTCAACATTTCATCAATAGCCCTTACGAGCTCCAAGTTATGACCCTTAGGAGATCAACCTCGAAATGCAATTAGAGCACCTTGTAGACTACTCGGTATGGGCTGCCTGGAGATGATGGAGCATCTCCATGGCCAAAAAAAGGGTGTCACTAAGGTTCACCCACCCATTTGGAGCTAATGGCACTGATGATTTGATGCCAAGATCAACGGTTTCAAAGTTACGTTGTGGTGCACCTATGAACTGAAGCACACTATGAGTTTTGGCATCGAGTGAGATCATTGTGATTAATCCAAATGGAATGTGATCTCTCAAAAATGAGATAGGTTATTTTAGGCCTTAGCATCACCTTTTTTTAGAATTCAATGTTTCATTGATAGCCCTCACGAGCTCCAAGTTATGACCCTTAGAAGATTGACCTCGAAATGCACTTAGAGTACCTTGGAGACTACTCAGTATGGGCTACCTATAGATGATGGAGGGTTTTTGTGGCTAGAAAAAGAGTGTCACTAGGGTTTAATTTCCCATTTAGAGCTAATGGAATTGATAATTCGATGCCAATATTAGTGATTGCAAAGTTACACTATGGTGCACCTATGAACTAAGACACACTACAAGTTTTGGCATCAAGCATGATCAATGTGCTGAATCCAAAAAGAATGTGATCGCTAAAAAATGAGATAAGTTATTTTAGGCTTCGACATCACCATCCTATAGAATTTGACATTTCATTGATAGCCCTCACAAGATCCAAGTTATGACCCTCAGAAGATCAACCTCGAAATGCACTTAGAGCACTTTGGAGAGTACTTAGTATGGGGTGGCCATAGATGATGAAGGGTCTCTATGGCTGAAACAAGGGTGTTGCTAGGGTTCACCCACCCATCTGGAGCTAATGACACTTACAATTTGATGCCAAGATAAAAAATATGAATGAGATAGTAGCTAACCAAAGCTTAGAAGATTATTTTTATAGTATTGTAAAAGTTTTTGTGAGAACCTTGCTACTGAAAATTTAGAGTATACGCATTTTTCATAATGATTCTAAGCATGAATGCAAGATGGATCCATTTATCAAGAGTATTCAATAGGTTCATAGTTTTTAAGAACTTTGAGCTACCTTAACAAAAGGAGGGGACTCCTTGACCATGGAGGAAGAGTTGGCATGGTTGTAATAATGCATGGTAACCATGATGAAACAACAAAAGGAGAAACACTGTAAATTCAAGAAAATCAAGCTTAAAGTTTGTGCTTTCAAGAGGTTGTGCAATTAGATATTTTTCCTAGATCAAGTCAAGGGATGAGTCACCATTCAAACTAGCACTTGAACATGAAGATGATTATGGAGAGGATCAAATGCAACATGTTGAATCAATCATAAATGTTGATACTTTCAATAAACAATGTGAATTAAGTCACACCATTTTCATTCCTCAATAGATGTTGCATCAAACAATTCAATATTATTCATTTATCCATATTTTGGTATTTTCCATTAATCATGTTAATAATGGCACTTTTAAGAATAAAGTCAACTAGTTTAGCCAACCAATGAATGAATTTATTTGGCATTTGTCTTGTTACTAGTTAGGGTAGAGTAGGTTAGTTTTCAAGCTTGCTACAAGTGTTACATTTGGATAATACTTGTCAATTGTGAAGTGTACATTAAGCCTAAATTTGGCTCATTAATATCTTTCCTTTCTTGTACATAGATTCAATAGGAATTTTGAATTCTAGCTCAACATTTTTGGGTAAGTATGATGATGTGTGACTACCATGTTTCTCTTCTAATAAACCAACATGAAAAAAGGTTGAAATGTGAAACATTTATTTTAATTTAACATATCTTTAGAGATGTTAATTCACCCCCCTAAGGATCATACAACCAATAGGCTTTACTAGAGTCTTAATAACCAATAAGGATTAATTTTTCAATGTTATTATCATAATTCATTGTATTCTCTTTTTGGGATATGTTAACCTAGGTTGACTGAGTCTAGAATAGGTTAACCTAGGTCCAACTATTCCAAAATAGGATGACCTGGGTTGACTTATTCCCTAGGTACTTTGGGTCCCAGGGCAATTTTTTTATTAGAGTTGTAAATTTGGATTTTTGGTGACTTGTAGGCTTGTTTTGTTTTTTTTCCATTGTAGAATTTGAGCAATATAAATTCATGAAACCCTGAAGAACACATGTATGCTAGAACTTCTCACAGATAGGTAAAGAGAAAATAGGACAAGGGTTTAACTTTGACAAAATAAAAGATCAAATTATTAGAATAAAATAATGAGTAAAATATACAATGGATATATATGGATAACAATACTTTGAGTTTATATAAATAGATTAGATAAATATAGCAAAGCACATAAGTGTTTCAATAAGTTTATGTGATTGTTGTCAAACAATTAGAGCCTATATAATATATAGAACCCAAAATTTGACTTGAGCTATAAAAACCAACTTTAATAAAGTGTAACAGAACCACCCTAGCATTCCCAAGATATAGAAAAACATTATCCAAATCAACTATTTCTTCCACAAATTGCTCTTCTTGCACCAAAAGTCTTTGTTTATAATAACCTAGAGATAGAAACCTCACACCATAAAAAGAAATGAAATGTGCTAATAAGACTTGTAGTAAAAGGCTTACATAATATTAGCATCATAAAATCACATCTTGTTTCAATGCCTCATTACAAATGAGTATTCAAACTTAATGACACCTTCCCCAAATTGTTTTTTAAGGAATCAAGTATTCTAATTGTTCATCCATATTTTCTAGATTTGTCTTATTTGATTAGCTTGATAAAAATGGTTTTAATAATCATAGTGTCAGCTCTATGTCAAATAGGAAGAAAGCTAAACTTGTAATAAGATATCCACAAGAAATTATCTTTCATTGTCTCTTTGCTTCAATACTCATATAGCTATAAATGCTCCAAAAATTGTCCTTATAGCCTTGTATCACATGCAAATATTATTTGCAAGAACTTGTTCAATATCTTCCTCTTATAATTCCTTACAAAGAACCTACCAAAATAAAAATTAGGATATGTAATTAACTTAACCTATCTTTTTCATTATTACCAAAACCATATATAAAAAAACTTCACATTTTATAGCATAATATGTCATAAATATTAGGAATTCTCCCCAACACCCTGCCCCCTACTCTTCATGATGTATCTACATTCCAATATCATAAAAAATATTAGTAACTTATTGTATTAAACAAGATAATCATTGGTTCATTCAATCATTATGAAGAAAATAACATAAGAAGTAAATATGCCTAGTCAAGTGTTCTAGTAGGGTCCTCTCTCTATTTTAGGGTCTCCAACAAGGCTTCATGATCAACATTAGTAATAGTAAAAATTTATTTTACTTTTGGTCTTTCTTGATGCTTCAACAAATTTACATTTGTTGCAATAATAGGATGCAAGTATATGAGAATTATTTTGTGCTTCTGATAGTCTTCGAATGTAGGAATTCCATTCCTTCTAAGCATGTATGTATGTAGCCATGTTCTAGTAAAAACTACTGAACCAATAGGCTATGTGAATCCATCATCATTTGTGATCAGTTTTATAAGCTTTTATTTACCTCTTACACAACATGCTAACCAATAATCAAATTTCTCATCATTCTTTTGTGGTGCAACCAATGCAACGACATGTCCTAGTTGAAGAAGATCTGATAGATGGTTATGCTCAAGTGAATTTTCCATGTCATCATTTTTGATAGAGGGTATGATAGACAAAGAAGTAAGATAATGTGGAGCCCATGTTTCCACCCACCCACTCATCTCACAGTGATCCCAATCATACTAAAAACAAATAGGACAAAAGAAAGCTAGTTGTTGTGCCCAAATGGTCCATGTACTAGAATCAGAGCTCTAGAATGAATGCATTTTTGATGAGTCTCTCACTGTAGCACAATTTGATCTATTACCTATGGACCCTTCCTCAACCAACCAAAACAACCTGCCTACCACTGAATCAATAATCCCCCCTTGTGATAATGCTAAATTACACCAATCAACAATGCTATGAGCATCAAGAAGCTTAGCTGTGGAAATTTTCAATTTCTCCTTAACTAGAGCTCTCTTCACACATGCCCCTGCTCCATCATGTTCCCATTTCCCCTAGATGGACTCAAAAAAATTGCAAATATGAGGCAACCCTCTCTCTAAGTGCATCTTACACAACCAATTAAACATGCAAGCATTCTTGAATTAACCTGTAGAGTTATGACACCTTTCAACACATTCCATGATGACATATGTCTCTAGGGGTCCTAGGACCCCTAAGGACATATTAGAATCATTTATATGAGTTAAAAGGGGAAATAGAATTACCTATGACCCCTTTCGACACATTCCATAATGAAATATGTCTCTAGGGGTTCTAGGACCCCTACCGACATATTAGAATTGTTTATATGGGTCAAAAGGGGCCATACAATGACCTATGACCTCTTTCAACACATTCCATGATGACATATGTCTCTAGGGGTCACAAGACTCGTAGGGACATATTAAAATCATTTATATGGGTCCAAATGGGCCATAGGATGACCTATCACCCTTTTCAACACATTCCATGATGACATATGTCTCTAGGGGTCATACGACCCTTAGGGACATATTAGAATCATTTATATGGGTTGAAAGGGGCCACAAGATGACCTCTAACCACTTTCAACAGATCCCATGATGACATATATCTCTAGGGATCCTAGGAGCCGTAGGGACATATAAGAATCATTTATATGGATTGAAAGGGGCCATAGAATGACCTATGACCTTATTCAACACATTTCATGATGACATATGCCTCTAGGAGTCCTAGGATCCATAGGGACATATTAAAATAGTTTATATTGTTGAAAAGGATCCATATGATGACCTATGCCCCCTTTTAGGACCTCTAGGGACATAGTAGAATCATTTATATGGGTTGAAAGGGGCCAAGAATGACCTATAACCCCTTTTGACACATTCCATGATGACATATGTCTCTAGAGGACCTAGGACCCCTAGGGACATATTATAATCATTCATGTGGGTTGAAAGGGGCCATACAATGTCCTATGACACCATTTGACATATTCCATGATGACATTTGTCTCTAGGGGTCCTAGCACCCCTAGGGACATATTAAAATCATTTATATCAGTTGAAATGGGCCATAGAATGACCTATGACCCCTTTCGACACATTCCATGATGAAATATGTCTCTAGCAGTCCTAAGACCTCTAAGGACGTATTAAAATCATTTATATGAGTCAAGAAGGGCCATAGGATGGCCTATGACCCCTTTTGACACATTCCATGATGGCATATGTCTCTAGGTGTCCCACGACCACTAGGGACATATTAGAATAATTTATATGGGTTGAAAGGAGCCATAGGATGACCTATGACCCCTTTCAACAAATTTTAATACAACATATGTCTCTGAGGGCCCTGGGACCCCTAGGGACATATTAGAATTGTTTATATGGATTGAAAGGGGCCATAGGATGATCTATGCACCTTTTGAAAAATTCCATGATGACATATGTGTCTAGGGGTCCTACGACCCCTTGGGACATATTATAATCATTTATATGGATCAAAAGGGGCCATAGGATGACCTATGACCCCTAGGGACATATTACAATTTTTTATATGGGTTGAGAGGGGCCACAAAATGACCTATGATATCTTTCGACACATTCCATTATGACATATGCCTCTAGGGGCCCTAGGACCACTAGGGACATATTAGAATTATTTACATGGGTCCAAAGGGGCCATAGCATGACCTATGACCTATTTTGACACATTTTATTACAACATATTTTCTTGGGGGATCTAGGACTGATACTGACATATTATAATTGTTTGTATGGGTCAAAAGGGACAATAGGGTGACCTATGCACCTTTTGACACATTCCATGATGACATATGTCTCTAGGGGTCCTAGGACCCCTAGGGACATATTATAATCATTTATATGCATCGAAATTGGCCATAGGATGACCTATGACCCCTTTTGACACATTTTCATGATGACATATGTCACTAGGGGTACTAGAACCCCTAGGATCATATTACAATCATTTATATGAGTCGAAAGGGGCTATTGGATGACCTATGACCCCTTTGGACACATTCCATAATTGCATATGTTGTAGGGGTCATAAGACCCCTAAGCACATATTATAATTATTTATACGGGTTGAAAGGGTTCATAGGATGACCTATGACCCCTTTCATCACATTCCATGATGACACATGTTTCTAGGGCTCCTAGGACCCCTAAGGACATATTAGAGTCATTTATATGGGTTGAAAGGGGCCATAGGATGACCTATGACCTCTTTCAACACATTCCATCATGACATATGTCTGTACGAGTCCTAAGACCCCTAGAGACATATTAAAATTATTTATATAGGGGCAAAAGGGTCCATAGGGTGACCCTTTTTGACACATTTTATTACAACATATGTCACTGGAGTCTCGAGGACCCCTACAGACATATTAGAATTGTTTACATGGGTCAAAAGGGGCCATAGGATGACCTGTGACCCCTTTCAACACATTACATGATGACATATGTTGCTAAGGGTCCTATGACCCCTAAGACATATTACAATCATTTATATAGGTGAAAAGTGGCCATAGGATGACCTATCACCCCTTTTGACACATTTCGTGATGACATATGTCTCTGGAGATCTTAGGATCCCTAGAAAAATATTATAATTGTTTATATGAGTTGAAAGGGGCCAGAAGATGACCTATGATCCCTTTCGACACATTTCATGATGGCATATGTCGCTAGGTGTCCTAGAACCCCTAGGTACATATTAGAATCATTTATGTGTTGAAAGGAGCCATAGGATGACCTATGACACCTTTCAACACATTCTATGATGACATATGTCTATAGGGGTCTTAGGACCTCTAGGGACATATTAGAATCATTTATATGGGTTGAGAGTTTTGACACATTCCATGATGACATGTGTCTCTAGGGTTCCTAGGACATATGGAAATATTAGAATCATTTATATGGGTTGAGAGGGGCCATATGATGACTTATGACCACTTTCGACACATTTCATGATGACATATGTCTTTAGGCATCCTAAGACCCCTATGGACATATTAGAATCATTTATATGGGTTGAAAGGAGCCATAGGATGACCTATGACCTCTTTCGACACATTTTATTACAACACATGTCTCTAGGGAACTTAGGACCCCTAGGGACATATTAAAATAGTTTATATGGGTCGAGATGAGCCATACGATGACCTATGCACCTTTCAACACATTTCATGTTAACATATGTCTCTAGCGGTGCTAGGACCCCTAGGTACGTATTATAATCATTTATTTGAGTCAAAAAGGAACATAGGATTACCTATGACACCTTTTGACACATTCCATGATGACATATGTTGCTAGGGTTCCTAGGACACCTAGGGTCATATTACAATCATTTATATGGGTTGTATGGGGCCATAGGAATACTTATGACCCCTTTTGACACATTCTATGATGACATATATCGCTATGGGTCCTAGGAACCCTAGGAACATATTATAATTATTTATATGGGTCAAAAGGGGTCATAGGATGACCTATCGTCCCTTTTGACACATTTTTTAAGAACATATGTCTTTAGGGGCCTAGAAACCTTAGGGACATATTAGAATCATTTATATGGGTTGAAAGGTGCCATAGGATCACCTATAACCCCTTTCAACAATTCCATGATGACATATCTCGCTAGGAGTTCTAGGAACCCTAGGGACATATTAAAATCATTTATACAGGTTGAAAGGGGCCATAGGATGACTTATGATCCCTTTTAACACATTTCATTATGACATATGTCTCTAGGGGTCTTAGGACCTATAGGGACATATAAAAATAATTTATATAGGTCGAAAGGAGCCATAGGATGACCTATGACCCCTTTCAACACATTTTATCACAACATATGTCTCTATGGGCCCTTGGAAGCCTAGGGACATATTAGCATCATTTATATCAGTTGAAAGGGGCCATAGGATGTCCTATGACACCATTTGACATATTGCATGATGACATATATCTCTAGGGGTCCTAGGACCCCTAGGGACATATTACAATCATTTATATGGGTTGAAATGGGCCATAGGATGATCTATGACCCTTTTTGACACATTTTATTACAACATATGTTGCTAGGGGTCCTAAGACCCCTAGAGACATATTACAATCATTTATATGGGTCAAAAGGGGCCATAGGATGACCTGTGACCCTTTTCAACACATTTTATTAGAACATATGTCACTAGGGGTCCTAACACCCTTAAGGGCATATTATAATTGTTTATATGGGTCAAAAGGGGTCATAGGATGAGTTATGACCCATTTTGACATATTTTATTACAACATGTGTCCCTAGGGGTCCTAGGACCCCTAGGGACATATTAGAATCATTTATATGGGTCAAAAGGTGCCATAGGATGACCTATGACCCCTTTCGACACATTCCATGATGACATATGTCTCTAGGGGTTCTAGGACCCCTAGGGACATATCAGAATCATTTATACGGGTCAAAAGGGTCCAAAGGATAACCTATGATCCCTTTCAAGACATTTCATGATGACATATGTCTTTAGTGGTCCTAGGACCCCTAGGGACATATTAGAATTGTTTATATGGGTTGAAGGGGACCATAGGATGACCTATGAACCCTTTCGACACACTTTATTACAAAATATGTCTCTTAGGGTCCTAGGACCCATAGGGACATATTATAATTATTTATATGAGTTGAAAGTGGTCATAGGATGACCTATGACCCCTTTCGATTATGACATATGTCTCTAGAGATCATAGGACCCCTCTGAAGATATTATGATTATTTGTATGGGTCAAAAGGGACCATAGGATGATCTATGACCCCTTTTGATACATTTCATCACAACCTATCTCTAGGGGTCCTATGACCCCTAAGGACACATTTTGTTAGTTTTAATGCATTGAGAGGTGTCATAGGTTAACCTATGACCCCTCTCGATGCATTTCATGACAATTTATGTCCCTAGGACCCCTAGGACCCTTAGGTACCCATTAGGAATATATTGAAAGGGGACTCTAGGGACCCTAGGGACATATGTTGTCATGAAATGTGTTGAAATGGGCCATAGGTTAATGTATGACCCCTTTCAATGCATTTTATGACAATATTATATGTAATAATAATATAATATTGTATATTTTAATATAATAATAATATTTGTTATATAAATTACTATATTATATTTAGTTATAATCTATATAATAATAATAATATCAATGTTGACACTTCTCCCAAATAAATTACCCTCTAAAATACTGTAAAGTTTCTCTCTCAAATTTTCCTCCCTCCAAAATTTCAATTGAAAAATCATGAGTCTAATCGGATACTCAATTTTATTTCAGGTATTTAATTAGGCTTGATTTTTACCAAGCCTATTTGTTCAACCCAAAAAATGTGTTTGAGAAGGGTTTCACTTACACTCACACTTCGGGTAGCCATCTAATAATGTTATTTTCATCGAAATTGAATGAAATGAAAAAAAAAAATTTATAACACTCTGAAGATTTCATCGAGATAATATCTATCAAATTTTGTGTTCAATAAGTATTTATTAGTTAATTTTTAATGAAGATAATTGTAAAGTGTTGATTGACATACTAATTGAAAAATAGCTATAACTTTCAAATGGTATAACATTTTTTAAATTTAAAAGTTGCGTCACATTCTATGCTTCCCAAAGTATAAGAAAAATAAAATAAAAATAAAAATTCGGTAAAGTTTTCTATTAGTTAAGGTGGTTAGACACAAGAGTTTTTTTTGGAATTTAGTAGAAAATTCATATTTAATTATTTATTTGGAATAAAAATACCCAAAAATATGCATCACATCCGGGCATCAGTCTACTTTTTATATCTATAATTATATTTTAAAAATATTATTATTTGATTTTGATTAAGGTGGTTAGACATACACCTACTTTTTATTTTTGCCCTGAAATGTTTGTAGTACTGCATTAAAATTGAAACTTTTGACCAATCAATTATTTTTTTCCCTAGATAAGGCCTAGTAGTTTAGAAACTACATTCAATTTCCTATAGTTTATTTTCTGACAACTTTTTGATATAAAGTCTAGAACCACTTTAAAATTATGTGTGAAGTTGACATAACCCTAATTTGCTAGTTTTTCACTGCGACTTAAGGCCATAGTTTGGTTGACCATGATCTTGCACATACCCTTGATCCTTTATTGATTATCAATATCTTATATATATTGGCTCATAGTCATTTTCCATTACCAAAAGATTACATTTGAGAAGGTCAACATACATAGTTGAAGATAGAAAAATAAATAATAGATGTCATCTACTATAGAGTAATCAATTTGAGGGAGCTCGAGTGGTTGATATTTCATCATATTTTGGCTTAGAAATATCTTGAATGGATTTGTGGCTTTTAATTTCCCATATAACTACTGCTAAATCATTTGAAGTTAAAAGTGAAAATTTTTCTATCCATACCAACCAATAACCTACTCTTTGGCTAATGCTTCCACCATGCCCATCTTCTATATCTTTTTTGACACCTTTTCGAACACCCCATCTATGATAATTAGTGTGTGTATGTCTAATGATTAAAATTTGATAGTGTAGACTAACCCATCAAGTAATTTTGATATATATCTTTCATATGGTTGGTGTCAACAAATTCCCCATGTTTGGTGGAATAGGTATGCAACCCTTTGAGGTAGGCATAAACTAGTTCCTCCACCTTCTTGATGCCTTTATATATTTTTCTCTACCATTTCATGGCCTTTTTGGTACTTTTTCATTTGAACTGAAGGGACATCATCAAGTGAGACAAAGGATCATTCTCATATTTGAAAATGCTAGCATTGATGGCATTCTCTTTCTTCATACTAATGACTTCATTTAATAAGGCAACAAATCCCTTGTATTTATTAATGTCTATTTTTTATGAGGCCATGTTTTTATCCATGGCACCCTTCAATTAATCAACTCTAATACATAGAGGCCATTTTATCAATCATGAGAAATCCCCTTATCTTTATATATTCAACCCAATCTATACCAATTTTCCCTAAATGGCTTTCTTCTTGGAACTTAGTGAGCATTGTCTTACTTTCCTCTACAGAGGGGTAAAAACTTCAAGAATTTAAGGTTTCTCCCACTTAAGCAGGTAATGCAGAAAACATATGCCTAATATATTGCGATAGATCTTTGTTCATAGCATTGAGTTGAGCCTTAAACATTTTCAAAGTCATCTAGCTCCAAAAAATTCTTTCTTGAAGAACTCCCATAGGTAGTGCTTAGTGTCATGTTATAGTGGGATCATGTCATGCTAATGAATGATGAAGTTTGACAGATCAAGCTATGTCAAATTTCCTTCCTTTTGAGATTAGGTAAACTCCATGAAATAATTTTTTAAAATTGTGTCCTTTCCAACTATCATCAACATCATATTCTTCTTCATCTTTCTTAGAGCTAGAGATTTCTTCATTGTCTAAGAGATTAAGTCCTTTAGGGGCACCTCTCCTTGACTCTCTTCCTCTCCTGCTCCAATGTTTTTTCCTACCAAGCATAAGATTACAACACATTCAAAGATGAATGAATTGATGACCAATAAAACAAATTCCTTGCAACTCGATGGTTGTCTACCTCCAGGCTAGAAAAAGGAAAGATAACTATTTTAGATAAAGAAAGCACAACTAGGATATTTCATTGTACTGTGGGTGCCTATGTTGTCTACTGAGGTGGGGATGCTTCATCATGTTCATAACCATTAGATCCATATAAGTTGATTAATGGGACAAAATAATCTTGGTCCTTTAGACTTTTAGAATATTCCTTCTTTCTCTTCTTCATGTCCTTGTCTCCCTCTTTTTTGAATTCCTTAGTAGAGCCTATAATTGGGGCATGCCCACCTTTATAAGTTAAAGAGATTTGAACAATATTCTTTAAAGGATGATCTCCATCTCCAACATCTTCTCTAACCCTTTGTGATGGTATAATTGAGGTACTTGTGGTTGAGGCAATCATGGTTATTGAGGTTGTATGAGTGGACTATGTAGGTTGAAAACCTAGCAGTGAATCACTTGTTCTCTCTCTTTGAGCTCAGGTCCATTTGACCCACTTGTTTATTATTTTTATAACTCTAGTCATTAGCACCTCCAAATTACTAGGTGTATGGCTAAAAGGAGGGGTATAATCATTTGGCATGTTCTTCACTTTATTTACGTAGTTGGAGGATTCCATGAATTGGTTATCATCATCTATCCCTTCCACATTAATTCTCACATCATACAACTTAACCTAATCTATAGTTATTAGAATATATAGTCCACCAATATAATTAAGAGGGGTTGGGGAAGTGGTTGGGGGGAATCAGTCATCCAACCTTTATTACAATTATCAACCTTATTAAATTTTAACCATATGATTATTATAATTAGAAACCATAACAAGATACTCATGCACAATTAACACCATATGTGTTAACTATAGAAACCCTTGATTAGATGGAAAACCCTAGTGGGGATGGTACTTATGAGATGATGTACTAATATAGATATTCCTTATTAGAGGATGGACCCTATTAGGAGTCTATAACAACATGCAATACATATTAGTCCATGTTAGTAGACTTTGAATCCTTGCTAGAAAATTCTAATCCTATTAGGAGTTGTGCTAACCCTATTAGGAGTTGTGGAAAATAGTCAGACCCACTATCAAAACATCTTCAAGGTTAAGATCAATAAACACATTGTCCAAATGATCTCTATATTATTCCTTATAGAATAATATAAATGAAATTTCCTTCTTTCCTCTACCTATTCATATCAACTAGACTTCTCCTCCTTTGCATCTTGTAATCAAATCACAAAACACACATCCAATAATCCCTTGGAATGATTACTCACATTTAGTAAACACTTTTCTCCTTTTTTCACTTTACATTCAATACAATGCTTGATATATATTACAAACAAGAAAAATAAAAATCCTTTATATCATATCTTGAAAATAATTCCTTGATCCAGTTTGGGGGCTTTCCTAATTAATTATTATAAGATAATTAAATAATTACAATTACAATGGCACTGTCTACTCATAGTCTATATAAATTATCGCATGTGTGATACTAGGGCTTATGTACTCACTGACATCAATGTTTGACTAGCTTCTATGACAATCTAACCATGCATCTTCTTATTACATCTCAGATGAAAGATATCAAACAAACATCAAAAACTATTTTCCAAGTACTCTATCTCTATACTGCTCATAGTAAATTAGGTAGAACTACCGTACATCTTTCACTTAAATCACGCACATTTAACCATGTCACGAGGACACACTACAAAACATGTCCTTGAGCTCACATCACCAGACAATGAAAATATTATCTGAACAATTAAGATCTTTGTATGTTACTCTGCCAATCTTCACAAACTTACTACTATGTTGACATCAATGAAAAATATAGTCATGAATGCAACATGTCAATACTCTTCAATCTTAGGATACTCCCCCAAGGTACTATCATCAGCATTCATGCTAATAATTTCCCTTTCTATCATTGATGGCCACATAGATGAACAACATCTACGTTCCAAGAATACTAAATAGTACTCTACTGCTACTGCTCTCATTTTCTCAAATTAAATATGAAATCCTCTAAAAAATTACTCTATTCATCATCTTCTTAGGATTGGTAATAATCATTGAAAACAAACAACTAACCATACATATCTATCCCATAGAGATATTCTTGTTTTATTCTTACTTGAATATTTCTAAATCTCCCTAATAAAGTAGCTTGATTTCCATGCACCTTCCTAATACATACTTATAAGATGTTTTTCATTCATATTCTCCCCCATCGATATCAATGACAAAGGCCTTATTATGTGAATCTACTACTCCAAATTACAACCAACTAGAGTATCCAAAGATTGTGTTCATAATCAAATACCAAATACAAAGAGTCCTCAATGACTCATCTCTCAATAGATACTCTCCCATACAAGAAGCATCAATATTCAATCTAGTATAATAATAATGCTCTATACCACTAGACTGATGCACTCTCTACATCATCTACTCTAAAGTAGGTAGTGACATAACCCCAAGCATACCTGTCAAGTACTCACATGTATCTTTGGAAAAGGGCTTCATAAAGATATCTTTAATATGATCTTTAGTGCTTACATACTCCAATATGATCTCTTTTTTTGTTTCCTTCTCTCTCACTACATGATACTTAATAGACATGCTAAGTCTTAGAATGCAATACAAGTTTCTTAGACATAATTATAGTATTTGTATTGTCCATAGTATATGATAACAAGTTTTGCAAACTCAATCCCAATATCCATTAGCATCTACTTCATCCACATCTCTTGATTACAGTTATTTTCTACTATTACATACACTACTTCTACTATATTTAGTGGAATGAAATCTTGTTTCTTTCTAATCCAATAAACAAATCTTCCTCCAAGGAAAAATTCTCCACAACTAGTGCTCTTTCTATCATCCATAGTGTTTTCCCAATCTGCATTAGTATATGCACATAAAGTTAAATCATTTGATCTATAATATAAAATTTCATAGTTAGATGTTCCTTTCAAATATCTATATATCCTTTTTATTGCTGGACAATGATACTCTTTAGGATCAACTTGAAATCTAGGCACAATCCCAACTGCATTTACTATATTTGGTCTAGTGTGAGTCAAATATTGTAAACCTCCAATCATGGATCTATATTTCTTTTGCTCAACTGTAGGTCTATCATTATTTCTAGATAACTTGTGACCAATTGTCAGATGTACCAACATGCTTACAAATTTCCAATCCAAATCTCTTCAACAAATATTTCAAGTACTTAGCTTGAGAAATGAAAATACCATCACTATTCTACACAATCTTTAAACCTAGGGAAAACTTCATTTCTTCTATCATACTCATTTCAAACTCATTCTTCATCTCTTAAGGAAACTTATCACCTACTTCATCATTGCCACCAAATATTATGTCATCAAAAAATATTACTATGATAAACAAACCATTATCAATTTCTATCAAATACAAATTACCATATGTCATACCTTTAACAAATCCAAGATTCATCAAATAATTATCCAACCTTGCATATTAGTTCTAGGTTCTTGCTTTAGACCATATAGAGCTTTCTTTAGTTTTCATACCATCTCTTTGTCTTCTCTTAGAGGGAATCCCTTAGTCTGTTTAATGTATACTTCTTCTTGAAGCTGATTTAACATCCATCCAATATATTTTGAACTTCTTATTTTTTGGAGAATCCAAGAACAATTTTACTACTTCCATTCTAACAACAAGGGTATATGTATCCTTATAATATATTCCTTCTAGTTGTGAATAAACTTTGCATATAAGTCTGACCTTATTTCTCACAAGTTCACCTTGTTCATTCATCTTGCTTTTGAATACCTATTTGGTTCCTATCACATTCTTGTCTTTAGGTCTAGGAACTAATTCCCATTTTTCATTCTTCATAATTTGATCCAATACTTCATTTCTTAAATCCAATGATCATCCTTACATGCTTCATCTGCACTTTTAGGTTAAACTTGAGAAATTAGACATAATTCCTGATTTACTCTATTTCTTGTCATCACACCTTTATCTTCCAATTATTTTCTCTAAAGGGTGATTCTTTGTCATGTTCTTGTTAAGGGAAGGAGTTACCATTTCAACCATTATCTCATCTCTTGTTTTAGACCTCTATTCTACTCTTTTCTCAACAATTAACACATCTTTCTACACATCATTATTAGTCTCAAGGAAAGCTTCATCATTTTTCCTAACAATTCCAAAATTATCTTCTTCTTCATCATAATTATTATCTACCATCTTTTCCTTAGTTCCAAACTTTTCATCAATCTTTACATTTTCACACACAACTATAGTCTTGGTTCTATGATTAAAATATTTGTATGCCCTACTTTTCAATGAATAGCGAAGAAACATACCTTCATCACTTCTTGGATCAAACATTCCAATATCATAATCTTTTTTAATGTAACGCTTGCTTCCAAATATTCTAAAATATTTAACTAATGGTGAATGTCCAAAACATAATTCATAAGGGGTCTTGCTCATACCTTTTCTGATCTATACTCTATTCATAGCATCCATTGTTGCACTGATTGCTTCTCTCCAAAATGTCCTTGATACATCATTCTTAAACAACATTTCTCTTGCTACCTTTAAAACTAATTGCTTCCTTCTTTCTACAATCTCATTTTTTTTAGGAGTCTTGGGTAAAGATAATTGGATTTTGTTCTCTTCATAAAACATGTTAAACTCTCTAGAGGTGAATTCTCCTCCTCTATTTTATCTCAAAATTTTTTATCTTAACACTAGATTCATTCTCAAATATATTCTTAAATATCTTATACTTTTCAAAAGCTTAAGATTTTTCTTTAATAAATGTTGCCCACATCATTATAGTGAAATCATCAAAAAAAAATTCATGAAATATCTTTCACCATAGAATCCTTTGGTTCTAGTAGGACCACTCAAATTTGTGAACAATTTCTAGCTTCTATGTAGTAGTGAACTCAAATACACTCTATGCAAGCAATTTTTGTAGGCTTTGTAATCTTAGGCAAGTCTCTAACTACAAATTTTATGCTAATCTTCATAATATATCAAAGTTTATATAACAAAATCTCCTACTCTATAACCAATTGTTATCCACTTTAGCAACCAAACATGTTATTCCAATGGGATTCAACCAAAATAAATAACCTCTAGACCTATTCTAGTTCCAATCATCTTATCATCCCTTTCCTTGATGATGAAAATATTTTCTATGAACTACAATTGATAACCTTTATCCACCAACTGTCCAACACTGAATAAATTATGCTTCAATCCATCAATAAAATAAATATTGTTAGTGTTAGTTCTTCCATGTAAAGTAATGGATCTAATCCCTATAATATGAAGGGCTACATTATTGCCAACTCTAACAATATATCCACCATAGTTCCTAAATTTAACAAACTTATTCATATCACTAGTCATGTGATGTGAAAAACCACTATCAATAATCCAATCTGATTTCTTTTAAGCTTGCAAAACTAGAGCTTTTTCTTTGTTAATTTATCTATCAAGATTATCTTCCTTAATAGCCAAAAATCCTATCTGATCATCACTCTTTGAGATCTTTCATTAGATTCCTTATCTTCATTAGCATACAATCAATTTCTATCTCTCCTAGGTTTAAACTTTCTATTATAACTTTTCTCTCTTTTAAGAAAATTAGATGCATAATGACCAAACTCATTACATGCCCAACATTTAAACATATTCTTACCATATTTTCTCTTCTCACAAGAAGTGATATACCTTCTTCAATATTCTTGTCTCATAATATTTGGTTCTATTGCTATCATCAATATCTCCATGTGTTCTTGTGCTTCTAGATAGGCTTGGCTGAATATTAAGGGCTCTAAAAGCTATCTCTACTCTTGTTAATTCTACTGCTTATCTTAGATCCACTTCTATTGCTTCCAATCTTCTAAGCTATGTTTCTCTGGTAAATTCATTAGTGCATGGTATTAGTACTTAGTTGAATCATCTAAGCTACTTTCTTGAACGGTGGTATTAGAGTCTTCAATATTTTCCACATGACCTCATCTTCTTCCTTGGTTCCACCATGTGACTTGATTCATGTAACAATTTCTAATATCTTACAAGTATAGTTTCTTATAGGTTCATCTTCCATCATTTTTGCATCTTAAAATATGCATATCCAATTATTTAACCTTACTCTTTTTTTTATATGTATCACCTTAAAAATAGATTCTAATGGTTTCCAAATTTTGTGAAATTTTTGAAGTGATTTTACCTGACCATATCCATTCTCTAGGAGAGTTGATAGTAGAGCTTATCTAGCTCTATTGTTACATATGAATATATCTATTTCTACCTCATTACATTCTTGAAGATTTTCCTCTTTCACAATCTCCTTCTCACTCTGTGTTAAGAGCCAATAACATAGATCCATGCATAACAAATGAGTCTTCATCTTCTCCTTCCAACTATCATAGTTGGCCCCATCAAATCTAGGACTATCCTTACTAAAAATATTTTCCATTGATCTCCTAAAGCTATTAAGGTTATCATTCAAGAACTTGATTATCTGATACCAAGTGTTAGAATATATAGTCCACCAATATAACTATGGAGGGTAGTGAATCAATTATCCAACTAATATCATAATTATTAACCTTATTAAACTTTAACTTTATGATTAATATAATTAGAAACCATAACAAGATACTCATGCAAAATTAACACTAGATATGCTAAGTAGTGAAACCCTTGATCAGAGGGAAAACACCTATGGGGATGGCACCTACAAAGAGGATGTACTAATATAGATATTCCTTGTTAGGGGGTGGACCCTATTAGGAGTCTATAAAAACATTCAATGGGTAATAGTACAAAGTTATGTCACCTTTCAGGAAAACTTATCAGAATGTTTGAGTTTGAGTATTTCTATCTAAAAAAATCAAATTTTTATACATATGATCCAAGATAAATTAATTCTAGGTAAGTTATATATGGTATCACACTTTTCCAATTGGAAATGTCTATAAAATGCATGTTTTATACTAGTTTGTATCCAATTACCAAAGAAATAAAATTATTTCAGAAAAGTGGTGTTTCTATAACTCATACTATTTTTTATAGTTTTTTTTTAATAACACATAAACACCATTTTATAGAGCTCGAAGTCAAGAATATTATCATATATAGTATATAGTGTTTTAATTAGATATAGTATATTGTAATTTAAAAAATCTACAATCATGTATTTTAACACTAAAAAAGATGTTGGTTTTGAGAAAGAAAAAAATATTGAATCATATCAAAAAAATCTAAAAATTATATGATGTTTTAGAGGAGAGAGTCCTCTTCTAGAATGTATAATTTTTCTCCTAGCTAGAATAGATTTATTTTTAAAAATATGGTGAGAGATGAAAACTATCAATTTCAGGTGAGTGGAAATTTCAATCATTATAAGAGAGAAAATATAGGTCTACAACCAATTTTTATTTTTGATTCCATTCTAGATATATATGTTATCTATAACATAGTTTGAGATCAAAGGAAAATAAGTTTATTTGAATATAGTTTTGTGGTGGGAACTAGACCCATAATTTAAAAACAAAATTCAATAGATAAAAGTTATCTATAATAATTAAGAAAATTATATCAATTCTTATTCCAAATAATTTTAAAAATTTATAATCCTAAACTTCATCTATTTCTACACATTTTATTAGTTTATTCATTTTCAAGTTCAAAATAATAATACCAATTTTATGTGATTAAAGTTGAACAATTATACTTTTGTTAGCCTTTTCCTATACAAAAGGGTGACACAGGTTTGTGCTTTTACCCCAATACATATCAATCCCTATTAGGATTTATAGAAGATAGCTAGACCTACTGTTCAAACAACTTTAAGGTTAAGATCAATGAACCCACTATCTAAATGATCTATATATTATTCCTTGCAAAATAATAGAAATGAAATTTCATTCCATCCTCGCCAATAGTGGCATGTTGTGATGGTTAAGTTGTTGTGTTGTTATCCTTGCCATCAAGGTTCAAATCTCATGGTGATGAGGTCCCCCATTTGTGGCCTCACTGGTTCATAGCTCCAGGTCAAAGCATTTACCTCTCTTTAAAAAAAAAATTAAGAAATTTCATTCCATCCTCTTCTATCCCTGTCAATGAAACTTTGTTGCATTAGATTTTATAATCAGATCACAAAACTCACATCCAATAATTGCTTGGATCACTTACTCACATTTGGTAAACATTCTACTCCTTTTCACAATTTGCATTTAACACAATGCTTGATATATATTACAAACAAGGAAAATAACTTTCATTTATACCATATCTACAAAATAATTCCTTGAGTCAGCCTTAACACTTTCCCAGTTAATTATAATAAGATAATTAATTAATTACAATTACAATAGCACTATCAGCTCAGAGTGTATACAACTTCTCACATGTGTGATACTGGGGCTTGCGCATGTGTTGACATCAACATCTAACTATAGTCTATCATTGGCTGACCACACATCTTCTTATTACATCTCATATGAAAGATATCAAACAAACATCAAGAACTTCTTTCCAAGTACTCTATCTCTATGTTGCTCTCAGTAAATTAGGTACAAATTCCATACATCTTTGACTTATATCACACATACTTAATCATCTCATTAGGACATAGTATAGAACATGTCCTTGACCACATATCACCAAAAAATGAAAATAGTGTTCGTACAAATAAGATCTTTGTCTACTATTATGCTAGTCTTCATAGACATACTACTGTGTTGCATCAATGACAAATACAATCATATATGTAAAATGCCAATACTCTTAAATGCTTAGGATACTCCCCCAATGTAGTATCATCATCATTCATTCTAATAATAGTCATCCTTGAGAAGTATCTTTTTCATCTCTCCATCTCATCAATATAGTTAGCCCAATAATCTTCTATGACCTAAAGATGCTTATATAAGGAGCCTAACTACAAATTATCCTTAATATAATTAACATGGTCAAATTTTAGTCTCATTACTTTATATGTGATTGACTTATATCCTTCTTAAAAATTCTTCATGGTGTTCTTAGGGTTTGACTTCAAGGCACATGAATATGCTGCAACTACTATTAGGAATGGGATTCTTGGCTTCTTTATAGCTAAATATAGGTCATTAACCTCCAAGATCTACTTTCACATCTCCTCAAGCACTATCCTATCATCCATATATTTAGGTAACTTTCATAGAAATACATCAAAATCTACTATCTTTATATAGTAAAATTTTGGGAATAGGAGTACTTCGACCATGACCTCTAATGAAAATTAGTTCTCAGGGAATCCTTGAAATAAACTACAAATTCTCATTGTAAACACATGATTCACTTTTTATAGTTCGCATAGTTCCTATGTAGCTATAGGCATTGGAATAAGTCATAAACTAGAATATCTTAATTGAATTCCTCTGTGTGCAAAAAATTGGGCCACAAATAGATGGTTGTTGAGGCATATATTAGGTAGGAGGACATATAAAAGTCTACCTTAGCCTTAACACTTTGGAGCCAGCTAGAGAGGTTATCACTAATGATTTGGGCCCACTTTACATGCTTGCTTTCTACTCACATAACTTGCACCATATAGAAGTAGTGCTCCAAAAATATTAGAGAATCCTCCTTTGTTTTTAGCTAGTGCAACATAACCATTATGCCAATAATATCCCTTTTCAAGTTCATGCCATACAAAGTTTTTGACACTTTTCTCTTTCTTCCTTGGGTGATCTATAACCAAGAGGTCATCATATATCCTCTGTGTATATCATGTTCATCTTCCCTACTATCCTTGAATATAGATGCAATCATAAAAATTTATTGAATTGACACTATCTAATATTGCTAACTAAATTGGATGATCAAATCTATGCTCAACTATTTACACAAGAGAACTTTCTCCTATCTATCTCTATCTACACACACACACACACACACACACACACACACACACACACACACACATGTATGTATGTATATATATACATACATATATATACATATGTATATATAAATAAATACATATATATATATATATACATATACATAAGTATATGTATATATATGTATGGATATATATACATACATACATACATACATACATACATACATACATACATACATACATACATACATACATATACATACATACATACATACATACATACATACATACATACATACATACATACATACATACATACATACATACATACATACATACATACATACATACATACATACATACATATATATATATATATATATATATATATATATATATATATATATATATATATATGATGCAAGAGCATCCAGAGGTATAAGGGCAATCCTGTGTCACCAAAAAAAATTGTACTTAGACTTAGTTTTTTTTTCATGTCTTTACATTTTTGGATACCCATTTGGGTCAAATAAAGGTTCCAACTCTCACAGTTCCACTATCAGTGTGTTTGAAAATCCTGAAAAAATAGGAGCATGCAATTTGGCCATCATTTTGCTGACCTAGAAGGTCTGAATTGGCCAGATGAATATAATGGTGATTTAGAGTATTCCAGAAAAAGAATCAGGTCAAAAGGCCCCACGGTTTGAAAGTTATTACAGTTTTTTGGGTTTTGGAGACTCCTAAGAATGCTTCGAAGTCAGGTTAGGTGCATTAAATGACATCAAAAAGGGAAAAAAAATGGGAGATGAGTGAAACTTGTTCATAGGGCCATAGAGCGCTTTGAGAGCTTTCTGAAAATGTAAACGGTTTGTCAATCGAAGCTACGGTTCAAAAGTTATGCCTCCCAGAAGTTCGATTACCGTTTTCGGATTCTTCTAGATTTGCACCGACTTCTAACGTAGCTTCCGGAACCTTCTATTTAGTCGGTGGATGCCTACTAGCACTTTCTAGAATGTACTCCTAGTCCTTAACCCTCTGGGGTCTATTTAAGGAGATTTCTTGCATTGTAAAAGGTAGTTCGCAGTGGAGTTTGAGAGGAGGTACCATAAGGAGAAATTATCTCCAAATTTATGCTATCATAAGCCCTTAGTGCATGTTTTGAAGTTTATATTCCTGTACTATTTGTACTAGCTTATTTTCTCAGTTAATATAATTTCCCTTTTCTGTTGTTTCTATTCTGCTCTTGGGTTGTGTCCCCATCAGTATATATGTACATATATACATACATATTTATATATTTATGTATATATACATACATACATATCTATGTATATGTATATATATGTACATATATATAAATACATATATACATGTATGTATATATGCATACATACATATATATGTACATGTATATGTATATATATATGTACATACATACATACATATACATATATATATGTATGTATGTATATATGTACATATATATATACATATATACATATACATATATATGTATGCATATATGTATATATATATACATATATATGTACATATCTATACATATACATATATATACGTATGTATGTATATATACATACATATATATGTATATGTATAGATATGTATATGTATATATATACATATATATATATATATATACATACATATATATACATATGTATATATCTATACATATACATATGTATATATATTATATATATGTATGTATACATATATACATACATGTATATATCTATATACATATGTATATGTATAGATATATACATGTATGTATATATCTATCTATATACATATGTATATATATAGATATATACATGTATATATCTATATATATACATATCTATATATATATAGATAAATACATGTATGTATATATGTATACATAAATATATGTATATATATATATAGATATATGTATGTATACACATATATACATATATATATATATATATATGTATATATCTATGTATATATGTATTTATATATATATGTATATATGTATATGTATATGTATATATACATATATATATATTTTTGTGTGTGTGTGTGTGTGAGAGAGAGAGAGAGAGACTCATCAATTCCTCTTCAAACTAGTTAATACTAACTCTATATTATAATCTCATATTTAATTTAACTATTCTTGACCCTCTTGCTGATTTATTATTGTAACTATTGATTTCCTTGAAAATTTACAGATGTCACATTCTCACACAATGAAGATGCAAAGATTTTAGTCAAAGAAAGAATGCAAGTAAGTGACACTTGTCTCATTGGACCTGAATAAATGTAAAACAAGTCATTTAACAACACCCCTATGATCTTTCTAACATCAATGGATGTTACATCTTCACAAAACAAAGAAGCTTAGAATTTAGTCAAAGCAAGAATGTGAGATGTTGATGCATGTCCTTGTGGGGTCCCAAATCATGGAATAAGTTGTATTTTCACAATCAATGATCAAGAGTCAAATCAATGGCCCTTTTATTCTCAAAACATGTAGATCCAAGCAATTTTAAAAATGCAACAATGCAAGAAACTAACAAATATCCCTATGGGCTAGTTTTATGTTCAAGAAACTTGAAGATACGACATCTTTTCTATCATAGATTCAAATGAAGGTCAGTGGTAGTTGTATTTTCACAAATCCAAAGTGCAAGATATTTTAACAAAAATGAGAAAGAAAGAACTTGACATATGGAATTTGTTTGACCAGCTTGTGTGATGAGTTATAAAAATGTATGATATTAGTGTGGGGTACTAGATGACATGTTTTGATACACTTTATGTACTAAGTATGAAAAAGATTAATGATTTCGTCACATTTCCACAAGATGATGATCTTTGAAGTTTACCCAATATGAGAATACAAGAATCTATCATGTGTCCATGTGGGCCATATATTTAATACAATAGTAAGTAGAGATCCTAACCATTGATTACTTGAGGAGAAAAAAATGTTGCATTCTTGCATAATGAATATGTAAGCTCTTTAGTCAAAGTGAGAATGCCAAGGGGTGACACATGTCTCAACAAGTCCATTTCTTTAAAAGAATGTAAGGATAGCAAGGATCTTTCGTATTCATGGGATTTGAAAGGATCAATGGTGGTTAGATTCTCACATAATAAAAATGTTCAATTTTTAACCAAAGTGACAATAATAGAATTCAACACTTGTCCCACTAGGTAAAATGTGATGCAATTTTTGAATTTCGAATAAAAGTTATCGAATTCTACCCAATTCAATAACCAATTTTCAAATTCATAGCATAATATGTACAATTTGACTATTGGAGCATTAATTTTCTTCCAAGGGAACACCATGCAAAATAATTGTAAATACTGTCTGTAATTTACTTTGTAACCTATTACAAAGTGAAAGATCTTTGAAGCTTAGTTAAGTAGAACATACATTTTCAGTTTCCACATAGTAAATTGTCACAAATAGATTATCTTGCTAAGATGAAAAAGTTGGTAACTGTCTAAACCTTGGTTGTCTAAATATTGCTTATTTCAAAGATTTACTAAATTACAAAAATGCCTCCATGAAGAGATTTTTCTAGAAAGATGGACTATTAACATACGAATGTACATGATAATGTCCTTGAACAATTGCCCCTCTATCAATGAAACGACCAAGGAAAGGAGTTGGTTGTTGGATAATCCCAAAATAAAGGATTCCACTTTTTGACCATTTCTTACATTGAAATCAATATTTTTGAACCAAAGCTCATATTCGAGTGACTATATCTCTAAAACTATGGATAATTTAAAGATTACATAAACTAGTGATTTCTAGTACTCTGTTCCTACTTTGTCATTATACTTTTTAATTTAGAAAAAATTATTTAAGTCAATTTTTTCTTCTCCTCCGATATGTGGTACATAAGAAAAATCAATAATGTCAAAGAGTGAGAGTCCACTTGACACACATAACCTTTTTCCTAGAAATGATAATAAGGTAATTCTTTTGGTGTTGGATTTGTAATATCAATATTCAGAAGATACATTTGGTTTGATTCAATTTGGTTGAATATTGTATAGTTAATGAAGTTTTGAAGTGACATCAATCATAATTTAGACATACATTCATTTTGACATAGATAACTTGAACTCAATTTATCATAAATCTAATTTTTATTTTTATTTTTAATATAAACCTATCTCAGCAAACTATTTCCTACATATTTTCAAAAAAATTGACCTAATTTACAATTTTTTTTGAAGTATCAAAGTCATTTGATGTTCAACCATTAATGAACCTATAATGAGTTAAACTCATATCTAAAAGTCTTGATGGATATAATACCTATTAAAATTATAGTCATTTGAAGCTTGCTTCAAGCAGCACAAATTGGCATTTTTTATTTTATAGTAGGAGATCATTTGAAATCTCAATTTTGGGGGTCAAAACACCATTTTTTTCTTATATTTTAAAGAAAATAGCAATTTTTTTAAGAAAAATATGTTGGTGTGAAAAATAGAATTTGCATGAACATATTTTACATGTTTTTGCAAATATATGTTTTCAAAAAATGGTAATTTTACAATGCAAATACTAACTTTTGTATGTTCGCGTGAACATTTATAACACTTATGTTCACACAAATGTGCCTATTTATATTTATTTATACTTAAGAACACATATACATTGTTGGTCTTAGATGGTTTTGACATTTGAGTGTCAATACACTTAACCACTTTCTACATTGAAACAGAGTACACTATGTATGCTAAGCTATAGTGTGTGCCGAGCCAGATTTCAAATAGGTGTTGAGTGACTTTAGGTGTTGAGCACTATATGAGTGTTGAGTGATAAATAGCTGTTGAGCCATAATTGATGCCAAGAAAGTTAGAATTCTTCATGTGCCAAGTAAGCTAGAGTTATACATGTGCCGACCAAGATAGAATGTAATAGGTTGTAGTGCCTACCCCTAGGTTGTATTTTTGTTATCATTGTCAAACTCTTTTAGGGCTAGTTTTATGTTGATGGTTAGCAGCATTGTTTTGAGACTATCAGATGTTGTGCTATAGATTCAGTTGATATGTGATGAGATTACTTAGACTCTACATTTCATGTATGCATGATGATTATTACATTATTTTCAGTTATTAATTAGTTCGATGGTTTATTATCACATGTGTTTTCTTATGGGTACTTACCCCATTCATTAAACACTAACAGTGAATTTAATTCGCTTGCTTTGTTAGGTATATGTTATGTTATAAGTTGTTAATAGTATTAAAATTGTTATATGTAGTTATAATATATATATAAATACATATGTGTATGTATGTATATATATGTGTGTGTGTGTGCGCGTATTAATAATTGTTTTATATTAATTATTATTATATATATATATTAATGAAATTTTAATATTCAAGCTTTTAAATAAATAATATAGTTTTAAATTAATCAAATTACTTAATTAGAATTTAGTCTAATTAAGGTTAATAAAAATGATTTAAATGAAATAATTAAGTTATGTAATGGAGATTTTTAAATAAAACGATTATCGATAATATAGGATAGATGAAAAGAGATATTGAATTCATTTAAATTATAAATTTGAATATTGAGAGATTAGAAAATGGTAGACTTTTAATATTAATTTTAGTTAATGTATATTAAATACTATTTAATATATATTAAATAATTAAGAGATGGTAATTTATATTATGTTAATAAAAGATGTTTAATGATGATTATTATAATGATTTAAATTAAGAGACTTTAATGATATTGGATCAAGATTTAATTGACAGGGAGTCATTGTTATATTATAGCATTGTTATAACATTGCTACAATTTGAATTATTATGTTATTATTAATACGTTATGAATTATTAAATAAATTATTGATACACCTTAATTGTGCTAAGAGTGAGTTAAATATTAACTAATGAAGTTTATGTAAGGTTTCTCTAGATTGATTAATAATAGTTTTGTTTAGTTTATTATTTATTAATGTTTGTTGGGTCTAACAAATTATTAATAAATAATAGTATGAATGGTCTAAATAGTTATCAATTAATCTGATTAAAATTAATTGAGTTGAGATTAATTAATAACTGAAGTTTTGTAAAAGATAATAATCAATTTGGATTGGTCAATCAACGTACTTAGGAGGAATTTATTTGAGAAATTAATATTTGGTATTGGGGATTTATTATAACTTGTTATTATTAAAGTATTAATTTGAACATTGATGGAATGAAACATAGTTGACTTTTAATGTACAAAATTATCATTAGCTGACAATCATGTAGTTATTGACATAGCTACTAGTTAATTTAATCGTAGAATTATTTAAATCTAATCGATAATAGAGTTTTAATTGTTTAGTCGATAATAACGAATTCAAAAAATTTGTGGGTCACTTAATTGAAGGTGATAAGTCTTAATCTTAAAATTTAAATATTGAAAAATGCTTTGGGAAATTGGTTGGTGACATTAATTTTGAGGAAGAATGCAAATGTTATAGACAAGTATTTATCTTCGAATTATTTTAGGAAATTGTTTTAAAATAATAGAGGGATAATTCTATGCTTAATTCAAAGAGATAAATGGGTCGACTAGTAGATTAAACATAGAATCTTATACATTTGAAATATACTTGAAAATAAAATTGAGACATCCTCACTTTATTCAACTATGCAATTTTAGCAAACTCAAACATGTGCTTGCATTGTGTTTTCTCTATGCTTCTTGTTTTGGGTTTTTGGGTTGACTAGTGTTGACCAATTATAGGATGTCTACTAGAGGCTCAGGGGTTATGATTGTGATGTCATGATGATGTCTTTTGATCTTGATTCTTTATAAACCCAACCATGGTAATGTGATGGTATGCTCTATGAGATGTTTGTATTTATTGATTGTTATTGCTTATCAGTCTTCTTGAGTGAAGCTGAGTTATATGTATCTGAGACACTTGACTTGACCATTTTTAAGTCATCAATCAGTTATACTTGGGTTACTTTCCAGTCGCCTTAATGGGACTAAAGTGTTTTTTTTGATCTTGATGATATCATATTATGACATGTTTTGACTCGACTATTTTTGGAGTCTTCGATTAGTATTATTTTGAGATATTTTTGGTTGCTTGTTAAGAACCAATGATTATTGTGATTATCAGTGATACCTACAGGTACCAATAGAGAACTATTGTGGTCATGATTATCTATGGATGCTTTTCATTTGCTCATGGAGAATTGATGCTCTTTTTATGGATTATCTTTTGATATTTTTACAATCACTTGTATAGGACTATGGTGATTTTTTGATTTATGATCCATGAGCTTAGGGTAAATTATCTACTTGTAGTGCTGGGAAGTGGCTTGCAATGGGGGTCAGGGCCTTAAGTGGTTGCCAGGGTAACTCATTGTATGTTTTTTTAATAACTGAAAACATTTTTACTAAATGCAGATTAAATGAACCTAATAAGATAATTGTATGTTCTTGCCCATGCCTCGAGTGCTAGTACAGACTAGGATGGGAGTAGAGAAAATGCTTGGCTATGACCTTGCATTCCATAGTATGCCTCGTTAGTATGAGACGATACTAGTGGCCATAGAGGGATCACTAGGGGGCCAGGGTCTTTTGGGAGACTACCAAGGTAACTCTAGCATGATCTATACGATGACACTTTCTCGCTTGCATAGTAGGTTTCCTACATATCTTTGTTGTGCCTTTGGGATAAGATGTTGGTTTGTGATTGGAACCTTTGTGTTAGTATACTTTTAGGATTCCTAGACTTAGAGAGTACTCATGTTATGTGATTTGTTATCTTGTGATATGTGATTTGATATCCTGTTTGGGACTTGAGACTATCTCCTCAGTGTGGTGGGAGTGGACGATTTAGGTTCCATGTGATCAGGTGGTAGTGCTTTTTCACTCTTACCATTTGAAATTTTTCTGAGACATCATGGCTGATGCATTCTTTGTTGGCATCTATCTTCATGGATTATGATGGTGAACATGTATCCTAACATTGATGATTTACATATGTTAGATGATGTTATATTATTCTTTACCTTGCATGTTAGATTACTTTTTGCATATGATGTAGTATAATTTAGGAGTGACATTCCTATTATGTTAATACCGATGATCTCTTTGGCAATTTGGAACGTTATGCATGGAGGGATAGCTAGGATCCATGATGGTCTAATGATGCTATTTACGGTTGGGAGGAACCATGCACTTAGTTAGTTATGTTTGTAATTTATGGTTATCTCCTATGATGATGTATCATGTATAATTGTGGTTTCATTTATGTTATTGCATCATGGATTAGAGTTAGTATGATGATGTACTTAATTTACATGAATGTATATTCTTTTAAGCCTTTCATACCTTGTGGCATGTATAGTGGATGATTGAGCAATCAGAGATGTAATTTAAGAATGTTGGACTTTTCATTATTATTTCATGTGGATGTAGTATTAGATGGAAACATAATTAGATATGTTAGATGTGATTCAATGTTAAGGGATCCTTAAGAATGTAACCTATTATGTATGTTATGTTTACTTTCAGTTGAATGATGTTATTGCTTTCGTTACTATATGTATGCTGTAGTTTAACTTTCATTGTTTAAAAAAAAAAATGTTTCCAAACTTAGTGAAACTTTAGGTTAATTCTGTAGATCCCTTGGCAGGGCATTGCATAGGTGCCGAGCAATCTAGGATGAAACATGTGCCAAGCGCCAGTAGTCCAGTATGTGCCAAGTAACATAGAATCAACATATGAGTTTATGCCCTCAAAAACTCAGATGTAAACCATTTTTGGAGCTGACATATTAGGATTTCAAAGGAGAAAAAGGATAAGAATGAATCTTTTACATTTTCTATGCGATCAACATGCAACCAATCAAAAAAATGGAGAAGGCATGCAACCAATGAGAAAAATGCCAAAAATAAATAGAAACTTAAGATTCAATATGGATCATAAATCCATACTTAACCCTAAGTCTTCACAATATTTAAAAGGAGGTCAAAAACCCCATTGCATGTGTGGAAGAGAGTAGTGTGTGGCAAACTATAGCAAAATTCAGTGTGAAGTGTGAAAGACTTGGAGGAACAAAGTAGCAATTACACATCTAGTTGATTAGAATAGGACAAGGGATAAGTACAAAAATTAGATCAAGCAAGGGTCACATCAGAGAGAGTAGATCAAGTGCCTAAATCCAACAATTAAAGATTGCATACTTTCAGGTTTATTGTTCTAATACTTTCTTGCCATTGTATTAGATGTTGAAAATCCTACATTGATAGGTTAGCTTTATAACTAGGTGGGAGAACCTTTGGAGAATGTGATTGAAAATCCTATGGAATTAGGTGGCTTTAATAGCCTATTGTAAATCCTTTAACATAGTGACACTTCATGTAAAGTGTTTGTAAATCTTCTAACATGGTCACTATTAACACAATGTAAAGCCTTTCATAGGGCATACCATCAAAAGTGGTCAAACAATTATTGCTGCAATAATTTTGTGGGTATCATCCGCACCCCAGTTTTACATTCTTATTCCTAGAGGGTTTTTAGGTTACCAAATCTGATATTATGTGTGTTATGTGCAAGTGTTTTCTTTATGTTTACTTAATATGTTTTCATGCATACATCTTACTTTTAGTTATTTTATTTAAAGCATTAGAAAAGGTTAAAAGTGAGATACTTGTGATTCAACTCCCCACCCCCCTCTAAAGTACTCTTCCCATTTTAAACATTCCAATAATTGGTATCAAAGCTCTAGTTCTCACAAGGAGAAGCATAACAACTTAGAGAAAAGGTCTAAATATGGAAGTCTTCAAACTTGGGAAGATCATATACCATTAGGAGATTGATTTGCACCTCACTCTACACAAATTGGAAGAAGCTAGAGAAGAATTTAGAAAATCTTTAAAAAGAAGGAAGGATATAGCCATAGCTGAAAATGACATACACTACAAGGAGATTGATACCACACAAGTATTTTGAAATGGAGTTTCCAAGAAATTTGATGAAGCAATAGTAGAACTGATGGAGACAAACAAAGCACAAGCTAAATAAATCAAAATACTCAAGCTTGAACAAGAATCACAAGCCATAATGCTTTTTGAAGAGACTGAACAAAAGAAGAGAGCCATTGAAGACAAGGTCATGATAGAGGATGACAAGAGTAATCTTACCAATAGATAGGAGGAGAAGACAATTGAGTTTGAAAGGATCTCAAACATGTAGCAAGACACCTTAAGCTAGATGATGAATGCTCGTCATGAGCTAAACATGAAAGACATTGAGATTAGTAAATTGAAGATACAAAATGAGCAATTATAGAATGAATTGAAAAGAGAGAAGGATATAGAAGAAATATTCAACAAACCCAATGAGGTTATCATGTACTTTAAGCAACTACTAAAATCACCAAGAGCTAGTAATGATACTTTAGGACTTGCTTATGCTAGCACTAAGCAAGGAGAATCATCTAAGACTACAAAAGAAAGGAGTAACAAAGGTAAGTATACTAAACATACTTATCATTTTTGTAGTAAAAATGGACATACCTCTAATGTATGCAAGAGCAAGAACAGTCATCAGCATGATAGGCCTACCAATGCAAGCTTTTGTCACAAGTGTAAAAAGCAAGGACATCAAACACGTGAATGTAGAACTAGGACCATGAGGACACCAAGATTTGAAGGTCACTACTATAACTACAAAAAATATGGACATAGAGAATTTGAATGTAGATCAAAGCCTATGTGGACACCTAATCAGCTTGCAAAAGGAAACAACCATGGTCATCACTACAATTGGGATTACAAGACTAGGTATAGCTATCATTATTGTTAGGAGTATGGACACATTCCTAAAAATTGCATAAGGACACATTTCAAAGGGAATTACAATAGATGGTTAAGTCAAACTACATGTTTCAGTTGCTTGAAGACTAGACATATCAACAAGAACTACCCAACAAAGTCAAAAGCACCCAAGATAGGATTCAACAAAGGAAAAGAGAAGGTTGATTTTGAACAAATAAGAGGGTAAATGAACAAGACTTGAAAAAAGAAAGATGAGTGAAATACATTAGATGGAGAGATCACTTCACCCAAAAGGTCAAGTGATCACACTTCATCCAGCTAAGAAAAAGAAAGATGTATGGGACTGATATACAAAGTTATATCATACATCAGTTCCAAGACAAAGAAGTACTGCAAGGAAGAAATCTGCATGAGAAAGGATGCCAAGTCAAGATTTGAAATTTTTTCTGAACTATCCTCAAATGCCAAGTAAAACTCCAATGGATGTTGAGTTTCTAATAACAACCAAGTTGATGGTTGATGCCAAGTTGAGATATGTCAATAAAAGCCAAGTGAAGTTGAAAACTAGTAGAATCTAAGTAAATAAAATATAATGGGAGCTGAGTCATGTTGAATCCTTCAAGTGTCAAGTTTACAACTATATGCATGAAGTGTTTGATGCTAGGTTTTAACAGGTATAAGGCCAAATTTTGATCATTTTCATGGCATTCAAATGTAGAGAAAAGATGAGAAAAGAGTAGGAGCAATCATAGAGAAACTTTGAAGCCATTTCTATTGATTTCAGACAATCATTCAGCTACATTTCAAAGATCTCAGGTATTTATCAAGTGCCAAGCTACATAGAGTTATAGTTTTTAATATATTTAAACCCTAGTTCGGTAAAATGGCTTCTAGTTCAAGAAACCCCAAAGGAAAGGAGGGTCATGAGGTTCAATTAGTGAGTAATGAGGTCAAACAACTTGAGTTTAGGCTAATCCCAGAAGTTGCCTACTGAAACAACCCAACTAGCTCATTATCCATTATCCCACCTAAAGTTGTCATGGTGCAAGACGTGAGAAAATGTCATAACTACAAGATAGATGTAGTAAGTGATCTAGAAATATTCCAAGCCTATGATAAACTATGTGGGAACAAGATTCTAAAGGACAAATTCTAGATTGTTGAGAGAAAGGGTTTGACCAATGCCCTAGTTTACCCTACTGATTTCAAAACTTAATGCATGCAGATTGTCCTTAGCAAAATTCACAATGGATGTCTATAGCTAGAAATAGGACTAGTAAAGATCATAGAAAGGATAGTGCATAGGGTTACGGGTTTCCCAACCCTAGATCAGCTTAAGACCCTACATAGTGATTCCAAAGAGATCATTGAAAGTAATACTAGAGCCAAATGGAATAAGAGGAGTATTATTATTTATACTATCATTGATCCTCTTCTATATTTTTTTGTGAGAATAATATCCCACAAATATTATATCAATCCAGTAGATTGAATAATGTGTCATGTATAGTAGTTGATGTAGCCTACAAACTAGTGAAGAAAGATCACACATATGATCTGTTAGAACTTATGTTGCAACAAATTAATGAAAACCTAGGAGCAATAAGGAGATCAAAAGTTTCTTAATTCAAATTTGGTTTGATTCTTATGTGTAAATTCTTTTATGTTATGGAAGATTTTCTTTCTATAGGAAAGGTAAATTGGAACCCCAACAAAATTGTAATTACACAAATCAATGAGTTCATTGATCAAATGGGTGACAATTTAGAGGCACAAATGACAAGTTACTTTGAAGATTTTAAGAAATCCATGAAGCAAAGGTTAGAATACTAGTTTTCCTAATGGAAAAGCACATAAATGACATATGCTTCTTGGTTGACATTGATAACACCTATATCTAGGTAGCAATAACAAGAGTAAGATGGTTAAGGCCATTTAGGATAGTTGAGATAGACTTAAAGACAACTTCTATTATTAAGAAGAAAGATAAAATAGTAAAGAAGATAAAGAAGAAATTTGGAGCAAGTATTGAAGGAGAAGCAGTTGGTGAAGAAGAAGAAGAAAAAGTAGAAGGAGAAAGTGAAGAAGAAGAAGAAGAAGAAGAGCAAGGGCAAGACACAACAGAGTTGACTCATGGTTTAGGAGAAGACAAGGAAAAAGGTGCTGAGGAAGAAGAAGCCAAGGAAGCACCAATACCTACTGAGCAAAAGGAGAGAAAGGCTAAAAATCAGCCTCTAGCTTGGCCCAAACCTAAGAAGGTCACTAAGCTAGCTCAAGCTACGCCAGCTCCAAAAACAAGGGCTACTACAAGGGCATCCACACAAAAGGCCAAGGAATAATCAAAAGAGAAGAAGGCTAGTGAATAGCCCATTGAAGAGCCAAAGAAAAGAAGAAAGTATGTGGCATAGCCAGATATTGATGATGAAGAGAGAACAAATTCAGAGGACGATGACCAAAATAGAATGGTAAGTCATCCTCCAAAGTTTGCAATGGATAAACTTTGTGAAAAGATTAGGAATGCAAATTTAAATGATTTAAAGACTCCAAATTTTAATAACCTTAGTAGAGAAGAGAAAAATAAAATAGAAGAATCTATGTATGCCATGATGGTAGAAATCAAAAACACATCTCTAGAACTTGACAATACCATGCCCAAGGAACTATATGAGATAGTTGAGAATAAATGGCATTATTGTCTAAAAATGGAAAGGGAAATTAGAGAATCTACCCTAGCTCAAATAAAGCCTAACATGACAAAAGGAAAAATAAAAAAGGCTAATAAGAAACATGGTGGAAAATTTGCACCTAAGTATAGAGCCTTCAAAATCCTTCAAAACAAGATTGAGGATGTAGTGAATAAATCCACACAATTGTGGAAAACAATTTATAAGATAACTAATGATAAGGAAGAAGAAACAAATAAGGTAGAGACTAGTGCCAAAGAAAAGATAGAGGAAAAGAAAGTAGAAGAGAAGAAAGTGGATGTAGTGAAGCAAGAGGAAGCCACAAGAAAAGAAGATGAAGAAAAGAAGAAAGAGGAGGAAGATAAGAAAGTTGAGGAGGATAAATAAAAATTGTGAGGAGGAAGAAACACAAAAAGGAGAAGACATAGCAATAGCTGAATAGCAGAAGTAGCAAGAGGAATAGAGTGTGCAAGACACACAAATGCCACCTCCTAGCCCTCCTCATATAACCATCACACTTATAGAAAAAATAATTATTAAGGATGTTCCTGACAATTTAGCTTAGAACATCCATCCCCTAACTATAGAGTATCTCTCCAATATCCTTCACCAATCCAATTTATAGGCATAGTTATGAACAAGCCATATATTGGTGAGTGTAGATGAACTACATAAAGTAGTAGTAGCACCACAAAGAGAAAAGGTGAAACAACAAGAACCACCTTTCACCTACACAACTACCAGAACTAGAATCTTGATACTTCCACCACCTCCACTATTAGGTGACAACACATAGAATCCAAGCATAGAAGAAGGAAAATTAGATGAGAAGGAGGATACATCAAAAGAAAAGGAGCAAGCTACCATACAAACATTAGTAGAACTACCAAAGACTAGCACTTCAACAAAAACCCTTCTGAAGCTGAGCACTGAAGCCATTCCTTTGCAATTCTCAACTCTAGGCTTGAGTTCAACCGGAGTGGCAATGGTACTTCACTATGGAGACCTTGAATTATATGAAGATATTATAATACCCTCCTATGATTCCAAGACCATCACAATGGAAAAAATCAATGAAATGAAAAATGCATTAGATAGAAGGATGAGGCAAGATATACTTAGGAAAGAGTTCAAACACAAGAAAGCATTACATGAGATTAAGGAAATCTTTATGGATGCCTTCAGCTTGCAGTCACTAGATGAAGCAAAGTCAATAATAGAGCAACTATCAAATATAGTTGACCAAGTGACCAATGAAGACAAGGATACTAATGTTAAACTCATGGAATGGTCAGAAAGTAAATTTCAATAGAAAGTAAATGAAAAGATATCAAGTAGTATAGCACTTGAATAGGTTAAGTTGGCTAAGAAAATAGACAAGGTCAAAGCTGTACTTGAGAACATTTTCCCATTGTATAGAGAGTTGTGTGGATTTTCCAACTTCACACATGAAACAAGTCAGAGAATAATGAGCTTGAAAATAAATTTGAAACTTTCTAGCATGCAATTACCAAAGGAGCTAGCTCAAAGTGAGAAGCATTTTACAAAATTGGTTCACACTCAAAGGGAGTTAGTTGTACTCACAGTAGAGGAAGCCAATATAAAGGCTAAATTGATGCAGATTCAATCCTCTATCACCCCACATTTGAAAGTTCTCCACAAGTAGTAATTATATGTAGAAATAGTTTTAAAGAAAGATCCAAATCTTTCTACATTGGATGGACTTGTACATCTTGCTACAAAGACTGCCATCTAACAGAAGTCACTTGACATTGCTTTGGATAATTGGGATGGAGCTCTGAAAATAATAATGGAGGTAAATAGTAACTTTTTGGCTAAGTATGGTATTACTCCTTAGAACCATTTGACATTAGTGTCAAAAAGGGGGATATTTATGTTCAAGGGGAGATATAAGGGAGATATAAATTTTGATTACATTCTTTCATTCATTTTGAGAATAAAAAGGAAAGTTTGTAGATAGCCAAAAGGGGGAGATAAGTAATAAGACAAAAAGGAGGATATTCAAATTTTTTGGCAATAATATGGAAGATAGATCTATTCCATATAAGATCTGATACAAAATGTAGGAATTCCATAGCTCTAATAGATTAGATATAGAAAAAAGGTACAAAATACAAGAATAGGGTAGAAGAAAAAGAATGTCAAGGCACAATCAGTTCAAGGGGAGTAACAAGGTATTTTGAATTTTTTTTGAACTTTTGTACATATGCAAAACTGATTGGATAGGGTACTCATAAGGATAGATTAGTAATGTTTAGTTAAGTGTTTTTGACACTCATGTCAAAGGGAGAGATTGTTTGTCTTAGATGGTTTTGACAATTGAGTGTCAATACACTTAACCACTTTCTACATTGAAGTTGAGTACACTATATATGCCGAGCCACAGTGTGTGCTGAGCTAGATCTCCAACAGATGTTGAGTGACTTTTTGTGTTGGGCATTATATGAGTGCCAAGTGATATATAGGTATTGAGCCACAATTGATGCCAAGCAAGTTAGAATGCTTCATGTCCCGAGCAAGATAGAATGTAATAGGTGCTGAGCAATCTAGGATCAAACATGTGCTGAGCACTAGTAGTCCAGTATGTGCCAAGTAACACATAATCAACATATGAGTTTTTTCCCTCAAAAACCCAGATGTAAACCATTTTTGGATCTGACATAGAAGGATTTTGAAGGAGAAAAAGGATTAGAATGAATTATTTACAATTCCTATGCAATTAGCATGCATCCAATCATAAAATGGAGAAGCCATGCCACTAATGAGAAAAATGCAAGGAATAAGCGAGAACTTAAGATTCAATATGGATCATAGATCCATACCTAACCCTAAGTCTTCACAATCTTTAAAAGGAGGTTGAAAACCCCATTAAATGTGTGGAAGAGAATAGTGTATGGGAAAACTAAAGCAAAATTAAATGTAAAGTGTGAAAGACTTAGAGGAACAGAGCAAAAATTAAACATCTAATTGATCAAAATAGGACAAGGGATAAGTATAGAAATTAGATCAAGCAAGGGTCACATCAGAGAGAGCAGATCAAGTGCCTAAATCTAGCAATTAAAGATTTTATACTATCAGGTTTATTGTTCTAATACTTTCTTGCCATTGTATTAGATGTTGAAAATCCTATATTGATAGGTTAGCTTAACAGCTAGGTGGGAGAACTTTTGGAGAAGGTGATTGAAAATCCTATAGAATTAGGTGGGTTTAACAACCTATTGTAAATCATTTAATAGGATGACAATTCATGTAAAGTGTTTGTGAATCCTCTAACAAGGTCACTATTAACATAGTGTAAAGCCTTTAATAGGGTAGACCATCAGAAGTGGTCAAACAATTATTGCTATAGTGATTTTGTGGGTATCATCTCCACCCCAGTTTTACCTTCTTATTCCTAGAGGGTTTTTGGGTTAGCAAATCTGGTGTTATGTGTGTTATGTGCAAGTATTTCCTTTATGTTTACTTAATATGTTTACATGCATACATCTTATTTATAGTTATTTGATTTAAAGCATTAGAAAAGGTTAAAAGTGAGATACTTTTGATTTAACACCCCCTCCTACCCTCTTAGAAGTACTCTTCCCATTTTGAACATTCCAACAAATGTAGGAAATGTTCTCTCTAATTTTGTTCATGCCACAAAAGTGGCACTCAGTATTGTGAGATCACCCTCCTAGAAACCCTAGATTGATAATTAGTGAAGGTTTCTATGCAAAAGGAAATTGGTTTTCACAGAGAAAACATGTTACCTCATTGAGTAATGTCTTTGAATTTGACATTGGAAAGTTGGTCATCCTTGGTGTTTTTATGGATGATGTCTTGTTATCAATATTGGCCAAAAAGTATTCTCTTGTTTTGAGAGTTGTGAATAACTACATAGGAGATAACCTATTTCGGGTGGTAGCTGAAGTGGTTAGAGAAGTCTTCATGTTGAACCCTAACCACACATTGCATTAACAGATTGACTTGGATGACCTACAAGAAAGATATGATTATCAGATAGTATACCTTCATTGAAGACCATTATAAGAACACTTTGTAAAGGTAGGGCATATTTAACTAGTAACATCTTATACCCAATAAAATTTACTAAAGAAGAAATCCAAATCCTAGGGCACATGCCATTTATATCTCCCTCTTCAAAATATTTGGTATGGTTTAGCAAAAACACATCTAAGGGTCTCTAGGTTTTATGATTTCTTAGACATTGTGGTATGTTATTAGTTTGATTTTTTTTTTTTTAACCTAGATTAGGAGATTCATAATTGGTTAATAGGCATCAACATGGGTAAGGTTGAAGAGCCCTTTTGTTTGTATTCATTTATAATGTACATGTGCTTGTTCAAGGGAGTTTATATTTTTGCAAAAGACATGAAACTAGAGTTAGAGAAAAATGGGGAGAAGCTACTAGTTTAGCTCTGGAGTGTAGACATGACATGGGAAGCCACATATGCCATTTTTTTTCATTTTGATACATAATTTTCCTCAAAGATGAGGATTTTGATGACTAGAGACAACCCTAGGATTCCCCAAACCTTATTAGAGGTGATTAGACCTAAAGATCATGCTAAGGGCTTGAAAGCTAGTCATAGATGGGGGGATATTATCCCTTACTCTACTTTAATTATATTTAGAATATATAATCTCCAAGGGAAGCCTCATGTCCTACCATACCATGTATCTTCAAAGGTATGAATTATTGAATTCTTATGAAAGGTATGAGGACTTTAAGAGAGGGAGATGGTAGGAAGATCAAGGTGAACAATTTCCCAAATTTTATGGTCATCCACAATTTTGTTCTTAGCAAAGGAGGATGGAGACACTTAGGTAAGTTTTTGGATAGATACTAATGATGAAAATAGATTAAAAAGATCATTATTGAGAGGGATTGTTGAAACCAGATTGAAAGAGGGGGATTGTTGAGGAAGACTATGCATTTCAATCATTGTTTTGTCACTAATGTCAAACCTACAATTTTCTTATAAGAAAACTACTTATAAGATTCAAGTATTATCACTTATTTGATTGATGAAGAGGATTTGATCAAAAGATGTAACAATAGCACCTAGAGGAATGAATTACAAAAACTAGTTAAGACAATGATGACATGATGTATTACTAATCTACTTAAGGTTACAAAGGCTAGTTATAGTAAGAAATTTTAAAAGAACAAGTTACACAAAGTTTGTCTTCCAAGCTTAACTGAGTGGATAGTAGTTATTGAGCAAACACAGAGCAAGCCAAGTAGAAAAATATTTTGAGCCCAGTAAATGCTTATTCTAGTGTATGCCAAGTAGAATAGTGGATGCTGAGAAAAGTTTAGTTGATGTTGAGCTCTAGTAAACTTTAGTTCATGTTGAGTAATTTCATATTGGATGCTAAGCAATGTAGTATGTGTTGAACATCAGAAGCTTGATAATGTTGACTAGCTACATTATTTAAAATATTTTGGATTCAATGAATTTGAGATAACAAGTTTGTTTTCCCAAATTGTGTGAACCAGGTCAAAGATAAGGTTGATGAGTTGGTGGAACATGATTCAAGGTAAATCATTTTTAGTTGAATTTAATGTTGATTCTAGGAGAATTTTCTAGAAAAGATATGAGATATAAGGTAGATACATTGTATCCTACCTAATCCATCCAAACCCTAAATGGGACAATGGAGAATGATTGGAAATATATCTTAATTCCTATTTATAGGAATGGTTGGTCATGAAGCAAGGTTGTCATGTGCAAGAACCTAAGGGAGACATAGAGTCAAGGGTTTTGCTTCATCAAGTGATCTAAGAAAAGAGTCTATAATGGCATGTTAAGGAAGAATACTTAAAGAGATAAATGTTTGAAAGGTGAACAAGATATTAGAGTTGCAAAGTAGGAAGACCAAGTAGAATTGAGGACTAAATAGTTATTTGTAACCTTAAATGAAGTTGTGAATTGTATTAGATCAAAGTCTTACTATTAAGTTCTCTAACAATTGCATCAGTCTAGGGTAAATCCTTTGGATTAAGGTTGACCTAATGATCATTTGTAAATCCTTTAACTGGGTGACATTCCATGTGAATGGTCTAAAGTACTCTAACAAGGCTCAGTTCTAATTGAGTGATTGAAATCCTTTAATGTGGCAACATTTAACAGTGTGCATTGTAACCTTTAATAGGGTTGACCTTTCACAGAGCATCACTTTAGAAGAGTGAAAAGAGTAGCATGTTACTGGTGTTTTTTTCCAAATTGGGTTTCCATGTAGATCATTGTGTCAAATATATTGATGAATCTATCATGTTTCATGGTTTACATTTCTAAAAGTTGATTTGACACTAACCTACAAGTTTTAAGTGATTGCATAATCTTATGGATGCATGCATGAGTATAAATGTTTTATGGTTTCACTAAGATGTGAAAAGTTTTATTTATACATCTAGGCCTTGGATAACTAATTCACACACCCCCTCCCACCTCTCTCAATTATTCTAAAGTATTCCAACGATTAGTATTAGAGCCATCTTCTTAAGAGGACTAGTTTAAAGGTACTAGAAGCACAAAGATCAAGATGTCAAAAGGAGAAGTACCCAAGTTTAGTAGAGATAACTTTCCTACATGGAAATGTTTGATGAAGCTTCACCTTGGATGACTTGGAGATCATGCACAATCCACCATTTTTAGGAGCATGTTGATCTTTCTGGTGCCCCAACTACTAATGATATGAAGAAAAAGAAAGAACATAGCCAAACAATGTTTGAGATTGCCTTTGCAATAAGTTATGCCAAATTTGATGATATCAAAGGTCTTGATAACACAAAAAACATGTGGGATGCCCTAACCACTATCTATGGAGGAGATGCAAATATTCTAAGAGCCAAAGCCAAAAGTCTAAAAGGTAAGTGTAATGATATGAGAATGGAAGAAGGTGAGAATATTGCCCAATATGTTGAAAGGATAAAAGAAGTTGTCAATACAATAAGAGGAGCTACTGGTAATATAGATGATGATATTATACTAAGTAAAGTTTTAAGGACATTATTGCCTATATATGCTATTAGTGTTTATACAATTAAAGAATTGAGACGTATTCTAGGGAATAAGTTATCACTTGAAGGTCTAGTAGGTAGACTCACTACTTTTGAGCTATCTAACTTTGATAATTACAAACCTAAAAAGATCAAGAATATGATTTTAAAGCTAAGGTATCATTAAAGGAACTTGATGAGAAGAAGAAGAAAAAGAAGAAGATCTTTAGTGATAGTGATACAGATGAGGAGGATGTCAAATAACTTGAAGCACTACTGGAAAGAAGATTCCACAAAGGTAAAGAAAATTTCAAAGGTAAGTTTACCATAACTTGTGTCAATTGCAATGAGGTTGGTCATATTGCTACTAGATGTCTAGAGAAGAACTATAGAGGTGGTGACAAGTACAAGGGTAGAAGAGATGAAGACAACAAAGATTACAAAGACAAAGGCAAGAATTCTTTCTACACTATTAAAGAGGAAAGAAAGGATGAATCTGATGAACATGATGATGTGGTGGTGTATGTTGCAATGAATGATGAATTTGATGAAGATGAGGCAATTGAACTTGTGACTTGTGTGAACAAGAATGATAGATAGATCATTGATAGTGGATGTTCACATCACATGACTGGAGAATAAAGTAAGTTCATTACCATGAATTGTTATGATGGAAATAACATAAGATTTGGTAATGATGCACCATGTTTGACGAAAGGAAAAGGTTCTATAAAACTCACATATAAGATTTTATGTGACAATGCTTATTGTAGGATTTGAGCAAATATGAAAATTAAATGCATAAAGCACAAGAATACTTGCATGTAGAAAACTTGTCACAGAGAAGAAAAAAGACAAGAAGAGGCAAGGATTTGGTCTAAAAATACAAAAAATGTATATTCAGGTGAAGAAGAGATTAAAGAGAGTATGAAAGACAAAGAGATCAATCCGTATAAAAGGAGATTCAAACACAAAAAAGGGTAACCTAATAAGTTACTAAAGGTAAACTAAAGGTGAAAGCTATTTAATAATTATTAAATAATTATTAAATAGAGAAAGCTAAAAAACACATAAAGTAAAATTTTAAGAAGGGAGAAAAGTTAATTTAATAAATGCAATTAAATTATCCTTTTTCTCTGACACCCCCCTTTAAGATGAGCAACAATGTAGCTACAAACAATGCAAAAAGAGCAAGGAACTACAATGCAATGCTAAAATCAAACATGGGTCTCGACAAAAAGGCCTGATGAGGTACCCAATCACAATAAAATCTCTATGAAATAGAGAAATGGAGAGAACCAAGTGAGAAAAACTCTACTCCAAAAAGAGATAGCTGAAAAATCTAGTGAAGGACTGAGGAAGCCTCCAACTAGAGTAATGTCCTAGAAAAATAGGAACAAATAGTGATCATGAAAAATATCACTAAAGCATGTAGAAGTTGCAAAGCTCTATCAAAAAATAACTATTGGTCTGAAGAACCTCCACTGAAATAAAACTTGACCAAGTAGAGAAGACTATAATCTGCATTAAATTGGGAGGAAAACAAAGGCAAACAACTAAAGTCAAAAATTTAGATGGTTGATCAATTAAACTAAGGCTACAACCAAAGTAGGAATGAAAAGATGAATGTCTATATGGTAGATGATCCATCTCACCAAAATGCATAGGTACCTAGCCACTACACTCACCTAGTACATAGGATCAAATATTGAATACATAGCTCACTCCAACAAACCAAGGAAGCATGAGAAACAATAGAAGAATCCCCCCAAATGTAGATAGGGTGAGGTGATGGGCAACTTAAAAAGTGGGCTGAAGAAGAATTGCAAGTCAAGGAACCATGATCAATAAGAAGATAAAAGTATATAAGTGTATAGTGAGGTGATCAATCTTAGACATGTCATGAGGCTAATGTCATAGAAGCGACACTCACTGAACAAAGGAAGATGGCAAACTAAGGCAAACATCAACCACCCATGGCACTTTATCAGAGTAGTGCATGTACAATAAGGAACAAGATATAATGGATTCCAAGAATACAATAATTTGCATGAGTGTCCTTAGATGATACTACTTGAATTAAAAGGAAAAATAAGGCAAACAATTGAAACAAAAAATACATATGCAGTATGGCACTTTATCATAGTGCTTTTGGAAGAATTCATACAAATAATGTCTAAATGGATTAGAATTCAAAAGATAATACAAGTCATGACGAATCATCTAAAGCAATGAAATCAATCCCTAAACTTGAAATAACCAAGATATCCACTAAAATGCAAAAATGCAAAAGACTAAATAGAATGTGCCTAGAGTAGAATCTGGAAAAACAACCAACATCACTAGAAAGATTTTGGAAAGAGCTTTCCAATAATATAAAGAATTCTCAAATTGGAGATCAGATGCTCAAGATATGTCCTCCATACTGCAAACCTAAACTTCTAGATTTGACTACCAAAATAGGCAACCAAACTGTATCAAAACTCAAAATCACCTACACCAATGTCTTCTTCTTAGAACTAGCTTTTTGTTTTTAGATTGAAAAAATATGTCCATATGCTCAAGTTATGGAAAAAAAACCAATAGGGCCCGTAGAAATGTGCAAAAATATATTTTTTAAATAAAAAATAATTTTAAAAATTTTAAAAATACATCGCCATAGCCGACAGAGTAGTGATTGGGTAGAGAGAGGTGGACGATGGTAGCAAGGGGCCGGTGGTCCAATTGGGTGGAGCCATTGCATAACTGCTGGCAAAGCCACTAGTAGAGCCGCTAGACGAGCCTTCAGTGGTGACCATTGCAGTAACTGCTATAGAGTTGCTAGTGATTTACTAACCACAGTGGCATAAAACCACTAAATTTTAATTATTATCTTTTGTAAAAATCCACCTTGTAATATGTGCCAAAGGTAGTATGGTCCTACCAGGCAAAACATTTTTCCTCCCAAATCAATTTTGTCCAAAACATACAAACTTTATATGGAAACAAGGGTTTTGTTGCCTTTTAAATCCATCTATGAGGTCTATTTGGCCTCAAACTGCTCTGAAAATTAGTGACCTCTATTTGCTTAGGAAATACTCAATAAACTCTAGATCTAATTCATCAAACCTTTGTTCTCCCTTTTCCTCTAAATACTGAACAAGCTATAGTAGATCTAACTCTAATACCATTTAGGATTTGAGAAAATATGCAAATCAAATCCACAAAGCCCAAGAATACATGAATGTAGAAATCCTATCATGAAGAAGAAAAAAGAGTATGAGAATAGGCAAGTTTTTGATCTAAAAACACAAAAATTGTATATTTAGATAAAGAAGAGATTAAAGAGATTATGAAATACAAAGAGATCAATCCTTATAAAAGGAGATCAAAAGTTGAAAAAGGGTAACCTAATAAGTTACTAAAGGTAACCTAAAGGTGAAAGCTATTTAATAATTATGAAATAATTATTAAATAGAGAAAGCTAAAAAATGCATAAAGCAAAATTTTAAGAAGGGATAAAAGGTAATTTAATAAATGAAATGAAATTATCTTTTTTATCTAACACTTACTATGTTGAAGGACTTAACTATAATTTGTTAAGTATGTCACATCTGAATAATTTGGGATGTAAGGTTGAGTTTGAAAACAAGATTTCTAAGATATATGACACAAATAGGAAACTAATTAGAAAGGTTGATCAAACAAGAAGTAATCTATTCTATCTTGATATAGAGGATGCTACTTGTCTTGTTGTGAAATTTGGTTATGTATGGCTATGGGATAAGAGGTTATGTCATGTTAACTTTGATAACTTGGTTTGTATTAGTAACATGAAAAAAAGTAAAGGTTTGCCTAAGTTGAAGAATCATGATAATGTAATGTGCAAACAATGTCAGTTAGGAAAAATGACAAAGTCAAGTTTTAAGAGTAAAACTTATGCCTCTAAAGGAATACTATCGATTGTTCATATTGACTTGTGTGGACCAATTGATGTGAAAATCTACAAAGGAGTTAAGTACATTACGTAATTTGTTGATGACTATTCTAGGATGATGAGAATTATGTTTCTGATATAGAAATTTGATGCTTTCAAAATGTTTATGTGGTACTTAGCAAGAGTTGAAAAGGAAACATGTAAAAGTTTGAACTATTTGAGATCTAATAGAGGTGGATAATTCACATAAAAAGAGTTTGAGATGTTTTGTAATGATAGAGGAATCAAAAGATAAACATATAACCCTAGAACACCTCCACAAAATGGAATAGTTGAAAGGAGTAACATATCTATAATGGATTGTGCTAGAACTCTCATGATGGAGAACAATGTTGCTCTAAAATATTGGAGAGAAGATGTAAATACAATTGTCTATACCCTGAACTATGTGAAAATCAAGAAAGATACTTATTCAACACCTTTTGAACTATGGTATGGATACTCACCCAATGTAAAATATATTAAGGTATTTGGAAGTAAAATTTACCTTGTTAAAGATGTTAAGAATTGTAAACTTTATTCAAAAATTGAAATTATATTCCTAGTATACTCCACAAGAAGTAAAGCTTATAAGTGTTTAAATACTGGCACTAACAAAATTTTTGAAAGTGCAAATGTGAACTTTGATGAATATACAAAAGTTTATGTGGCTAAAACTATGAAAGAAGCAAAAGAATACAAATCATTTGTATATATTTATGAAGGTATGCTTACTAAAGAAGATGGTGCAAATCAAGCTACAAATCAACAAAACATTTCAATGACTGTCAAGCCACACCCTACGAATGACGAGTTGCATTCAGGAACCAAACAAAATTTAGATGCCAAGTTATAGAATGAGTTGGATGCACATTTTGATTCTAATATTAGTGAACATGAAAGAGATGTTGAGCTACCTAATAGAGATATACACAATGATTCTGAAGTTTAAAGATAGAATGAAGAAACAAGAGTTGAACTAAGCTTGTTTAAGTTTATCAAAAGACATCATCCTGCTACTCAAACCATTGGAGATAAAGATGCTATACCAATGACAAGAAATAGATTAATAATTGATACATGTTTTCTATGCATGAAAGAACCTAAAATAGTGAGAGATGTCTTAGATGATGATGACTATAGTAAAGCCATGGAAGAAGAGATCGAACAAATAGAGAAGAACAAAACACGGAGTCTAGTTCCTAGACTAGAAGACAAAAATGTGATTGGTATAAAGTGGGTATTTAGAAACAAGATAGATAAAAATGGTGAAGTCACAAGGAATAAAGCAAGACTAGTTTGCAAGGGATATGCACAAGAAGGAATTGACTATGGAGAGACATTTTCTCCTGTTTCTAGATTGGAAGGTGTAAGAACTTTACTTGCTCATTTTTCATACAAAGGTTTCAAAGTCTATCAAATAGATGTCAGATCTACATTTTTGAATGGTATATTAGAGAAAATTTTTTACATAGAACAACTAGAAGGTTTTTTTGATGTTAACAATAAGAACATAGTATGTAGGTTACACAAGGCTCTATATGGTTTGAAACAAACACAAAGAACATGTTATGAGAGACTTCATAATTATTTGGTGAAGATTGGATTCAAAAGGACTAATGATAACACCAATTTGTACATGAAGATAGAAAAAAGGAAAAGGTATTTTTTTATCTAAAATTTTCATTGATGATGTCATATTTGGAGGTCAAATGTAAGGATTTTGCAAATTAGAGGAAGCAAGAATTTGAAATGTCTATGTTTGGAGAGATTAAATTTTTTGTGAGTTTATAAGTATATCAAATCAAATATGGTATATACATCACTTAGTCAAAATATGTCAAGGAAATATTGAAAACTTTTGGATTAGAGGATTCCAAACATATAAGTACAGCTATGGTGATAGGACATAGGTTATTAAAGAATGATGATTCAACTGAGGTGAATCAAACATTGTACATGTCTATGATTGGAAAATTGCAATATGTAGTACACAACAGACCTGATATTGCATTATCTATAGGGATAATTTCAAGATGCTTTGCTAATCTAAGGAAGAGTCATTTAATGGTTGTGAAGACAATAATGAGATATCTAAAAGGAACAAAAGAGTTTGGTCTATACTATAAGAAGAATGAAAATTTTTAATTGAGAGCCTACACTCATGTTGATTGGGCTAGAAACATTGATGATAGAAAGAGCACCAATGGAGGAACATTTTTCTTAAGAAAGAGACTAGTTACATCTAGCAAGAAACAAAATTGCATTGCACAATCCACTACTAAAGTTGAACATGTTGTTGCTATTGTAAATTGCACAAACATTGTATGGATCAAACAACTACTCAAAAGTATGAAGGAAGAGATCACAGAACTAGTGATACTTTACGGTGATAATACTAGTGCTATCAATATGTCAAACAATCTAGTGATGCACACAAAGACAAAGCACATTGCAATCAAGTACCATTACTTGAGAGAATTAGTTAAAGATACAGAGGTGAACATGGAATATGTCAACACAAAGGAACAAATTGTTGTTATGTTCACAAAAGTATTACCTAAGGATGCTCATGAGTATCTAAGATAAACTAGAGGTAACACTATGAAAGGCTATCTAAGTAATAAGAGGAGTGCCCTACATCAAAAAAGATGATGTTCATATGTTACACATTGATGCATATGCTCTTACTTTAGGAGCTACTTAAAGTAATCAAAGAGCTAAAATTTCAAATCAGTCACAAGCAAGGTGATAGAGGGAGAAAACTAAAGAAACTAAAAAGTTTATATCTATCATGTTAAAGATGAAAATCTTTGGCATTGTTGTCAAAGAGGGAGATAATCTTCTAATCAAGCTAGTAATAAATGTTGAAGGAGAGTTTTACTAATCAAGAAAGATTATATTAAGAAATTATTGTCAAAGAGGAAGTGTTTACTAATCCTTAGAGGGAGATAACTATTGAAGGAGATAGTTGTTGATCATGAGAGCATAGGAAGAGAAATCCTAATATTTACCTAGTCAAAGGGAGATATAGTAAGAGGGAGCTATAAGAAATAATTTTGTAACCTAATCAAAAGATGAAAGTTGCTGATAGAGGGAGAGATTTCAATACAAGGAATTATTTTCTTTTTGGTATTATCTTACTATTTTAACCTAGTCAATTTAGTTGATGAAATATGTTTATCATTTGTTTGATTTGGTATATCAATTCGGTTTGCCATCAATGCTAAAGAGGTAGATTGTTGAAAATAGATTGATTGTTGAGAGAGATTGTTGAAACTAGATTGAAAGAGGGAGATTGTTGAATAAGGCTATGTGTTTCAATTATTATTTTGTCACTGATGTGAAACCTGCTATTTGTTGATAAGGCAACTGCTTATAAGATTCAAGCACTATGACTTATTTGATTGATGAATAGGATTTGATCAAAAGATGTAACAATAGCACCTAGAGGAAAGTTTGAGTTATGATTATGTAATGAAGTACAAGAATTAGTTAAGATAGTGATGACATGATGTAATGGTAATCTACTTAAGGTTACAAAGGTTGTTTACACTAAGAAAGCTTAGAAGAAAGAGTTATAAAAAGTTTGTCTACCAAGCTTGACTTATTGGATAGTAGGTGTCGAGTAAAGATAGAGAAAGTAGAGAAAAAAATTAGTTGGAGCTGAGTAAATGCTTATTCTAGTGTATGCCGAGTAGAATAGTGGATGCCAAGTAAAGTTTATTTGATGTTGAGCACTAGTTAACTTTAGTTCATGCTAATTGGATGTCAAGCAATGCAATATGTGTCAAGCATCAAAAGCTTGATAATGCTAAGCTACTACATTATTTAAAAGATTGTGGATTTGATGAATCTAAGCTAACAAGTTTGTTTTCTTAGATTGTGTGAACTATGCCAAAGATAAGGTTGATGAGCTAGTGGCACAAAATTTAAGGTAAAGCATTTAATGGAAAATTTAAAGTGGATTCTTGGAGACATTTCTAGAAGAGATAAGAGATACAGTGTAGATACATTGTATCCTAACTAATCTATCCAAACCCTAAATTGGATGATAAAGAATCTTTGGAAAATATCTTAATTTCCTATTTATAGGAATGGCTAGTCATAAAGCAAGGTTGTCATGTGCAAGAACCTCAGGGAGACAAGGAGTCAAGGTTTTTTCTTCATCAAGTGACCTAAAAGAATAGTCTGCAATGGAATGTTAAGCAAGAAGGCTTAAGGAGATGAATACTTTAAGGGTAAACAAGCTATCAGAGTTGAAAAGTATGAAGGCGAAGTAGAATTGAAGACTAAATAGTGATCTATAAATTAAAAATGAAGTTTTAATTTGTATTAGATCAAATAATTACTATCACTCTCTAACAATTATATCAGTCTAGGGAAAATCCTTTAGATTAAGGTTGACCTAATAGTCATTTATAAATCCTTTAACTGGGTGACATTCCATGTGAATAGTCTAAAGTCCTCTAACAAGGTTCACTCCTAATAAGGTGATTGAAATCCTTTAATATGGTCACACTTAAAAATGTATATTGTAACCTTTAATATGGTTGGCCTCTAATAGGGCATCAATTTAGAAGAGTGAAAAGAGAAGCATGTTACTAGTGGTTTTTCCCAAATTGGGTTTTCATGTAAATCATTGTGTCAAATGTGTTGATGAATCTATCATGTTTCATGCTTTACATCTTTGCAAGTTGATTTGATAGTAACCTACAAGTTTTAAGTGATTATGTAATGTTATGGATGCATGATGAGTATAAATGATTTATGTGTTCACTAAGCTATTTAAAGTTTTGTTTATACATCTTTTCTTTGGATAACTAGTTCACCCCCACCAGTTATTCTAAAGTATTCTAACAACCAAATGGCCAAGTCCCATCCTTGCTTCATTAATTCAAAAGGTTTTTATGATATGTTTTAAAAAAAAATTAAGGCTAAATCATATGGACAAATAATTTACTTTCCTAAAGATACTATTAAGAATGAATTTTATTTACAAGAGGAGGAAGTAAAGAAAGAAAAATTAAAGGTTTATAGTAGGGTTCTCAAATTTTTTAATGCCCTAGATAAGAAGTATGACCCCATACCTACTAGAAAATACTGGGAAGATAAGATTAAAAAAAAACCCATGGCTCGTTTTGTTGGGATTATGCAAACTCTAAATGAGAAGAAAGAGATGCTAATAAAAGCATACCTAGATCAAGCCAGGGAGATAGAGAAGAGAATGACTAAAAAAGTAATAAGCCCAAGGAAGTACACCCTATAGAGGAAAAAAGGGTATGCAATGGTCATAAATTCTATGGGGGTATAGCCTATTCTTTATATACAAGGCAATTTTAGACAGCCCACCCTCAACATCAATTGTACAAAAGGACAAAAAATGGAGTAAGGCTTTTCATCTAGAGCTAAGGAATATTACCCATCATAGACCCCTATCCATTTTGCTAGTGAAGACTCATTAAAGGAGAAACTAAAGCAGATAGAGGGTTAAGATGATGTATTGATAACTACATTAGAAGTAGAGGTGGGAACACTTGAGTAACCTCCAGTGCCACTTTTACCCCTTATAGTTGACAATTTCAAGGGGAAGGAGATATATCCTATTCTAGAGTATGCTACTAGATTTTTTTTGGATGATGACAATTTTTGTAAAATCTAGAGCTTTCATCTAATTTTTATGGAGGAGCAATATTGCAAATTTTGTGGCAAATTGTAAATAGGTGAAAACAAAGAAACCTAATATAAATGACTTTGATATAGAAGAGGAAATAAAGACTAACTTATTGCAAGAGTTTAGTCAGATAACTCCTTTAGTGGGAAGACAATTACTAAAGGATTTGGGAGTGCTTATAGTGCCAAAGTGGGACATTGCTAATGTAGTGTGATAGGAGAAGGAAACAAAATTTAGAATTGAAGAAGAGGTTAAGGAAGCCCATTAAGGGGTAAAGTATAGCAATGATCACAAGGCCTCGGTTATATGGTATATATAAAAAAAAGATAAGGCAAGAATACAAGAAGTCTTAGATACTAAATACATAGGAAGCGTAGTGGTATATAGGTTTAGAGAAGTGGACAGTGAGCAAGTTTCCCAAATGAATAAGGAAATGGCTAATTTTGGTGTGGAGGTAGCTGCCAAAGACAAGAATAAATTTCTTGAGCTGAATGCAAAATTCAAAAAGGTGTTAGAGGCATATGAGGAGAGGGGAAGAAGAATAAATGAGATGGAGAAAGTTATAAAAACTTACAAAATAAACAAGGAAAGAGAAAGATGGGAGAAGAACCTAGCCAAATTTTGATTGCTTCCTCCTTGACTCTCTCACCTCCCACTAAACCTATAATAGAGACCCTAGCTACACCTCAACACTAAGGAGGTACTAATGCAAAGGAATTAGATGAAGAATAAAAGACAAAACTATGGGTACTACATGTAGAATTATGTATCCAACATGAAGATAGAATAAGGGACACAATTTTGTTTCTAGTAGATAGAATTAATTAGCCCCTTCTCCATTTAGAATTGTCAAGGACAATAGATGTATGAAAATAATTATATTGAAATGAAACCATCTTGAGGAAAATATTGAATAAATGGATTAGTAAGAATGATATCATAACTCCTTGGTGTTACTCTATTATTGATGTAATTGATGACTAGATTCAGAAAACTTTTGACTAGGAAAATGATCTACTTATTTTTGACCAAAAAAGAGATATGTTGCCAAAATGGAGATGTGTTGCAAAGAAAATTCAAAATATATTTCTCAAAATATCTTAGTAAGAATTTTGATCTCTTTCCCCTTGTGCTGAAGAGCTTAGGAATCATAAAAGAAAAGGAGCAATGATATAATGAGATAAAAGAGTTAGTGAGGATCATGCTAAATGATATAGTTGTTAGAAACAATAATCCACCAAGATAACTGGGGGGTGGGGGGTGAATCAGTTATCCAATGATTAAAACATTTATATTCTTTAAAAAAACTTAACCATTCAACCAAAATAAACAAAAACCATAATAGGATGCATGTAGATAATTACACTAGATATGTTGACTAGGGAAACTCTTGAACAGAGGGAAAACCCTAGTGGGAATGATTCCCACAAGATGATGTACTAATATAAATATTCCTTGTTAGAGGATGGACCCTATTAGGATTCTATTACAATATTTAGTATAGTGAGCCCCTATTAAGAGACTTTGAATCCATGTTAGGAGATTCCAACCCTATTAGGTGCTATGGTATAATTTATACAAGAAGAGCCCATTGCCCAAACATGCAATTTCAACCACAAGAAGAGCTCATTGCTCAAAAAAATAGTTTACTAGTATCTTCTTCTTTCCTCTATCCTTTCCTCTATCCTATCAAATAAACCAATAACTGTTAGACCTTGTAGACTAGGTCATGAATCTTAGATCCAAATACCAAACCTTGGATCACTTAGCAAAACCTTAATAATGAAGTTTCCTTCACTTCCTCACTACTCTTATCAACTTCACATTTCACATTTTGTGCTACTTATCATTGATCATTCAATCATCACATCACACCTCATGATAAAGGAAAATGTCCTTCCTTTATATTGAGTCCGTAAAAAAATTCCTTGGGTTAGTTCCTAGTCCCTCTCAAATAATTCTAAAAGGACCACATTTAGAACATGTTACACTTAGCAACAACCTTAATCTTGTGCTTTTCAACTTGAATAACTTTTTTTTCATGCAATATTATGATGAGTGATTTTAGCCTGCTCATCCTCAATGTGTCTTCTCAATGTCCTCAACCTTGATCCTCAAGATATCAAATCTACTAGGACATACAACAAGTTTACTAGAACATTCCTTTGTAAAATCTATCTCAAAACAAACATCACCAAAACTTACATAACTTCTTAGATATAATTATGCATTCTTCTTCTAATGTTAATTGAATATACTAGATACTCCAAAGTATCTCCCATAACCTCTTGTAGTTATCATGCTCAACTAGCTATCCGTACCGACTTGATCATTTTATTGTTTTTCTGTTAGATGCCATAGAAGACATCAAACATGCTATGTTGACATCAATGAAAAACTAAATCATGAATGTAACATATAATCAAACCAATCTTCCAACAATCTTCCCCTTTGTCGTTGATAGCAACATAGATGAAAAACATCTAGTTTTATGAATACCAAAAAAAGATGTAGACATTCTTCAAATCCTCTTCATCAATCATACTCCCCCATTAATATACCTCAATGTGCTCCCTACCAAATTGTCATTACAAATACTATGCTTATGTCAAACATCTTCCTTGGCATACTTCCAAACTTCTCCTCTAGTATAATACTTTCTTGCTATACTTTCCCTCATAGTATGATGCCAAACATCTCCCTCATAATATGATGTTTTTAATGCCAAACTTCTCCCCTATTGACATCAATGGAAAAATTTTTAGCAACCAAGATCTCTACATTAAACTCTACAATAAATAATACTTACTTAGCTTGAGTGTCAAGAGACACTATTCAAAACAATATCAACAAGGGTACTAGATGACTCTGTGATGTCCCCCGATATAGGAAGCATTAGCGTCTGGTCCAGAAAAACAATTGTGCTTTGTTACCCTAGACTGATGCACTATTGCATCTTCTTAATCTAACATAGGAAGGGGCATAAGCCCAAGCATACCTCACAAATACTCAAAAGTCTCTTTTGGAAGAGGCTAAGTGAATATATATGCAATTTGCTCTTTTGTGATCACATAGTCCAATCTAATTTCCTTTTCTACAAATTTTTCTCTCAACATATGATACTCAATAGAAATTTTCTTAGTCCTCAAATGCAATACTAGATTCTTAGACATATTTACCATGCTTGTGTTGTCACAATGAATAATAACTGGTGCACTAATTTATATCCTTATATCCTTTAGCATTTGCTTCATCCAAATTACTTGATTGCAATTATTTGCTACTATAACATACTCTACTTCTATTGTACTTTGAGATGTATGACCCCACTTCTTTCTTAACCAAGAAACCAATCTTCCTCCAAGAAAGAAAGCTTCTCTACTTGTGCTCTTTCTGTCATCCATACTATCTACCAAATCTGCATTAATATAAGCACTTAGAGTAAAATCATTAGATTTGTCATACCATAATCCAAACTTAGATATTCCCTTTAGATATCTACTTATCCTTTTCACTACTGCAAAATGTTCTATTAGAAATGTTGTATAATAACTGGTGGGGGGGGGTGTGGTGAATTAGTTATTCAAGGTACAAATGTCAAATTCAAAACTTTTTTCACTAAGTGTAGTGAGCCCATTCAACCATTCATTCATCCAGCCTTTAACTTTCCTAATTAGCAAGTTACTATAAATCAACATGCAAGCATAACACATATAGAATCAACACATAACACAGTGATTTACATGGAAACCGAATTTGGGAAAAACCACCAGTAACATGCTACTCAATTCTCACTCTTCTAAAGTGATGCCATCTGAAAGGCCTACCCTGTTAAAGGTTACAACACATTGTTAAATGTTACTTGGTTAAAGGATTTAACCACCCTATTAGATGTGTGCCTAGCTAGAGGATTTTAGTACATTCACTTGGAATGACACCCTATTAAAGGATTTACAAATGGTTGTTAAACCAACCTAAGTCCATAAGATTTTCATATCTAATACAATTGCTAGAGAGTATTGGAAAGTCTTTGACTTGATTAAAACATACAACCTAACTTGAAGATTTCATATCACTCTTTAGCTCTTCACATTGCTAGGCTTTCAATCTCTTTTGCTTTAATAGCTTGTCCTCCTTTCAATCTTTGCCTCCTTTCAATCTTTGTCTCCTTGAGCCTCCATGCTCAGTGTACTAGTACAATCATCTTTTTCTTGACCATTTATCGAAGAAAAACCTCTATGCTTTGTTCTTCCCTCTCCTAGATGTCTTCTCCTTGACACCCTTCTAACCACTTTGCAATTTGGCACTCGAGTAGCTCTTGCTTCTTGGTCTATGACTCCTTAAATAGAAGTTTGGAACTACTTTTTCCACTCAATTCTTCCCCTCTTCAATTTCAATTCATATGGATTAGGTAGGATTCATTGAATCTAATCCATATTTTGTTTCTTTTAGAAACTTCTTGAATAATCCTTGTGAATTCGCCCAAAAATGGTTTACATAAAACTATGTGCCACTAGCTCATCATCCTTATCCTCCAACTGGTTCACAAAATTAAAGGTAACAACTCTGTTAGCTTAGATTTGGCAAATATTTGACATTTCTAATAATGCAGTAGCTTGGCACTATTGAAACTAGTGCTTGGCATATACTGTGTTACTCAACATCAACTAAGATTTTCTAATGCTCGACATCTGAAGTTCACTTGAAACCTATTAAGATTTATTGATGCTCAACACTTGTTACTTTTCTTGGCACTTGAACTTCACTCGGCACTTAATTTTTATTTGGCACACACTAGATTTTTCATTTACTCAGCTCCAACTAAGAATTTTCTTGGCTCCAACTAAGAATTTTCTCAGCTTAAACTAGTTTTCTTAGCACCCACTAATGAACTTAGTTTAAGCTTTGCAATCAACCTTGTTACAACTTATTCTTCCAATGTTTCTAAGTGTGACCAACCTCTATATCTATGAGTATGTTATCCATAAATCATTTAACCATTGTCTTAACTGATCTTTGCACTTCATTACAATATCATAACTCAACCTTTCCCTTAGGTGCTCTTTTTACATCTTGTTGATTAAATCCTCTTCATTAATAAACTAGGTGATAGTACTTGGATCTTATAAGCAATTTTCATTCCTACAAATAGTAGGTTTGACATCAATGACAAAACAATGATTGAAAACATTCTTTTAACAACAATCTCCCTCTTTGATCTTTAATTTTCTTCTCACAATGATCTTTTCAATTAGATTTCCAACATCTTCTTCACTAAGATCAACTTGGAATCTTGTAACAATTAAAAATACATTTTCTATATCCAACCTTTTGTGAGTCAAATATTGCAATCCTCTAATCATAGATGTGTACTTCTACTCAACAATAGGCATCTCATCCTTTGTAGATAACTTGTGTCTATTTACCATCGGTGTTCCAATGGGTTTACATGTTTCAAAACAAAACCTTTTCACTAAATCCTTCAACTACTTAGTCAGAAAAATAAAAATTCCTTCTTTTTCAATATAATTTATGTTGGAAATATTCAAGATATGATAGGTTACTGAGAGGGGAGGGGTGAATCAGTAACTTCAAAACTTTAAACAATTTAGCACTTTAACCATTCATCATTTATTCATCTAATCTACTACATATATGAGAAATTAAACATCCATAACACATGTACACAGTGATTTGGTGACTCAAAAACCTTCCAAATAGAAAGTAAAATTGGGGTGGGCATGATATCCACAAAAATTCATTGCTACAGTATGAAGTTGGCCTATTAAGGATTGCATTGACCACTTCTAGTGATCTGTCCTATTAGGAGCAAAAAGGACTGCTAGTTCCACCTTGTTAGAGGATTTACAAACATACACTGAAGTATGCACTCTATTAGGAGATTTATACAAAGACTTTTAAGTCTACCCTATTAAAGGATTTACAAAACTAATTCACCTATTAGGATGAAATAGTGGATCTACTTACAAACTTAATTTTTTGATTAGATCCTTGAAGTATATATCACCTTTTGTGACTGATGAATCAGTCCTACTCCTTGTAGACTTTTCTGAATACTTTTCTCTTCTATTGATTCACATTTACACTTTTCAAAACATTACATGTCTCTCTTGATACTCTTCACATTACACACATCTTGCAAATGATATAATACATTACATATATACCATTCCAATCATTACAATTGCAAGGTCGGCTAAAACACAAGTGAACAAAATATTACTAAGTCGGCCAAACAGTAAATAACCCAGGTTCACTAAATTGACTTGGTGACCTTCTGATACTCAGCATCTACTGCATTACTCGACATTGTCATGCACTTGATAGAAGTGAAGGCTCAATTCATACTAATCACTTGATGTAGTTCTTGGTAACCATTGGAGACTCAATAGATGTAGTATCACTTGGTAAAAACTGAATCCTTCATTTACCTTGCTTTCACTCAGTAAACATTGTGCTTGCATCACTCAGTAGGCACTATGCTTTCATCACTCAGTAGATATTATGCTTCCATCACTCGGTAAATACTGTGAAGCTCAGTGAACACTATAAACTTGGTAGACACTACTGGATCGCACATTCACTTGGTAGCTATGCTCAACTCAGTTAACACTTGAATGCTTAGTGTGAACTGTAAAGCTTAGTTAACACTTAGAATGCTTGGTGTGAACTGCAAAGCTTGGTTAACAATTAGAATGTTCGATGTGAACTGTGAAGCTCAGTGTAAACTACTTAAGTGATGAATGTACAAGGTAACCACTGAATGCTTGGTATACATTGTAGATTGAGTGATGAGCTCAGTAGCTATATTGATACAGATAAGTATTGTCACTAATGGCAATAGTAACTTAATGCCAACAATCTCCCCCTTTGCCATTAGTGACAATAATGCCAAAGGACAATAATGCCAAAGGACTGCATATATACAATTTATATGGCTACACCAAATTGAGATAGAAATTCTTGATGTACCTTAAGAATAGTTGAAAAATTACTATCCCATGTCTGTTGTAAAATCTAACAGGTGGAGAGGGCAGTTTGAAATTCTACTGATAATTGGATCAAGTGACCAGCCACTGAGAAGTTCTGATCTTGGACCATTATTTTGGAATGTACAAGATGTTTTTTCATTGTGTCCATGATAGGAAGGATCATGCTCTGGATGTCTATAAGTGTAGACCGGATCCTTGCTTCCTCTCTTAATAGTTATGCCTGCATATCTACCAAATATTTGATTTTGGAGTGATGGGAGGTTGTGGAGGAGGAGTCCACCTTTATCTTGGAGGCACTTGATTGCATATCAATGTCAATCTTATTTAACTTATCTTTAATTTCTTTGGTGAAGCTAGAAACATCACAAAGTTTAGCAAAAAGTGATGTTGCATTATTAAAAGAATTTTCAAAATTTTAGAAAAATGTTTACAATTCAACTTGCTTTATTACTATCTTTTGAGCAATGTGCTCTTGCACCTTATTATCAAATTTCTTTTCTACTTTTTCAATAAGTTTTTCTTGTCCAAAAGAATCCTCATTGAATTTTTGTACAGCCTCTTCTAACTGAATCAAAATGTGTCGAGTAGAATCTACTTCAACACCCATAGCATCTGTAATAATATTCTTGGCATTCTCAATTATTCTATATTTCTTATCCCTTTCAAACCTTAACTACTTCTGCGTAGCTTTCATCTCTATTAGTTGACTAGCTAATCTCATTTCTTCAATGGTAGCATTTTTGTAGTCAATCTTTGGAATTACTATCTCTATGTCTAAGTAAATATCTTCTGGAATTTCCTTTCTAGTGATCAGAAGTCTTAATGGATGCTTTGTTTGACTTCTGTGATGACTAGTTTTACCTTAGGAATAGACACAAAAGTGGAGATGGAAGGGCTAGTAGTAAAAATTAGGCTAGGACTTGAGGATTGAATGCCAATAGAAGTATTAACCGGATCAAAAACTAGAATACTTCCCCAAAATGATGATACACTCGGTATAGCAGTATCTAAATAGATTGGATTTAAAGTAGATGTAGATAATGCTGAAAAAATTGTAGAACTAGCTGGAATTGATGAAAACAAAAATTTGGAACTTACTGGTACACTTTTTGTTGATGAAGGAGTTGAGGAGGCTAGCTCGATAGCTGAAGAAGTGACAGTCAGCTCAGTAGATGAAGTGCTTGGCACCTCTATTTTAGATACCTAGAGCTGGGAGGTGGCTGATGAAGATTGAGCAATTGATGTGACTGTTGTGCTCACAATCTCACTTGCAAAAGTTGTCTCCATAGTGGATGCAACGATATTTGGTGGAGAGTGAGGAAGGGATGCAATCAATTTTGCTACAATTTTAACTAGATCTTCTTCTTCCTCATTTGCTTCTTCCTCCTTGTCTTCTTCCCCTTTTTCTTCCACAAGTGCATGCACTCTCCTAGAGTAACTATGATGGATAAAGTTCTATCAAAATCATCAACATCACTACTATCGTCATCCTTGATCTCCATTGGATCTTCATTGGGCTTTTGTAGATGACAAATGTTCTTCCACATGTTTGTTGCATCATTTACAACATGCTCAATGTCTTTAATTAAGATCAAACATGTGTGAAATCTAATCATCATTTTACCTTTATGGTTTTTCATTGTTGTCTTTATTTTTTCTCTAGTGAGACTCGGTAGAAGATTCTTCAGAGATTGCTCATATATGTCTTTAATCATTTGGGTGGCTAACTCCCATCTCAGTTGCAATCTCTCCAACAGTTCTTTGGAGATTTGAGAGGAAAGCTAGTTTGGGAAGTATTTCCATTTACCCATCTTATTGAGTACCAGTTCCTCAATTGCATTTTCTTAGCATCAATTCTTGTTTCAAATTTCAATGCCTTGAAATTTGTGATGCCAGCTCCTTCTTCCAATTTTTTAACCCTTTCCTCGAATGTGGGTGGAGGCCTGACTAGTATAGGTTCCCACTTGCCTTTTCTGATTCTTCTAGTGAATACTGCAGTGGGCTTTTTCTTAGGTTTGGTAATAGTTACCTTACCTTTCTTCTTTGGCTATTCCTCTTTAGATTCATGCTCTTCATTTTCTTCTTCTCCTTCTTCTTCATCATCTTCTTCATCCTCAACTTTTTCCCTTGGTAAGCATAAGAGGACTAGTAGCTATTTTTAATTTTGCTATCTACACACATTTCTCCTAGGGCATTGTCCATCTCTAGGTTTCCAATTTCTTGAATAGAACATTTGAAATGAGTGTGAATATCATTGATAAGAAGTACCTTAGGTGGAATTTGCGATTGAGCTCCATTCGGGTTGAGTGATTCTACAACCACCAAAATAATCTTTAAGTTGGGCGGTTTCCATTATGTACCCTTTACCAAAATTTCTAAACATCTTTTTACCTTGGTGCTGCTGCTACTCTCGGATGTCATTGCTGCTCGGTAAGTGTAAGAAAATTCTAAACAATTTTTCCACTTTAAAATCACTTGAAATTTCTTGGAGTTGCTTGGAGTTTTCTTGGAAATCATTCGAAATTTCTTAACTCTAAAATCACGATGAAGAATGAAATCAAAATTTTCCCTTTTGATCAAATATTTGCCATAAATGCTTGGTACAAAGGTAGCTGAGATGACATAGTGTTTGACAGTTTGCCATTCATTTTCTCAATAGAAGCTTGGAACTCAGTGATCGAACAAAACTTTTAATTGATACCGACCTAGCTCAGTAAGGTCTTCAATTGACTTCCCTCGGTAGATACAACTCAGCATAAGATATGTTTTCTTTGATCTTCGTGTATCTGGAATACTAATTTGATCATTCCACTTTCTTGTATTTGGAACTGCTCTGGATATAGCTTGATGATGCAGTTCCAAATCCTTTATGAATCTAATTAGAAATGATGGAGTCACCCACTTCTTGAGTGGCATTGCCATCACTTGAACTATCTTGCTTAGTAGATTTTGGAATCCACTGTTGTCTCATTTTCTTTCAATGTTTTTAGCTTTAGCCTTCTTTTCATCTTCAACTCTTCCTATATTCACACAATTTTTAGCTATATGACTGAGTTCAGTGCATGTATAACATCTTACTATTGTGTCTCTTTTCCTCAAGTGATGCCTTGAGCAATCTTTTCCAATGTTTCCATATTCTCCACAATAATGACATCTGCACTAGGTATTGTAATCCCATCCAAAGATTTCTTTAACAAGTTGTTTAGCTGAATTGAATTATTTGGATCTACATTGGAATGCCTTGTGACCATGCTTCTTGCACTTGTGATAATTACCTTCAAATTTTGGTTTCTCCTTGCATTCATTAGCTTTATGACCATGCTGACTGCAATTGTAGCATTTACCATTGAATTTACCTTTTCCATTGCTCCAACATTTATTTGATGTGTGACCTAGCTTACCACGGTGATTGCAAGTATGTCTTTGATTCCTTTCAGCACCTTGTTTGGAGGTTTCACCTTCTTCCTTTTAACCAAGTCTAGCTTTGCCTTTTTGTCTATGAAGAGTTTGCTCACTTTGCTGATCTAATTGTGTCATGTCTGCTTGAGATTTTATCATTCTCTCATTGACTTTCTTTTTAGTGATCAAGTCATTTTCCAAACTTCCATTGATTTGTATTTGAGATCTCAAGTCACTTTTTAAGCTTTCATTGCTTTGTCTTTCAGTGATCAAATCATTCCTCAAATTTTTATTTTTAGATCTTAGATTTATGATTTCTTCATTTGCATTAGATAGTTGACTTACAAGATCTTCATGCTGAAGGGATTGACTATTTCTTACCTCTAAGTCTTCATTTGCCTTTTCTTTCTATTCCAAAACTCCACATAGCCTGATTGATTGAATTTCTTGTTCTCTTTTAAGCTTTCTTACTTCTTCCAATAGAGAACCATTCTTTGCTAGGAGTTCCTTAATTGTCTCATTAGCTTCATTTGAACTACTTGATGATAAAAGGTCTTCAATCTTTTCTTCAACATACTGATGATCATTCATTTTTTTTGCAAGTTCCTTCCTTCTCTTCAAGGATTGAGAAAGATGCTCCTTAGCTTCTTTGAGTTGAGCCATGGCCAATTGTAGATCTAGCTTTTCATTTTCAATAGCTTTGTCAAGTCTGAATATCTCTATTGTCCTTGATCTTTGCTCAAGCTATCAAACTTTATCCTGAGAACCACAAAGCTCTGATACCAATTGTTGGAAATATTCAAGATATGATAGGTTACTAAGTGGGGAGGGGTGAATCAGTAACTCCAAAACTTTAAAAAACTCAACACTTTAACCATTCATCATTTGTTCATCTAATCTACTACATATATGAGAAATAAAACATCTATAACACATGTACACAGTGATTTGGTAACCCAAAAACCTTCCAAATAGAAAGTAAAACTAGGGTGGGGATGATACCCATAAAACTTTGTTACTATAGTATGAATTTGGCCTGTTAAGGCTTACATTAACCACTTCTGGTGATCTACCCTGTTAGGAGCAAAAAGGACTACTAGGTCCACCTTGATAGAGGATTTACAAACATACAGTAAAGTATTCACTCTGTTAGGATATTTATACAAAGATTGTTAAGTCTACCTTGTTAAAAGATTTACAAAACTGATTCACCTGTTAGGATGAAATAGTGGATCTACTTACAAACTTGATTTTCTGATTAGATCCTTGAAGTATATATCACCTTTTGTGACTAATGAATCATTCCTACTCCTTGTAGACCTTGCTGAATACTCTTCTCTTTTGCTAGTTCAGATTTACACTTTTCAAAACATTACATGTGTCTCTTGATACTCTTCACATTACACACATCTTGCAAATGATATAATACATTACATATATACCATTCTAATCATTACAATTGCAAGGTTGGCTACAAAAAAAGTGAACAAAATATTATTGAGTCAACCATTTAGTAAATAACTCAAGTTCATTGAACTGACTTGGTGACCTTCTGATACTCAACGTCCACTACATTACTCGGCATCGTCATGCACTCAGTAGAAGTGAAGGCTCGGTTCATACTAATCACCTGATGTAATTTTGAACTCGGTAACCATTGGAGACTCGGTAGATGTAGTGTCACTCGGTAAAAATTGAATCCTTCATTTACCTTGCTTTCACTTAGTAAACACTGCACTTGCATCACTCGATAGGCACTGTGCTTTCATCACTCGGTAGATACTATGCTTTCATCACTCGGTATGTTGAGATAATGGGTGTTGCACACATTGCATAATATTGTTATTTTATTATTTTATTTTTTATTATGTAATGTTGTACCTAGATGGACGTGCAACATGTAAAGATTCCCATGGAATATTCTTGATGAGTTGTATTGTAACATTGTGATAATATTTCATGTAATTATTTAATATTGGGGAAAAAAATTAAATGCCCAATATTAAATGTGGGGTCAGTGGGTTAGGTAGCACATGGTTTTAGCACATGGTTTATGTAATACCACTTGGTGGTTTTGTGGGACTTGCTACTATATAAGCAGCCACAAGGGTAGTTGTTGTAGAGAGAAGAAGAGTGACAAGGAGAAGACAAAAGGCAAGAATCGAGCGGGACAAGGCTTGACAAGTTAGCCAAGGGAGCATTTGTGAAGGTTGAAAGCATGGCATGGGATGTGTGGATTCATGCTTGTTCACATAGTTTGCTCGGTTGTGGCTATGGCCATGAAGGCTTCCATGGTTGTATGGCAATGGTATTTTTGCTGAATAATACATGATGATGGATGCTTTTGGAGGCTGGGTTTTTTCCCTCAATGAGGGTTTCCCAGGGTATATCTTGTGTCACAATTTTTTGGGTATGTTGTCTATTCTCTTGCATGTGGATTTTAATTCCATGTTTATTTTAGATTTATTATGGGTTATGTGGAAACAGTTATATTCTTTATTGCCAAGTTTCCTTACAAGTGGTATCAGAGATATGGTTTTATTATTGTAACCCTAGATTTGAACCCATGACCAAGCCAAAACCAAGCTTTGATACCAATTGTGGTGTTCCATGTTCACTAACAGTCATGGCTTTTGGTGCAACGGAAAATGGACCCACAATTGGTATCAGAGCCTGGTTTTGGCTTGGTCATGGGTTCAAATCTCCCCGGTGCCCACCCGACCCGCGTAAGTGCCTGGTATGCACGTCGAGGGGGAGATTGTTGGGTGATACGATGCGCTCCCCTGCCCACAGGTGGTTAATTATGTGGTGTTCCATGTTCACTAACAGTCATGGCTTTTGGTGCAATGGCAAATGGGCCCAACACGGTAAACACTATGAAGCTTGGTGAACATTGTAAACTTGGTAGATACTATTGGATCACACATTCACTCAGTAGCTATGCTCAACTCAATTAACACTTGAATGCTCGGTGTGAACTGTGAAGCTTGGTTAACACTTAGAATGCTCGGTGTGAACTGCGAAGCTCGGTTAACACTTAGAATGTTCAATGTGAACTGTGAAGCTCGGTGTAAACTACTTAAGTGATGAATGTACAAGGTAACCATTGAATGCTTGGTATACATTGTAGATTGAGTGATGAGCTCGATAGCTATATTGATATAGATAAGTGTTGTCACTAATGGGAATAATAACTTAATGCCAATAATCTATAGTCTTAGAAAATATTTCATCTCTCCTATCATACTCATTTCAAATTCTTTCTTCATTTCTTCTACAAACTTCTTATGTCTTCATTATTTCCTCCAAATATAATGTCATCAACAAATATTACCAAAATCATCAATCCATCATCATTTTCTTTCCAATATAGATTAAGTTATCTGCCATAACTTTTCTATATTTGAGATTTCTCAACTGCTTGTCTAACCTCACATAAAAGGTTCTAAGTTCTTGCTTCAATCCATACAATTCTTTCCTTAGTCTGTATACTATGTTGTTGTCATCTATCAAAGGACATCCTTCAAGCTGCTCAATGTATACCTCTTCGTCAAGTTCTCCATTCAGAAATGTTGACTTGACATCCATCTAATATACTTTGAATTTCTTCTATGCTACATAGGGTAAGAATAATCTTATAGCTTCTATTCTAGCCACTGGAGAATAAGTCTCCTCATAATCTATTCCTCCTTATTGTGAGTAACATTTACATAGAAATCTTGCTTTGTTCCTTACAACTTCTCTTTTCTTATTCATCTTGTTTTTGAATACCCAATTGGTTCCTATCACAGTCTTGTCTACTAGTCTAGGAAACAATTCCCATGCTCCATTATTTTCTATCTGATCCAATTCTTCTTTCATAGTTTGTTTCCAATAATCATCTTTGCATGCTTCATTTACACTCTTAGGTACAACTCAAAATATCAAGAATAGTTCTTCATTCACTCCTTTTTATCAAACCTTTGTCTTTGCTACTAATGATCTATTCAAACGGGTGATTCTTTATCATGTTGTTTCCTAAAGTAGGAGTTGTTATCCCAACTCCTGGCTCTACTAAAAGTTTTGAGCTTAATTCTAATCTTAGATTTCCTTCATTCTATAAATCATTGTTAGTCTTAAGAAATATCTTATCATTCCTTGGCTTAGTAACAACATCATCATCATCTAAATTTTAATAGACTATTCTCTCTTGTATTCTAAATTTCTCATCAATTCTCACATTTACACTTTCCATAATAGTTTTAGTTCTCTAATTATAACATCGATAAACCTTGCTTTTCAATGAATAACCAAGAAACATACCTTCATCACTTCTAGAATCAAACTTACCAATGTCATCATCTCTCTTTATGCAACACTTAATTCCAAACATTTTGAAATATTGAACTATAGGTGAGTGACCAAACCACAATTCATAGGGTGTCTTGTTTGTGTCCTTATTGATTTGTATTCTATTCATAGTTTAGAATGTTGTGTTCATTACTTCTCTCCAAAATGTCTTGGATACATCATTCTCTACTAACATAGCTCTTCTAGCTTTTGCAACAAATTTGTTCCTTCTCTCTGTAATGCCATTTTGTTCAAGGATTCTTGGAGTTGATACATGTCTTTTGATTCCATTTTTCTCACAAAAAATGTTAAACTCATTTGAAGTAAATTCTCTCCTCTATCTAATCTCAAAAATTTAATCTTTACAACAAATTTATTTTCAACTCTATTCTTGAAGATCTTAAACTTGTCAAATGTCTCTGATTTTTCTTTAAGAAATGCAACCCACATCATTCTAGAAAAATCATCAACTAGAATCATAAAATACCTTTCACAATAGAATCCTCTAGTCTTTGTAGGACCACATAGATCTATGTGTCCAATCTCCAACTTTTTTGTAGTGGTAAAATTCTTGCTAGAAAATGAAGTTTTGTTATGCTTTTCCAAAACACACTCCTTCCAAATTGTGTTTGTTGGCTTTACAATCTTTGGTAAATCTCTAATAGAAAAATTTTTACTAGTCCTCACAATATTTTTGAAGTTTATATGACAAATCTCTTATGCCATAACCAACTGTCATCTATCAATCCAACCAAACATGTCATTTTAGTGGGATTTAACCAAAATACATTACCTATAGATCTAGTTCCTATTCCAATTATCTTTCCATCTTTATCTCTGATCATGCATGTCTTTTCTATGAATGGAAAATGATAAGATTTTTCTACTAGTTTTCCAATACTCAAAAGATTTTTATTTAAACCATCAACAAAGTATACATACTGGGTATTAGTTTTACGATCAAGAGTTATAGATCCAATACCTTTTACTTGGCATGTTGCATTGTTTCCAACTCTGACAATTCCTCCATCTTGACTTTTGAAGTAAAAAAACTTGCTCATATCACCAGTCATATGATGTGAACAACCACTATCAATTATCTAATTAGATTTCTTCTCAACTTATGATACCAAATCTACCTTCTCTATAATGTCTTCCTTAATTGCCACAAATAAGATTTCATCATCACAAGCACTTAATGCTTGATCATAAGAATCATTATCTTCATTTTCATACAATCTCTATCTTTTCTAGGCTTATGATTTTCCTTATAATATTTCACCCTTTTAGGACACTTAGATGTATAATGACCATGTTCATCACAAGTCCAATAATCAAAGATTTTCTAACCTCCTTTTTCTCTTCTTACTAGAAGGGTTACTACTTCATCAATCTTTCTATATTCTTTGGATCTATTGCCTCTAGCACTTGTGCTTCTTGACAAGTTAGGTCAAATATTTAAGGTAGTGAAAGCTATCTTTGTTCTAGTCAATTCTGCATACTATCTAAGTTCATTCTCAACTGCTTCAACTCTTCCAAGCAATTTCTCCTTTGTAAAATCTTTGGTACATGATATCATTAATTGTATCATCTATATTGCTAACTTGAATGGTGGTGTTAGAGTCTTTAATATCTTCCATATAACCTCATCATCTTCTTTGGTTCCTCCTTGAGCTTTAATCCCTTCAATAATTTTTGATATCCTACCTATATGTGTTCTTACAGATTCATTTCCATCATCTCAACATCTTGAAACACACAAATCCAACTTTGTAGGCTCAACTTCTTAGAATTTGCATTAGCTTCAAAATTATTTTCCAAAGCTTTCCAAATCAAATGTGAAGTAGCAAGTAATTTTACCTAATTGTACTCAATTTTAGGAAGTGTAGTCAATAGTGCTTCTCTATCTCTCATGTCACACATGAAAAGATCTCTTTCTGCTTTAGAGCAACTTTCCAACTCTTTTTCTTCAATAATTGTCTTCACTAATTTGGTCAAGATCCAACATTGCTAAACTATACACAACAAATGTGTCTTCATCTTTTCCTTCCAATTGTAATAATTTGTTCCATCAAACTTTAGACTATATTTCTTAAACATGTTTTTCATGGATCTCCCAAAGCGGTTAAACTCTTTCTTCAAGGACTGGTTTCTCTGATACGAATTGTTAGAAATAATAGTCCACCAAGATAATTGAGTAGGAGGAGGTGAATTAGTTATCCAAAAATTAAAACATTTATCTTCTTTAAACAAACTTAACTATTAAACCAGAATAAAAAACAACTATAATAAGATTCACATAGATAATTACACTAAATGTGTCGGCTATGGAAACACTTGATCAAAAGCAAAACCCTGCTGGGAATGATGCCCACAAGATGATGTATTGATATAAATATTCCTTGTTATAAGATGGACCTTTTTAGGAATCTATTACAACATTTAGTACAATCAGTTCTTGTTAAGAGACTTTGAATCCCTATTAGGAGTTGTCCCAACCCTGTTAGGAGTTGTGGTATAATGTAGGCAAGAAGAGCCGACTGCCCAAACATGCAATTTCAACCACAAGAAGAGCTCACTACTCAAACAAATAATTTATTGGTATCTTCTTCTTTCCTTTATCTGGTCAACTAGACCAATCACAATTAGAGCTTGTAGACTAGGTTATAAACTATGGATCCAAATACTAAACCTTGGATCACTTATCAAAACCTCAACAATGAAGTTTCCTTCACATTTTTACTACTTTGCTCAACTTTGCATTCCGCACTCTATGCTTCTTATCATCAATCATTCAATCATCACAACACACCTCATGATAAAGGAAAATGTCCTTCCCTTATACCAAGTCCATAAAAAAATTCCCTAAGTTAGTTGTTAGCCCTTCTCAATTAATTATTATAGGACCACATTAAGAACACGTTACACTTAACAATAACCTTAATCTTCTACTTTGCAACTTGAATAACTTTCTATACATGCAATATTATGATGAGTGAGCTTGGCCATGTTATCCTTAATATTTCTTCTTCATGTCCTCAAACTCGATCTTCAAGATATCAAATTTTCTATGAGATATAACAAGTTTACTAGAACATGCCTCTATAAATTCTATCTCAAAATAGGCATCACCAAAACATACAAAGCTTCTTCTACACTTATTCTTTCTACTTTTGACATTAACTGCATATACCAGATACTCCAAAGTATCTCCCATAACCCCAGGTAGTTATCATGGTCAACTAGCCATCTGTACTAACTTGATCTTTCTGTTATTTTTTTGTCAGATACCATAGAAGACATCAAACATGCTATGTTGAAATCAATGAAAAATCAATCATGAATGTAATATATCATCAAACCAATCTTCCAACAATAGTAAACAAGGAAAACTACATATGGTTTGCTATGATGGTTGAAAAAATAGTTAATGTCCAATTATTCATTGAATCTTTACAAAAATATTTTGATGAAATAAATAAGTTGGGAAAAGATGTCCTAAGGAGAGAAAAGGAGAGCCTGAACATTAACTAGCTAGATGACATAGTGGATACCAAATTACTCTTTAGCCTCACAATTACTATAGGTGGCAACTAGGGAAAATGTCATAGATAAGGTGACAACCACAAGGAAACTATAGTTAGTTGAAAATCTATCCAAACAAATTATAGAGAAGAGGATCAACAAAATACAAAAGACATCAATGTGTTAGTGCCATGCACAACAGAGGAGGAGAAAGCGGTCTAACATCATGATGAGCAACAAAAGAAAGAAGATCAATCATCAGGTACACTGGTGGAAGAAGAAAATGCCCCACCACAAAGAAACCAATGAAGGGATCATTTTATTGTCAAGAAAAACAACACAAGTTTTTTGGTTCTTCTCATGTATGATTTGAAAGTGACATTTTTGTCTTATCTACAATCTTTTTGTTGTAAGGATAACTATCATTTTCCCTCTAGACCCAAAGCTTCTTCCAAATCACACTATATAAGTGGGTTTCCAAGGCTAGAGGACAATATAAATTTCTTTGGCTACACTAGTTTTGTGAGTTCTAAGTTAGTCCATGCATATTGTAAATTTGTTCTAGAATCGAATATGAAAGTTAACAATTGTTGATCTACTTGTGTTATTTTGTAATAGGGATAATCACTAAATTGTATACAATTTCAAGGAAGTTAATAAAAACACAAAGAGTTAATTGTTCATCCAAAATCTTGGCTCTTCATTTATTTCCATTATGTTCTCTAAAATTTAACAGAAAAATTCTTTAAGTTTCAGTTGTAATTCTCTTTGAATTATATTTCAGTTTGGCTTTTGCTGATAATCAAATGGGTTATGTAAATTATTAATGAAAATTGGTATCTAAGGGTAAAAGTACAAACTTGTGTCACCCTTTTACAAAGGAAAAGGCTAACAAAAGTATAAGTGTTCAACTTCAACAACATAAATCTTGTATTATTATTTAGAATTTTGAAATGAAGTAAACGAATGAAATGTGTAGAAATGGATGAAGTTTAGGATTATAATTTTTAATAATTATATGCAAAAAGAAATGATAGATTTTCCTATTTTTGAAAGATAAATTTTTAGTGGTTGAAAAATGTTGGAAAATAGGGATCTAGCTGCCACCACAAAACTACAAGGAAATAAACTTATTTCCTTTTAATCTTAGATTATGTTATAGATAATATATGTATCTAGAACAATCAAAAATAAAAATTGACTTTAAAACTATATTTTCTCTTTTATAATGATTAAAATTTCAACTTATTCAAATCAATAGTTTTCATTTCCCACACATTTTTGAAAATAAATCTATTGCAACCAAAAGAAAAATTATAGATTCTTGAAGATGACTCTCTCCTCTAGAATTTCATATAACTTTAAAAAACATTTGATATGATTTACTATTTTTTGCTTTCTCAAAATTGACATCTTCTCGAGTGTTAAAATGCGTACTTGTAGAATTTTTTTATTAAAATATATTATATCTAATTAAAACACTAAGAACTCTATATGAAAATATTCTTGACTTTGAGCAAAATAAAACGGTGTTTATATGCTATTACAAAAAATTCATAAAAAGTAGTAAAACTTATTGAAACTTCAATTTTCTAAAAATAATTTAATTTCTTTGGTAATTTGATACTAACTACTATAAAATATACATTTAATAGACATTTCCAATTGGAAAAGTGTGAGACAATATATAACTTAACTAGAATAAATTTAACAAGATCATATGCTTGAAAATAATAATTTTAGAGAGAAATACTCAAATTTAGTCATTTTGATTAGTCGGCCTTAAAGGTGACACAACTTTGTACTTTCACCTGAGAACTTTTTTTCATTTGAACATATGCTAAGTATGAGATCTAAAAATGAATACAAATGATCTTTTCACAAAGTATCCAGATAAGATCCAAAAATAGGTTAGTAATCCATGTGAGTTATAGCCCAATAGATAATGCACTGACCATCTATATAAGCTTTCTAGTTGAGATGCCTTACACAATGTAATTATATAAATCAATATTTCAATATTCTATTGTTGAAGCTTAAAATGTCATCTTGTACTTGATTCATAGTGTTTAGGGTTTGATAAAATAGCCAATTATCTGTTATTTATGGAGTTCATGTTGAGAATTTGAATTTTAAGTGAATAAGAATGAATTCCTAGCTAAACCCACCTGAATCTTGTAGAATTAATAGTGGAGAAGACCTTAAGGTTTTGCTGGCTAGTCCTTTTATTTTTCTTTTCAGAATAGTCACAATGGATTTTAGCTATCCCTATGGTCTTCTAACATTGTAAAAGGTTGTTGAAATTATATCAAATTAGAAGTCAACAAAATGGTGACTCTGTTGGGGAATGGTGTAAAGCAAGTCATGTTTTGAGAGAAAATATTGTAGAGAAAGAGATCATATTGGAGTATGCAAATACAAAAAAGCATATTGCAAATATCTTTACAAAGCATTTTCTTAAAGATACATTTGATTACTTGTGAGGTATGCTTGGGGTTATGTCCATGTCTACTTATGAGTCTAGATTATGCAAAGAATGCATCAGTCCAATGGTATAGAGCACAATTGTTTATCTAGACTTAATGATGGTGCTTCCTATATGGGGGAGCATTTGTGATGAGAAGAGTCATCAAGAACTCTTGGTAGTTTATATATAATGATGTCTTTGGACACTTGAGCTGATTGAAGACTTGGAGTAGATGACTGACATAATGAAGCCTTTTCAATTAATGTCAATGGGCAAGAAGTATGCATGAAAAAATATCCTATGAATGAGGAAGAAGTGTCTACTATATATGGGGGAAAGAATGCATGAAAAACTTTGATGTATGCATGGGGGAGAATTATTATAATGAGGAATAAAGAATATAATAATGGGGGAGTTAAATATTGAATGTAAGCATGAGGAAACACACAAGATATGAATTTCAGATTTTATTGATGAAGGGGATTTGAAAAGAAGAGAACAACAAAGCTTGATTTGGTATTCTTGGAACTTAGATTTTTTTCATCTATGTTTCCATGAATGCCAAAGGGGGAGATTGTTAGCATGATTTTTGATGGTATTCCTTTGGGGGAGTATCCTAAGAATTTTTAGAAAACTTGTGGAGATTGTTAGCATGATTGACATATTGCATTCATGATAGTGTTTATCATTAATGTAAATATAGCATTATTTTTGTGATCATTGGTAAAGTAGAAGATAAAGAAAGAGGTAATATGAACTCAATATTGATGCTCAAGTCAAGTGTAGTTAACTATGTGTTCTACATTGTTTCTTGATGAAGTGCTTAATGTGAATGAAGAAAGTTGAAGACATGCAGAATATATGCTTGACTTATAGAAGATAGTATATAGACAAGGTACTTGATAAGTTGTTTGTGATGATTGATTTGTATCTCTTTACTAAGATAGAATCATAATAAGTGTAGTTAGACAGTGATAGTAGACAACCTAATGATGATATCAATGAGTGTGTAAGGACAAAGCTCACACATGTGGAAATTTTTTAAGAATATGAGTTGACATTAATTTGTAATTGTCAAAGGACATAAAGTTTTGCAATATCTTAGTGAGGTACTATTATAATTAATTAGAAAATCCTCAAAGCTAACTAAAGGAATTATTTTGAGGATATGGTATAAAATAAGGTTATATTCCTTGTCATGAAATATGTGATTGAATGATTCAAGTGTGTGATATGCAAAATCTTTTCTAAATGTGAGGAAGAGATCTAAGGAATTAGTGGATGCAAAGTTGATGATCTAGTATCAAGATCAAAAGAGGTTTGGTTTGGTTGAAAGATAGAGAAAGAGCTATAAATTTCCATTATTCTACAAGAAATAATATGGAGATTAGTTGGGCAATGAATTTTGTGGTTTTTCCCTTGAAGCTATTTAGACGATGGGTTCTTCTACCTTCTACAACTTCTAATAGGGTTGGCATAAGTCCTAATAGGGTTGGAATTGCCTAGAAGGGATTCCAAGTCTCCAATCAAGGATTGATATGTACTAGTTAATCTCATTGGCTCATAATAAAGTTCATCCTCTAACAAACAACTTTTATATTAGTACATAATTTTTTCGGTACCATCCCCATCAGGATTTTCCCTTTGATCAATGGTTTTCCTAGATAATATATCTAGTGAAATTATGAATGAGCATCTTTTTATGGTTTTTTATTATATTATTCATATGATTAAGGAATAGTAAGTTGATAATTGTTTTAATTATTGGATAATTGATTCACCCACCTCCCCAATTATCTTGGTAGAATTTACTTTATAACAAATTTCTAACAAACTTCCTATAAAAACCTATCAATCCATGAAATAGTCTTACTTTTTAACATTCTTAGGTGTAGGCTACTCAAGAATAACTCTTAACTTTTTAGAATCTATCTTCAAACCATCAGCTAGAATTACAAAGGTAGCTTACACAATCCCTTCCTTCATGAATGAACATTTATTTTGGTTAATCAATCATTTCTCCTCCTTCAATTTCTATAATATTTCTCTGATATGATTAAATTTGTCTTCTTTAGTCTGACTAAATGCCAAAATATCATCAAGATATATAGTTACAAACTTACCCAAGAATTTATTTAGAACTTCATTCATCAACATCATAAAAGTACTAGGTGCATTAGTTCTAGACCAAAAGGAATAACCAACCACTCATGCAGACCTTCACTAGTTTGAAAAGTAGTTTTTCATTCAACTACTTCTCTAACTCTAATTTGATGATAGCCACTTTTCAAATAAATCTTTATAAAATACTTTACTCCACTCAAAATATCTATTATGTCATTCATTGTATTAAAGGAAATCTATACTTCATTTTTATAAATTTTATATCTCTTGAATCAATGCACATTATCCATTCCCATTTCTTTTTAGGTGCTAATACAAAAGATACTAGACAAGGAATCAAACTTTCTCTAATGATGACTTTCTTGAGTAATTCTTGTACTTGCCTACTCAATTCAACATTTTCATTAGGTGTTAATATATGTGGCACTTTATTAGTCAAACTAGCTCTAGGTTTCAAATCCATACTATGAATTATGCTTCTTACACAAGGTAAACAATGAGGTACATTATTAGAAATAAAGTCTTGAAAATTTTCTAATAAAGATTCAACCTCAGGCGCATGTTCTAATTCATCTTGTTCCTCAATCTTTCTAGGAATCAAAGGAAAATAAATATTTTGTTCCTTTGCATATTTAGCAATTTTATTACCTTTAATCAAACATACTCTAATTTTAGTATAATGGTTCTCATCAAGTTTGTCTACTAAAGGAAACAATGCTCGTTTCTTTCCATCAACACAAAAAGTATATTGATTCAATCTACTATCATGCAAAGCTTTTCTATAATATTGCCAAGATCTATTTAAAAGAATCCAAAAAGAATCCATAGGAATAATATCACATAGGACATCATCATGATAACTTCCTATTTTAAATTTAACAAGGCATTTCACAATTAAAATTAATTTATTCTCTTTTTGGACCCAAGAAACATGGTGTCTAAATTGCATCTATAATTTGTTAAACAACTTCTTAGATTCCAAATTATCAAAACTTCCACTATCAATGATTACCTTGAAACTTTTTAAATAAACTCATTCTCAGAATAGGTTCCCCATAAACTTCTTCATTTCAGAAGATTCTTCTCAAAACCAAGTTCTCACTATTTTTTAGGTTTGTTAGCTGTTTTAGAAACTTATTCACAAGACAAAGTGTTTTTGCTACTACCTCTAATCTTCTTTCTAGAGTTAGTACATTCAAAAGCTCTATGTTCTTCGCTAAACTTGAAACAAGTACCCTTAAAACCATATTCTTTCCTCTCTCTTTGTACCATTATTATTCCTAGAGTAGTAATTATAGCTATTGGTCTAGTGTAATTGCCTCTTTTAACTTCACGTTCTTTTTTTCATTCTAATTTCCCTTTATCTTGCATTGCATTGTCATATATTTTGCATTCTCCATATGTTCTACCTCTACTTATTTGAAATCCGGCACCTCTTCCTCTTTGTCTTTCATCATGTTTCTTCACCAATCTTTTTGGAAAAATGGTTAGCACTACCCTTAGTATTTTTGAAAAGAGCTTAACTACCTCCTATGTATAATAAGTTGAGTAGTTATATTCAAAATTGATTAATCATTGTTTTGGTGGAATCGTAACCCTGCTCTAACGAGTGGTATCAGAGCTTGGCCACATGTTTTAATCATTTAGAGTATTCTAATATGCTTCTTTCACACTATTCATCTCAACATAGTTGATCTCATCTTGAATTAAGTCTTCAAACAGTATCTAGCCACCTTTTCAAATTCATTATACACATTTCTAGATCTAATAACTAACTTGCAGAATTCCTCATAATATTCTTCCACACCCATGTGTAATTTTTCTTTATTTTATATTTTCTTCAATAAATTTACTTGGTAATATCTAGGAAGAATCTTCTTCTTCATATTTTCAATTATTTTTTCTCATGTCTTGATCTTCTCTTTTCTTCTTTTTTGTCTCTTAGTTTACAAATGATCCCACCAAAGTTAAGCATGACCCTTCAACTTTGTGATTGCTATCTTGACCTTCTTATTATCAAGAGTAATTTTATATTCAAGGTATTTATCCATCTCAAATATCTAATCCAATACTATATTGATCTCAATTCTTTGATAATAGGAGACAACTTCAAAAGAAGGTCTAGCATTAGCCCAAGACAAAAACTTCAAAAGCCTTTCTTCAACTTGTCTAGATTCAGGTTCAAAATTAGGATTAGGTGTTTCTTCTTCATCATCACTAATTTCTTTAGGATGCACACCTCTTCTCTATGTTCTCTCAATAGCGTAAAGTCTTGTTGAAATCTTCCTCAATATGTCCATTATAGATTTTTCTTCAATTCTTTTAGCATGAAAAATATTGACCTTTGGCAAGTTATAGGTCTGACTCCATATTTTCTACTCTACTAGTAATCCAATAAGTTTATTCATAATCCCAAACTCACAAGGAAAGATAAACTTTCTCTCATACAACTTAACACAAAGAAGGATGACAGCAAGGGAATAATATAGAATAAACCCAACTTAAACCTACTAAAACACCTTTCTAAGAGTTACTAACATAAACCTTACTAAAATGAGTAACAAGGAGCATGAAGCCATATTAAACATACACATAGGTGTAACTATTTCAATTCACATTTAAAGAAATAATATGCATGACTCTAAGGACCTCTGGGTTGTAGGTATGTATAGAGGAAATTATGAAATTAGAGTTTGAGTTTCCTATTGGAAATAATTATTCAATTTGTTAGTTTATGGTGATTGATTAGGGCAGTGATGGCCAACATGTTGTAACTAATTTTAAACCTAAAGTAGAAAACATACTTATATAAAAGGGCTTAGGGTTAGGGATTTTTCATAAGGTGTGTTGCAAAAATTGCTTGTTACAATGGTATTGAGCTATAAGGGATTACATATTATAATCAGATTGTAATCATTGGATCATAATAATATTGGACTTGTTGTTTATTGGATGTAGCCCATGGATTGGGTGAACCATGTTAAATCTTTTTATCTATGTTCTTTTCTATGTGATCTATTATTTTTTGATATTGTTTATATTTGCATGTAATTTTTATTTATGTCTATGGTTTTATGCTAACAAGTGGTATCAAAGCAAGGTTTTTTTTCATTTATCATCTATAGGAAAGTCTCATGGTTGAGTGGGAGTTGCATGGTTGAATGGGAGTGATGGAAGATGAGGGTAAGCTAAGGATTGAAAATTTTAATGGGTAGAACTTTCAATTATAGAAAACACAAATGGAAGACTATATCTATCAAAAATATTTGTCGAAGCTATTGGAAGAAAAAACTAAGAACCAGGTAACTATGACAAGTGAGGACTGGGAGATTTTAGATAGAAAGGAACTTGGAATCATTCTATTATGCTTGGCACCTTCAGTAACATTTAACATTGCAAATGCAAAGATGATGAAAGAGTTGATGGAAACCCTAATGAAATTATTTGAAAATCCCTCTGCTTAAAATAAGGTATTTCTCATGAATTGTTTATTTAATATGAAAATGGTAGAAGGTGGATATATTTTAGATCATTTTAATGAGTTTAATACTATTACTAGTCATTAATTTTATGTGGGTATTAATTTTGATGAAGAAATTAGGGCTCTCTTGATTTTTGTTCTTTGCATGAAAGTTGGAATGTCTTGGTAATGGTTGTGAGTAATTCTATTTTTGGAACTAATACCCTAAAATATGATGTTGTGATTAGTTTTATTTTTAGTAAGGAAACTTGTAGGAAAAGCTCAGGGGGTCTACATCGGGAAGTTCTTTGAATGTACAAAGCAGAGGTAGAATGACTGAAAGATTAAATAATTCTAAAAATCATGAGAAATCAAGGGAAAGTCAAAGGGGAAAATATCTCAATTGAGAGGACCAAATGACTAGCAGTACTATAAAAAACTAGGGCATATGAACCAAGATTTTTGGACTCAAAAAAAAAATTAAGGTGATAAACTAGAAGGAAAGAAGGAGGCAAATATGGTAAGGACCAAATTTGAAGAGGATGCTTTGGTTCTATCTTTAGAAAGTGTTGATGATTCATAGGTTTTAGATTTTGGTGCTTCATTTCATGCTACGCCTCATAGAGGTTATTTCATTGATTATGTCCAAGGATATTTTGGGCTTTTTTATTTGGAGGATAATGAACCCTGTCAGTTTGTTGGAAAAGGAACAGTTAAGATTAAGTTGTAAAATGGGAATCATTTGCTACTACATGAGGTAAGACATGTTCCAAGGCTAAGTAGAAATTTAATTCCAGTAGGACAACTCGGTGATGAGGGTTGTGTAGTTACTTTTAATGATAAAAATTGAAAAGAATCAAAAGGTTCCCTTGTAGTAGAAAAAGTTGTGAAAGAAGGAACTTTATATGTTTGTATAGGTTATATTGCTTCTTCTACTTTGATTATTTCATAGAAAAATGAATGTTCAGGAATGGTTGCCATAGTTAAGCAAGGAGAACAAGTAGCTACTATAGATTCTAATACAACATTGCGGCACAACAAAATTGGGCACATGAGTGGAAAAGGTATGAAAGTACTTTATCAAAAGAAATTTTTAACAAGTTTGAAATCTATTGATATGGATTTTTGTGAAAGTTGTGTGTATAGATAATAAAAGAGAGTGAATTTTGTGAAGACTCGAAAGGAAAATAAAAGTGATAAATTAGAGCTTGTGCATACAAATGTATGGGGACTAGCTTAGGTATCTTCCCTTAGTGGCTCTCATTATTATGTCACATTTATTGATGATACAACTAGAAAGTATGAGTTTATTTCCTTAGACATAAATCTAATGTGTTTCAAACTCTTAAGAAATGGAAATGCTTGGTTGAAAATGAGACTAGTAGGAAATTAAAATGTGTCAGCTATGACAATGGTGGTGAGTAGTGTAGCCATGATTTTGAAGATTATTGCTCCACTGATAGTATTGGTAGATCAAAAACTATTGCAAGGACTCCACAAAAAAATGGAGTGATTGATTGCATGAACATGGACTATAATGGAGCGTGCAAGTAGCATGAGGTTTCATGTAGGTTTTCCCTTACACATGTAGAGGGAGGTTGTCAATACTACTATATATATGATTAATAGAGGTCCCTCTACTCTTTTGAGGTATTCTTTACTCAAAACCTTTGGTTGTGAAGTATTTGCTCACATAGATTATGAAAATAGAACAAAGCTAGAAGATAAGTCAAAGTAATGTGCATTTTTTGGATATGCCATTAATAAATTTTGTTATAGGCTTTGGAATTTTGAAAATTATAAAATTGTAAGAAGTAGTGATGTCATATTCAATGAGAAAGTGTTATATAAAATTCTATTGCAACAACATGAGAAGAAAGAAGATGATTATGTAGTGTTGGATGATACTCCAAAAGATGATGTTCTAGCAATTCCTTATGATGTACACCAACCATAACAATAAATACCACACAACAGTAAATGTTAGATAGTCAACAAGGCTAAGTAGAGCTCTAGAAAGATTTTTTCCTTCTTGGTACTCTATTTTACTAATAGATGCTAGTAAACTCAAATATTATGATGAAGTTGTGCAAGTGGATACTAAGATTCAGTGGGAGTCTACAATAAAACATGAAATGGATCCTTTGCTAACAAATAACACTTAAGATTTATGCAAGTTTCCTACAGGTACAAGGGCCTTACATAATAAATGAGTTTACACATTGAAAGAAGAGGATGAAGGTAAGAAAAGATTTAAAGCTAGGTTAGTGGTGAAAGGATTTGCATTGTATTTGATGAGATATTCTCTCTTGTTGTTAAAATGACTTCTATTTGTATTATTTTATGTAATATGGCTACTAAAGATTTACATTTGGAGCAACTTGATGTTATTAAAATATTCTTTCATGGTGATTTGGATGAAGAGATATATATGGAACAACCATAGTGTTTTGAGGTCAAAGGTAATGAGAACTTAGGGTGTAGATTGAAGAAGATTTTATATGGCTTGAAGAAAGAACCTTGACAATGGTATCTGAAATTTGATAGTTTTATGCATGAGCATGGATATAATTGGTGTCATTAAGATCATTGTGTTTACTTTAAGAGGTTGGATGGTGATTCCTACATTATTTTATATTTATATGTTGATGATATGCTTGTAGTTGGGTCTAAGATGGATCACATTAAGGGGTTGAAATGCCAATTAGCACATGCATTTGCTATGAAGGATTTGGGGGTCACAAAACAAATCCTTGGTATGAAGATTTGTAGAGATAGAAAGAATAGAAAATTGACATTATCTTAGGCTTATTATATTGTGAAGGTGTTGCAATGTTTCTCTATGGAGAATGTTAAAGCTATCAGGACACCTTTACCTAGACATTTGAAGTTGACTAAGGAGATATGTCCCAAGATGCAAGAAGAGGAGGATAAGATGTCCAAGATACCTTATGCTTAAATTGTAGAAAGCTTGATGCATGTTATGGTATGTACTAGGCCATCTATTGCACATGCAGTGTGAGTTGTTAGTAGATATATGAGTCATCCAGGAATTGAGCATTAGAATGTAGTGAAATGGATTCTCAGATATCTGAGAGGAACATCCAGTAAGTTTTTATAGTTTGGGGGCTCTACTACTAATTTATGGGGATATGTTGACTCAAATTTGACAAGGGATATTGATACTAGGTAGAGTACTATAGGATATGTATTTACTATTAGTGGGGTAGATGTGAGCTAGGTTTCTAGGTTATAGAAAGTTAATGCTTTATCCACTATACAGGAAGAGAATGTTGCTGCTATAGAGGTAGCCAAGGAGATTATATGACTTTAGTTCTTCTTGGAGAAATTGGGATAGCCTCAGAAGGATAATTATTTGTTTACAAATAGTTAGAGTATCATTTATCTTGAAAATAATTTATCTCTACATTCTAAGATAAAACACATTCAATTGCATGACCATTTTATTTGGTCAGTTTTAGATGATGAAAACTTAGAGCTGGATAAGAGACATACAAATGATAATCCACTGTATATGTTTACAAAGGTAGTGACAAGGGAGAAATTGAATTCCTCTTTAGCTTTGATTGGTCTTCCAAACTAAACATTAATAAAAGAATAGCAGAGTATAGGGTGGTTTGATCTAGTGAGAGCTCAATGTGGTTGTAGTATTGCTACAAGAGCAGTCTACAAGTGGGAGATTGTTGTCTAGGGTGAAGTCTGATCAGTACCCAAGTGGGAGATTGTTAGTTTATGGTGACTGATTAAGGAAGTATTGTACATACTTCATTATTTACCAATTGGCTATTATTTATTGACCAATTTATGGCTAACACGTTGTAACTAATTTTGACCCTATAGTAGAAAATACTTGTATAAAACATCTTCAGATTAGGGTTTTTTCATAAAGTGTGATGTGAAAATTGATTCTTTTAGTAGTATTGAGTTGTAAGGAATTACATATTGTAATTAGATTGTAATCATTGGATCATAATAATATTGGACTTGTTGTTTGGTGGGCATAGTCTAGGGATTGGGTGAACCACATTAAATCTTGGTTTCTTGTGTTCCTTTCTATGTGATCTATTATTTTTTGATATTGTTTATATTTATATATTATTTTTATTTTTTTCTATAGTTTTGTCTTAACACAATTGTATGTTGTCTTTTATGTTACACAAAATGTCAAGCCTTTACCAAGCAATCAGTGATAGCCGAGCTAACTTGGGCATCAAAGGTAGTTTCTTGTATGTGTCAAGTGTTTAGTTATAACAAAGTTTAGAGACAATATTGATAAAGCATGGTTAGTTAATGAAGCTAAGTTTGTATTGACCAAGTTTAGTTAGTTTTCAAAGGAATATCAGCATAGAGTTTGTTCTAACCAAGTTGGGGTGGTTAACATTATAACTCCTATTGTAATTGAGTTGTTCAATGAATGAAAGAATCCTCTATGTTAATAGATCATTTAATTATGTATTAGATGACTATTAGCATATTAAGTTTAATAAATTTATTGTTTAATAAAAGATGACTTAAAGGATGGTAATTTTTTTGTTAAAAGAGTATTCAAGTTGAATTGACAAGGTGAATCATATAAATGAAAGGTCAAGTTGAGGATAGAAATGTAGAATTGAAGAAGATGAATTAAGGAAGAGAATTTGGAAGGATATATATAAGAGGCTAGAGTATCCAAGTTGATCAAGGTATAAAGAATATTATGGTCAAGGAGGATCAAGTAATCCAACCAGAATGGTGATCTGAATTAGTAAATTCAGTTTCATTAGAAATCAAGTTAACACATTGTTAATCTCTAATAATTTTAGTAGTGAATCAAATCTCCCAATAGAGTTAGCCTAACAAGTATTTAGAAAATCCTCTAATAAGGTGGCATTTCTAGATTGAATTGTCTAAAGACCTCTAACAAGGCCACTCATAATAGGGTGAATCCAATCCTCTAATATGGTCATACATAATAGTATGTTTTTAACCTTTAGCATGGTTGGCTCTTAATGGGGCTTACTTCAGAAGACTAAAAAATTGTAACTAGTTGCAATTGGTGGTTTTTCCAAATTGGGTTTCCATGTTAAATCTTGGTGTCTCTTATGTTCATGTTATTTCCTTTATGCTTCTACAACTAATTTAATAAAGGATAATCACATTAAATATCTTAAAATATAATTATCTTTTTATTACTTGAGTAAAAAGAGAACATCAAGTGTTAACTGAGTTTCAGCAAGGATTTGGTTTAAAGTTGTGTTTACATCTTAAGGGACTAGAATTTTTTTTTATAGTAACTGATTCACCCCTCCCCTCTTAGTTAATCCTTTCTATTTCCAACAATTGGTATCATAGCTATTGGTGCTTGCAGATAAGGTTTCAATGACCTAAGCTAAAGATCAAGATATCTTAGAAGAGGGAAATTCCTAAGTTAAACCAAGATAACTTCCAAGCATGGTAGGAACTCATGAAGCTATACTCTGAAACCATTGGAGACACATGCCTAAAATGCCTAGAGAAAAAGTATGTGGCACCTAATAGACCTTTTTCTGTGGACCAAATTATGAGAAAGAAGAATCACAATGTAATGATGATTGACATTGCTTCTACTCTCAATTATGTTACATTTAATGAAGTCAAAGATTATCCTACTTCTCATGAAATGTGGATCAAGATGAAGAATATCTATGAAGTGATAAAAATGTGAGGAGAGCTAAGGCATAAAGTCTAAGAGGTCAGTTTGATCAATTGAAGATGAGAGAAGATGAAAAAATTGCACAATACATTAAAAGAATCAAAGCAACTGTGAGTGCAAATAGAGTCTTAGGATGGAAAATATATGATATGATAGTGGTTAACAAGGTACTTAGAATTGTTCTTCCTATTTATGCATTTAATTTTTCAACTATTCAAGAAATGAGATGTGATCCCAAAAATGATATAACATTGGATGCACTAATGGGAAGGTTGAAAGCCTTTGAGTTAGACAACTTTGATAACTATGTTCCTAACTTTGGTAGCATTGAGTATGAATTTCAAGCTAAACTATCACTGAAAAATAAAAATGGAAAATATAAAGGGAAACAATATGACAATAATGATGAAGATGATTCTAATGATGAACTTGAAACCATTGAAGCCCTACTTGTAAGAAGATTCCTTAAAGGAAAAGGAAAGTAAAAAGATAAAATAACCTTAATATATTTTTCATGTGAAGAGGTTGGTCACATTTTTGCAAGGTGTCCAAACAAAGAAGGCAAAAAAAAAAAGGAAGTATATAGGTGAAATATTTCAAAAGATACAAAGATTACAAGGATAAAGGTAAGAAATCTTGTTACATGGCTATTAAAGATGAATAAGATGATGAAAATGATAAGATGGACCTCATTTCTCATATTAGAAAGAATGATACATGGATCATAGATAGTGGTTGCTTTCACCACATCACTAGAGATAAAACAGAATTTTAGCTCTTGGAACACTATGATGGTGGGTGTGTCAGATTTGGAAATGATGAACTTTGTTATGTAAAGGGAAAAGCTTTCATCGCATTAACTAATGAAGTTAGATGTTACAATGCATACTAGGTTGAAGGAATGAAACATAATCTACTTAGTGTGGTACAATTAAACAACATTAGATTCAAGATATAAATCATGAATGAAAAGGCCAAGTTGTTGGATGGGAAAGGAAATCTAGTTTGGATTAGCAATCAAACAAAAGGTAATCTATGCTATCTAGATCTGAGTGAAAGTTCATATTTCCTAGAACAAGTAGAGGAAAGTTGGTTATGACATAAAAGATTGTGTCATGTGTGAATTTCGATAACTTGGCCAACATAAGAAAGAATGAAAGAGTGAGAGGCATTTCAAGTCTAAGGAAACCCAATATGGGAATGTGCAAAAATTGTCAAATTTAGAAGATGGAAAAGATAAACTTCAAAATAAAGAATTATCATTCTAAAGAAGTTCTGGAATTGGTTCATACAGATCTTTGTGGACCTATTGGCATAGAAAACTATTGTGGAGATAAGTATTTCATTTTATTTATTGATGATTATTTTGAGATGATCTAACAGTGATGTACTTGAAAGATAAATTTAAAACCTTTCAAAAATTCATGTGGTATCTAGCTAGAGTGGAGAAAGAAATAGTATAGAAACTAAAATATCTAAGGTAAGATGGAGGATGAGAACTCATCTCAAATGAATTCAATAAATTCTACAATGAAAGAGGAATCAAAAGATAGGTATTTGCACCTAGTACATGTTATTAGAACGACACAGAAGAAAGAATAAATAGATCCATTATGGATTTTGCAAGAACACTGATTATAGAGAAAAATATTGCAATCAAATACTAGAAGGAAGCAATCAGTACAACAGCTCATACCTTAAACCGAGTTCAACTAAAGAAGGATACATATCAAACACCCTAAGAATTGTGGTATTCCTATAAACATAATGTCTATTATTTGAAAGTATTTTGACTAAAATGTTATATCTTAAGAGAAACAAGGAAATGAAAATTTGATGTGAAAAGTGATGAAAGCATATTCCTAGGACACTCCAATAAAAGGAAAGCATATAAATGTATGAATCTAACTAATCACAAGGTTATAGAAGGTACATATGTAAAAATTGATGAGTTTCCATAACAGAGTGAAGAAAAAAGTAGCAAAGAACTTGAAAAATATACTAACTTTGTCTACTTTGAACCTGACACTTTAGCTAAAATTCTAGAAAATGTAATTGAAAATTTCCAGTCTTCACCACCCAAGTCCCCTAAATCTCTAGTTCAACCCAAGTTGTAGCTAGTAAAACCCAAGTCATAGTTTGAGGGACTTGAGTCTTAGTCAAAAGGAGCCAAGTTTTAGATAGTGGAACCTAAGTCATAGTCTAAAGGATTCGAGTTATAGACAATGGGATCTAGGCATGATTAAGAAGATCATTTTGAGCATGGTGAACCAAGTGAATCAATTTCCAAAATTCAAAAAGAAGGAACCTATACTTGTTAGATATGTTAGAAGGCATCATGCGCCTAAAAAAATTATTGGAGATCAGTCAAAAGGCACAATTACAAGGAACAAACTAAAAGGTGCATGTTTTCTTACTAAGTTTGAACCTAGTATTGTTAAAGATGAATTACACAATAAAGGTTGGATTGAGGCAATGAATGAAGAGACTCAAAAAATTGAAAGAAATAAAACCTAGACACTTCTCCCCAGAACCAAGAAAATAAAGGTATAGTTGGCACAAAATGGGTATTTAGAAATAAGTTGAATAAAAATGCAGAATTATCAAGGAACAAGGAAATGTTAGTATGTTGGAAATATAAGAGGAGTAACTAAGAGGGGAGGGGTGAATTAGTTACCTCTAAAATAAATCCCATATCCCTTAGATGTCAATACATGATATAAATTTCATTAAAAATATTGATGCTCAGTTAATACATAGGCATTTAGTTTACACTAGTAAATGTTGTAACTTAGCAAACACTGAAATAAGAATAGTTGTTTGAAAAATGAAAATATTAAGATACTATCTATGATTAGCCTTACTTTAGTTGGTTGCATACACATGAAATAAATAACATCAATGCAAGTGACACTAAGATTTAATATGAAAAGCCAATTTGGAGAAAACTGCCAATTGCAACTAGTTATTGATTTTCACTCTTCTAAAGTTAGACCTGTTAGGAGCCAACCCTATTAAAGGTTACAAAACACATTTTTAGGTGTAACCCTATTAGATGATTTAATCACCTTATTAGGAGTGTCCTTGCTAAAGTTCTTGAGACACTTCAATATAGAAATTCCACCTTGTTAGAAGGTTTTCAAATAGTTGTTAAGATGACTCTATTAAGAGATTGAGACCACTGCTACAATGAGATGACCTAATTTATGATGCAACTGAATTTTTTATTACAGATCTCAATTATGGCTTGTATAATTGATCCTTTCTCATCAAATGTATCTTTGCAACTCAATAAGGATATTCTTCTTATCCTTCTGATTTTCTTCCTCTAAGCATCTTCAAATCTTCTATTTCTTCCACACATTTAATCCTTAACTTGACCTTATATTTATATCTTACACATTTTCAAGTTATCTTAAATACAACATAAAATATTTAATATTCATCTCATCGGTTAGATAGAACCAACAAAAAGATTGTTTGAACTCAATATTCCAAAACAAGAAAATCCTTCATTAGCTGACCCTACTTGGTAGATACTAATTCAGAAATAATTTTCTATCTTAACCAAGTGAACTTTATTAACACTACATATTCACAAAGTTCCATTGGTAACTGAGTTATCATAGTTAACACTTGTTCTATCCAAAATTTCCTTCATTAACTAAGTGATCTCAATTAACACTCAACTTATGTAATCTTGCTTTTGTCGCATTAGTGAACTTGGTAGACATTGTCTTTTGAACTTGGAAAACTTTGGAATGCTTGCCAAATACATGAAAATTTCTTCATCACTTGAATGAGATTGACATACACTAAGTGGAAATGATATGACATTTTTTCTAACATCAAATACAATATACAATTAACCAATTATTTTCAACAATCTTCCTCTTTGGCATTGATGGCAACACAACATGTCATTATACAATGAAATTTTTAGAGCAAGAATAAAGTAAAGAACATATCCTTAGTTTTATTGTGATTCTCATCCATGAGAACTCCCTCTATTAGTTTAAACTCCCTCGACTTTTATTTTCTCCCTCTATCAAAAAAACTTTGTCTTCAACATCTTCTTCTAATAGGAAACTCTTCCTTTTTGATATCAGACCAAGTTCATCTTCTTTCCTAGACATCTTTAAACAAAACTTATGAAATTTGTACTCTCCCTCTTTATAAAATTTTATGTTATATGATTGAAAAATCTCTCTCTGTCTTTGACATCTCATACCAAAGACAATATTCAGAGAATATCAGTGTACCTTGTGTACTAATTCATATGCAATGTTTCCTTTTCAATATGCTCTAGTTGATGCACCGCTAAACTTCATTTAGTGAGCTCTAGATATGAGAATGACCCCTAACTTACCTCTTAGATACAAAAATTCCTCCTTGGGTAATGGCTTAGTGAACATTTTTGCAATTTCTTCTTTAGTATTCGCATATTTTAATCTTACCTCTTTATCTTATACTAGTTCTCTCAAAAAGTGATATTTTATAGAAATGTGCTTGGTTTTTGTATACATCACATGATTATTTGATATATGAATCACAATGGTGTTATCACAAAATATAACTACTAGATTCTTGATTTCTATCTTCATACCTAGAAATATTTGCTTGAACCAAATGATATTGGAACAATTAACTATTGCTGCCACATATTCTGCCTCTACTATAGACCGAGAAACACAATTATGCTTTTTACTTGTCTAAGATACTAGTCTTTTACTAAGAAAGTACACTCTTCCACTAATGCTCTTTCTGTCATCAACACTTCTTGTTGAATCAACATGTGTGAAGTATTTCAAGTCTAGATTGCCTCTTTTCTTAAACCATAATCCATAGTCTTTAGTACCATTTAGATACCTCATGATTCTCTTGATTTTCTTTGGGATTTTCTGAGAATGTTGCCACCATACCAACTACTAATGCAATATTAGGCCTTGTGTGCACTACATATTGCAATTTTCTAATCATTAATCTACCTCTTTTGAATCATCATTTTTGGAAATATTCTATCCAATAGAAATAGGTGTTCCAAGTAGACTTGAATCTTTGATTCCAAAATTCTTTAGTATCTCCTTGATATAAATGGATTCAGTAATATAGATACCATCTTCCTTCTGCTAGATCTACAATCCAACAAGGAATTTTATCTCTCCAAACATAGTCATCTCAAATTCTTTACTCATCTCTTCTGAAAATACCTTGCATAAATCATCATTTCTTATAAATAAATTGTCATCCACAATGATTTTAGCCAACACAATTTTCTTGTCTAATCCTTCTTTGATATACATGCTACTATTATCATTTCTTCTTTGAAAACCAATCTTTATCATGTAATTATGAAGTCTTTCATACCAATCTTTGGGAACTTTTGTGAGACCATACAATGCTTTGTGTAATTTATAGACCATGTCCCATTTTCTAGGATGCATAAAATCTTCATGTTGTTCTATGTAAACTTCCTCTTCAAGAGTTCTATTCAAGAATATAAATTTTACATCCATCTGATAAACTTTAAATCTTTTATGTCTAGCATAAGCAAGTAATGTTATAACACCTTCTAATTTAGCAATAGGAGGAAAAATTTCACCATAATCAATACCTTCTTCTTGAGAATAACCTTTGCATACTAACCTTGCTTTGTTTCTAGAAACTTCACCATCTACATTCAATTTATTTTTAAAACCCACTTTGTACCAATTACATTTGTATCCTTGGGTCTAGGAACAAGAGTCCAAGTCTTATTATTCTCTATATGTTCTATTTCTTCATTCATAACTTCAATCCAACTTTCATTCTCCAAAGCATCTTTTACTAATCTAGGTTCAACTTCAGCAAGCAAACATGTACCTTTCAATTTGTTTCTTATCATTGTTTCAGCTAACTTATCTCCAATGATCTGACTAGGTGCATGGTGCCTTCTATCATATCTTGTTAACATAGGTACTTTAGATTTAGAATTTGTTCCACTAACCTCACCATGATCTTCTATATTAAGCTTGGGTCCCATTATCTATTACTTGGGTCCATTAGACTCAATTTTCTCTAGTAATAGCTCAGTTGCTACTAATTGTGACTCGGGTGCTTCACACTATAAATTGGGTTGCACTAGTTACAACTCAGTAGATTTGGAGATTTTGGAGACTCAGGAGGTGAAGTCTATTGAATTTCATTTTGATTTAGAAAAGTATTAGGTTCATAGTAGACATATTTTGTGTAATCCCCAAGTTCTTTACTACTTTCCTCTTGACTCTTTTCTACAAACTCATCAATTCTAACATGTACATTTTCTATGATCTTATGAGCTAAAAAATTTAAACATTTATATGCTTTGCTTCTGCAAGAGTATCCTAGGAATATGCCTTCATCACCTTTGATATCAAATTTAGCTTTCCTATATTCCTTCAATATATAGCATTTTCTAACAAATAATTTCAAGTAACATACATTAAGTTTGTAGCCATACCATAGTTCATAAGGAGTTTCATTAGAGTCTTTCTTTAGATGTAATTTGTTCAAGGTATGTATTGTAGTACTGATTTCTTCCTTGTAGTATTTGATTGCAACACTCTTTTCTATCATTAAAGTTCTTGCACAATCCATGATGGATCTATTCCATCTTTTAGCTATACCATTATGTTGTGGTGTACTAGGGGCTGATACTTGTCTCTGAATTCCTCTTTCAATGTAGAATTCATTGAACTCATTGGAAATAAATTCACTACCTTTGTTTGATCTCAAACACTTCATTTTCTTTCTAGTTTCTCTCTCTACTAGAATTTTCTTTCAGATACATTACAATCATCATTCTAGAATAATCATCAACAAAGAGAATAAAATAATTATGTCCATTGTAACTTTCTATTCCAATAGGTCCACATAACTCTATATGAACTAGCTCCAAGAATTCTTTAGAATGATAGTCCTTTCTTTTGAAATATGTCTTTTCCATCTTACACATTTTACAATTTCTGAATAGACCCATTTAAGGTTTTCCAAGACTAGGTATACCTCTTACTCTATTTTTCTTGCTTATCTTGATTAGATTATCAAAGTTCACATGACATAACCGTTTATGCCACAACTGAATTTCTTCTACTTGAGAAACAAAATGTGAACTTTCACTGAAATCTAGGTAGAATAAATTACCTTTTATTTATTTGACAGACCCAACTAGATTTCATTTTCTTTCCAACAACTTGGACTTCCTATTCATGAATTCTACCTTGAATCCAATGTTATTCAACTATGCTACACTCAATAGATTATGCTTTAGTCCTTCAACCCAATAAGTATTATCACATCTTGGTTCATTAGTTAGCAAGATACAACCTTTTCCCTTTATGTAACATGGTTCATTATTTCCAAATCTCACACTTCCACCATCATGATGCTTCATATATTCAAACTTTGATTTGTTACCAATTTTATGATGTTATAAACCACTATCAATAATCCAAATCTAATATTTTTTTCTAACATGAGAGATAAGTTTCATTTTATCTCTTGCATCATCAGATTCATCCTTTACAACAATATATAACATTTCGTCATCTTCGCTACTATCTAAATCCTTAGTCATAAAATAAGATTTCTTAACTTTATCCTTATAGTCCTTGAAGTTCTTGGAATCCTTCTTGCCTTTGTACTTGTTGTGCTTCTTTTCATATTCATCTTCTCTATTTGAGTACCTTGCAACAATGTGTCCAACCTCTTCACAAGAGCAACAAATTAAAGGAATTTTACCTTTGTACTTTCCTTTTCCTTTGAGACACCTTCTTGCAAACAATGCTTCAATGGCTTCAAGATCATTATTAGCTTTATCTTCCTCTTCACTTTCATATTATTTTCTTTTAGATCATTTAGCTTTCTTATTGAGTGATACCTTGGCTTTGGATGCAAACTCAATATTTATAGAACTAGGAGTATAATTATCATAATTTTCTAGTTCAAATGTAGCCAGTCTTCCAAATAGAGCACCCATAGTTATCTTGTTATTTGGATCACATCTCATCTCTTGAATATTCGACACTCTAATTGCATAGATATGAAAAAAGGTTCTAAGTAGCCCTCTTACTACTATTAAATCTTCAAGTTTTTCTCCAAAGGCTTTGATAGCATTGATATTGGCTTTGATTCTTTCAACATATTTTGCAATTCTTTCATCCTCTCTCATTTTCATCTGATCAAACTAGGCTCTCAAGATTTTTCCTTGGTTATTTTTTGCATTATCATTAGCTCCATAGAAATCCTTCAGTTTCATCTAGATTTCATGAGCAATAGGACATCCTTTGACCTCATCAAACTCAACATAGTTAAGAGCTGATGTAATGTCAATCATCATGATGTTATGATTTTTTTCCAACAATCTCTCTCATAGTCAATATTCCTATAGGAGCCTTGTAAGAATTTTCCAAGTATTTCAAACCTGAATCGCTAATGGTTGTCAAGTGCAACTTCATAAGTTCCTACCATGCTTGAAAGTTATCTTTATTCAACTTGAGAATTTCCTTTCTACAAGACAAATTGATCTTTAGCTTAGGGCCTTGAAAACTTTCTTTGCAAGCACCAAGAAGCTCCGATACCAATTGTTGGAAATATAAGAAGAGTAACTAAGAGGGGAGGAGTGAATCAATTACCACTAAAATAAATCCCAGATCTCTTAGATTTCAATACATAACATAAACTTTTCTAAAAATATTGATGCTTGATTAATACATAAGCACTCAGTTTACACCAGTAGATGATGCATCTCAATAAAAACTAAAATAGTAACAATAACTTAACAAATTCAAATCTCAAGATATTATCTGTGATTATCCTTAATTAACTTAGTTGCATAAACATGAAAGAAATAGCATAAATACAGGTGACTACGAGATTTAATGTGGAAACCCAATTTAGACAAAACTACCAATTGCAACTAGTTACTAATTTTTCTCTTCTGAAGTGAGCTCTATTAGGAGCCAAAATTGTTAAAGGTTATACAACACACTATTAGGTGTGACCCTATTAGAGGATTTAATCACCCTTCTAGGAGTGGCCTTATTAGAGGTCTTTAGACGCTTGAATCTAGAAATTCCACCTTGTTAGAGGTTTTACAAATAGTCATTATGCTAACTCTATTAAGAGATTTAGATCACTGCTACAATGATCAAAGAGTAACAATGAGATGACCTAATTTCTGATGTGACTAAATTGTTGATTATAGATTATAATTATAGCTTATATACTTGATCCTTTCTAATCAAATGTATCTTTGTAGCACAAAAAGAATATTTTTCGTATCCTTCTAATTTACTTCCTCTAAGAATCTTCAAATCTTTTGTTTCTTCCATCCATTCAATCCTCAAATTGACCTTATATATTTATATGTTACACATTGTCAAGTCAGCTTGAATATAACTTAAAATACTTAATATTCATCTCCTCATTCGGCTAGAACTAACAAACAAATCAATTGAACTCAATATTAAAAAATAAGAAAATCCTCCATTAGCTGACCCTACTCGGTAGATACTAACTTAGAAATGATTTTCTATGTTAACTAAGTGAGCTAGGTTAACACAACATATTTACAAAGTTTCTTTCGTAATAAAGTGAGCTCAATGAACACTAGTTCCATCCAATATTTCCTCCATTAACTGAGTAGGCTTAGTTAACACTCAAGTTTTGTGATCTTCATTTTGTTGCCCAACTGAACTTGGTAGACACTGCCTTCTAAACATGGCAAACTCTGGAATGCTCAATAGACACAGGAAACTGTCTTCATCATCCGAGTGAGCTCGGCATACACTAACTAGAAATGATATGACATTTTGTGTAACATCAAAGACAATAAACAATTAAAAAATTATTTCCAACATAGTATGCAAAGGTAATGCTCAAGAATATGGTATTGATTATGGAAAAAAAAATTCTCCTATTGCAATACTAGAAGGTGTTAGAACACTACGTTCTTATGTTGCACATAAAATATTCATAGCATATTAGATGGATGTAAAATCAACTTTCTTGAATGGAATCCTAGAAAAAGAAGTCTACATTGAGAAACTTGAAGGTTTCATAGATCCTAACAAAAGGGATATAGTTTATAGAGTACACAAAGCTTTATATGGCCTCGAACAACCCCCCAAATCCTAGTATGAAAGATTACATAATTATTTAGTAAGAATTGGATTTCAAAGGACAAATGACAATAACAATCTATAAATCAAGGAAGGACCAAAAAAGAAGATATTGTTGGCATAAATTTTGTAGACGCTTTATTATTCACTTGATATGATGACTTCTAAAAATCCTTTTATGAGGAAATGAGAAAAGAATTTGAAATGTTAATGTTTGGAGAGATTAAAATCTTTTTTGGCTTGCAAATTCAATAGAAGAAGGATGACATCTACATGTTACGCAATCAAAGTACATCAAAGAGATATTGAAGAAATTTGGAATGGAGGATTCTAGACCAATTGGAACACCTATGTCTACTAGACATATGCTTTCCAAAAATGATGATTCCAAAGAGGTAAATGAGACTACATATAGATCAATGATCAGAAAACTTTAGTATGCAGTACACACAAGACCTGATATTGCATTAGCAGTTGGTATGGTGGTAATATTTTATGCTAATCCAAAGGAAAATCATATGATGGAAATAAAAAGAATTATGAGGTATTTGAAAGGTACTAAAGATTATGGTTTGTGTTATAAGAAGGGAGGCAACTTTGAATTAAAAGTTTTTACTAATGCTAATTGGGAAAGAAGTATTGATGAAAGGAAAGACCTAGTGGTGGAGCATTCTTTCTTAGAAAGAGGCTATTATCTTGGACAAGAAAAAAATATAATTACATTAATCAGTCTACAATAGAAGCAAAATATGTTGTAGCAGTAGTCACTTGTTCCAACATCATTTGATTCAAATAATTTTTCTAAGGGATGAAGGAAGAAATCAAGGATCTAGTAGTTATCTACCATGATAACACTAGTGCAACTAACATATCCAATAATCTAATGATGCATACCAATACAAAGAACATCACAATAAAATACTATTTTCTACAAGAATTAGTGTAAGAAAAAGAGGTGAGATTGGAATATGTGAATACAAAAGAAAAAATTATTGACATATTCACCAAGCCATTACCTAAAGATGCATATTTGTATATAAGAGGTAAGCTAGGGGTCATTCCCCGATGTGAAATTCACTAAATAAAGATTAGTGATGCTTCAACCAAGAATTTGAAGATCAATCAAGTTGATGCAATATTGTCATAACAAATTGCTTATGAATTAGTACATCAAGTATATGGAAAATCCATTGAATGTTGTCTTTGGCATGAGATGCTAAAGAGGGAGAGTTTTCTATCATATTAGAGAAATTGTGTATCAGAAAGTACGAGGGAGAGATTGTGGTCAAAGATATCAAAGAAGTCAGAGAAAATCATTCCAAAGAGGAGATTGATGTTAGAGGGAGTTCTCATGGATGAGCATTAGAATGAAGCTAAGGATATTATTCTTACTTCTATTTTTCTCTAAAATTTCCTTGTAGTATGACATGTTGTGTTTTCATCAATGCTAAAGAGTGAAATTTTTGAAAATAATCATTCAATTGTATGTTGTCTTTGATGTTACACAAAATGTCAAGCCTTTACCAACTACTTAGTGGTAGCCAAGTTCACTCAGGCATCGACGAAAGTTTCCTGTATGTGTTGAGCATTTAATTATAACCAAGTTCAAAGATAGTATTGACAAAACTTAGTCAAGGTTTAATGAAGCTAAGTCTATATAGACCAAGTTTAGTTAGCTATCAAAGGAAAGTCAACATGAAGTCTATTCTAATTGAGTTGTTATTATCCGAATTCATGTCCTAACCGAGTTGGTCAGAAAACAAAGAGATCCTCTATGTTAATAGAGTAGACAATTATGTATTAGCATAATGTCAACAAATTAAGTCTTATAAATTTATTGGTTGATAAAAGCTAACTTAAGGGAAGATAATTATTTGATTAAAAGAATATTCAAGCCAACTTGACAAGGTGAATCATATAAATGAAATTTCAATTTGATGATTGAAATGTGGAATTGAAGAAGATGAATTAAGGAAGTGAATTTGAAAGGATATCAATAAGAGGGTAAAGCATCTGAGTTGAATGAGATACAAAGAACATTATGACCAAGGAAAATTAACTAATCAATCTAGAAAAACTAAATTTGAATCAGCAAAGTCAACTACATCAGCAATCAAGTTAAGTCATTGTTACTCTCTAATTATTATAGTAGTGAATCAAATCTTCTAATAGAGTTAGTCTAACAACTATTTAGAAAATCCTCTACAAAGGTGATATTTTTAAATTGAAGTGTTAGAAGACCTCTAAAAAGGCCACTCCAATCAAGGTTAATTAAATCCTCTAATAGGGTCACGCATAACAATGTTTTTTGTAACCTTTAACAAGGTTTGGATACTCAGAAGGCTCATCTAAGAAAAGTGAAAAATTGTAACTCGTTGCAATTGGTGATTTTTGCAAATTGGGTTTCCACATTAAATCTTGGTGTCTCTTGTGTTCATGTTATTTTCTTTATGCTTCTATAAGTAATTTAGTAAAAGCTAATCACATTGAATATCTTAATATCTAATTATCTTTGTGTTAAGCGAGTAACAACAAAATGTTCACTGTTAACCAAGTTTTACCAAGAATTTGGTTTAAAGTTGTGTTGACATCTTAAGGGACTAGGATTTTTTTGTACTAACTATTTCATCCCTCCCCTCTTAGTTATTCTTTTCCATTTCCAATATTTTCCATCCTCTATATTCTTCTCTAAGATCACCTTACCCCTTGTCCTACATCTAACAAAGCTTTGTATATAGCCACCTAAGCCACCACTTAGTTAGTCAAGTATTTAATTATAATATATGTCCATTTTTGAAAAAATAAACCAAAAGCAAAGCAAAGGACAACATAAGATCATGTTCTCTTAAGAATAGGTATACATGTAGGTTAGGATTTGGCTTCCAACTATGTAAGATACCACTTCAAGATAAGAAACTATGCCATCAACAACAACATGCCTTGCTAGATGAAAAATCTAAAAAATATAAACCATAAAGAATGACACAAAACATGAAGCAAATGAAAGGTCATAATGCATATACCTAAGGAAAAGGATCAATAATAGATCATCAACATGATATCAATCATGCATGTTATAAAACCAAAAGTAGAAATGGGTACTTCGTAAAGAGAAGACTAATACATAAAATAAGCAATATATTTGGTTGATGTAAGCTTGCTCAAAGACCCAAGATGCTCTTGCATTACTTTATCATCCCATTAGGACAAGAATTACCATGGTGATAAATACCTTATGTTATTTATTGATGATTACTCAAGGATGGTGTGGGTTACTTTCTTGAAAGATCAATGGAAATATAGTATACATTATCAAACATATCAATTTCCAACATTAAACTCATCCTATAACATTAATATATCATGCATTATTAGACATCTCTTGCCAACATTAAACTCATGCTATAACATTGAAGCCTAACCGAATTATATTATCTATCCTCAATATATTAAAATTAGAAATTATGAAATTGCATCAATCTTGAATGAATTATTTTTAAATAAAAGTAAGAAGTCTATTAATTTGAAAGGTAACTTATATAACTATTCTTATTTTTAACTTTGCCAAGAATATATCTAAGATTTATTAGGGTTCTTATAGTAAGTTTCACAAAGAAAATATTTGATAATATATTGAAAGAAGGAAAATAATATATATTTGCAAATTTTTCAACTCATCAAATCTTTTGATACTATTTTCTTTTTTCTTAGTACATCTCAAATTAATAAAAATTTACATATGGAAGCAACTAGATTTAAATGCTTTTTACTATATTCAACTCATAAAAATAAGTTACAAAAGTTGCACAAAATATTGAAAATATTTTAGAACATTTTTAAATTATAGTATTAAAAATCTAAAAAGAATGATAAGAAATGAGTACAATAAAATTAAAAGAAAATCAATAGACTCTTGGTGTATTGGCATAATTAAATGGTTCTCAAAGAGTTTCCTAAGAATCAAGTTTTGTGACTCTAATATCATAAAAGTAAAATTTTATATTTTGATATCTTCATCTAAATTATATAAAATATTCAAAAATTAATGTATATAATATTTAACATTATTTGAATAAATAAATAAAAACAACATAATTTTTATAAAATCTAGTTTTGACCAAATTTGAATACACAAAAATTATTTAGATCCTAAACAAAAATTAACCAACACTTTCATTTTATTTATGTGTAATCATTTTCTTAGATTAACCCTAAACTTTAGGGCTTCCTTACAGAGTTTTACAATTAGGTTGTCTCAATTCACGCAAATAGAATACCTCATTTTTCCTTTAAGAGTGACCTATTTATTCATCTTCGACAGAATAGGTAAACATCTCATTTGTAAAGATGGAGATGGAGAAAGGAGTTTGGAAAAACCTCCCTAATGAGATTGCATTGTACATCGTAGCCAGGTTGCTCCCAATAAGAAGCCTTTATAGATTGAGTGTATGGAAAGAATGGAATGAGATGCTATTCTTGTTAGAATAAATAATGTTTATTTATTTCTTTGTAGATGAGTATTCAGAATGTGGTAGTTGAGTATATAATATACAATTAAAAAAAATCTTGAACTATTTAGATTTCTCCATATTTCCACCGTAGCTTACAAGAGCTTTCTAAAGGTCTGCAGTATGCTTATAAATATCCAGCCTCTTGTCTTATGTATGCAACAAACTTAGTAGTGATAATTGAATAATACTGTTGTTTTACTATTATACTTTGTCTTTTTGTTTAGTTATTCCTCTATTTTGTTGTTACTTTGTTATGCCTTGTTTTTTTATGTTGTTATCTTTACTCTGTTTCTATTAAGTAGTTCATCATGGTACCAAAGTTGTTTTAGTTCTTTGGGCGGTGTATATATGGTGCTTTTGGTATGAAAGTTTATAATTATAGGTGTAAAATTTGGGAGTTAGTAGCATCAACATTTCTTGTGACAAAGGAAGAATATTGCAGCAAGAGAAAAGAGTTTTTCTTCAACAAATTAGTGAGATTTTTTTCAATTTTTTAAATATCTTTCATTCTCATCCAAAAAGGAGAGAATTTAACAATGGAATCACCTGGTATTACTCTGCCCATAGTTAAATTAAATGAGAAAAATTATTATGATTGAGTATCTCATGTTTATAATATTCTAACTAGTAGTGATCAGAGGTGTACAAATCTAGGAAAGGATTAATATAATTGAGATAAAAGGAACAAGAAGGCAACAGCACTAATCAAGCTTACACTTTTAGAAGAGGTTTCTGCAAAGTTTGTAATGAGAGAAGTGGAGTCAAAGCATTGGAGATTTTGAAGAATCTATATCAAAATTTAGGCGATGTATGGATTTTATCTCTCACTATTGAGTTGTATAATATGAAATTATCAAGCTTAGAAGACATAGTTCTAATAAATTAAAAGAAAAGAAAAATGAGCTTACTTCTCTTCGAAAAGATATAGATGATAGAGATTTTGTGCAAATTATATTACAAATTCTTTCGGGATCTTATCAATCATTTATAAGGGGTTTAAATACTAGAGATAAATTAAAAATTATTAAATTTGAAGAATTGTGTGCTAAGTTAGTTCAAGAAGAGGAAAGACAAGTTAAAGAAAATGAATCATTTGATGGTGAATCTCAAGCATTTGTAATGAAATGAAAGCAATATTATAAGAAGTCACAAGATAATCAATTTAAAGGAAGAAATTTGAAGTATGAAAATAAAGGTGCTTCATTTATAGATCATAATAGAAGTAGATGGAAATGTAATTATTGTAGCAAAATGGGTCATAAAGCAAAATAATGTTTCAAGAAGAAAAGAGATACAAAAAATGAGTAATTCTCCAAATTTGGTGATTCTAAAAGAAATGCATTTTGTGTTGCACTTAAAGAAAATAATACTTTGAAAAATGATTGGGTTATTGATTATGTGCTACACAACATGTCTCATAATGAGAATCAATTTGAATCAATAAGTGAAAATAATATAGAGAAAATATATTTGGGGGATAATAGTGCTTTAGAAGTTAAAAGGACTGGTATTGTCAAAGTTTTGTAATATCAAAGTTGATAATGCTTTGTTGAAAAATGTGAAGTTAGTCCCTGAATTAAAAACAAATCTACTTTCAATATCTCAAATTGCAAGTCAAGGACATAAAATAGAATTCTACAATGATAAGTGCTTAATCAAGGATGTCAATGATAATTATAGAGTTATAGCAATTAGTAAAATGAAGAATGGATTATATAAGTTTCAATAATTTACTTCTAAGTGTGGAGATAAACATATGTGTGCTATTGCCCAATGGCACGAACATTTGGGGCATGTTAATTTTCAAAGTCTCAAGCTTATGGAGAGATTACAAATGGTGCATGGGCTTCCAAAGATATCGTTGAGTCCCAAGGTATGTGAAGGGTGTGCAATGGGAAAACAACATGTGGAAAGTTTCCCTCAAGGTAAATCATGGAGAGCAAAAACTCCTCTACATCTAGTTCATAGTGATGTAAAGGGTCCTTGTAAACTACCTTCAATTGGAGGATCAAAGTGTACTCTCACCTTTATAGATGATTATAGTAGATGAATTTGAGTGTATTTTCTACAAAAGAAAGATGAAGTGTTTCAAAAGTTTAAGGAGTTTAAAGCTTTGACTGAAAAATAAAATGGAAAGTATTTAAAGACACTAAGAACTGATAGAGAAATTGAATACATGAATAAGACTTTTTTATATTTCTGTAAAGAACATGGCATAAAGAAGGAATCAACTGTCTCTTATTCACCTCAAAAAAATAGAATTGTTGAAAGGAAAAATAGAATTATAATAGAAATGGCTAGGTGTATGCTTCATTCTAAAAATCTAGAAGCTAAATTTTGGGCTGAAGCAATTCATACTACCATATATATCATGAATAGAACACCTACTAAGGTAGTTTTGAACATAACACTAGAAGACACATGGAGTGGAAGAAAGCCTATATTATCTCATTTTAGAATTTTTGGTTGCAATACATATGCTCACATTCCTAATGAAAGAAGGAGAAAACTTTAGAAGAAGAGTGAGAAGTGCATAATGGTTGGATATAGTGAGGAATCAAAAGAATATAGGTTATACAATCCCAAAACAAATGAAATCTATATTAAAAGAAACGTATGGTTTGATGAAAATGTTAAGAATGATAACTCTCCAATATTATATTTCTTTCCAATTTTGATTGATGAAGAAAATTCTACTTCTACCAATGGTCAAAGTCAAGGTGTGCAAACTACTACATGGGAAGATACTCAATTTGAAGAGTCAAGTGAAAGTGATAATGAAAATCTAAGAAAATTTAGAAGTATCCAAGAAATTTATCAATAAGGTCCTAGAAATATATTTGCTAACTATGCTCTTATGACTAAGGTGATGTAGGTTGACACTCCAAGCACGTATGAAAAAGCAAATGGAAAAGATGAGTGGGAAGTGATTATGCAAGAAGAATACAACTCTTTGATAAATAATGGAACGTTGGAACTAACAACACTTCTAGAAGGCAAAAATGTGGTTGGTTACAAGTGGACTTATAGAACCAAGTTCACATAAGATGGAGCTATTGAAAAATATAAAGCAAGGTTGGTGGCTAAATGTTTCTCACAAAAAAAAGGTATAGACTATATTGAAACCTTTGCTCTAGTAGGTATGATGACTTCCATTCATACAATAGTTGCTCTAGCTGCAAAGTTTGGTTGGAAAAATTTTCAAATGGATGTAAAAAGTGCATTTTTACATGGTAACCTAAAAGAAGAAATTTATATGCAACTACTACCAGGATTTATTAAATATGGTGAAAAAAATTTGGTGTGTAGATTAAGAAAATCACTCTGTGGTCTTAAGCAAGCACCAAGGGCATGGTACTCAAAAATAAATAAGTACTTTCTATATGTTGAATTTAAAAGAAGTAAGGCTAATCTAGATGTGTATATAAAATATAGGATGATAAAGTTGTTATCATTATATTGTATGTGGATGACTTGATTATTATAGGAGATCACACACATGATATTGAGATAACAAAAGATCAACTCAAAAAAGTTTTTGAGATACCCGATTTAGGACTAATGCATGACTTTTTAGGTATGCAAGTATGGCAAAAAGAAGGAATGATCATGCTTTCTCAAACTAAGTATGCTCTTGATGTACTTAAAAATTTTAATATGAGTGATTGTAAACCATCTAAAACACCATGTGAAGTAGTAAGATTAAAGTTGAGTGCTAACTCTACTCAAAGGAAGGTGGATGGAAAATTGTATAGACAACTTGTTGGAAATCTTTTGTATCTTACCATAACTAGACCAGATATTGCATACATGGTTGGTATTGTATCAAGGTACATGGCAAATCCACACATTGAATATTGGAAAGTAGCTAAAAGAATATTAAGATACATTAAGGATACTTACTAGCTTGGCATTGAATATAGATATGGAGGATAGCCTACTTTAGTTGGATATATAGATTATGATTATGCAGGTGACATTGATGATAGAAAATCAACTTCAAGATATATATTCCATCTTGGATCAAGACCAATTTCATGGAGCAGCAAGAAGCAATCAACGGTGTCACTTTCATCAACAAAAGCTGAATGTGTTGGCTCATCAAAGGCATCTCAAGAAGCATTGTAGCTTGGGTGATTACTTAAAGAAGTACACCATCCACAAAACCCTCCAACTACAGTATTTTGTGACAACCAAAGTATTATCAAGCTAGCAAAAAATCCGGTATATCATGCAAAATCCAAACATATAGAAGTGAATCATCATTTTGTTTGAGATCTAATTGGAAGTCAAGAGGTGGAGCTTCATTTTTGTGGACCAGAAGATCAAGTTGCTGATATATTTTGAAAAGCATTGTCTATTGTAAAATTTACTAAATTTAAAAATCTATTACCACTTAAGGATGTTTCTATCCCCTCAAACTAAACAAGATGGGGCGGTGTTAGAATAAATAATGTTCATTTTTTAATTTGTAGTTGAATATTCAGAATGTGGTAGGTGAGTATTTAATATACGGTCCAGAAAAATCCTGAACCATCCAGATTTCTCCATATCTCCACCGTAACTTACAAGAACTTTCTAGAGGTCTGCAGTATGGCTATTGATATCCAGCCTCGTCTTACTTAGTAGTGATTATTGAATAATACTGCTGTTTTACTATTATACTTTGTCTCTCTGTTCAGCTGTTCTTCTCTTCTGCTGTTACTTTGTTATGCCCTGTTTTTTTTGTCTGTTGTTACATTTACTCTGTTTCTATTAAGTAGTTCATCAATTCTCATATGCTGCGATGCAGAGAATTCATCCAGACATACATCATTCTCACACTTGCGCTTTTTTATTTCAATTGTGCCCTGAAATGTCTACATCGAAACAAGGCATCAAGACATGGATGATGGAAGGAAGTGGAGATTTTTACGTAGTGACAACTTCTATCGAATAGAAATAGCCAGCAATACGATGCTCTGTTTGTTTAGCGATTTCAATCTTTTGATTTTCCACGTAAAGAACAGGGAAACCCTTAAACGCATCCCTAACTTTGACAAGTTAGACAGATATTATGGTTTTAAATTAGATTATTCCACTGACCAATTTATTTTCACCATGGGCAGAATCCCAGAGTGGACTGAAATCTATGATTCATCCTCTGATTTCTCAAGTTGTAGAGATTTGATTTGGGACAACACAGATCCATTTTGGGTCTCAGGGAGGGGAGTTTACCACCGAGGAAGTTTTTACTGGTTGGATCATGTCTCCTGCAATGGAGGAATTGTAAAATTGGACCTTTCTGATAACCGCTGGACAAAGATTCCACCGCCACCAGATTCAATTTATAGGCATTCAAACAATACATATGGAAATTTTCGTTATAGACATGTGGATCACTTCACCAGCATTGCTAGTTTTTATTGGGATTTAGCCGGAAATTGTGTGGAAATTACGGAATGAAGAAGAAAGCTTGAACTCCAACAGGTGGTAGCGAGTAGATATCTGCTTGCCCAGAGAAATTCGGCTAGTTTCTGTTAACAACAGCGGATCGATTATGGTGGCTGGTCCAGATGGAATAAATGTATATGATGCAAACCGGAGACTTTGACAAGATTCGGAATTGATGCAATCGATTCAGAACTTGCAAATGCAATAATTGAAAACAAAGTTTCACCGTTTGAAGTTTGTGATTCACTATCGGTGTTGCCTTTTGAGTGCACGTACATATGGTGGCCCTGCGAAAAGAACATTCACGACTCATCGTTTATAATATAGTAACACATAGTGATGGATGCGGACGGTGATGCCGATGACGATGCCTATTTCATATATTATATAAAAGGAAGAGAAACAGGTTTTTAAAGCTCATTCTTAGATCGAATAAGTCGTTTCAAAATAGAGATTGTGAATTCATCATTGCATGAATAAGAAAAGGAAATAATGGATAAGTTTGAATTATAACTAAGGGCCTGTTTGGCTGCAGGAATAGGAATAGAGGAATAGGAATAGCTATTCTAGAATAGAAAATGGGGCTACTTATCCCTGTTCTCTATTTGGTTCAGCCAATATTTGATGGAGAATTTACGGACACCCAAATTTATTTTTTTTAAATAAATAAAAGTGGAATAGGAATACGTATTCCAATAACACCTATTTGGGTGGAATTGCAAAACCCCATTCTTGGGTCAAAATAGAAATTTTACTTCATATTCCAATTCTGATTCGGTGCATCCAAACAAAGAATTCAAAATTTTAAGAATTTACATATGCCTATTACTTGCTACCTTATACACAAGAGACTTATGATTTTATTTTATGTCAATTTTTTTATTTCTTGAAAATGTGAATTCATAGATTGAATTAAAATGTTCTATCAATTTTTTCAGATGCTTTAAATTGTTTTACCATGGAGAATCTTCTCAAGGCACATTAAAAGTTAGTAGGCCTTGTTCAACCTCCCTTTATTTGTATTAAGACATTTTCATGTGACATGGAAAAATGGTGTTAAGGTCGTTCCTATTATCATTACAATTCTTTGATGTGTTGCACCAAAGTACTATCATCATGGTTTCATTTTTTTCAAGAAGCACTTGTTTTAGGGCTTCAAAGACTTCTAGCTTTTGACATTTTTAGAAGAGTAAGAGTTTTAATTTATTTTTTCATAGGTATGCATGATAGACTTTGTACATTATCACATTACTTTTGAAAAATAGTTTTTTTTTTTTTTTCCTCCTTATATTGAGTATAAAGCAATAACAATATTGCATCGAAGTTTCAAGTAACTAGGTCTGGCAAAGAAACTAAATTTCAATGCAACTATCTATCTGAAGAGTTTATATTAGTTTTACACATTGTTAGAGTTACAAAAAAAGAATTATATTATCACTATCTTTGAAATGTCAAGTAACATCCCCTACTGGTGGTAGCACCACAGGTGCATTCAAAATGTCATCTTTTGGTTCTTCTTAGCATATAAATTTGATACAATCTTTGGTCTACTAGGATCCACTTTAACATGCACTGAATGAATGACAAAAGGGGGTATGTAGTCCTTTTTTTATTATTATCTTATGGATGGTTGAGCTCTTTTTTGATTCCTTACATTGGGTACTCTATAGTTTATTTCAATCTAGAGAATTCTTCCACTTACCATTCTTCTTAAGTTGTTGAATGAAATCACAAAGGATGATTTATAATTCATCCTTCTATTTAAGAGTAGTTCATCCATAGGAAATCTCCATCCTCTTCACTTATGCTTTTCTTTCTTATAGCAGCTTGATAAATTTGTCTTCTATAGGCTTCAAAATTGCACCAACATGTAAGGCAATGTTAAAAATATGACTACGTAAGATTTCTAGTCTTCCCATTGATGATATCATCATACATATATTTTGAGATAGTCTATACAAATAGTCAATACATCCACCCTTCATTTTTCTAACTTGGAAATTATAGCCAAGAATAATATAACTGTTGTCAGATCTCTTTAGCAAAAATATAGTCAAATATTACATGTTGGACTAAATCACAATGTCTACAAGTTGAGCATAAATTAGAACCATCATCATTAGGTCTCTTAAACAAAATTTTATACATCTGGATTATCCAAACAAAACATTGGGTATGTTCACTAAGTGCATGGTATATCAAATTTGGCAGAGAAGTCTTGCCAATGGATAAGAGACCTATTATTGATGATATCACTAAAGGAGAATACACTCTTTCTAGGCTATCCCTTAGTAGAGCATATTCTTGGAGGAGGGCCAATGGTTTGGAGGAATAAGAGAGGTTCCATCAAATTAATTTAGTAGCACATACATTATTATTATCTTCAATAAGACCATTTCCAATCACTAAATGATTTATTGACTTACCCCCCTTCCAAATGGCTTTGAAAATTGTTAATGTCTCTACACTAACTGCTTTTGGAATGGCTAAAAAATAATTAAATGAAAGCCCTATCCAATCCCTTGCTTTAGATGGCACACCTCCCAATATGTTCTTTATGATTAATATCTCTAGGGGTTCATTACATTGAGTAGGTCTGGCCACTCATTTTGGAGCAACTGCAATGCCTTGGAATGTCAAATTCTTTAGACCTAGACATCCTAAAAATAAAATATTGTATTTTTTTCTACATTGTGGAATCCTCTTAGGGCACATTAAAATCTAGTGAGCTTTGTTCAACCTCCTTTTATTTGTATTAAGATATTTTCATGTGAAAAATAAAATGGTACTAAGGTTGTTTCTATTATCATGACAATTATTTGATGTGTTGAACCTCAATACTATTGTCATGGGTTTTGTTTTTTGTCTTTTTCTCTTAGAAACACTTCTCTTAGGCCTTCAAAGAATTCTAGCTAAATTAATGTTTTTAGAAGAATAAGAACCCTTTAATTTATTTTTCATAAGTATCCATGATTGACTTCATACATTATAACATTATTTTTTAAATATAGTTGAATTTTTTTCTATTAAGTATAAAGCAATAACAAAATTGTACCACACTTTCAAGAAACTAGGTCTAGCAACAAAACTAAATATTAATGCAGTTACCTATCTAAAGAGTTTATAGTAGTTTTACACATTATTTGAGTTACAAAAGTGAATTATATTATCATTGCAGCTGAAATTTCAAGTAACATCCCCCACTAGTGGTAGCACCACCTTCTAGTTCTTATTTGCATATGGTATTTGGTACAATCCATGGTCTTCTAGGACTAACTTCAATGTTCACTCAATGATTGATAGAAGGGGGTGTGTAGTCTCTTTTTGTGATTCTCTAGTTGATGGTTGAGCTCTCTTTTGATTACTTGAATTGGGAACTCTATGATTTATTTCAATCTAGAGAAGTCTTCATCTTACCATCCTTCTTAACTTGTTCAATGAATTTAGAAAGGGTAATGTCTAATTCATCCTTCTATTTAAGAGTAGTACTGCCACATGCAATCTCCATTCTATTTTCTTATACTTTTCTTTCTTATGGCATCTTGATAAATTTTTCTTTTGTTAGCTTCAAAATTGCACCAACATGATAGGCAATGCTAAAAAATATAACTAAGTAAGATTTCTAGTCTTCCCATTGATGATATCATCATTCATATATTTTTAGATAATCTATAACAATAAATAAAAAAGAATGCACTAAAACATATTACCAATGTTATTGTTAATGTCAATACACCACCTTTCACATTTTTAACTTGGAAATTATTGTCAAGAATAAGGCCAAATATTTCCCAGAATTCTTTGGGAAAAAATTAATCAAATATCACATGTTGGATTGATTCACAATGTCTACAAATTGAGCATAAACAAGGATCACCATTAGCTTTCCTAAAAGGAATTTTATGAAGTTGGAGTTTCGAAAGAAAACATTGGATATGTTCTCCACTAAGTGTATGAGATATCAAATTTGGCATAGAGGTCTTACCAATGGGTAAGAGACATATTATTGATGATATCACTAAAGAAGAATATACTCTTTTCATCCTATCTCTTAACAAAGCATCCTTGGAGTAGGGCTAGTGATTTGAGGGAATTAAAGAGGTTCCACCAAATGAATCTAGCACTACATATGTTATATGAGGATAGCATCCCATTCTAATGTTTTCTTTGGTAACTCTAGTTGCATAAAATTATTAGCACATGCAATCCTCATCCTATTCACTTATGCTTTTCATTCTTATAGAAACTTGATAAATGGATCTTCTTTCAGCTTCAAAATCACACCAATATGTAAGGCAATGTTAAAAAATATTACTAAGTAAGATTTCTAGTAATTGTGTTGATGATATCATCATCATATATTTTGGGGTAATCTGTAGCAATAAAGAAGTAGGAATGCACTAAAAGATATTGCAAGCATTCTTTTAATGTCTATACATCCACCTTTCACATTTTTATCTTGGAGATTATTGCCAAAAATAAGTCCAATGTTTCCCAAACCTCTTTAGCAAAAATGTAGTCAAATATTACATGTTGGACTGACTCACAATGTCTACAGGTTCAACATAAATTAGGATCACCATCAGGTTTCTTAAAATGAAGTTTATGCAACTGGAGTTCCCAAAGAAAACATTGGATATATTCTCCACTAAGTGTATGTGATATAAAATTTGGTAAAGAGGTTTTTCCAATGGATAAGAGACCTATTATTGATGATATTACTAAAGGAGAATATAATCTTTCAATCATATCTCTCAACATAGTATGCTTGGAGGAGGGCCAATGATTTGAAGGAATAGGAGAGGTTCCACCAAATAAATCTAGCAGTACATATGTTATTTTTCTATTCAACAATATCATTTCCAATCAATAAATGATTGATTGACTTCCAGCCCTTTCGAATGGTTTTGAAATTTATTGATCCTTCAACACTAACTCCATTTGAAATGGCTAACAAGTCATTAAATGAAAGTCCCTTCCAATCCCTTTTTTTAGATGGTACAACTCTCACTATGTTATTTATGATTATTATCTTCTAAGGGTTCATTACCTTGAATAGATCTGGTCACCCATTTAGTAGCAAGTGCAATGCCTTGCAATCTCAATTCCTTCAAAAAACAAACCATAGTTGTTTAACTTCTTCTCAATCTTATCTCTCCCCCATTCTCACCTATCTTATAGGTTAGAGAATAGAACAAGTAATATCCCTAGATTAGGGCCATCCCAAAGAATAAAAAATTCAGTGCACCAACTAGGATGAGAGTTATTTCATCCTAACAAAATTGATTTTGAAAGGGAGATTTTGCTTCTTCAAGATTTGGAAAAAATATTGATTTTTTTAGAGGGTTCTCAATATTATATTGATTTAACTAGAAAAGAATGGTAGTATCATAGTCAAACTAGATATTAGATATTTCTACATTATTAGGAAGAGTTGCACCCTAGACTTTAGGAGAAAGGTTTACATCGCTAAGTAGTATAACACATCAGTCTAAATGAAAAATGGTGTTTAAGCAAGGTGGCATTCTTCTCAGGATAAAATTGATTTGTAGTATATTCAAGGTGAGGATTCAAATTTTAAAAAATAAGGTTATTGTATATAGAGGCTATATTTTTAAAAAAAAATAACAACTATATTAAAAAGGTGATAGTTTAAAACTTATAAAAATGAATTAGTGATTGCTAACAAAGCATTTGAAAAGTTGAAAGTAGTGTTTTGGGGAATAAGGTTGGCAAGAGTCATTTCTTTCCCCACATACTATTTTCTTTTCCTTTAATAATATTTAAGGTTGGCAAGGGTCATTTCTTTCCCCACATACTTTTTTTTTTTTCCTTTATCTATATTATTAATATTATAGCTTCATCATTTTATTTATTGTAATTCTTTTTTGTTAAATATTATGAGTTTTGGGCATAATTTTCTTTGTATAATCCTCTATTGTTGATTTTATTATTATGTCATCATACACCCTCCAACAAGATAAGATGTTTGGCTTTATATGGCCATGATAACTAAAGTTTATTGTTATTGTTGCAAATGGAGAAAATTTATAAGCCAAATATTTAGAAAATAGAATACCTTCATTTTTAAATCTCATTTAGGATATTTAAGTCATCATTTGAATCTTATCTTTAATTGACATATCATTGACACAAGTATTTGTTGACATAACTACTTAGGAAAAGGGATAAAGTTCAAATAGTTGTAGTGACAAACATATCTCTAATAATAAATATAACTACTAAGCATTTATGAATGATGACTATGTAATCAGAGTTGAGGTTTAATTTTGTTCTATAACTTAGTGTATTCTTTTTATTTCCTTGGTTAATACAGGTCACATGAGATATGTCTAATGTAATTGTGCTTGTATTAAAAATGGTTGAGTCTCAAATCTATCTACCCCTTTTTAAATATTGTAGCCAAATACTACATGAACAACTAGGTTTTTTAAATATGCATGATATTAACTATTTGATTACTACTTAATATAATATTAAGAAATAGATTCTTAGAAAAATGTGTCATATATCATCTTAGTCCTAATGTTTTAAAAACTCAAATTTTATTTGCCACAATTTTCTCTTACTGTAGTTCAACACTATGCTTCCAACAATTTAGTGTTACAAAGTTGTCATAAAGAAAGTAACTGCAACATACTTATATTATACTTTCAACAATTTTGTGTTAAAAAGTTATCATGAAGAAAATAATGGCAACTTATTTATAACAAATTTTCAATGGAAACCTCTTAGTCAAATAAGCTTAAGTGTAAATTTTTAAAGAGTAAGGAGTAATGGAGCATGCGGAAGTTGAGTGATTAGGGTTTCTAGTGTTGTGGATTCAAGTAATGGAGATGGAGATGGGGAATCAAAAATGGATGACCTAGATGGGGGAAGGGGTTTCTTAGGGCCTACTCCCCTTGGGTGTGTTGCATCTAGTTTTGAGTTGTGGGTGGCTTTGTTTTATGTGGAAACTTTGGTTCATTTTGCTTTCATAGATGGTAGAATTTTGTGGTTCATGCATTCTCTTCCCCCTTGGTATCCTAATGGGAGGTCTAGCTTGGGTAGCTTTGGTGGCTTCACTAGGAAACTATGTTCTTTGTTATAGACTATGCTCCTTAGGTTCAAAATCCTAGTTTGCATCACCATGTCTACTTCCTAGGGGTGTGGTATGATGGGCATCCTTTTTTTGGAAGCAATGTGGTTCTATTTTTCTTGGTTCTTTTGGACTCAGCACTTGGTTGGCCCTCTCTTTGGACTTTGGATCATTTATGCGTCCAACATATCTGAGGTCTCAGCTCCTTCTTGGTTGGGCTTCCCTCTAGTTATATTTTTGTGTGCTTCTAGGTGGGAGAGTTTTGGGGGGATTATATCCCCTTTGTTGTTGATTTAGTGGCTTTGAAGACCCATAGTGATCTCACTTCTTTAAGGATTTTTAAGTTTTATGCCCATGTCTTCTTGTGGGATTAGTTGTTCCTTGGTTTTCCCCTTTGTTTATAGGTGAATGTTGGTGGTTTGAAAGGGCCCTCTTTGGCTCTTAGCTATGTTTGGTTAAGTAAATGTTTGTTCTTAGAGGTTCTTCCCCATTTTAGAGTTAGGGATTCTTAGTTTTTATTATTCAGTGGACTTTGAAGTCTCTTCTAAGTTTTCCCCTCAAGGCTTTTATATAGGTTAAGTTTCACTTTTGGCCCTTGTGGCATCTTCTAATTTTTTTTTGGTATAAGGGTTCTCTTTTGCTACTTGGACACTCTAATCCTATGGAGGTAGATATTTCATCTATTGAGAGTATGATATACTATGTCAATGAAGTTGCTGGTAGACTACACATGACCTCTACTGATGGTAATACATGGAAGGTGGGGTGGTTTTGGTGGTGGTCTTCTCTAAAAAAAATTGGCCTCCATACTCACCCTATTGAAGTGGGATCCCTTTCTATAGAGGTGGAAGGGAGATATTAAGGATGTTTGGGCTCTTCCTCCTTAATTTTTTCTTCGAGAGTCAAGTTTTTTTCTAAAGTTGATGGCGTCATGTTAAATTTTAGAAATGATATGGAGTGGTTGCCCATGTCCAAGGGATTTAGTTGCTAATGGATGGTTATTTTGGTTTGGATGAGTGGTCAAGTGGTGAGAAGAAGCCCAAAATTTTGATGAGATATGATATTAACTTATTTAACTAGTGTTTTTGTGTCCTTAAGCCACATATTCAGGTGTGGTTTCCCCCTTCATTGAGTAAGTTGTTATTTGATCTGAAGGCTTCCTTTTTCCTCTTTTTCCAAAAGTATCTTTTGAATATCACTAAAGAATATTCTCTTTTTAATGTAACTTGACTTTCTATTTTGAAAGCCTTCAAAGAAGTTGCATTTTTCATTACTTAGGGACGAAAAACCCATCTATGAGCAATATTTTCTTGAATGAGGTAAAACCAACAACACTTTACCCTTTAACATCAATCTGATGGCTACTAGGTCATATCGTAATTATGGCTTATTGATTATGATCCCAAAATAGTTCATTCAACATTCTGATCACACTATTTGTACATAAAACCTTGGATTTGACACAAGTCATTATAGCTTTGAAAGCATAATAGAACACCTTCACTTCCATTAATGGGCAATAGAAAACCCATGGATCCACTCTTTTTGTTGAAAGTAGATGTCTACCTCTATAATTTGAAATGAATTCTTCCTAGCTTCCATTTTCTACATTGTGGGTCTCTCCTTCATGACATAATTAGGTGAAAAACTTATTCATCCTTTCAGTGGCCATGCTCTTTGGCTATTCACTTGATGAAGTTTGGCAAAGAGGAAACCTAGCTCAATTTCTCAAAATCCATTATAAAGAGGATGCACGGGAAAGATACCAGACATTACAACATTGAGAACTTACCTCCCATCGAGAAAATGCCCAAACACATTCCAACCATAACTAGATCACCTAAACTCTGAATGCAATAGAAAATTAGAAAACCTACAAGGAAGGATAGGTAAAGGAAAAGCAAGGAGACCCGGATAAGTATAGAAAGTGAGATACTCAGGAAAGATGAGAAGTAAGTTACTTAAAGGATGCATAGACTTCACATTTGAACACGAACTCATTTAAATATCAATCACTTTGAATTTTATAGGGGAAAAACAAAATTTTTGCAACAATTAGCTCTAACTAGAGACTTAGCCAATTGAAATGTCTGAGAAGAGGCCTAGAATCTCTAGTTTCGTACATCAGAATAAAACACTTTGATAGGAAAACTAAAATATTCACAAAAAAAAATAGGAAACTAACCTAGGAAAGTGGGAAAAGAAAGAAAGGAAAGATGCAAATAAAACCTACCCAAACTAACATTAACTGCAAGTGCTACCCTCTCTCTCAATTATGAACTTGATGCACCTTTAGATGTTGGACATTATAAGAAAATGGAACAATCTCTCTGGAGGGATACACTAGAATGAAATAATTTCTTTGGTTTACTTGGACAATTTTGAAAGGCTCCTTCCCAAGGGAGTCAAACTTATGATGCATACCTTTGGGTTCATGCCTTTTATTGCACAATAGGACCAAATTTCCCTCCATAAATTTCCTTAGTTTGGCCTTCTTGTCGAAGACTGTCTTCACACACTTCTAATGCTCTGTAATATGATCAACTAGCCTTTCACATTCTTCTTCTAGCTTGGTTTGGTACATGATGCACTTCTTTAAATCATTTTGGAATACTAGATCCTTGATCACTTGCTATAGTTTATAGATGGATAGCTCTAATGGGAGTCGAAAGCTAGCTTCAACTCCATATACCAGCTCAAATGGAGATATTTTGATGTGCTTCTTGGATGTCACCCTATCTTCCTAGAGAGCTCCATGTAGTCTTTTGTGCTAATCCTTCTTATTCTTAAAAACCAATTTCTTAATTATATTAATCAAGTTTTTATCACTTGGTTCTACATGACCAATCCATTCAAGGAAGTAATATGATGAATGACTGAGGTGTATGTTATTTTTGTAGGAGAACTCTATAATCTCCATAGAAGAGAAGTAAGTAGCATTACCTATTACAAGATTTAGTGGCACCTCAATCTTACCAAGATATTTTCTTTGATGAACTCACAAACCACTCCAGAAGTAGTTCTCTTGATGAGCTTGGCTTCTACCCATTTAGTTAAGTTGTTTGTGGTAGTAATAATGTATAAGTCACTAGTAGAAGAAGGAAGACTGATTGGTCCATTAAAGTGAATTCCCCATTGCTAAAAGGGGCCTTCTATTATAACTGGTTTTAAAGAAAGAGAAGCTAATTAATGCTTTCTAGAAAAAATTCTACATTTATTGCCTTTGGCCACCAACTTATAAGTGTCCTTGAACATGCTAGGATAATAGTAGAATTGCCTCAAAATCTTGTATGTTATGATTGTTGATGAGAAATTCCCACCATAGGTCTCATTGTGGACAGTATGAAGCAATGTTTCATGTTGGGGCTTTTCCACACATCTTAACAAAGTTCCATCAATTTCCCTCTTCTATAATTGGTCATCATATATGACATACTTAGTTGATTTAGTTTTGAGGTGACTTTTCTTCTTGTATGTCAGCCCATTAGGGCAATCTGCATAGGTGAGAAAATAAGTAATGCCTGAAAACCAAGGGTCTTGGAGACTAACAATTAGTGCTCTTGAGGATTCCTCTTATTGCCTCGAATCCCAATTCTCCGCAATCATTTTACATAGGACATTTCCTTGTACCAATTTTGTTGGCTTTAGCTTGATATTATACTCTTGAACTATCACTATCCATGAACTTCCAGTGTTACATCCTATCTCTCCTTGGGTCAATATGCTCCTGACATCCAAATTAGGTATGCATACCACAAAATGAGAGTGTAGGAAAAAGAATCTAAAATTCTTGAGAGTTCTTATCACTAAATAAGTGTTCTTTTCCATATAACAGTATATAAACTCATGCTATTTGAGAGTACTCATAAAAGAAATTGGCGCTTGGATGCCTTCCTTTTTTTCTTGCATGAGTATTGTAGATAGTGTGTGGGCTTAGGCATAGCAATATAATATGAACTCCTTAGTGTAATCTAGGTTGACTAGATCAGATGCTTTTACTATTGCATCCTTAATTTGATCAAAATCCTTGTTTCTAGAATCATTTCTTTTGAAGCTTTGGCTTCCCTTCATCATATCAATAATTTATTTGGTGATTTCTGAAAAATCAGGGATGAAGCATATAAGAAATTTCACCTATCTAAAGAATGACTTGATCTCAAATCTTCTTCCTAACAAATTCAATTGTTGGATGACTCTAACATGTTCTGGTCAAACCTAGTGCCTTCTTAGTAGACTACATGACCCATCAATTTTCCTTTGATAAGATAGAAGACTAACTTCTTTGGATTGTGTGAGATCCCATGCTCCCTAAATCTTCTCAACAATTTCTCCAAGTCCCTTATGTGAGTTTATCATTTCTTGAAGAAGACTATTAGAGTGTCCAAGTATGTGACAATGATCTTATCCTTGAGGTTAGAAAAGGAGGAGTTCATGGCCCTTTAAAAGGTGGCTCTACTAGTAATGAGCCCAAAGGGAATCCTATTATATGCAAATGTTCCCCAAGGGGTGGTGAACGTTGTCTCAAATTGATCTTCCAGGTCTACCTCAATCTGGTTGAAACCCAAAAAGCCATCTAATATGGACATCATTTTGGAGCTAGTCACTATTTGTAGGAGATGATCCATGTTGGGAAAGGCATAGTTGTCCTTTAGGGATGCTTGATTCAAATTTCTAAAATACACAAAAATTCTAATCTCCCCATTCTTTTTCTAGATAGGGACAATATTAGCTATCCATGTCGAATGGTGTATGGGTTAGACGATTCTTACTTCTAGAATCTTGTGAACTTCTTTAAAGATGGATTCTAAGACCACATGGTTGTAATTACATTTCTTTTGTCTAAAGGGTGTGGATTTAAGCTTGAGGGAGATTTTGTGCTTGAATTCACCATTTCTAAAGGTGTTTAGGTCCTTCTACCCCCAAGTAAATACATATTGGTGTTTAGAAAGCAGTCCCTTTTCTTTAGTCCTTTCTTCATTTGAGTAGGTGCTACCAATATTAACCATCTTGGGTTTACACTCAGTGCCAATGTTCATTCATTCAAATTCTCTAGAAGTTCCACCTTTCCTAACCCTTTCCCTTCTGATAAATACATTGTGCCTATCAAACCATTTTGAAGGGAAATGAGATGTCTAGGAATCTCATTACCTTTAAGTTTTTTATCTCCAAAATTTTGTCTTACTGTCAGGGAAGAAATCTCTGTATGCATTTTTTCTTTCTCCAAAGTGTTGGTCACTGAAAGGTTCAGAACCTTCTAGGATCTTGTTATCATCATTGAAGACTCACCATGTCTCTAGATTGTTAAGAACATTGGACCAAGATAAGACTTCAACTTTGTATCAACTATCAATGAAATCTATATGCAGAAGTAGAAATGAGGATGAGGCAGTTATCAACTCTACCCTTGTGTTCTACTCCCTTGGAACAAGTTGTATTAAGAAGGCATCTAGGTCCTCAATTTCATCCTAGAGTTTGTTTCTATAATTCCTTAGCCTTGCATTCTTCACAGTGTATTGAGCTTGGCCTTACTTTACTATAAGCTCTACATCTCCTTGAGCTCTAAGGATTTTTATCCCTTTCTACAAGGAAATAACGGTACCCAACATCAATGCTTCATATTCTATTGTATTGTCAGTGTTCTTTAATTGTAGCTTGTATGTAAGCTGTGTTACATCTCCATTAAGGGAAACAAGCACCATGCCTGCTCTAGATCTAGTAGTAGCACAACCACCATCAAATTTTAGAGTATAAATTCTCTGATCACTAGGAGCATCTGATTGTTCTTCTAAATGATTGAAGTTAGAGAACATCGTGTAGTTTCCAAATTCCATCTCTTGGTATAGGATTTGTGCCTTAGGATCATCACACTTTAAGATAATGAATTTAATCTTTCCTTTAGGTTCTAACTTGATCTTCTTGTTACCCACATGAATTATGTCATAAAACTATTCCATCTTGATTTCCCCTTCCATATCTCTACAAAAAAATTTCTACTCAAAATCATGACATTTTTAGCCGAGATAGGCCCATGGTTCATTTCATTTAGTCAAGAGCCATACATTGAATTGGGAGAGATTGGTCTGGCTCGGATCCAATAGGAGAGAGAGAGAGATTATTTAGGTATACATAGGAAACTAAATGAGTCATTGATCTAGTAGGAGTGCCTTGCCATGCAGTTCATGGAGCCAATCTCCTTCTCTTGCCTTGCCCCCTTTAGAATAGGGCAGGGCATAGAATAGGGTTCCATGATTAGGAAGAGATGCATCCTAGACTTCAAGAAAAATGGTTTCGTCTCTAAGCAGGTATTATAATGAATTAGTCAAAATGGAAAATGGTATTTGAGCATGGTGGAATTCTTCTCCAAATATCTATTTTGTAGTATATTCAAGGTGAAGATTTAAATAAGAAAAATAGGGTTTTTGTATATATAGACTATATTTAAACAAGAAAAAAAACTATATTAAAAAATGGATAAACTTATAGAAATGAATCAGTGAATGCTAACAAAGCATTTGAAAAGCTAAAGTAGTGTTTTTGGGAATAAGGTTCGCAAGTGTCATTTTTTTTCTGCCACATACTGATTCTTTTTTCTTTTATTTATATTATTAAAATTATAGCTTCCACATTTTGTTTTTTGTAATTCATTTTGGCTAAATATTAAGCTTTAAAATTTAGGAGTTTTGGGCACAATTTTCTTTGTATAATTCTCTATTGTTGAAGTTCTTATTATGTCACCATGCACCCTCCAAAAAGATAAGATATTTGGCCTTATATGGCCCAAAGAACTAAAGTTTACTATTATCATTGCAAATGAAAAAATTTATATCTAGAAAATAAAATACCTTCATTCTTGAATCTCATTTAGGATCTTTAAGTCATCATCTGAATCTTATCATTAATTGACATATCATTGGCACAAGTATTTATTGGCATAGCTGCTTAGGAAAAAGGATAAAGTTCAAATAGTATTACTCATAGGGATATCTATAATTATAAATATAACTACTAATGAGAATATTGTATAAATAGTTACTGTACATATTTCAATGACATTACACTAAAGTTTAAATATGGTCAAAGAGATTTATGCTCTAATTATTTATGATAGATTACTATATAATGAGAGGTGAACTTTCCTTTTGTTCCCTAACTTATTGTCTTTTTTATTTTCTTGGTTAGTAAATGTCACACTATGATACTTGTGCTGTAATTGTGCTTGTATTAAAAATATTTGAGCCTCAAATCTATCTAGCCCTTGTTAAATATTGTAGCCAAATACTACACAAACAACTAGTTTTTTAAATATGCATGATATTAACTATTTCAATACTACTTAATATAATATTAAGAAAGGAATTATTAGAAAAATGTGCCATATATCATCTTAGTCCTGATGTTTTTAAAAATTCACATTTTATTTGCAACAATTTTCTCTTAATGTAGTTTAACACTATGCTTCCAACAATTTAGTGTTACAATCTTTTCATGAAGAAAATAACAGCAACTTACTTATAGTATGGTCCCAACAATTTTGTGTTATAAAGTTGTCATGAAGAAAATAACTTCAACTTATTTATAGCAATTTTTCAAGGGAAACCTCTTAGCCAAATAATCTTAAACATAAATATTTAAAGAGTATGGAATAATGGAGTGTGGTTATAAATGGTTGCTTAGGGTTTATGGAGTTAAGGATTCAATGGAGATGGAGATGGGTAATTGAAGGAGGATGACCTAGATGGGGGAAGGGGTTTCATAGGGCCTACTCCCCTTGGGTGTGTTGCATCTAATTCTGAGTTGTGGGTGGCTTTGTGTGATGGCCCATATTTCTTTCATGGATGAGAGGATTTTATGGTTCATGCATTCTCTTCCACCTTGGTATCCTGATGGGAAGTCTAGTTTGGATAGCATTGGTGGCTTCTCTAGGAAATTGTGTTAGTTTGGAATGCTTGTTTCCATCACTATCTCTACCTCCTAGAGGTGTGGTATTGATGAACATCCAAATGAATCTATAGAGGTTCCACCAAATGAATCTAGCACCAAATCTAATATATGAGGATACCATTTAATTCTAGTGTTTTCCTTTGAAGCTTCGATTGCAAAAACTTATTAGCACATGAAATCATCATCCTATTCACTTATGATTTTTCTTCTTATAGAAGCTTCATAACTTTTTCTTCTTTCAACTTCAAAATCACACCAACATGTAAGGCAATGATAAAAAAATATGTCTAAGTAAGATTTTTAGTCATTCCATTGATCATTTCATCATTCATATATTTTTAGATAATCTCTAGCAATAAAGGAGGAATGCACAAAAAGATATTACAAGAATTATTGCTAATATCAGTACATCCACCTTTCACATTTTTAACTTTGAAATTATTGCCAAGTATAAGGTAAATGTTCCTAAGACCTCTTTAGCAAAAATATAGTTAAATTATATTACATGTTGGACTGATTCAAAATGTCTACAAGTTGACCATAAGATTTCTTAAAGGGAATTTTATGCAATTGAAGTTGTCAAAGAAAACATTGGATATGTTCTCCATTGAGTGCAAGAGATATAAAATTTGGAAGAGAGGCCTTGAATGGACAAGAGACCAATTATTAATGATATCACTAAAGGAGAATATACTCTTTCCATCCTATCTCTTAGCACAACATGCTTGGAGGAGGGTCAATGATTTGGAGGAATAGGAGAGCTTTCACCAAAGCAATCTAAAAACACATGTTATTATTCTATTCAATTAGGCCACTAGCAATCACTAGATGATTGATTGACTTCCACCCCTTTAAAATGGTTTTGAAAATTGTTGATCCTTCAACACTGACTCCATTTGAAATGGTTAACAAGTCATTAAATGAAATTCTCTTCCTTTCCCTTTCTTTAGTTGTAGAACTCTCAATATGTTATTTATGATTAATATCTTCAAGGGTTCATTACCTTGAGTAGGTCTAGCCACCCATTTAGTAGCAATTGCAATGTCTTGCTATCTCAAATCCTCCAGACCTAGAAATCCTTGTTGTTTTCCCCTTGTGCACCATTACTAATGAACAACATGAGTTTTTTTGTTTCCTCTAACATCAAACCATAGAAAAGGTCTAATTTATTTTTGAATCTAGTAGATTACCCAAGCTAATGAATAGTAGATTGATTATGAAGGAAGAACATTTTGTCAAACTTGTACTTTTTCTCTGAGGGATAGATACATGTGATTCCATTTATTTAAATTCTTGTCCATCTTATTTCTCCTCCATTCTCACATATCTTATAGGTAAGAGAACATAATAGATGATATCCCTAGATTAGGGTCATGCCAAGAAATAAAAAGTTTAGTGCACCAACTAGAATGAGAGTTAGTCCATCCTAACATAATTTATTTGGAAAGCAAGATTTTGCTTCTTCAAGATTTGGAAAAAATATTGATTTTTTGAGTGTGGTTCTCAATAATGTATTGATTTAACTAGAAAAAAATGGTAGTATCATAGTTAAATTGGATATTAGGTATTTCTTCATTATTAGGGAGAGATGAACCCTAGACTTGAGGAGAAAGGGTTTCATCTCTAAGCATGTAATATAATGAGTTAGCCAGAATGAGAAATTTTGTTTAACCAAGATGGCATTCTGCTCAAAAGAATTGGTCTGTAGTATATTCAAGGTGTATATTTAAAAAATTAAAATAGCATTGTTGCACATATATACTATATTCCTAAACAAAACAACAACTATATTGAAAAAATGATTGTTTAAAACTTATAGAAATGAATCAGTAATTTGCATTTGAAAACATCAAATCAAGTGACAGAGCATTTGAAAAGTTCAAAGTTTTTTTTGAAATAAGGTTTACAAGAGTCATTTCATTCCTCACATATGATTTTTTTTTCTTTTATTTATATTATTAAAACTATAGCTTCCTCATTTATTTTTTGTAATTCATTTTTTGTTAAATATAATGCTATAAAATTTGGATTTGGGGATTTTGGGTATAATTTTCTTTTTACTATCCTCTATCATTGAATTTCTTATTATGTCAAGTTTCACTCTCCAAGAAGATAAGATGTTTGGCTTTATATGGCCAAATTGAAACTTATCATTAATTGAGATGTCATTGGCACAAGTATTTGTTGACGTAGCTCCTTAGGAAATTGACATATCGTTGGCACAAGTATTTGGTGATGTAGCTACTTAGGACAAGGGATATAATTCAAATAGTGGTATCAATAGACTATTGTATGAACAATTATTGTACATATTGGAATAACATTACATTAAAGTTAGATGACACACTCAAAGAGATTTCATCTCTGAGCATTTATGAAAGATGACTATATAATAAGAGTTGAGCTTTCCTTTTGTTTAGTAACCTAGTGTATTTTTCTATTTCCTTGATTAATAAAGGTACACTTGTCATACTTGTGCTATAATTGTGCTTGTAATAAAAATACTTAAGTCACAAATCTATCTAGCCCTGGTTAAATATCATAGCCAAATACTATATGAACAACTAGATTTTCAAATATGCATGATATTAATTGTTTATGAGAAGAAAAGAAAGGATATCTATGATCTCCCTCTTCAAATTAGTGCCAAACAAGGTCTTGGGTATTTTCCCCTTCAAGAGAGAGGTGTATAAAACCATGTCCTCTACATGTCTTCCCTTATAAGGGTCTTCTTTTAATTGAACACAGACATGGAAGACATAAAGTTGATATCACAATACTCATCTTCTATGTCAATGCCAAACACATACTACATTATGAGCTTGTTGGTTGAAATGAGGATGGATTGGTCAAGAAACAAAATCTACTTTGTTTCAAGGTTGTATCTGTCAATACATTCTCTCACAAGATCTACTACATGTACTTCATTTGGAAAACCAAAATCTTGTACCAACTCGCTCTCTTTTAGCTTTTGAGTGATCGATTCAATAGGTTGAGAACTTAGTCTCCTATGGAGAACACCTAAATTGTAAAATTTGAATGACATATCTATTAACTATTTCAATTAACTTTGCAGGCCTGATAAACTTATGATAACCCGCATCTCTAATTGTCATTTTCTATGATTGTGCAAGATGCATTTCTCAATAAATAGTAGTTTTGAAATAATTGGGGAAAGTAATTTCAAGCAATTAAGATGAAATAGGTATAGGAATCCAAATTTTTGGCACCACACAAATGAAATTAAGTTTGGCCAAAGATTACAATGGTAGAATTTGCATTTAATTCCATAATCAATGGTTATTTAAACTTTATATTTTATTGTGTATAGAAACTGACAAGCCCAAAAGCCTTGGTACTCTACTTAAAGTAAATTCATATTACTAAAAATCACTTACCAAACCAAGTGCTTCAATTTCGCAAGAAGTGCCTTGTTTCCATTTAGAATCCAGAATGTAGATATATTCGATAACTTAACATATGTAGGGGAGAGAGAGAAAATCAACTTTTTTGTAAGTCCACTTTCCCTTGATTCATAATCACAAGATGGGGGCTAATCCTTCAATAGATTGTGCAATTCCTTATTTAACTTTTCACCCTAAGTATTCTACCCTTGCTTTCTTTTTATCGGGGTCACATCTCTACCACTGATTTTTCCAAAAGTATCTTTTAAACATTTTTGAGTAATATTCTCTTTTTATAGTAACTTGACTTTCTATTTTGAAAACCTTCAAAGAAATGACGTTTTCATTCCCTGGGGACAAAAAACCCCTCTATGAGCAATATTTTCTTGAATGAAGTAAAACCAACAATTCTTTACCCTTTAACCTCAAGCTGATGGCTACTAGGTTAGACCGTGAGCATGGCTTATTGATTATGAGCCCGAAATAGTTCATTCAATATCATGATCACATTTTTTATACATAAAGGCTTGGATTTGACACAAGTCATTATAGCTTCGAAAGCATTATAGAATGCCTTTGCTTCCATTAGTGGACAACAAAAAACTAATAGACCCACTCTTTTTCATGAGAGTAGACCTATACCTCTTTAATTTGAAAGGAATTCTTCCTGGCTTCCATTTTCTACTTCGTGGGTCTCTCTTTCATGACATAATTAGGTGCACGGCTTATTAATCCTTTCCATGCCATGCCCTTTGGCTACACACTTGATGAAGTTTGGTAAAGAGGAAAATTGACTTGATTTCTCAAAATCCATTAGAAATAGGATGCATGGGAAAGATAGCAGACATTGCAACACCGAGAACTTACTTCTCATCAGGAAAATGCCCAAACACATCCCAAGCATAACTAGATCACCTAAACTCTGAATGCACTAGCAAATTAGAAATCCTACATCAAAGGATAGGTAAAAAAATTGCAAGAAGACCTAGATAAGTATAGAAAGTGAGATGCTCAATAAAGATGCGAAATAATAAACTTAAAGGATGCATAGACTTCACATTTGGACACAAACTCATTTAAATATCAATCACTTTGAATTTTATAGGGGAACAACTGAAATTTGGCAACAACTTGCTTTGACTGGAGACTTGCACATTGCAAATGTCTAAGAATAGGCCCAAAATCTATGGTTTCATACACAAGAATAGAAAACTTTGATAGGAAAACTAAAATATGCACAAAACAAAACAAGAAACTAACCTAGGAAAGTAGGAAAATAAAGAAAGGAAAGATGCAAAGAAAACCTACCCAAACTAACATTAACTATAGGTGTTGCCTTCTCTCAATTATGAACTTGATACACCTTTAGATGCTTGCCATAATAGGAAAATGGAAGCGTCTCTTTGTAGGGATACACCAGAATGAAAGAACTATTTTGGTTTACTTGGATAATTTTGAAAGGGCCTTTCTTAAGGGAGTCAAACTTATGATGCATACCTTTGGGTTGATGACTTTTATCCCATAATGGGACCAAATTGCCCACCATAAGTTTTCTCTATTATCATTACATTTCTCTAATGTGTTGAACCTAAGTACTATCGTCATGGTTTCATGTTTTTTAATTGAGGAAACATTTCTTCTAGGGTTTCAAAGACTTCTAGTTTTTGACATTTTTAGAAGAGTGGGAGCCTTTTAATTTATTTTTTCATAGGTATCCATGATAGACGTTGAATATTATCACATTACTTTTGAAAAATGTTCCCCCCCCCCTTCTATTGAGTATAAAGCAATAAAAAAATTGTATCAAAGTTTCAAGTCACTGGATCTGGTAAACAAACTAAATATCAATGCAAGTATCTATCTGAAGAGTTTATATTAGTTTTACACATTATTAGAGTTAAAAAAAGAATTATATTATCACTATCTTTGAAATTTCAAGTAACATCCCCTACTAGTGGTAGCACCATAGGTGCATTGAAAATGGTAGCTTCCGGTTCTTCTTAGCATATGACATTTGATACAATCCTTGGTCTACTAGGATCAACTTTAATATGCATTGAATGAATGATAGAAGGGAGTGCGTAGTCCTTTTTTTATTATTATCTTATGGATGGTTGAGCTCTTTTTTGATTTCTTACATTGGGTACTCTATTGTTTATTTCAATCTAGAGAGTTCTTCCACTTACTGTCTTTCTTAAGTTGTTGAATGAACTCACAAAGGGTAATTTCTAATTCATCCTTCTATTTAAGAATAGTTCATACACAAGCAATCTCCATCGTCTTCACTTATTCTTTTCCTTCTTATAGTAGCTTGATAATTTTTTCTTCTTTAGGCTTCAAAATTGTACCAACATGTAAGGCAATGTTAAAAAATATGACTAAGAAAGATTTCTAGTCTTCCCATTGATGATATCATCATACATATATTTTTAGATAGTCTATACAAATAGTCAATACATCCACCTTTCACATTTTGAACTTGGAAATTATAGTCAAGAATAAGGTAAATATTGTCCACATCTCTATAGCAAAAATATAGTCAAATAATACATGTTGGATTGATTCAAAATATCTACAAGTTGAGAATAAATTAAAACCATCACCATTAGGTTTGTTAAACAAAATTTTATACAATTGGATTTGCCAAACAAAATATTGGATATGTTCTCCACTAAGTGTATGGGATATAAAATTTGGTAGAGAGGTTTTGCCAATGGATAAGAGACCTATTGTTGATGATATCACTAAAGGAGAATATACTCTTTGCATCATATCTCTTAGTAGAGCATATTCTTGAAGGATGGCCAATGGTTTGGAAGAATAGGAGAGGTTAGATCAAATTAATCTAGTAGTACATACATTATTATTATCTTCAATAAGACCATTGCCAATCACTAAATGAATTATTGACTTACTCCCTTCCAAATGGTTTTCAAAATTGTTGATCCTTCAACACTAACTCATTTTTGAATGACTAACAAGTCATTAAATGAAATCCCTTTCTAGTCCTTCCCTCTATATGGTACAACTCCTAGTATGTTCTTTATCATTAATATCTTCGAGGGTTCATTACATTGAGTAGGTCCGACCACTCATTTTGGAGTAAGTGCAATGCCTTGGAATATCAAATCCTTTAGACCTAGAAATCCTAAAAATAAAATATTGTATTTTATTCTATATTGGGGATTCTTCTATTATCAAGATAATTCTTTCATGTGTTGAACCTCAATACTGTTGTCAGGGTTTTTTTTTTTCTTCCCTCTAGAAAACACTTCTCTTAGGCCCTCAAAGAATTCTAGCTAAATAAATATTTTTAGAAGAGTAGGAAGCTTTTAATTTATTTTTCATAAGTATCCATGGTTGAATTTTTACATTATCAAATTAGTTTTTAAGTATAGCTAAGTTTTTTCTATTGAGTATAAAGCAGTATAAAAATTGTATCACACATTCAAGAAACTAGGTCTAGTAAAAAAACTAAATATCAATGCAATTACCTATCCAAAGAGTTTATAGTAGTTTTACACATTATTTGAGTTACAAAAATGAATTATATTATCACCATATTTGAAATTTCAAGTAATATCCCCTACTAGTGGTAGCACCACCTTTTGGTTCTTATTTGCATATGGTATTTGGTACAATCCATGGTCTTCTAGGACCAACATCAATGTTCACTCAATGAATAATAGAAAAAGGATGTGTAGTCTTTTTTTGTGATTCCCCAATTGATCGTTGAGCTCTCTTTTGATTACTTGTATTGGGTACTCTATGATTTATTTCAATCTAGAGAAGTGTTCAACTTACCATCCTTCTTAACTTGGTTAACAAATTTATAAAGGGTAATTTCTAATTCAACCTTGTATTTAAGTCTAGTGTAGTCACATGCAATCTCCATTCTATTCACATATGCTTTTCCTTCTTATAGCATCTTGATAAATTTGTCTTCTATTAGCTTCAAAATTGCACCAACATGTTAGGTAATGTTAAAAAATATAACTAAGATTGATTTCAAGTCTTCCCATTGATGATATCATCATTCATATATTTTTAGATAATCTGTAGCAATAAATAAAAACTAATGCACTAAAATATATTACCAACATTATTATTAATGTCAATACATCCACCTTTCACATTTTTAACTTGGAAATTATTGTCAAGAATAACGCCAAATATTTCAAAAAATTATTTGGCAAAAAATTAATAAAATATATAAAATATCACATGTATGATTGATTTACAATGTCTACAAATTGAACATAAATTAGGATCACCATTAGGTTTCTTAAAAGGAATTTTATGCAATTGGAGTTTCCAAGGAAAATATTGGATATGTTCTCCATTAATTGGATGAGATATTAAATTTGGTAGAGAGGTCTTCCCAATTGATAAGAGACATATTATTTATGATCTCACTAAATAAGAATATACTCTTTCCATCCCATCTCTTAGGAGAGCATCCTTGGAGTAGGGCTAATGATTTGGAGGAATAGGAGAGGTTCCACCAAATGAATCTAGCACCACATATGTTATTCAAGCATAGAATATCATTCCAATGTTTTCTTTGGAAATTCTAGTTACATAAATTTATTGGCACATGTAATCCTCATCATATTTACTTATTCTTTTCATTCTTATAGAAACTTGATAAATTTGTCTTCCTTCAGCTTCAATATCACAACAAAATGTAAGGCAATGTTAAAAAATATGACTAAGTAAGATTTCTAGTTATTCTATTCATGATATCATCATTCATATATTTTGAGATAATTTGTATCAATAAAGGAGGAGGAATGCACTAAAAGATATTATAAGCATTATTTTTAATGTCTATACATCCACCATTTTATAACTTGGAAATTATCACCAAGAATAAGGCCAATGTTTATCAAACCTCTTTAGCAAAAACATAGTCAAATATTACATGTTGGACTGATTCACAACATTTACAAGTTCACCATAAGTTAGGATCACCATTAGGTTTCTTAAAATAAAGTTTATGCAATTGGAGTTCTGAAAGAAAACATTGGATATGTTCTCTAGTAAGTGCATGGGATATAAAATTTGGTAGAGAATTTTTTCCAATGGATAAGAGACCTATTATTGATGATGTCACTAAAGGAGAATATACTTTTCTAATCCTATCTCTTAGAATAGTATTCTTAGAGGAGGGCCAATAATTTCGAGGATAGGATAGGTTACACCAAATAAAACTAGCAGTACATATGTTATTATTCTATTCAACAATACCATTTCCAATCAAAAAATGATTGTTTGACTTCAACCCCTTTAAAATGGTTTTGAGAATTGTTGATTGTTCAGCACTAACACCATTTGAAATGGCTAACAAGTTATTAAATTAAATTCCCTTCCAATCCCTTTCTTTAGATGGTACAACTCTCACTATGTTGTTTATGATTAATATCTCAAATGGTTAATTACCTTGAATAGGTCTAGTCACCCATTTAGTAGCAAGTGCAATGCCTTGCAATCTCAAATCCTTTAGACATAGACATCTTATTTCTTTGCCCCTTGTACACCATTACTAATGAAAAACATGAGTATTTTTGTTTCAACTACCATAAGACCATAGAAAGTCTCTGATATGAATATTATATGAGTATGAAGCAAGAATATTTTGACAAACTTGTACTTTTATGTGATTCCAATTGTTTAACTTCTTCTCAATCTTATCTCTCTCCCATTCTCACATATCTTATAAGTTAGAGAATAGAACAAGTAACATCTCTAGATTAGGGCCATCCCAAGGAATAAAAAATTTAGTGAACCAACTAGGATGAGAGTTATTTCATCCTAACATAATTGATTTGGAAAGGTAGATTTTGCTTCATCAACATTTGGAAAAAATATTGATTTTTTTATGGCATTCTAAATATTATATTGATTTACTTAGAAAAGAATAGTAGTATCATAGTCAAATTGGATATTAGATATTTCTTCATTATTAGGAAGAGTTGCATCCTAGACTTCAGGATAAAGGCTTTCATCTTGAAATAGTATAACAAATCAGTCAAAATGAGAAATGGTGTTTATTATTTTTTATATAAAAACTATATTAAAAAGAGATAGTTTAAAACTTATAGAAATGAATCAAAGATTGCTGACAAATAATAATTTATTATGTATTATTATTATCATTATTATTTTAAACGTGGGTAGATTTGAAGCCAAGACCTCTTCGATAAGAGGCTCACAATTTACCATTGTGTTGGATGCTCTTGCCTCAATATTATAGATTCCTCATATTATTTTTTGTAATTCATTTTTGTTAAATATTATGAGTTTTGGGCATAATTTTCTTTGTGTAATCCTCTATTGTTGAATTTGTTATTAGGTCACCTTACACCCTCCAATAAGATAAGATGTTCAACTTTATATGGCCTAGAGAACTGAAGTTTATTATTATTGTTGAAAATGGAGAAAATTTATTAGTCAAATATTTAGAAAATAGAATACCTTCATTCTTGAGTCTCATTTAGGATATTTAAGTCATCATTTGAATCTTATCATTAATTGACATATCATTGGCACAAGTATTTGTTGATGTAGCTACTTAGGAAAAGGGCTAAAGTTCAAATAGTTATAGTGATAGATATATATACAATTATAAATATAACTGCTAATAAAAGTATTGTATAAATAGTTACTGTACATATTTGACTAGCTTTACATTGAAGTTTGAAGACATGCTTAAAGAGATCTCAATTGATCTGAGGATTTACAAATGATGACTATATAATGAAAGTTGAGGATTCCTTTTGTTCTCTAACTTAGTGTCTTTTCTTATTTCCTTGGTTAATATAGATGGCATGTGATAGGTGTGTTGTAATTGTGCTTGTATTACAAATATTTTAGTCTCAAATCTATCTACCCCTTGTTAAATATTGTAGCCAAATACTACATGAACAACTAGGTTTTTTTTAACTATGCATGTCAACTATTTGAGTACTACTTAATATAATATTAAGAAAGAGATTCTTAGAAAAATGTGCCATATATTGTCTTATTCTTGAAGTTTCAAAATCTCATATTTTATTTCCAACAATTTTCTCTTACTATAGTTTACCACTATGCTCACAGGAAACAAGTAGAAGCTAAAATAGCCTTGGTGGTATATTTCCCAACATGTTGTAAGAAACATGGACTTGAAGAATGCCCCTATAATAAAACTCATGTATCATCCCTTGAGGAAGTTAGCAAGACTTTGACACTATGATAGAGGTCCATAACGAACCTGAAGAAGAACTAGAAAAGGAACAACATTTTCCTAATTGATTCATCCCTAAGAAAGAGCCTCAAAAACTAACACATTTAGAGTTCAATATTTTAAATGAATTATGCAATGTTAATATTAAAATTCCTCTTTTGAAGTCTCTTAAGGATATTGCGGTATAAAAAAAAATTGTATGCAAGTTACACACTCAACAATAGAAAAAGAAGGAGGATCCAAAGACTGTTCAAGTTATTGGAAAATTGGTAGAATTAATGTTGGGGAATATAAATATTCCAAAATATAGAGATCCTGGGAGTCTAGTTAGATAGGTAAGAATAGGTTAAAATTTTATTATTAATACATTTGTGGATTTATGTTGCTATAAATATGATGACCAATGAAACAAAAATTAAATGATCATTAGATGGACTTAGACCTACTCCTACAATACTTCAAATTGTTGATTGGTCCTTAGTCAAACTAGAGTGGGTTATAGAAGACATTGTTCTTTCCATTGACAATTGGGATTATTCAACCAATTTTATGATTTTGCAACCAAAAATTAAGTTGGGGGGATATCATTTGATTCTTAGGAGACCCTAGTTAGCATCTGTTAATGCCCACATCAATTGTCAATCAGGTAGCATAGTTATTTTTAATGGAGAAAAAAGGAAAACAATTAACCCTATGTCCCCCAAGTCAACCCCTATTAGATAAAGAAGATCATGCATAGGTTGACAATAATCTAGAAGATTTGTACCAATCTTATCATCGAACAAGTGCAACACCTTGAAGAGCCTACTGATGACAATGTTTTGATGAATTTTCTTATAAATAGATATGACTCTAATGATATCATAGAAACTACGGTTTTTTCTTCTCATGTGACTATTGATTGTCCTTCTAGAAATATAGCGCTACTAGGAAATCCTTGGTATATCCAATGCTTTCTCATATTACAGCATCTTTTGCCACATAAGTGTTTGTATAGTCCATTATTATATTTAGATAAACCAAATCCATCACCAACCCTTATTTTTAATGCTCATACACCATCAAAACCTATGGAGATCTTACAGGGGTGTACTCTTAATATTAATCCATAGTTAACACCAACTCAAGCCAAAGATCTCATAAGTATTCTCAAAGAACATTAAGATGTGTTTTCATGGGAATATTAGGATGTGAGAGGTATTCACCCAAACACTTGTACCCACCACATTTACATCAAAGAAGGAAGTCACACAATTCGACAACCACAATGTAGACTCAATAATGCCTTATGTAATATAGTTAAAGAATTATAAAAAATCTCGAATGTTAGTTTAAGATATCCTATCTTAGATAGTAGGTGGGATACTCCTTTAGTTTTTATACCAAAGAAAAATGTTAAGTGGTGTATCTGTGTAGATTATAGGGCTTTACATAAGGCTACTAAGAAGGATCATTTTCAATTACCTTTTACTAAAAAGTATTGGATACTCTTGCAAGTAAATGATTATTCTCTTTTTTGGATGGATTCAATGGGTACAATCAAATCTACAATGTCCCAGAAGATTAGGACAAGATAACCTCACCTGTCCCTGGGGAGCCTTTTCATATAATGTTCTTCCTTTTGGGTTATGTAATGCTCCTACCACATTCCAAATAGAAAAATTAACTATCTTGGCTATTTTGGTCAATGATTATGTAGAAGTTTATATGTATGATTTCACTATCCATGGGAATACATTTGAAGAAGCCAAAGATAACATGGAGAAAGTAATTAAGAGACATATAGAGACTAACTTATCTCTAAGCCATGAGAAGTGTCATATGCTAATGACTGAGGGAATTGTATTAGGCCACTTAATATCCTCAAAAAGTATCAAATTTTATCCCCAAAAAGTATCAAATAATCCAAGACCTCCCTACACCTTCAACCCAAAAAGATGTTAGGAGTTTCCTTGCTCATGCTAGATATTATAGGAGATTTATTCAAAACTTTAAGAATATTCCCCCCCCCCCCCCCCTTCATTTTCCTTAACAATCAATGATGTTTTCTTTAGTTGAACCCTTGAGTGTTAGGATGCCTTTGATACTATGAAGAATAAGCTTGTGACTACTCCTATTCTTAGAGGTCCTGACTCATAACTGCATTTTCATTTTCACATTGACGCTTTTGATTTTTTTTGTAGGAGTAGTACTAGGAAAATAGGATGATAACCTCTTTTACTCTATCAATTACATTGACAATAACTTTACGAACATGCAGATCAACTACATGGTAATTGAAAAGTAATTTTTAGTTGTTGACTATGTTATTAATAAATTTTGGCATTACATTATTGGTTATAAATTGTTTATTCATATTGATCACTCAATAATTCATTTTTTAATGAATAATTGAGTAGTAATTGGTAGGGTTATTAGATGATTTCATTTATTATAAGAATTTGATGTCATAATACTTGAAAAGCCTGGCTAAGAAAATGTGGTTGCATATTTCTTGTCCAGGTTGTAGCAGCTAGAAAGTGAACTTGTTCCTATTGACAACACTTTCCCCACTGAACAAGTCTTTTCCATTTCGATAAAGAGTTTGTGGTATGCTGACATTGCCAACTATTTGCTAACATACAATTTCCCACCACATTTTTCTCCTAGAGAATATTTGAAGCTGATTAGTCTTAGTGGATAGTACACCTATATCAATAGTCTACTCTTCCAAACCAACATTGACAACATAATGCATCAATGTATTCCTAAGGAGGATGTTTTTGATATTCTATGTGCCTGTCATACTAAACCTTGTGGAGGATTTTTTTTTTCTCAAAGAAGTTTCGAAAAGATTCTTCCTATAGGATATTACTAGCCTACACTTCATAAGGATTGCAAGTATTATTTTCATTATTGTGATTAGTTCCAACGAAGGGGTCATCCATAGGATTTGATGAAAAGCCACTCCATCCTCATCTCTCTATTGAACCTTTTGAAAAGTGGGGTCTCAATTTTCTAGGACCTAACAACCCACCTTGTAACAAGGAATACATTCTTGGTTGTTCAAATTATATGATCAAATGGGTTGAAGTGGTTGCACTTAAACATGCCCATGATACCAAGGTTGATTAATTATTGTACTCTAAGATATTCACTCACTTTGGTGTTCCTCAGGAGATAATTATAGATCAAGGACCCAAGTTCACTTCTAATCTCATTGCTGCATTAGTTAAAGAGTATGAGATCTACCACTATAAATCATCACCGTATCACCCTTAAGAAAGTGGACAAGTAGAGGTCACTAATAGGGAACCGAAGAATACTCTTACAAATAATGTTGCACTTCATAAGAGAGATTGGGATACATTACTTCCTAAATCTATATGGGCCTACTACAACGAGTGGAAGGCCACCATTGGTCTAACCCCTTATGAAATGATTTATGGTACCAAGGTCATTCCTTCTATTAAGCTCAAGATTAGGAGTCTTTGAACCACACTTCAAATCGACTTGAGTCTCTCTCATACTAAACAAGAATGCATGACACAACTCCCTTCTTTGGATGAACTCTATAGGATGTACTCCTCCATAGAAAATTTATTCAAAATCAATGAGCACTATGGCATGACAAATACATTTTCCAACATTCCTTGTAGCTAGGGGATTGGGCACTTTTGTATGATTCTAAATTTTAGGGTTTCAAAGGTAAATTATATACTCGATCGTTGGGTCCCTATGAAATTGCACATGTATATTATAATGGTGTTGCCCAAATCTACTCTATGGACTCCAAATTCCATAAGCTCTTTGTTAGTGGTGATTCTCTCAAATTATACTGGAGGGCTCTTTTGAAAGAAGATTTCTTTCTTTCTATCACCAAAGAACTAACTATGGTTCCTTTTGGCCTCCTTTAAACCTAACTTTTCCAAACATAGTAATGTGTGTGTGTGTGTGTGTGTGTGTGTGTGTGTGTGTGTGTGTGTGTGTGTGTGTGTGTGTGTGTGTGTGTGTGTGTGTGTGTGTGTGTGTGTGTGTGTGTGTGTGTGTGTGTGTGTGTGATAAAAGATCCAACAAGGAAAATTGCACTCTTGGCATTGTTTTCCAACTATGAGTTGAAAATTGGATTTCCAGAGGCTCCTAGTTGCAATAAGTCCTAATTATGATAAATTTAGTGTTCCTACAAAATAGAAAGGTATGTGGTTGAAAATTGACTCCTTGGCAGCCTCGTATCATTATCAATAATTCTTAAAAAATAGTTCTTGTTCTTAGAACAAGACCTTCCTTCTCTTCTTGTTGCCTCTCTTTGCTATGTCTTTCACTTCTTCAAGCTCCTAACACCTGGACTTACTCAGCTTCTTCTCCACATTGGGTTGGTTTTCCTTTCACTGCTCCCCCTTGTCCTTTGTGGGTGGTACTTCCTACTGCATTTATTTTTGCTAGCATCTTCTCTTTTCCTCCATGTATGGATCCTCTCCATACTTCATTCACATGGCCCTCTTGCCCTCTAGCTCACTACATCATCATTTGGCATCTCAATTGGTTGATCTTTTTGCATCTCATGAAATCACCTTTCCACATCATTATCATGTACTCTTTCTTGTTGTCATGCTTTCCATGGAGTATTCTTACCTTCTTTTTTAGTAGTACTTTCTATTTCTATTTTATTCTATCTCTAATTGTAGTGAAATCAAGATTTTTTCATGATAAAGTTGGGTGGGGGTGTGTCATTTGATCTATATTAATAATTTCCTAAGTCTTTTCACACAAACACTCCACTCTTAATCAATTTTCATAGCCATTTTTCCTAGTTCCTACTATCTCATGTAAATTCCTTGCCTCTGGTTGTAATGGGTGCTAAACATAAGAACTTTGAGCCTAATGCTATGGAGAAGTTACTAGCAAGAAATGAGGCCTACAAGATTTTTTGTCACATGGGATGACATCAATAGTTTTGAGGATTATAGGGTTATGACCATGTCATCACTGTAGAATTTTCTCAAGGGTTCCTCAAGGTTAATATGAAAATTAGGGGTATAACATTTCTAATAGTAGTACACATAGTTTATGTATGCACCAATTTACCTTAAATTAGATAGCTTTATTTTCCTATCACCAACACCAGGGTTATAGAGTCAAAATATGACTGGACAAAATTCCTACAACACAATGAGTTTATGGAAATTGTCAAAGGACATGGCACTTAGTGAAAGTGTCTTCCTCCACTCAATGGAAATTGTTAAACTTATAGATCAGTGCATTACATGTGATGACCATTTTAATTTCATTCATGCATACCATTTGCATTTCATGCTTCATCTATAGTTAGGGCAACTCATTAATCTTCCATACTACCTGTATCATTCATAGAGAGCATGCAATAAATTTAAGGAAGGCCTTATGAACTATCTCGCACATCATGGTTTAATAAAAATATTAGTTATGCATGGTTGTCAACTAGATGAACCCTCCGTTACATGGGATGCATTTGAAAACCTAGACCTAGATGCTATAGAACTCCAGTAAGAAAAGATAGAAACTCAAGGCAACAAGAAGTCCTCTAGAAACAAAAAGTTGAAGAAAAGCCCTATTGATAAATCCCTTCAAACACTAGAAAATTTTTAGTTGCATCTTCTTGTACACAAATGCCCAATTCATCTTTAGTCTGCCAAAAGCCTCGATAGACTTGAAGTTGTTTAAATAATTTAGCAAGTGTCACTCAAGCTGCTACAAACATAGAAGTTGAATTCCTAGCTAGTAGCCCCAACAAGAAATGAAAAGAAAAAGTAGACTGAGCACATCATCATCAAACCAGATGCATAGAAAATCTTCCTAGTGCTACACTTCATTATTATTAAACTTCTTATCCCACATTATTACCAAATTTTTTTTATTGTTATCAAAAATCTATTGTTGCAATTGAACTTCCTGTAGCAAAAAAAGTTCAACTTAAACTTCATTTTCTTAGAATATTTAAAGATTGACTTTTAGTCTTTAATTAAACATATTCATGAATGATAATGTTTAATATGTAATTGAATAGTATGGCTTTCATATATAGTGATTGTTATTATTAGTAATAAATTAGTGTAAGGATGTATTTTAGTAAATGTTTGATTAGAAATTGTTTTATTATATATGCATTCTTCTTTAGTTTCATTTATTAAAGCACAAATGCTAATGTGATTAAATTAAAGCATTTTAATTTCATTTCTTAGCATATAATAAATTGCATTCATAACTACTTGATTTATTATCTTCATCCCTTGAGAAAATAGTTGTTATATCTCTCTTGTAGTTTATGAATATTGGATTGACACTCTTAGGGTATTTAAATTAAATTATGTCTAGAAATAATCCATCAAGTTAGACTCCAGCAATATCAAATAGTAATTATATGAGATACATGTTTAATTGAGAGTTTATATGGTGATAATAAATATGTTTCCTTTTTCAAGTGAAAGAATTTTTAATAGATTGTTGTACCGCCCCTCACCCCCACCCTTCAGTATCACACTTTAACATCTAGGCCCATAATTTGGATTTTTTTTCATTTTAATTTTCTTCATAATATGGTGTGAGGTGGGTTTTAGAGTTTGGGTTTGGATAGTGGACATCATCTCCATAGAGATTTGATGGGTGTAGATTGAAAAGGTTGGGTTAGGAAGGGCCACTTGCACATTGATAGGTTGGATAGGAAAGAGGTTCTTATGGAAATTATAAAGCTTAAACATAAAGGCTTGATGTAGGATATTATAGGGTCTTCATTTTTTAATCTTCTCCCTAACCTTATGAATGTTTTCATCCATGGAATATAGTAGATAAATGGAAAGGAGATGAAGTCACGATTATGAAAAAGGTTTAAAATTTAATATATAGTAGAAAATCCAAAATCTACCCTCTAAGGTGAGATATCTCATCAGAGCATTGCATAGTTGTTTCCTTGGACTCAGTTACTTCATTTAGAAAAATCTACCACAATCATACACCGAGCTTTCATCAAGCTGAAAAAAAAGGTTAAGGATAGCTTCATCTACAACATGAGTGTTTTTCTGCCATTTACAACTCTCCAAGGAAAAACCACCAACCCTGGCCATGACCTCTTTGTTGATCTCAAAAAAGATCCCATTCAGAATCACTCTTATGTTATTCCAAGAGTTAATAAAATACATGGAGACTGCTTTGTTGCAACCCTTAATATATTGCATAAATGACACCAAGTACCCTCTTTGAGATTAGTCTAGGAAGTCTTTTGTAGTTTTCAATGGAACTCAATTTGATATTAAAAGGGTTATCACCCATTTCACTAATCTCACCTAGGATATCAATAAAATCGTTATAGATATCTAACATACCCCCAACTAGGATCCATTAAAGCCTACCAACATTAGAGAGACAACCTAGAAATTTTTTAGCTATGGAAATAGAATAACAAAAATGCAAATAGAAAAAGCTTTGGGAAATAATGCCACATAACTGGCACCTTCCACAATGAATCATAATTTTGATTGGTACTTTTGCTCCATTCATAACACCAGTGCTTTCCTTATTGATGCTTTTACTATTATTTTTAAAATCCCTTTTCCTTTCATCTCTGACATAATCCCACCAAATCTTGTAAAAGTTATTGTGTCAATTTAGGCATAAAACTCTTCAATTTTATCACCACTTTTTGGACCAATCATAATCCCCTCATAATTAAAGATTTTTATATGCACCTTTTAGTGAACCACTCCAAGTAATGATCACCCCCTAAAGATAAAATTTAATAATATACAATCCCATCAATAGTTAGAGTCCTTAATGTTTAGCACATCAATATGAGCTAGAAGCGATCATCGTATTATATTTGATATATGGACACTGCTCAAGGTCTTGAGACAAAAATTCTAGCATATTTAATTATTTGAGATATATTACAGCTAACTTTTCCTCTTTTTTAAGGGACTCAATAATAAGTTACAAATCTCCCTACACAACCAAATATTGAAATTCATGTAAGTTGGCATGCTTGATCCCCCAAAATAGACACATCGCTTGACTAAAATTATTGGTATTTACACCACAATTGTAGCAATAGGCGATCACAAAATTTCTAAGGTCATCTCTAATGGTGCCCCCCACAACCACATGTCCCCCCTTTGTAGAACCATCAAAGTTAAGCTTGAACTAGGGGGAGAGATTTGCATTTTACATGCTATCTAGCTAACAATTTAGAGTTATCAACTTTCAAAACTAGCTCGTTAGCTCACCAATATCAACAATAACACACTCTAGGTGTTTTTGTGGGATGGGAAAGATTCTGCTATATCATGTAATATGTTGGTGATTAACTGCAAACTAATAGAGGGGGTGGGGAAATGTTGCTCCATAAAAAATATGATTATTGATTTCCTTATATAGCTTCCAATAGACATAAGTGGGGATCACTTTCCATAACTTTGTAATGATAAGGTGATGAGTAGGATACTCTAGCCAAAAACAAATTGTTGTAGATTATCATTAAAGACCCACTGGACCTCAAATTTTAGAAATATACTCAACCAAAATTCCTTGGCATAAGGAAAATGGATCAACAAATGAGGGGTAGTATCCTCCACCATTTCACACAACACATACCTATTCACCAATTGGAACTCCTCCTCAAAAGGTTATTGATTGTATGTATGGTACCATGCATCACAGTCCACTAGAAGAAGTTTAATTTTGGGATAATCACTAGGTTCCAAACATATTTCTAATCAGTGTGTATACACCCTAAAATGGATGTGTAGACTATGGACCCCAATTTATTGATTATTAAATTGATAAATTAGGGCCCATAGTCTAGGCAGCCATTTTAAGGTGCATATGGTTGCCCCACTTTGACTAATGTTTTGTCAATTTGGAAATACATGTAGACAAAGAATGTAGTTGAAGTGTGAGGTTGACTTGGGATCACAAAAAAACCTGATGTGTGGTTGATTTGGGAACACATTAGGACAAAGAATACAATTTTGATTTGAAAAAGGCAAGGTCAACACCCTTGTAAATAAGTAATTGAAATGTCTAAGATAAGAATCTCAAGTGAGGTTGTCCCAAGAGAAGAAAATGTTTATAAATCTAAATCAAGGATTGAAGTTTGATAGGTACTACCCCCTCATGATTGAAATTGAAATAAAATAGAGAAGAAACAACAAATTGATACATTTGATCAAATCAAAATAAATATAAGGTTCTTGATGTAAGATGAAAGATACAAGGATCACAGGACCAAGTTAGATCATCAAACATGAAATATAATGCCCCAAAGGTAAATTGGGGGTGAAAGTGAATGGAAGATAGAATTTTGGAAGAGGTGGAAATAAACAACAAGAAGAAAGAGAATTTTCCTTAAGAAATAGAATGCCTCAAAATTAATCAACTGTGTAAGATAGATTTTTTTTATTAGGATTATGAAAGAGGATAAGGAAGTGAAGATCAAACATGACCATAGTTGATTTTGAAATTCCACAAGAAATATGAAGGAAAATCCTCTCAAACTCATAATGCAACATAAAAATGCAAATTAACATAAAGTCTAACAATGCAAGCTACATGAAAATGAAAAGGTGTACTTTCAATAGAGCTACTCTAATGTAGGATTTTGTGTTCATCATACATAAGAGAATATTAAGGAAATTATTTTATTATTGGGTAATTATTGAATGAAATCAAGAAATTACACAATAATCACTAGTCACAGGTGTAACTATGAAGATATGAATGTGATTTATATCGGATTGGATTGTGGAGAGATTCTAACATAAGTATCAAAGACATAAAGGTCAAGATAAATTTGATGTTATCTTACACCATTTAATGTAGAAAAACCATGCTCACATCAAGCTAGTAGATGTCATGATGACCATCAGATTGACTATGCAAAAATAGTCAAGGATGATCCCTCAAATCCCCTAAGTGTTTCAAGGGGACAAGAGGAGATAATGTAGAGTTTGAAGACCACACCCATAAGATAAAAACCAATAAAAACATGCCCCATGTCCTAAGTCCTCTAGCTATGCATACTAGAGAGACTTGTTAGACAAGGACACTCAACAAAAATTAATAGCAACCAACATACAAAGAAAATATCATGACATACCTCAAGCATTGAGTGTTATGTTTAAAACTTTAAGTGTGTTAACCGACACTAAGTTTTGAGAATAAGGATTGAATGCTTGCAAGTTAGTAAGATCGGGTAAGGCCAAACCAATAAGTGTTAAAAAATACTCAATGTAAGGGGTGGTATTGAAAAATATAGTTGGGGTGGTGTTGAATTATTATTATTTTGTTCATAATGTGTCCTAAAGACTAACACATCCTAGAGACCAAAGCTAACATAGTTATCCCCCTTGAGAAAGAGAAAGACCAGTTACAAAGCAAGGAAACAAGGACAAGGCATGATGGAGAAAAGCTAAGTGTCATGAACACACAGTAAGAAATAGGGATCCAAAGGCCTAAAGTAGTGCCAGTTTCTAGGTTTTCACCACTTGGATTTTATTGCAAATTTTTTCTTAAAAAATAAAAATAAAATTAGAATATATAATTTTATTTGGAGACACATCAAAACTCCTATTTTGAGCTTTCATTAAGATAATCATTTTTTAAGGATATTTTTTGATTTTTAGAATTTTTGACAATATAACATTTTTTTTTAGTATCAATGCAAGCTAATCTAAATGATAATAATGCAAGAAAGGAAATATAATCTATCAAAGGAAATTAAAATTCAAGATTAATCATGAAAACAAATATGACTCTAAGCTAATATGAAAATGCAAGGATGAAACATGGTGACGAAAGCCATGGATGCATGAGAGAAGATGACAAGAAGAGAGTGCAGTGCTTATTTAAACTAGTATGCAAAGAAACATTAATAATAATTTTTTGATGGAGGTCATCCACAAACAAGTTTTAGGTACCCGATATGGGCCCATGCATGCCTAAAACTTTTTTAACTAAGAGCCAAGGATTAAGGAGCATGCACACTACCAAATTTCACTAGGGCATGATCCTAACAATCATCCCTTATGATGTCTTCGGGCCTTGCACTCAGCAAGACTTGATCCCTTGTGGGCTCTTTGTGATCGATTCAACTTCACCAGTAGACCAAGGCCCATTGACTCATTAATAATTTTAACTAAACATTTATAGATTAAATAAAATTAAACATTACTTCATGATAAGTTGAAGGAAACATGTTTGAGGCAAGAAAACCAAGAACAATAGCCTCCTAAAGTGTCATCTTTATGGTATCAATGTTTCCAGTGATTGAGGGATGTATGCTCAAGCTGCAAGTGGTAAGTGATCACATGTGGAGGTGGATAAAGGATTCAACAATGGAGTTCTATATGCATTTTAACATGGTGAGGATCTAAATGGCTATGATGTGGTGTCTGATGGGGGCATTATTAGTTTGTATGGAAGTACATTCTAAATTGTGTAGGGAAAGGGTTTTATTTATAGGCCAAGGGGTAGTGAGATGGACGGTTAGGATGCAAGGAAGGAAAATTGGTTAAGGAAGGCTAGGATGAAAGGAGAGGAGAGAACATATATTGCTCTTCTCCAAAAGTTTCACCCTTGTCACAAGGGGATTGGGTGGTCAAAGTGGGGGGTAAAAAGGAGGTATGAGGGAGGTTGAGGGAGGAATAGTGTGGTTAGAGGAATTTAAGGGTCATGAAGGCATGTAAGGGCCTTAACGTCTTTGGATAGGAATGTAGGAAGATGGGGAAGAATTTTGACTTTGTCTTAGGTTAGAAATTATTAACCCTTTCTTAAAGTTGTGCACATTTTTAGGAGTGGGATTAGGTCTAGCTTAGGATGAGATTATAGGTAAGTGGGTTGGGGCTTAATGAGGTAGATTAATTAGCTGGCTAAGTCAATTTAGTATGGGTGAATGGGTTGGTTTAGGTTTTTGGGATATATTTATTAAATGTTTTATTTAATTAATGGGGATGTGGGATTAAATTAAATATATTGTTGCATTTATTTAATTTAATAAAGGAATGAGGATTTAATTGCTAAATTTATTTTGGGTTGTCACTAATTTTATCAATTTGACTATAGTTAATTAAATGAACTAATTAACTAGGGGATGACAATTAATTAATTAAATATAAAATATTTAATTAGTAATATCCTAGAAGATGACTAAATTATATTACCTAGTGGTGTAATTAGATTTAGGTGTCTATAGAGAGAAGTTGTAATAAAACTGCAATGTCCAAACCCTAATGCACTCCTCCAAAATTGCTTTCCAAACTTGTAGCATAACAATACAATATCCATGAACACTATTACTCTTCTTTTTAAATGAGAAGGAGAGGACTCCTTATATGGTAAAGTGTGGAGTGGGAGGCTTCTCACAACCAATATAGGATAATAAGGTTTGATCCATGTGAGAAAAAATGCCACCAATGAGAAAAGAGGAGTGTTTGACAAGAAAGTGCAAAGAGGAAAAAATAATCCCACTTAGAAATATGTGCATTTAAGTGTACAAGAAAAGGATTTTTATCAAATTATTAGGAAATCTAAATATTGGTTGAATCATAAAATATGAAAATAACACAGAGACCCCCATAGAGTACCCTCAGTACATATGACAACTATGACCCAAACCACCTAAAAGCCACCACCCATTCCATGTTTTATCAAAAGAAAAGAACACAACCTTGTGAGAAATATTTTTGAGCTACTCAGAAATTTTGAAGGTAAGAAATGAATATTGATTCAATATTTCCAAATATGGTATGTGCAAGATCATTGTTTTCCAAAAAGCGGTGATGTGAAAAGAGTGGAGTTTGAAAATGTCTAAAAGCCTTTCACAATCTACTCTAACTTTTTTCACCCATTATAATACCAAGGTAGAAAGTTTGGGCCAACCCTTATTGGGTATTGGATCCATTATCGAGTACCTGATACTATATTGGGTACTTGATATCATATTCTGTACTTGATATGAGATTACATATCCAATATGAGATCAAATACTTCAAACCTAAGACTAGGAATTAAAAAAAAGTCAAGAGAAAATAAGGTATTTGTGGCCGCATCTTGTTTATATTTCCTCTATTTTGGGTATCAGATATAAGAATGGGTGCATGATATAGGTATCAATTTTTTTCAATTTTTTATGTTTTTAAAATAAATTAGCTACTTTTAAATAGAAATTTTTGAAAATTAGGTTTATTAATAGAAATTTTGTTTTGCGATTTGATAGGTATGGCTGACCCAAATTATGACATTGAGTTGCAAAACAATGTTCCAATACCCCCTAAAAACTATCTACCAAATGATCCCCTACCCCTTGAAAACCCTCCTCAAATTGAAGATTTTACACAAGAAAATCTCACCAAATTAACGGGTTTTAAAACCACATATAACACTATACCTATATTAGCTCTCATATTATCCATGTTAAACAACATAGTGGATAATATTCAAAAACTTACTGATCAACAAAATGTTGCTCTTCACTGGCATGAGGAAATGTATGCCATGCTTGATGATAGGTTGGACTATGATGAGGTTACAACCCTAAACATAAGTAAAGATGATATGGTTAACCCTTTTGCAGACCCAAAAACTAGTAAAATAGTAGACCTCAAACAAGCCCAAATTATCAATTAAATGGTTCACAAATGAGGCTATGCATCTGAACTTTTGGGCTTGTTGGTGGATGGTTTTTGAAAAAATTTTGCACAAAAATTTAGATGTACCATTCTATTTCATTAGAAAACTATATGCCAAGTTTGTGTTGGGCCTTAAGGTGAACTACTAGAGCATGAGGCCCAACATGGGTGTAGGAGGAGGAGCTCCTCAGGATAGACCCTTTTCTCATTCAAAGAAAGATGTAATTTTTGTCCCCTTACCAATCTCACCCCCTCCTCTAGTGCAACACACTAATACCGTTGCAAGGGCTAGCTCTTTGACTATTAAAGTCAGCCATAGATTGAATATCCCGTTGATATCCCATTCTAGGTATGTATTGCCTCCCCATGTTCATGATGGTGGAGTAAGTTTATTATAGGTGAGCTCATAACATGTTTTTGTGACCCGTACTTGCATAAAGTGCAAGAATATTTGTCTAGATCCCATAGGTGATCTTTTTGAGTATTTGTTTTAATTTGATTAGGATGATACACTAGATGCCCATACATATGTTAGACACCCTAATGTGAGAGAGAAGGGGTATGCAGAGTCATGGGATCGTTCGGTGTCAAACATGTATAAACATTTTTATTACAACATATGTGATTTAAAGTTAACCTTTATAATAGAGTAATTTTAACCCATACTAACTTATACATATATATGATCTTCATTCATGTTTAGTTGATTATTGAGGAGGAGCTCAGATAGGTTGATGATGTCACACTCTCTATTATTTCATTTGGCCTTGAGATGTCTATGGTACATTATGTTATGTTCTCACTATTTTTCTATTTGATATTGGAACATATATGGTTTTTAATCTTTCTTTTCTTTTGAAGAACTATCACCTATTAGTGGGAAGTAGAGTGCGGTGGGTGAGGCACAACCCATTGACAAGGGAAGGATAATTAGATACTTGTTGTGGTTCCACAATGCATGCCCCATTCCACACTAGGAATGGGGACCCCTTAATTTTTTTGAATTTCCAAATTAACTAGTCAGGAATAAAAAAAATTCAAAGAGTCAGAATTTTTTTTTTAAAAACCAAAAAAAAAAAATTAAAAAAAAAAATTCAGAAAATTGAAAAGTAAAAAAAAAAGTGCAGCGTATTCGTGCACGCATGACTTGCAAGGTGTGCTTCGTGCCCCTGTGCACCACTTTTATTGAGCTAAAATTTTACATGATGCTAAATGGAAGGAATTCTTGTGAACTCATTCTCTTGAAAAGTTGATTTTGGAAATCAAATTCAAGGTTCCAGGTGATCTTGTGACCTACTAGAATCCACTTAGTTGAAGATAAATGCGATTGTCCATGAGGAGGCCTTTTTTGGTTCGTCTTTGATCTTAGAAAATAAGTAGAATCTATTTGTTGTTTCAAAATAACACACAAAAGAAATATGTTTTTATATTTTCTATTTTCAATGAATGCAATCTAACAATGCAACTAATATGAGTTCCTATTCTAACAAGAAATTAGCAAAGAAAATAAAAAAACTTGAAAAAAAATAACATAAAAAGGAAATCCTAATGGACATAAGCTACATAAAACAACACACTACAAGTTAAACTTTCAAAGAAATTGGTGGGAAACCAATAAAAATAGGAGCAGCGCTTTCTAGATTCCACTGATATAATCATTGATGGCAAATTTCAATAATTGAATGCTGTTTCACTCTTCATCAAATTGCAAGGTGATGAAAAGTGCACTCATGTGAGACAAAGAATTATGTAGGCACAATATGATGATTTCTTCTTGAGCTAGATACATCAACCGAATTCATAAAACTATATCAAACACTAGATCCAAAACATCACACAACTAGAAATAACACAATAAAATTTTGGCTCAATCACAATCTCATGAAAAAAATTCACAAAACAATGACACATTTAGCCAAGAATCATTGCACTCCAAATGCAAGCACTAGAAGCATAATTTTATTGCATAATAATGGCAGCCTTGATTACATATTACTATGGGGTATTTATAAGAAATTGTCTCCTCAATTTGTGTTGAGAGTGAGAGATATTCTTCATGCAATAAAATTTTTTTTAATTAACAAAATAAACTAATTATACACAAACTACAATCTAATTGGTGCTTAGTAGGCCTCCATCCATTTTGTATTCATTAAATGGATGCATGAGCCTTTTACATGTTTAAAACAAAGAAATTATGAGAGAGATAGAATGAGAAAGCTCCAAGTCAAAATGGAAGTGTCTAGATGTGCTAAAAATAGAAGTCGATCCTTCACAGGGTGTTTGTAGGAGTTAAACTGCCGTCAGAATGTGTTTTCGATTCATGGAAACCTTTATTTTTGGAACTAGTAGTTAACTGCCACATTTGATTTTTTGAAAATCTAGAGTCACAGAGCTACAGAGCTATGGACCTATGCACCTATGCCCCTATAGACCTATGGAATTATGTACCTCAAGATGGTCCAAAATCTCAAAATTTTACTAAGTGTTAAAATTGAAATTCTAGCATCTTGGTTTTGTTCTTCATCCCAAGGCTATGTTTGGATGTTTTCCCTTGATTTATCTATAATCTCTATAATCTTGGCCACATCTACTAAATATAGAGCCTCATATTTATCTTTGACCTTCTATCTATAATTTTCTACCTCAATTTAGGTATCAACAAAACCCCCGAGTTTGGTATCTAAATTTAACAAGACTTCTTCTATCCTAAAGGCTTGCCAGATATCTTCATCACTGGATGCTTCCTCAAAAGTCTTCTTAAAATTTTCTACTACTACCTCAATAGGAAATAACTTCTCTTATTCATAATCTTCAAAAATATCCAAGCATGCATTGTTGTAATATTTCTCTACTTCCAAAATTTGCTCTTGGGCTTGATTCTTGAGCTGATGAATCTCCTCATGTAATGTTTCCATTACCTTATTGCTATCTTCTATCTTCTCTATCTAATCATCAATCATATCTAACTTTTACTTCGTAAATACATTAATCAAAACCTGGTACCTTTGCCTCTTCATGGCTTGTAGATTTTGTAAATCCTTACTCTAGGCCCATACTTCATCCATAATATTGAAGTCATGCTTCAAAATTGTTAATATTTTATTCACATTCTCCTGCATACCATGTAGTAACTTCAAATTTATTGTGATAATCAAAACACCTTTCTTTTTTTATTTCCCTTCCTTTCTAGAGGGTGATAGTATCCAATTGGGTGGTCAAGTTGGTATACTATCTCTGGCCTGATGGGAGACTAAGCCACAAAGGTAGGAATTGTAACTTTCCTCCCTCTACCTTTCTCAGGGTGGGCTTGAGCATGGAAGATAATTGTGTCAGGTATTGGATCAAGTTGAAATTGCTTCTTGATCCAATCCTTGGTCATTCTAACTACATGCCTTGCCCAATGATTAATATCATTTCCCTCTTCCTTGTCAACCTCAGCATTCATAATGGGCCTCTCTCCTATCTTTTCCGAGTTTAATAGGGGCTATAGTAGCTCCCATGAGTCATGTTTCCTTATTGCCTCTAGAATGTCTAGTTTTAGAACCTTCTCTACTAGATACAAAGTCATCCTACAGTAGTCCCTTATGCAGACATCATAGTCATTTGTGCCATTCATCCAATGATCTTCTATGGAATCTTCATGATGGAACTACTTAGTGGCTAAACTCTCCTCTCTCCCATTATTCTCAAAATAGAGCCTAGGGGAGTTTTTACTCTTCGAGGGGATAATTCTCCAATTCCCTCTCAAAATATGGAATATCTTGCTTTTGTTTGACTTGATATGTCTAATGATTAGGGGCCATGTCCAATAGGGTCTTCTTTATATCTTCACCTTCTCACATGCAGATTCAACTTGCCAAGAAATCTCTAATAGCACGAGTTTGTCGCTAGGATATCTAGGGGGCTTCTTGGGGTTGATAGTGGTGCCAACTACCTGCAAATATGTGAATGTCTTGAATTGGATGAAGTAGGCCTTGAGAACTATTATCTATACTTTTACTTCATTGGATAGCCTCTTTGTGTAATCTCCTTCAATGAATTGGATGACTACAAAGATGAAAGCATCATTCATGATTCTATACTCCTTGATCTATGCTGAGAGCTTCTTCCTTACTAACTGAGAGTAAACAATATAGGACTAGGTACAAACTAGGGTAGTTTGTCACCCTTGCTGAAAGTTTATATATCATGTAAGGAGTCATATAGAACTTCTTCTTCTCCTTAACTATGCTAAACTGCTCACACAAGTTCTCACTTAATGTAGTAGCCCAGTCTAGGGACATCCTTGTCATCTTGATTGTCTCAATGAAATTGACAATGAATGCACTGAGCTGGCCAACTACTGGTAAGCCCATGACTCTTCTCAAAAGGATAATTGAACATCCAATAATTTCCTTCATGTGTCCCCTAGTTGTGTCCACCTTTCCTGAGATCCTGCCTTGTGGAGACATCTCAATGAGGTAGGAGGATTGAATGATTTCCATCGCCTCTTTCTAGTGTTCCCTGTACCATCTCTCTATTTCTTCATAGGAGAGTCTAATGAATTTATCCACCCTTGGGAGATGGAAGACCCTCTCAATGTTGTCAGGTCATAGGTCCAATATAACTTCTCCAGTGACACTCTTAACCACACTCTCCACAGAAACAAAATGTTTTGCCAGAGCCATGATTAATTTTGCTGATTATACTAATATAGGATGTGAAGCTGCACTCACCAACCTATAACATATCAAGGTAGATATCAGTTCAAATCTCTCAGTGGGTTTATTGCATATTCTGAGGAAATCACCTAGGTCCATATGTTTTAGGTTGGTATCTCTGATTTCTGCATGACCATCATGGAATGTTGATTTTGATGGTATGCCTTGAAACTTGAATACAACGGACTTGGGTGCCATTCTAGATGTAGATTCCATTTAATCTCTACATGTCACAAGTAAAGGAACATTTATCAGCTCAAAAGACAAAAAAACTTGGAAATAAAAACATAAATGCCTTGAATTTCATTAAAAATAAATATAAAAAACAAAATGAAATGCCCAATTTGCATGCTATTATTTTAAAATCAATTTTTTATATTTTATTTTATTATTTTATTATTATTTTTCTATTAATTTATTTATTATTATTATTTAAAAAAAATTCTATCTTTTAGGTTTTTTGGGGGGGTTGAAGAAATGCATGGGTGTGTGACAAAAGAGTGCGAGTGGCACGCAGTGCGTAACCATGGCTAGGGTTTGCACAATGCAAGGGGGAAAAGGTGGGTGCATGCACTATGTGTAGTGACATAATGGGCTATGGTGTGATGCATGAGTTTTAGAGGCATGCACAGGTGCCACAAGATGTGATGAGATTTTCACATTCAAAGGTACGAGCAAGCCATGGTGCGATTTTATTTTTTATGATTCAAGGGCCCATGTGGGCACCATGCATAGCATGTGGGCTGTGATGTTGTGCTAGTGCTGACAGAAGTGGGTTTTATAAGCCCTATGGATGTGTGGAGTGCACATTGTGCCCCTACATGGGTGCATAGGTGCATGGCACAAACCTCGAGTTTCTAAAAAAATTGAATTTTTTATTTTATAAAATTTTTGGGGTTTTTTTAATTTTTTCATTCTTTGAAATTTTTTTGATTCTCAAATGGTTAATTCGAGAATTCAAAAAAAGTAGGGGATCCCCATTCCTAGTGAGGAATGGAGTGTGCATTGTGGGACCACAACAAATAGCCCTAAAAAAAGGAAGAAATTATAAAAGCATTTCTTCATCAACAAACATCCCTTCGAGGTGTGTCAAGCACCAATCAAATTTTGAACACTTCAAGATTATTTTAGAGGACTTTATGATCAAGATTCAAGAATTCAAAACCTTCAAGCCTAATGTATGATTCATGTGTTCATTCCCTTTGATGTCTCAAGTTTCAGTTTATTAAAGTTTTCTAGAAACTCATAAATAATCTTCCACTCCTCCTCGCTCATTCATTCAAAATTTCTTCGAAGGCTATTCATTGATCACTTGCTTGACTGGATGAGAGAATCATATTAGAGTAAATAATTAATTATTAATTATTTATTCTATTTACTTAAGCTTACTTAGGTTAATGCATTTATTTTGTATTTAATGCATGTAGTGGTTAGTTGTTGACAACACGAGATTTGGTTCCCTTCTAGCATGTTCCACCTTTTGTGGATGTGTGCTGAGTTGTCAACCTTATCTTCTACCACCTTCTAGCTTGTTCTACAAGCTTCCATGAGCTCTTTATAAGAAGGCTCCCTCTTTGTATTTTCATCACATAAGGCATTGTGCATATTGTAAATACATTTTCATTGTGTTTGCACATATTGTCTCTCATGTCTATTTAGGGTTTTTCCCTTGCTCCATGCTCTTCCTCTTTTTGGCTTCTCTTTGACAGGTTCTCGCATGCAGGTGATCTTGGGCATCTTCAAAGTTGGCTTTCATCAACTCCAACATGGTATCAGAGCCTTCCTGCTACTGCTTCGTTGAAGATTTTTGAAGTCACAAACCCTAGTTTGTTTGTGCATTTTTTCTTCAAATCAAGGGATTAGCAATTTTTTGAAGCACATTGGGGCCAAACGGACATCACAATTGGATTGAGAAGGCCATTTGCAGTTAGGATTCATATAAAACTTTTCAATTTTGGAGACAAAGCTCCGAGAGGCAAAATTTTTTACCTAAGGAGGCCATACAAACAATTTGCAATGCATTTATTGCGATTTTGTTAAAAAAATACAGGGCCGCCAGGCAGCCACCATCACGCCACCCAGCGACCACCACCGCGTTGCTCATCGACTGCTGCTACTAGTAGCACCGCTGCTAAGCCGTTGCGGCCAGGCTGCCACCCGCTGGCCACCTCGGCACCGCCCTCTCGTAGAACTCTGCCGATAGTGCCTCCCAAGTTTGTCACTCAACCGGTGTCTTGGCCTCCAGTCCACCACCTCAGCAACCATAATCTGTAGCTTACATCAGTGACAGTTGGCATTTTTACATATTCAGTGCTTGGGTGTGTCTTCTGCTAGTCACGGTGAACCTGAAGCTGAGACGTGGCAGGTCTACCACGTGGCACATTGCTACATGGACCCTGCCATGTCATCTCCTTTGCCATGTGGCATCCATGTGGCAGCCACGTGGCTCTTTTTTGTGGTGACCACAACCAAAACATCAAATTTAATCGCTTGATTTGCTGACATCAGCATGATGTCAGTGTTGCATCATCATTCTTGCTTGCACTCTCCTTCTGGGTCATATTGGACCTACTTGTGGTCTTTTGGCGATAACTTTTGCATACGGAAATATTTTTATGATCTAAAAGAAGTACTAAAAAGCTGGTTCCAAGACAGAGATATTGGCATAGGTATTTTTAGGTTTTGATTCTTTTTTATTGCCCATTTTTGCAATCAAATTCTAAAGTTGTATTTTTGACTCCGACAAGCATATCTTTTGTGTCTCATCCCATTTTTTAAAAACTTTATATTTTTGGAAAGCTATTTTTCTCACCTTTTCAAAAATGTAGTCATTTTTCTTAGTTTTTGGCCCATGCTCTTTCTATCATAGTTTTAGCATTTTTGCTATATGGTGGATATCTTGAGTGTTTTAGGCCTGAGGATCATTTTCCTGGCATGGTTTCACTTGTTTTAGGCTGTACTTTCTTTTGTATCAGCTTGTTTTTAGTTATGGTCATTATAGCTGTCATTTTGAAGTACTTTTATGTATCGCACAGAGAAAAAGTGCCACTTTTTCATTCCAGGGGACATGAACGTTGTTTTGAGTCAGTTGTACATGCACTATTTTCATAAAGCACCATGGGGGGGATAGTTGTTTGCTATTTTAGGCATTCTCCATTTGTCAAGTGAGTGTCCCTTCCATGACATTAGCCCCATGCAGAGTCAGTTTGATCGTGTCTTTATAGGTGTCTGTACCTCTTTCCCTCTCTCGTCGTTCTTGGTTCGTTTGCAGGAGACTTTGGCCTGCCTTCTCAGTTGCCTTTCATCACACCATGTCTACATTAAGGGGGGGTTATGCTATTGTTCTAATGCATCTGTGGTTCGATGGTTTGATAGTGTGAACTATGTATTTAGTTGTTGATCCTATATACAAGGCAATTGCAGTGGCTGGCTACCTATGCATTTCGATGAGATGGATCATCTACCATATAGACATGATTGGTTCGTGCCTTCTTTTTCCATGGAGGTTCTTCAGATCAAAAATTTGGTAGATATGCAGCTTCTTCATGCTTCAGTGATGCTTCTTCATGATCACTCCTTGTTCCTATTTTAGGGGACATTTCCCTAGTTGGAGACTTCTTCTGTTCTTCACTAGGTTATTACCTCTTTTTGGGGGAGGGTTTTTCCCACGTGGTTTTCTCTGTTTCCCCATTTATAGAGGTTGCATCTTCTTACATTGTACATGGGTACCTAACATGGCCTTGTTCTCGAGACCCATTCTGCATTCATCTTAGTTTTGTGAGCTTAAGGCATTTTCCTAAGTTGCACTTAAGGGAGGGTGTTAGAGTAAATAATTTATTATTAATTATTTATTCTATTTACTTAAGCTTACTTAGGTTAATGCATTTATTTTGTATTTAATGCATGTAGATGTTAGTTGTTGACAACAACTAAATAATTAACTATTAATTATTAGAGTAAATAATTAATTATTTACTAGGTGTTAGAGTAAATAATTAATTAATTATTATTTATTCTATTTACTTAAGCTTACTTAGGTTAATGCATTTATTTTGTATTTAATGCATGTAGTGGTTAGTTGTTGACAACACGGGAGTTTGTTCCATTCTAGCATGTTCCACCTTTGTGGATGTGTGCTGAGTTGTCAACCTTATCTTCTACCACCTTCCAGCTTGTTCTACAAGCTTCCATAAGCTCTTTATAAGTTGGCTCCCTCTTTATATTTTCATCACATAAGGCATTGTGCATATTTTAAATACATTTTCATTGTGTTTGCACATATTGTCTCTCATGTATGTTTAGGGTTTTTCCCTTGCTCCATGCTCTTCCTCTTTTTGGCTTCTCTTTGACAGGTTCTCACATGCAGGTGATCTTGGGCATCTTCAAAGTTGGTTTTCATCAACTCCAACATGGTATCAGAGCCTTCCTGCTGCTGCTTTGTTGAAGATTTTTGGAGTCACAAACCCTAGTTTATTTGTGCATTTTTTCTTCAAATCAAGGGATTAGCTATTTTTCGGAGCACATTGGGGCCAAATGGACATCACCATTGGATTGGAAAGGCCATTTTTAGTCAAGGTTCATATAAAAATTTTCAATTTTGGAGACAGAGCTCCTAGAGGCAAAAATTTTTACCTAAGGAGGCCATACAGACAATTTGCAGCGCATTTATTGCAATTTTTTAAAAAAAATACAGGGCCACCAAGCGGCCATCGCCATGCCACCTAGCAACCACCACCACATTGCTCATCGACCGCTGCCACTGGCAGTGCAGTTGCTAAGTCGTTGTAGCTAGGTTGCCGCCTGCTAGCCACCTCGGCATCGCCCTCCCACAAAACTCTGCTGGTAGCAGCTCCCAAGTTTGCTACTCACCCGATGTCTTGGCCTCTAGTCCACCACCCTCCACCTAGTCTGATGTTAGCACCAGCCCAGCAGCTACAGTCTGCAGCTTGCATCAGTGACAGTTGGCATTTTTTCATAGTCAGTGGTTTGGTGTGTCTTCTGGTAGTCATAGTGAACCTGAAGCTGAGACGTGGCAGGTCTACCAAGTGGCACATTTCCACATGGCCACTACCATGTCATCTCCTTTGCCACATGGCATCCACGTGGCACTGCCACATGGTAGCCACGTGGCTCTTTTTTGTGGCAACCACCACCAAACCATCAAATTTAATCACTTGATTTGCTGACATCAGCATGATGTTAGTGCTACATCATCATTCTTGCTTGCACTCTCCTTCTGGGTCATATTGAACCTACTTGTGGTTTTTTGGCCATAACTTTTGCATACGGAGGTATTTTTATGATCTAAAAGAAGTGCTAAAAAGTTGGTTCCGAGATGGAGACATTGGTGTAGGTATTTTAGGTTTTCATGCCTTTTTATAGCCCATTTTTGCAATCAAATTCTGAAGTTGTATTTTTGACTCCGACAAGCATATCTTTTGCGTCTCATCCCATTTTTAAAAATCTTTATATTTTTGGAAAGCTAGTTTTCTCACCTTTTCAGAAATGTGGTCATTTTTCTTAGTTTTTGGCCCATGCTCTTTCTATCATAGTTTTAGCATTTTTGCTATATGGTAGATATCTTGAGTGTTTTAGGCCTGAGGATCATTTTCCTGGTATGGTTTCACTTGTTTTAGGATGTATTTTCTTTTGCATCAGCTTATTTTTAGTTATGATCATTGTAGCTATCATTTTGAAGTACTTTTATTTATCGCACTGAGAAAAAGTGCCACTTTTGCATTCCGAGGGTCATGAACATTGTTTTGAGTTAGTTGTGTAAGGAAACTTGGCAACAAAGAATATAACCGTTTCCACATAACCCATAATAGATCTAAAATAAACACAAAATTAAAATCCACATGCAAGAGAATAGACAACATACCCACAAAATTGTGACACAAGATATACCCTGGGGAACCCTCATTGAGGGAAAAAACTCAGCCTCCAAAAGCATCCATCATCATGTATTATTCAGCAAAAAATATCATTGCCATACAACCATGGAAGCCTTCATGGCCATAGCCACAACCAAGCAAACTATGTGAACAAGCATGAATCCACACATCCCATGCCATGCTTTCAACTTTCACAAATGCTCCCTTGGCTAACCTGTCAAGCCTTGTCCCGCTTGACTCTTGCCTTTCTCTTCTCCTTGTCACTCTCTCTCTCTTTTTTCTCTCTACAACAACTACCCTTGTGGCTGCTTATATAGTAGCAAGTCCCACAAAACCACTAAGTGGTATTACATAAACCATGTGCTAAAACCATGTGCTACCTAACCCATTGACCCCACATTTAATATTGGGCATTTAATTCTTTTCCCCCAATATTAAATATTTACATGAAATATTTTCACAATGTTACAATACAACTCATCAAGAATATTCCATGGGAATCTTTACCTATTGCACATCCATCTAGGCACCACATTACATAATAAAAATAAAATAATAAAATAACAATATTATGCAATGTGTGCAACACCCATTATCTCAACAATCTCTCACTTGTTGTATACATTGCATAGGGTCAATCCGTAGCCACATAAATAAACAAGGGAACAATCCCTCCTAGCACATCCACCATCATGGATCAAAATACACCAAGTGCTCCATCCTAGTACCCACAACAAAATCAAAGTATCCAGCATCTCGAACATGAATGATCTCACCTCCTATTATGCCACTCCCACTAGACATACATAGAAGCCATCCAAAGAGAAAGCAACCCAACTTGTCGCATTAGAAGATTATAAAATCTTGTACCAACTAAAATTCTAAGCACAAATAACTTAATCCAAAGGTAATCACATGTATCCGTAGTTGTCAAAATATCCATAGCTGAAATAGCACCCACAGCAAGTGCCAAACCCATCCAACTATCCATGCCTCAAAGGTATAACAAGTGAATCGTATATCACTGACATATCCAATCTAGAACCTGCAATCACAAGCCTCAAGAGCAATACCTGCCACATGTATATCAAGAAGCTCCCACTGCAAAAGATAATGTCAAATCTATAACCAATCCACTCACAACATCTCAAAGAAGTGAATCCATGTAGTATCAAGGACATCCACAATACATAATCCAATATCCTGTAAGAACAACTCTCATAACAAGTCTCCAATGCTCTCCCAAGTTCATCACAACCAACAGAGGAAAGAGATAAAGGAATAACCATGTCATCTCTCACGTGACATAAATGAGCACAAACTAGTGATCACAATCTCCAACCAATCTCAAATCCAATGTAAGAAAAATTGAACATCCAAGAAGATAACCAAGACCAAGAGAAACCATGCAAATCATAACCTGTATCATGTCCTTCTACACACACCTCTAGATGTAAACTGTGCAAGTATGATCTCCTCCATAAAACCCCAACAAGAAGCCTCAACAACACCCAAGCCATACCATATAACTAATCATGGATGTAAGCCTCTCACAAGAAGATCAAACTCATAAACCATTCCTAAACCAAGGAATAACCATTCCTAATCCAAGAAAAATGCCCAATTTAAAACCATCTCCTAAACTCAACCAGCATAACAACATATGCACATGGAGATAACCAATGCTAAACCATCTCTCAAATGAACCTTCTAGAACTAACTCATGTACCATAGCTCAAGATCCATATCCATGAAAGACAAGCATAAATATAATGCAATTGAGAGAAACAATGGGCTATACCTCTCAAGTAGCAAACCGCTGAGTAGACCAAGAGTGGGGAATGAGAATGCTCATCAAGATACCCAAGTCTCCAACCAAGACTCATCTAAGAACAATCTCCTCTCAAGTTCATATCAGGTGACTGCCCCTCGGACTTCCTGTTGAAACCATCAACCATCCCAACAATAACTTCTCTAATCCAAGAGAAATCAGCGTCAGCACCGTCTCTAAGTATCCATGAGCACCTGTAACCAATCAATCCATGCCAACTCCAAATGCAACATAGAAATATCATGAAGTATCCAGCTTATGATCAGTGTACTCAATACCAAGAAACTAAACCAAGATCAATGTCAAAGTTCCAACCATGGCCTCAAGAACATAAACATGACAACATGATCTTACCATCTCAACTAAAGAGATAACATGCTCCATATGAACACACCATAACATGTCACAACTCTAAACGTGTATCAAGAGTATACCATGACATAATAATGAAACCATCCTCACACCAAGGATAACATGCCAAATAAAAGCATAAACCACACCTTTGCCAAGAACCCTGTGAGTCCTCAAAATGCAACCAGCTCCACACACCATGAAGAAAACCATCTCCACATACCAGGAAGAACCATCTCCACACACCATGAAGATAACCAAGAACTCCATAAGTCCTCAAGATCTAACCATCTTCAAACACCATGAAGATAACAAGTGCACCATGCAAATGTCAAAGACGCTTCTGTAGCAACAGGATCTAAGACAAACCTCCAACATCTGCAAACACTCAATAAATATATCAATGCCAACAATTCCCACTCAACTATGGTACCAAGTCACCTATGGCATCATAAAATCCATCTCCTATATGAAGATCCAAAATAAACCAGGAACTAATCCTGCACTGTCACCTCATCACTGTCACAAGCTCCCACTAAACTATGTATCCAAGCTATCCATGACATAATGATGAAAAAATCCATCCTCTAACCATGAGAATCAACCAAGGCATTAAACCATCAAAGAACTTAAAGTGCACATCATGAGCTCCTCAAAAGAAACCAAATAACTATGATCCTCAACCATGAAGATATACCACCATAACCAAATTAGAAATCAAAGCTAATGAACATCAAGGATGTACCTGTATAACCAATCATGTCATGCCAAAATCCATGGCACCATGATCACATCCATGAATCGAGCATCTGGCTCTCAATATGTCCAACCTGTCAGCATAGTCAACCATAATCCTCTGCCATGATTGTCCCTGGTAACAACATCTCACCCCTTCTACATGAAGATAAAATCATGTGACTTAGGGCATAGACAACCCAAATCCAAGCCACCAATCTGAATATGCATCAATAATGAAAGATCAATGGGCAAAGACAACCCATAACCAAGCTATAAATGCAACCTGTAAGTATAGACCACTTACAACACTGCACAACTTGTAGACCCAACAAGTCATCATGCATATCCAAACCAAACACTGATAACCATATCATCATGAGACCAATATGAAATATGAACTGAGTATACAATGACATCAAAACTTAAATCTCCAATGCCATAAACTCACAAGTTACCATAGTCAAAATATATACCATAAACTGTTCAGATAAATATATCAACAAATAAATCATGCCAAACCTGCACCAAATCTGAACCAATGTGTAGAGCTCTCCAAGAGCTTTCTGTTGACTACTCGAAGTCCAAAATCCGACTCCGTATGCCCAAGTTATGCCCCAATTTGTGCTCAAAATAAACAACATCTGACTTTAGGGCTCTGAAAACCTAACAAAATTTTAAAATCACAGAACCAAACTTAAACCATGTTGTAGTGCTCTGAATTAGCTTTCCAACGCCTATAAGAACTCTAAAATTTGATATTCTGAGAGAAAGTTATGGCCATTTTACTAAGACATTCTTTTTACCATTTTCAGTACGATTTTTCATTTTTTATTTTTTCAGTGACAAAAATTCCGACGGGATTAAATTTGACGGCCATCATGGGCTGAAACCAAAAAACTCTTTCATTTCCTCTAAACATGGCCAAATTAGGGCATATTATATATCAGAATTTATGGAAATGGCAACCCAGATCCAATGGTGAGGTCTATTTTTACTCAAGAGGTCATTTTTGCAAGCTACCCCACAAAACCCTCATTTTAAATGAAACATCCGAAAAAATCTTTTTCTCCAACAATTTCACATGCCCAAATCTTTTAACATCTCATCATAACAACAAATCCAAAATCCTCAGACCTGCAATAAATCAGTCATATATCTTGCCCTTTCTTTTATCCTCTCATGCATTCCCATGGATTCAATCTAGGGTTACAATATAACCATAGCTCTGATACCACTTGTAAGGAAACTTGGCAACAAAGAATATAACCGTTTCCACATAACCCATAATAGATCTAAAATAAACACGAAATTAAAATCCACATGCAAGAGAATAGACAACATACCCACAAAATTGTGACACAAGATATACCCTGGGAAACCCTCATTGAGGGAAAAAACCCAGCCTCCAAAAGCATCCATCATCATGTATTATTTAGCAAAAAATATCATTGCCATACAACCATGGAAACCTTCATGGCCATAGCCACAACCGAGCAAACTATGTGAACAAGCATGAATCCACACATCCCATGCCATGCTTTCAACCTTCACAAATGCTCCCTTGGCTAACCTGTCAAGCCTTGTCCCGCTCGACTCTTGCCTTTCTCTTCTCTTTGTCACTCTCTCTCTCTTTTTTCTCTCTACAACAACTACCCTTGTGGCTGCTTATATAGTAGCAAGTCCCACAAAACCACTAAGTGGTATTACATAAACCATGTGCTAAAACCATGTGCTACCTAACCCACTGACCCCACATTTAATATTGGGCATTTAATTCTTTTCCTCCAATATTAAATATTTACATGAAATATTTTCACAATGTTACAATACAACTCATCAAGAATATTCCATGGGAATCTTTACCTGTTGCACATCCATCTAGGCACCACATTACATAATAAAAATAAAATAATAAAATAACAATATTATGCAATGTGTGCAACACCCATTATCTCAACAAGTTGTACATGCATTATTTTCATAAAGCACCATGGGGGGGATAGTTGTTTGCTATTTTAGTTATTCTCCCTTTGTCAAGTGAGTGTCCCTTCCATGACATTAGCCCCATGCAGAGTCAGTTTGACCATGTCTTTATAGGTGTTTGTACCTCTTTCCCTCTCTTGTCGTTCTTGGTTCGTTTGCAGGAGACTTTGGCCCACCTTCTCAGTTGTCTATCATCACACCATGTCTACATTAAGGGGGGGTTATGCTATTGTTCTAATGCATCTATGGTTCAATGGTTTGATAGTGTGAACTATGTATTTAGTTGTTGATCCTATATAAAAGGCAATTGCAGTGGCTGGCTACCTATGCATTTCGATGAGATGGATCATCTACCATCTAGACATGATTGGTTTGTGCCTTCTTTTTCCATGGAGGTTCTTCAGATCAGCAATTTGGTAGATATGCAGCTTCTTCATGCTTCAGTGATGCTTCTTCATGATCACTCCTTGTTCCTATTTTAGGGGACATTTCCCTAGTTGGAGACTTCTTCTGTTCTTCACTAGGTTCTTACCTCTTTTTGGGGGAGGGTTTTTCCCATATGGTTTTCTCTCTTTCCCAATTTATAGAGGTTGCATCTTCTTACATTGTACATGGGTACCTAACATGGCCTTGTTGCCGAGACCCATTCTGCATTCATCTTAGTTTTGTGAGCTTAAGGCATTTCCCTAAGTTGCACTTAAGGGGGGGTGTTAGACTAAATAATTAATTATTAATTATTTATTCTATTTACTTAAGCTTACTTAGGTTAATGCATTTATTTTTTATTTAATGCATGTAGTGGTTAGTTGTTGACAACAACTAAATAATTAATTATTAATTATTTATTCTATTTACTTAAGCTTACTTAGGTTAATGCATTTATTTTGTATTTAATGCATGTAGTGGTTAGTTGTTGACAACACGAGAGTTTTTTCCCCTCTAGCATGTTCCACCTTTTGTGGATGTGTGCTGAGTTGTCAACCTTATCTTCTACCACCTTCTAGCTTGTTCTACAAGCTTCCATGAGCTCTTTATAAGCGGGCTCCCTCTTTGTATTTTCATCACATAAGGCATTTTGGATATTGTAAATACATTTTCATTGTGTTTGTACATATTGTCTCTCATGTCTGTTTAGGGTTTTTCCTTTGCTTCATGCTCTTCCTCTTTTTGGCTTCTCTTTGACAGGTTCTCGCATGCAGGTGATCTTGGGCATTTTCAAAGTTGGCTTTCATCAACTCCAACATGGTATCAGAGCCTTCCTGGTGCTACTTTGTTGAAGATTTTTGAAGTCACCAACCCTAGTTTGTTTGTGTACTTTGTCAACATCTTCAACATATCCACTCATGAATTTCAAAATAGGAATATTGAGGTTAAGTGGGAACACTAGTTCTTGTCCATAGATAAGAAAATATGGAGAAGTCCCCAAAGTATTTTTAACTCTCACTTGATCTATCCCTAGGGTATATTTGAGTTGTGAATGCCAATCCCTAGGGTTCTCCTTCAACAATCATTTTTTTACTGTGATCAAATTCTTGTTTGTAGATTCTACTACCCCATTTTCTTACAAGTAATAATTCGAAGAGAACTTGATAATAACTTTATTTTCAAATGCCCATTGGGTCAAGAATGTAGATGTGAAAGTAGACCTGTTACCACACACAAGGGTGAATGGCATTCTAAACCTAGTAACAATGTGTTCTTCCATGAAGTCTATTAGCACCTTAGTAGTGCAATTTTTGAATGTTTCTACTTCTGTCCATCATGCTCAATAATCCATAACTATGAGAATAAATGCATGTCCAGTTGATAATGGTGGATTGACTAGACCAATGAAATCCAATCCCCACTTTGTGAAGGGGCATATCTTGTACACAGGCTGTAAGGGCATTGTTGGATTCCTTTCTCTATGGGCATTGGTTTGACAGATATGACAAGAGTGTATATGCTCGAAAGTGTCTTTGAATATCGAGGGCCAAAAATAACCTAATCTTAGAATCATGTGAGCCATTTCTTCTGTTGAACAATGTCCTATACCATACTTGCCATGAAAATGTTCAAAGACTTCCTTTGCTTCCTCACAGCATACGCATTTCAAAATAATCCCTTCATACTTTCTTTTGTACAACTTGTTTTCATCTCATAGAATGTAGGATTCACACTTCATTTTGAGTCCCCTATGTTGTGAACTATTCATCCAACTAGGACATTGGTCCTATAGAAGATAATTAAAAATGTCTTGATACCAAATGTTTCTCACCACACCTTGACCAATATCAACTTGAGATACAATCTTTTTATTCTGATCATCCTCATTTGTTTCACTATTGAACTTGAACTCCTTTTCATCTCCATCCTAGTTATCAACTATCATTCTTGACAACCCTTGAACTTGAACTAATCTCATAGGTTGAATTTCCATATTGAATTATTGAAGTATGGCCATCCATTTACCTCTTCTTTCACCAAGTTCATTCTACATCAAAAGTGTCTTTACTACTAGATCAAGAACAATTGCATACACCTTACTTCTTAATATGTAATGACAAAACTTCTTCACTGCCTTGATTAATGCAAAGGATTGTTTATATGGGTTTGAATAATTCAACTTGGCATTCTTCAGAGGGAAACTCATAAAAGTGATTGGTCTTTCATCTTCTTATTCTTTCTTCTACATCAAGATCCTAGCATAGGAATATTCTAAAGCAAAGGAATATATCTTAGAAGGTAACTCATAATCAAGAATCACTAAGACTAGAACCATATAAATAGCCACTTTAATATCTTCAAATGATTTCTAAATCATTAAGGGGAAAAACTATCTCTACAAATCTACTTATGAATTTTCGCACAAAATTTATCTACCCAAAGAAAGACTTGAGTTCTTTTCAACTATGGGGAGGTGACAACATTAGAATAGCTTCGATTCTATCAGGATCAATGGAGATCCTAGCTTTAGAAATGATATGACCTAGGAGCTTTCTTTTGTAACCTCAAACAAACATTTCTTGGGATTGAGGGATATGTCATACCTACAACATCTATTAAATACTTTTCTTAAATCAACAATGTGAGTTCTTTGATCTTTTGAAAAGATGGTTAAATCATCAATGTAGATGACTATAGATTTATTTACCAATCCCTTAAAAGGTTCATCTATCACCCATTGAAATGTAGCTCCTATGTTAATTAGTCCGAAAGAAATTCTCCTGTAGGCAAAAGTTCCCCATTTAGTTGTGAAAGTTGTTTTTAGTCGATCTTCTTCATCAACCATCACTTGATTATATCCTAAATATATATCTAAGAAAGACATCATTTTTGACCCACTAACAATTTGTAGAACTTCATCAAGTGAGGGTAGAGGGTACTTGTCCTTTTGGGATGCTACATTCAAGTTACAAAAATCAACACAAAGGCAAATCTCTCTAGTCTTCTTTTGCATGGGAACCAAGTTAGCCACCCATGTAGAATGGAAAATGGGAAAATATGATCTTTGCATCCAACAATTTCTTGACTTCCTTCATTATTAGGGGCTCGATGATAGGATTGACAAGTCTTTGCCTTTGTCGAAAAGGTTTGGCATCTGGTTTCAATATAATGTCATGAGTTATTATCTTGGGGTCATATTTCTTTAATTCTTCATAGCTCCAAGTGATGACATCTTTATACTCAGTAAGCAACTTGAGCATTTCTTCCCTTTCTTGTGCATTGCATGCTTTCCCTATTCGAACCATCCTCAAATCTTCTTCAATTCCTAGGTTGTATTCATCACACTCCTCAATCCCCTTTTCTTTGATAGTTCTTTTTTTAAGTGCTAATTCATCATGGTCAAAAATGCATTCTAACTCAACCATCCCCTTGGGGATAGTGCCAATCTTTAAATTTAGGATCCCATTTTCATCTTCAAGTTCATCATCCTTAGGCTTGTCATCTGGATTGTCATCAATTTCTTGTCCTTTAAAGTGACCACTACACATGATAAATTCAAGTATGTGTTGATCATCTTGAAAGACTTGAAAGTTTTTAATGTTTTTGAGAATAGATGGGGCAGCGAGCAACTCTACCAAAAATATTTTCAACTTTTTTCTTTTGACTGGTTGTAATGCGCTTGCTGAAATAGTGAGAGCATATGCCACCATGTTCTTCCTCCTTGGAATGAACTCTATGTTTAGAGTTTTAAAATCATCTAGTAGATACCATACTCTTTTCTAGCAAGAAAGTAACCTTTTATTGTTGCAACAAGATAATAATTTTACTTACCGAATAACCAACTCAGATTCTCCTTTGATAATTAGAGTCGTGACTCCTTTCTTGAGTGCAAAAAAAAGTCCTCAGATCAGTGCTTCATATTCTACAACATTGTTAGTACATCTAAATTGTAATTAATATGCTACGTAAAAGGACTTACCTTTTAGACTAACCAATTATATATGTACTCCAAACCCTAATTTGCATTTGGAACCATCGAAGTGAAGTTTCCATATTGGACCTTCCTTGGAATTTTTAACCTTGTATTTGTTCGTTCTTAACTTTTCTTTAATCTGAGAGCTGAAAGATTGTTTCTTGGGAACTCATTGCAACTTCTTGCAGTGTGGACTTACTAATTCCATAGTGTAAGATGTTGAAAGAGGAAATGTATGTTTTTCTTGTTTGTCTTGAATTTCCTCTATCAATTCCTTAATTTGATTTTTTTTGGGTTTCGAATGAACTACAACCGAAGTCCACCCCTGGCCTTCAATGTACCATATTCTTATTTTAATCTTGATCATTCCTGAGGGAGGAGAAGAAAAACCTCCACCATTTGAAGTAGTATCACTATATGATAAATGTAGATATTCAATTTCCTCTTCAATCTTCTTTGTGGATTCAATTGAGTTTATAGCACTTTGATTTCTCACGAGTCTCTCTTCTAGAATTTGGTTATCCCTATCTTGCATCATATGTGTTAACACCTTTGCAACTACTTCTTGGCATGATGAGAATTCAAATTCAAAATGGATGACTTTGTGTAATCAAAAAAATCCTAGGAGGAGTAAGCTACTAGGATCGATTTCTTCTCCCAAGCATTGTAAATTAGTCACCATGTTGTCTATGAATTGTGTCACGATCTCATCCTTTGGGATTGATATCTTGAGTTCTTTATCCTGATTGCTTGATGTTTTGGTAGGGATCATATCAAATTCCATCACTTTGTATGAGCCCAAATCTGATTAGAGGAATGCTAGCTCATTCAGAGCATTGTATTCTATGACCATGATTTTCAATTTGGGTTCTGCATCTATCTTGATTTGATTGTTCAATCCTTTCCATTGTAACCATAACTGAGTGAAATCTATAGAAAACCATCCTCTTAGACATTTCATTCATTCTCTACTCAAGAGTTACCCATATGTCTCAATAATTTCCACCACTTGTGTATCAATGACATCTTGAATATGGGGATCAACTATCAACTGTATTCAAACATCTTTCAACATGCCTATGACTTTCACCTTCATTTTGTCCAACTATATCACTATATGATTGGAAGGTTGAGGACTTACCCCTAACCTTTGTGCTATCGATAGTGTCATGACATTACATGAGGCTCCTAAATCAATCAAACAATTGTGGAGATTCTTTCCATATATCTTGATGCTAAGCAAAAACAAGGTACTTCAACCTTTTTTTTAAACATAGTAGGCATTGCATCCACAGCATTGACTTGTTGAGATACTATATTTTGAGGGACCATATTTGTTTTATGGGGTACCTTTGTATGATCTAAAGTCTTCATGAGTGCTTCTCACTGTTGTGGACAATTTTTCAACATATCAAACATGGACATATTTGCTTTGGTCCATTTCAAGTCTTCAATAGAGTTATACTTTTTAGTATACCAAGTAGGATTCTTCAATATCATTGGTACATTCACTGGGTTTTGATTATGTTTTCCCCCATATAGTGGCCTAACTGGTGTCAAGTTGTTACTTACTCTCAGATAGAGAGGAGTTGGTTGTAAAGCTAGAGGAATTCCATCTGTCAAAGGTTCCTTTCTATTTCTCAGATTATATGTATTTCAATTGTCATTATGAAAAGAAAACATCTCATCATGTTGAAGATCAAGTTCCTAACTGAATGGAAAATAGAACTCTTTGCTAGCTAGTTGTTCTACCTACACATTCTATGCAAAATCATAGGATTCTAGTAACATAGTGTTAAATTGCATAGGAGGAGAATTACCATTGACTTGTGAACTTTGAGTCATCTCTTGGTTCCCACTGTATTATGAACCATTATTGTTGGGTGCATTCTAACCATCTTCATACTGATTAATATCTACATACTGAACATTGTTATTGTTATTATTGGCAGGAATACTTCCATTATTTAGCTGAGTGTTCCACTATTGGTTCTATCTTTGCAAGTCATTATTACAATTTGGAGGCTTGATGTTGTTGCCTCCATTGTTGTTTCCTACATTATTGTTGTTGTTTCCACTAAATTTCCTATTATAATTCTGGCCATAATTATTGTTTTAAGGACTAGCATTGTTTCTTTGGAAGTTGGTTCTATCCTTGAGACAACCTAAGATGAGTCAGTTTGTTATTCATTTAGGACATAGCCTTTTTCATTTGACCAAATTTAGAAGAAAAACCATTTTTTGCTTTAGTGGGCTTTGTTACCTTTTGCTCAAAGAAGTTAGCTTTCAAAGGTTCAAACCCTAGATATGTTAGAGTGGGACTTTGTGGAGCAAGTGCCTATTGTAATGGAATTGGATTCATATGTATGAACTAACTAGGCATCATTGGTACTCTAATAGGTATGTTGGCATTGTTGTGATAGGTGGAGTTGGAAGCATTAATCCTCATCTATTGGGATTAGCTTACTTGTTGAAGGTAATTGTTTCTACGAAGACTTTTTCCAATGTGTCGATATTTTTTGTAGGAAGTCTTCTCAAAAAAATTGCAATAAGATGGTCCATAGCATTCAGATAAATCTGAATAGTGACTTCAAATGGTATAGTGTATGGCATCTCTATCTTAAAATATGCCATATGAAAGTGATGGTTAAAGTGAGAAATTGTCTTAGTTGGGTCCCTTTTGATTGATTTGAATTGTTGATGTATCATAGCTAGGTTGATGAATGTTTTAAATTGTTCCTAGAACAATTTTTGGAATGTGTCCCAATCTCCAATGCATCCAGGTGGCAAATTAACATACCAATTGAAGGAAATTTCTCCCAAAGAGTAGGGGAATAAACAAAGAACCACATCCTCATTAGCGACCCATTTTCAGTTGCAAATTTATTTGAATACCTTGACATGATCTTTGGCAGTTTGTGTCTCATCATAGATAAATCTGGGGCAAATCTTCTCGGGATTCTTAGGGAGGTCATGGATTACACTTCTCAAGTTTATTGGTGAGTCTATGACATTTTCAAAAAAAAGACATTGGAGGGTTTGACATACCTAAGGGTGGTTGTTGAGGTGTAGCTATTGGAATATATGGTGGCCCACCAGGGGGTTGGAGTGGAGGTGGAGTTGAAGAAGAAGATGAAAATTCAAATGGAAGTGGTTGAATTTCAGGTATTCCCTTATCACTACATGGTTTGTAGAAGTGAGTAAGCTTAGGAAACTCATGTGCACTTGGTGTGTACCTTAATGCTTGTTGAAATGGGGATTTTGGATCAATATCCTCTATTTTGCATCAATTTTGGGAAAAGGTGCACCTCTATAGAAGTACACTTTCTCACGTCACTAAATTTTGCACACCACAGAGTTTTGTTCTCTTTTGCACCTGCAAAGTTGTAGATCTATAGACCTACATAACTATGAACCTATGAACCTATGAAGTTGTGGAGCTATAGACATGAATTTCTCAAAAAAATAGAAATATTTTTGAACTTGTGAGAACCATAGATTATTGCAAAAGTGTGGAGTTTCAAAATTTTGACAAATTTTTCTTCTTTTCTGGGAATCAAAAGGATCAACACCTCCTTCTAGTAACACTTTTGTTGAGCTATCATTTTACATGATGCTAAATGATAGGAATTCTTGTGAACTCTTCTCTTGAATAGTTGATTTTGTAAATCAAATCCAAAGTTCTAGGTGATCTTGTGACCTACTAGAATCTACTTAGTTGAAGATAAATGTGATTATTCGTGAGGAGGCCTTTGTTGGTTCATCTTTGATCTCAAAAAATAATGAAAATCTATTCACTATTTCAAAATAACACACAAAAGAGCTATATTTTAATATTTTTTTTGTTTTCAATGAATGCAATCTAACAATGCAACTAATATGAGTTCCTATTCTAACAAGGGGTTAGCAAAGAAAATAAAAAAACTTGAAAGAAAACAACATAAAATGAAAATTCTAACAGACATAAGATATAGAAAACAACACACTACAAGTTAAGCTTGCAAAGAAATCGGTGGGTAACCAATGAAAACAGGAGCAACGCTTCCTAGATTCCACTAATGCAATTATTGATAGGAAATTTCAATAACTAAATGATGTTTCACTCTTCATCAAATTGAAAGGCCATAGAAAGTGTGCTCATGTGAGACAAAGAATTATGTAGGCCCAATTTGATGATTTCTTCTTAAGCTAGATAATTAGAAGAATTTGTAAAATTGTAGCAAACACCAGAACTAAAAGCTCACACAACTAGAAATAACACAATAAACCATCGCCTAAATCACAATCTCATGAACAAAATTCACAAAATAATGACACATTTAGGCAAGAATCACTACAGTCCAAATGCAAGCACCAAAAGCATAATTTCATTACACAATAATGGTAGCCTTGATTACATATTACAATGGGGTATTTATAAGAAATCATCTCCTCAGTTTGTGTTGAGAGTGAGAGATATTTTTCATGCAATAAAATGCTTTTTGATTACCAAAATAAACTAATTATACACAAACTACAATCTAACTTGTGCCTAGTAGGAATCCATCGATTTTATATTCATTAATTGGATGTATGAGCCTTTTACATGTTTAAAAAAAAGAAATTATGAGAGAAATAATGAGAAACTCTAAGTCAAAGTGGAAGTGTTTGGAGATGCTAAAACTAGAAGTCGATCTTTCGTAGGGTGTTTATAGGAGTTAAACTACCATGAGAATGCATTTTCAATGCATGGAAAGCTCTATTTTTGGAACTGACAGTTATCTATCAGCAAAACTTTCTTGAAAATGGGCACCTGCAAAATTGTACACCTATGGACCTGTGGACCTACAAAGTTGTGCACCTCAAAATGGTCCAAAATCTCAAAATTTTATTGAGTGTCAAAATTGAAATTCTAGCATCTAGGTTTTGTTTTTCTTCATCCCAAAGCTATGTTTGTATGTTTTCCCTTGAATTTCTCCATAATATTAGTAATATTTTCCACATATGGTAAATCTAGAGCCTCCTTTTTATCTTTGAACTTCTATCTATAATTGTCTACCTCAATTCAGGTATCAGCAAAATCCTCGAGTTTGGTATCCAATTCTAACAAGGCTATTTTTGTCCTAAAGGCTTATTGGATATCTTTATTTTTGGTTGCTTCCTCAAAAGTATTCTTAAAATTTTATACTACTACCTCAATAGAAAATAACTTCTCTCATTCATCATCTTCAAAAACATCCAAGCATGCATTGTTGTAATGTTTCTCTACTTCCAAAATTTTCTCTTGAGCTTTATCCTTGAGTCGATGAATCTCTTCATGTAATGTTTCGATTACTTTATTGCTATCCACTATCTTCTCTATCTATTCATCAATCATATCTAACTCTTCTCCCATATATACATCAATCAAAACCCAGTACCTTTGCCCGTTTATGTCTTGCAGAGTTTGAAAATTCTTACACTACGCCCATACTTCATCCATAATACTGAAGTCCTACTTCAAAATTGCTATGATTTTATTCATGTTCTCTTGTGTAGCATGCAATAACTTTAAATTTCCTATGATAATCAAAGCACCTTTCTTTTGTTCAATCCCTTCCTTTCTAGACGGTGATAGTATCCAACCAGGTGGTCAAGTTGGTATACTATCTTTGGCCTGATGGGAGAGTGAGCCACAAAGGTAGGAATTATGACTCTCCTACCTCTACCTTTCTAAGGGTGGGCTTGAGTGTGGAAGATAACCATGTCAGGTATTGGATCAAGCTAAAAAGGCTTCTTGATCTAATCCTTGGTCATTTTGACTACATGCCTTGCCCAATGATTAATATCATCGCCCTCTTCCATATCAACCTTGACATTCATAATGGGCCTCTCTCCTATCTTGTCCAAGTTGAATAGGGGGTGGAAAAAATCTCATGAATCATGTTGCCTTATTACCTCCAAAATGTCCATTTTTAGAGCCTTCTCTACTAGATACAAAGTCATCCTATAATAGTTTGTTATGTAGACATCATAGTTATTTGTCATGTTCATCCAATGATCTTCTATGACATCTTCATGATGGAACTCCTTATAGACCAAACTCTGCACTCTTCCAATATTATCAAAATAGATCCTAGGAGAGTTGTACTCTTTGAGGGGATAATTCTCCCATTCCCATTCGAAAGATGGAATATCTTTCTTTTTTTTGACCTAATATGGTCTAATGACTAGGGGCCATGTCCAATAGGGTCTTGTTTGTCTCTTCACCCTCTCCTATGTAGATTCAATCTGTTGAGAAATCTCCAATAGCACCAGTTTGTCACTAGGATATTTGGCGAGCTTCTTGGGGTTGACAATGGTACTAGCTACCCACAAATATTTGAATGTCTTGAATTGCATGGAGTAGGCCTTGAGAACTATTATCTATGCTTTTTCTTCATCAAATAGCCTCTTTGTGTAATCTCCTTCAATGAATTAGATGACTGTGAAGATGAAAGCGTCATTTACAATTTTGTACTCCTTGCTTTGCACCGAGAGCTTCTTCCTTACTAGCTGAGGGTAAACAATATAGGGTCAGGCATTAGGATCCTACATACTACCTCTCCTATATAAACCAGGGTAGTTTTTTGCCCTTTCTGCAAGTATATACATCATGTAAGAAGTAATATCAAACTTCTCCTTAAATACACCCAACTACTTACACAAGTTCTCACTTAGTGTAGTGGCCCAGTCTAGAGGCATCCTTGCCATCTTGATTGTCTCAATGAAATTGACCATGAAGGCACTAAGGTGGCAAGCTAATAGTAAGCCTATGACTCTACTCAAAAGGATAATGGAGTATCCAATGTTATCTTTCATGTATCCCCAAGTCATGTCCACCATTCCTAAGATCCTATCTCAAGGAGGCATCTCAATGAGGTAGGAGGATTGAATGATTTCCATCACCTCTTTCTAGTGAACTCCCTATACCGTCTCTTTGATGTTTCATAGGAGAGTCTAATTAATTGATCTACCCTTGGGAGATAGAATACTGTCTCAATTTTTTCGGGTTGTAGGTCCAACACAACTTCTCCAATGATATTCTTAACCACTCTCTTCTTAGAATCAAAATGTTGTACTAGAGCTATGATTAATTCTATTGATTGTACTAATATGGGATGCAAAACTGTGCTCACCAACCTAGAGCATATCAAGGTAGATATGTTCAACTAAAAAAATTCTAGTAGGTCATAAGATCATCCAAAACTTTGGAGTTGATTTATAAAATCAACTTTTCAAGAGAGGAGTTTGCAAGAATCCTTGTCATTTAGCATGATGTAAACCACATCTCAACAATGCTTTTAAAGTGATTAAATATTTATGCTTCTTGTAAAATGTTTTTGCTAATGAAATTTAACTATATTCTTTATAGTGTATGGTGTGGATATTTGTGATGAGTCTAGGAAAATTTGGCATCATAAACCATCTTGCATTTCCATTAGTAGTGAGAGCTACATCATATTTATAAGTATAATTTATTAGTTTTTTTCCTTATTTTTGTGAAAAGATTCAAAATTTATTTCAATGATAGTAACAACTAGTCTTTTGTATCTCATAGGAACACCTAGAGCATAGAAGGCTGGATGTCAGAGTTTTGTATCTTTACTCACACAAGTGTTATATCTAGATGAGGAGTTGATAGAGGTAAGTTGTAGTTTGAATTCTTGATTATATGTTATAAATTAAGTATTGTATGGATTATAATGTTATAGTTTAAGTTCTAGATCCATCTGACAAACATACTTGAACATATACAGGCCACAACCAACTAGGTTCTAGAAATCTTGACATATGAGAGGACTCTCAACTAACATAGGACGTTCACGAAAGATGTATTTATGATCAAAGTTTAACACTATAAATATTCATTAAAAAAATCATCATTATGCATTTGAGAAATAAAATGTTAGATACATAGAATCATATAAGTTTGGTAGTCTAAGGTTGGGTTTTCCTTTTTTGTTTATGTAGGAGGCATCCTATACACCTAGTTCAACAAAGAGGTTGCATTTTGATCATCCATTAGAAGCATAACATAATATAGTTGTCTTATGATGTGTCATGAGACATTTTATGATGGCATTTTCTACATTGTATATAGAAACATTGATATTATACATACTTTGATGACATGATGAACCACAATTTGTATATGGATTTATGTATTTTTATATTTATTTATGTAAATTTTCTATGGATACATGAACTTTGAAATATATTTGTATAATTTGTCTATGGATACATGTATTTTGATATATATTTTTTTCATTTATGTGCACAAAGATATAAATATTAATTTAGTATAGTATTGTTCAATTTATTGTGGATCGTGTGTATTGTTCATGTTTATGGAATATCATTCATTTTGATTTTTTTATTATATTCAATTAAAATGCAATAATTTGTGAAGAACATTTTAACAACTTATATTATCAAAATTTGAAGCAATATTTAATATAAAAATATATAATATATGTTTAATTGAAATTATCTTTGCAATCCCTTAAGATGTCTACAACTAGGCAAATATATGGCCAATTTGTCTTAGGAGCCCATCTTTTGTCTTATGAGACATTTCAATATGCATTTATCACAAATGTTATTGGGGCTCTATCATTAAAATAGGGGTGTCACTAGGTTATCGTTATCCTCAACATGACCATCCTATAGCATTTGACATTTCATTGATAGCCCCCACAAGCTCTAAGTTATGAACCTTGGAAGATCGACCTCAAAACACACTTAGAGGACCTTGGATACTCTGGTGGCCATGAACATTGGAGGCTCTAGGAAGCTGAAAAAATGGTGTCACTATAGTTCATCCACCCATTCAAAGATAATGGAGCTAACAATTCATTGCCAAGATCAATGGTTTCCAAGTTACATGGTGATGCGCCTAAGAACTAAGGCACATTGCAAGTTTTGCCATCGAGTGAGATCACTATGCTAAATCCAAATAAATGTGATCTCTTTGAAAAGAGATAGGTTGTTATAAACCTCAATATGATCTTCCTTTAGAATTTTAAATTTCATTGATAGCCCCCACGAGCTCCAAATTATGACTCTCAGAGAATTGACCTCCAAATGTACTCATAGCACCTTGGAGACTCTTTAGTATAGGTTGGTTGCAAATGTTGGAGACTCTACTTGGGAGAACCAAGGGTATCACTATGGTTTTCATACCCCTTTGGAGTTAATGACACTCATTATTTGATGCCAAGATCTACAATTTTAGAGTTACGTAGTGATGCACCTTTGAGCTAAGGAACCTTGCAAATTTTGGCATCAAACAAGATCATGTCGAATTCAATTGGAATGTGACCTCTCTGGAATGAGATAGGTTATTGTCAACCTTGACATGAAAACCTTGTAGCATTTGACATTTTACCTATATCTCCCATGAGGTTCAAGTTAAGACCCTCAGAAGATCAACCTTGAAATACACTTAGACCACCTTGGAGGTTATTTGGTACAGGGCTGCCATGAACTTTAAAATCTCTTCATGCAAAAAATACTATAGTTCACCATCCCATACAAAGCTAATGAAACTGATGATTTGATGCCAAGATCAATGGGTTCAAATTTACAAAGTGATGCACCTATGAACTAAGGCACATTGCAAGTTTTGGCATCAAGCGAGACCATTATGCCAAATCCAAAGATAATGTGATCTCTCTGAAAAGAGATAGGTTAGTTTATACCTCAATGTATATCATTCAATGTTTCACCAATAGCCCCCATGAGCTTTCAGTTACAGCCCTCATAAGATTGATCTTGAAATGCACTTAGAGAAGCTTGGAGACTCTTGGTATAGGGTCATTGCGATCATTGGGGGTTTTTTTCAGCTAGAAAAAGGGTATCACTAGGGCTTAACCACCCATCCAAAGCTAAAGGCACTGACGATTTGATGTTGAGATTGGCAGTTTCAAAGTTTTGAACTAAGGCACACTACAAGTTTTGAAATCGAGTGAGATCATTGTGGTGAATCAAAATGGAATGTGATCTCTTTTATATAAGATAGGTTATTATAGACCTTGCTATTACTATCTTGTGTCATTTGATGTTTAACTAATAGCCCCCATGACCTCTGAGTTATGACCCTAAGAAGATCGACTTTGAAACACATTTAGAGCAACTTGGAGACTCTTCAATCTAGGGTGGCCATGAATATTAGGGGATATCTCTAGAAAGAAAAAGGGTGTCAATAGGTTTAACTCACAAATTCAAGGCCAATGACCCTAATGATTCAATGCAAAGATAAGAGGTTTCAAATTTACGAAGCGATACACCTATGAACTCAAGCACACTACAAGTTTTGGCATCGAGCAAGATCATTCTGCCAAATCCAAATAGAATGTTGTCTCTTCAAAATGAGATAAGTTATTGTAGACTTTGACATGACCATCTTGTAGAATTTTTTATTTCACTAATAGCCCTCATGAGCTTAGAGTTATGACACTTAGAAGATCGACCTTGAAACACACTTAGAGCTCCTTGAAAATTCTTTTGTATGGGGTGGTTAGGAATGTTAGATGCTCTCTATGGCTAGAACAAGGATATCACTAGGTTAAAACACCCATGCAAAGCTAATGGAGCTAATGATTTGATGCCAAGATTAGTAGTTTCAAAGTTACATAGTAATGCACTTATGAACTGAGGCACATTGCAAGTTTTGGCATCAAGCGAGATTGTTATGCTAAATGTAAATGAAAAGTGGTCTCTTTGAAGTGAGATATGCTATTTTAAACCTCAATGTGACCAACCTATAGAATTTGACATTTCAACAATATCCCCCATACACTTTGAGTTACGACATTCAAAAGATCAACCCTGTAATGCACATGGAGCACCATGGAGACTCTTTGGAATGGGATTGTTGAAAATGTTGTAGGCTCTCTATGGCTAAACCAAGGGTTTTAGTAGGTTTAACACACATATATGGAGCTGATGGTGCTAAGGATTTGATGCCAAGATTAGTAGTTTCAAAGTTACACATTGATGCACCTATGAACTAAGGCACATTGCAAGTTTTGGCATTCAGCGAGATCATTGTGTCGAATCCAAATAGAACATTATCTCTCCAAAAAGAGATAGGTTATTTTAGACCTCAATATAGTGGTCCTGTCTCATTTGACATTTAGTAGATATACCTTAGGAGCTCCAAGTTATAACCCTTTAAAGATCTAGCTCCAAACATACATAGAAAACTTTGGAGACTCTACGATATAGGGTGGCCATGAACTTTGGAGACTATCTATAGCCAAAAGGTAGTGTCACTAGGGTTCAACTACCTATCTAGAACTTATGAAACTAATGATTCAATTCTAGGATTAATAGTTTTAAGGTTACAAAGTGTTGTACCTATGAATTAAGGCACACTGCAAATTTTGGCATCGAGTGACATTATTATGTTGAATACAAATCGAATGTGATCTCTCCAAAATGATATAGGTTATTATAGATCTTGACATGGCCATCCTATATCATTTGAGATTCTAATGATATCCCCCATAAGCTTTGAGTGACAACCCTCAGAAGAATGACCTCAAAATGTACTTAGACCACCTTGTAGTCTCTTCAGTATGGGGTAGCCAAGAATGTTGGAGGCTCTTAGCAATTAGAAAAAGAATGTCACATTGGTTTGCTAACCCATCTACCTAATGGTATTGATTATTTGATGTGAAAATTAGTGGTTACAAGGTTACATAGTCATGCACCTATGAACCAAGGCATACTACAAGTTTTGGCATCGAGTAAGATCATTGTGTCAAATCCAAATGGAATGTGATCTCTCTGAAAGGAGATAGGTTATTTTAGAGCTCAACATGACTGTCCTGTATGTTGGAAAATTTTGTCCTTGATGTCACACAAATTTCATATTAGTCATTCGTCTCAATTTTACTGAGCTCAAATAGTCTGCAATACAATCTACAGTGTCAACTGAGCTCACTCAGTCATCGAAGGAAATGTGGAAGACAGTGTTAACCGAGCTAACTCGGTCAACAAAAATTTGAAAGACAATGATCACCGAGCTCACTCGGTAAACAAAGGAAATGTGGAAGTCAATGTTAATCAAGCTTGACTCAGTCTCCAAAGCGTAGTTTCCACCAAGCTCACTCGGTCACTAAAGAAATCATGAGGAAGTTAGTATTAACTGAGCTTCACTCAGTCTCCAAAGGATAGTTTCCACTGAGCTCACTCGATTATCTAAGGAAACTCATTACTTACCAAGTTCTCTCGGTGATTAAAGGATTTTCACAAAGTTTTTTGTATTCATTGAGCTCAGTTGGTTAACACAAGAATTATTTTCTGAACAAAGTTTACCGTGCAAGGTCAGCCAGTATAGGGATTTTCAAATTAATTACTTCTAGCTGACTGTTGTAATTGCTTGTTTAGTCAGTGACTCGAGCTGACTAAGATAATCTGAAAGGTATATATGGTCATTCTAGTTATGAATTAAAGTGTGTGAGATTGTGAAAAAGAAGTTATGAATGTGAATTATAGTATGAAATGAAAAGGTGAATGTTGAGCAAAGTCTGATGAAGGATCATATGTGTTGAAGGAGTTGTACAGTTGTATTTGATCAATAAGGATCCAGTCAAGCATAACAAAGATCTATAATCAGTAAAGATAAGTTGTACATTATATCAGGTCACTTCATTGTTGCTTTCTAACCATTGTAACAGTGAATTCAAAATCTCTTAACAGAGTTGGTTTAACAACCATTCAATAAATCCTTTAACAAGGTGACAGTTTAGATTGAATTGTTCTAAAGACCTCTAGCAAGGCCACTTCTAACAGGGTGATTAAATCCTTTAACAGGGTCACACCTAACAGTGTGTTTTTGTAACCTTTAACAGGGTTGGCTACTAACAGGGCTCACTTCAGAAGAGTGAAAAATAGTATCTAGTTACATTGGTGGTTTTTCCTAGATTGGGTTTCCATGTTAAATCTGGTGTCTCTTGTGTTCTTAATTGCTAAATTGCTTTGTGCATGATAACATATCAGTTCTTAATATTTGTCATTTTCTGCATTATCAAGTTTTAGCATTTTATATTAATCAGATCAAGGGGATATTCAGACATCTTAGGGACTATGAAAGTTTTTGTAGTAATTGATTCACCCCCTCCCCCTCTCAGTTACTCTATTCTTATTTCCAACAATTGGTATTAGAGCATTTGGTGCTTGCAAGAAGAGATTTCAAGGATCTAAGCCAAAGATCAAGATGTCTTACAAAAGAGAAATTCTAAAACTCAACATAGATAACTTCTCTACATGGCAAGGGTTCATGAGACTTCATCTGGCTACTGCTGGTGATACTGGACTAAAATACCTTGAAGAAAAATATGAAGAACCTCCTGGCACATTGTCTTTCAATGACATTGCTGAAAAGAAGACTCACAACAATATGATGATAGACATAGCATCCGCTCTTAGTTATGAAGAATTTGATGACATTAAGGACTGCAAAACTGCCTTTGAGATGTGGAACAAGCTAAAAGAAATCTATGGAGGAGATGATAATGTGAGAAGAGAAAAAGAAAAAAGTCTAAGATGACAATTTGATCAAATGAGGATGAGAGAGGATGAAAAAATTGCAAAGTATGTTGAAAGAGTTAAAGCATGTGTGAGTGCAATCAGAGCATCAAGAGGTGATATCAAAGGAGAAACAGTTATAAGAAAAGTTCTCAGAACCTTGCTTCCCGTTTATGCAATTAGAGTTTCTGCAATTCAGGAAAGAAGGTGTGAAGCAAATCATCAAATAAATCTTGAGGCCATAGTTGGAAGACTAACTACATTTGAACTGGATAACTTTGACAACTATGTTCTAGCCTCCAAGAACATTGAATCAGCATTTCAAGCCAAGCTCTCACTCAAGGAGAAAAAAAAAAAAGGAGAAGGAATCTCAGTCTGAAAGTGAAAATGAATCAAGCCAAAGTTCAGACAGTGACCTCGAAGTAATTGAAGCTCTACTAGCAAAGAAATATTCTAGAGGCAGAGGAAAATACAAAGGTAAAGTTCCTCTAATCTGTTTTTCTTGTGAAGAAATTGGTCATATTGCAGCAAGGTATCCAAACAAGCAAAACAATGATGAAAAGAAAGATTACAAATGGAATGGCAAGAAAGACTTCAAATCATCCAAAAACAAAGGTAAGAAATCATGCTTCATGGCTGAAAATTCTAAAGATTCTGATAATAGTGAGGATGAAATTGTTTATATTGCCATTAAAGATGATTCTAATAGTGATGAGGAAGATAAAATGGCACTTGTTTCTCATATAAGTAAGAATGATACATGGATTATAGACAGTGGTTGCTCACATCATATGACTGGTGATAAAACTAAGTTTGATCAGTTTGAAGACTATGATGGTGGCAGTGTAAGGTTTGGTAATAATGAACCTTGTTTCATAAAAGAAAGAGGAAGAATCTGTCTAACCAAAGAACTTGTATGTAATAATGCCTATTGGGTTGAAGGTCTTAAACATAATTTTCTAAGTGTGGCATAGTTACTCAATACTAGATTCAAGGTGGAATTCATGCATGGAAAGGCAAGATTGTTGAATGAGCAAGGAAGGCTGATAGGATCTAGCACCCAAACTAAAGGTAACTTGTTTTATCTAGAACTTGGTGAATGCTCGTGTTTTATTGCTCAAATTGAAGAAAGTTGGTTATGCCATAAAAGGTTGTGTCATGTCAATTTTGATAATCTAGTAAAAATAAGAAAATTCAAGAAAGTGAGAGGCATTCCTAACATTAAGAAACCTAAGGTTGGTCTATGCAAGAATTGTCAGATTGGTAAAATGGGAAAGACTAGTTTTAAAAGTAAGAACTATCAATTTGAAGATATATTAGAAATTGTGCATACTGATTTATGTGGACCCATTGGAATAGAAAGCTATACTGGAGAAAAGTTTTTCATTCTTTTTGTTGATGACTACTCAAGAATGATGATTGTCATGTATTTAAGGAATAAATCAGAAGCATTTGAGAAATTCAAATGGTATTTGGCAAGAGTAGAAAAAGAAACAAGAAAAAGACTAAAAATTTTAAGGTTAGATAGAGGTGGTGAATTCATCTCACATGAATTCAATAACTTCTGCATTGAAAAAGGTATTAAAAGATAGGTCTCAGCACCAGGAACTCCTGAACAAAATGGAATAGCTGAAAGAAGAAACAGATCCATTATGGATTGTGCAAGAACCCTGATGATAGAAAAGAAGGTTGCTATCAAATACTGGAAGGAAGCCATTAGCACTGCAGTTCATACCTTAAACTGAGTACAGTTGAAGGACTGATTCAAAACTTGTTATGAATTATGGTATGGCTACAAACCCAATGTAAGTTATCTGAAAGTATTTGAAAGAAAATGTTATATTTTGAAAGAATCTAGAAAAGGAAAATTTGATGTAAAAGGTGATGAAGAAATATTTTTAGGATATTCTTGCAAAAGCATAGCATATAGATGTTTAAATCTATCCACTCACAAAGTCATAGAAAGTGCACATGTGAAAGTTGATGAGTTTGCAGAAAAATATGAAAAAGAAAGCAAAAAGGTACCTAAAGATTACAAAAGATTTATTTACATTGAACCAGATACTATACCAAGCACACTGTTCACTCAAGAATCCTCAACTCTTGAGTCATCAGTAATCGAGTTGAAAATAGTTCAAACTGAGCCATAGCAACATTCACACATTATCAAGCAAGTGTCTATCGAATCTGAAATGCCTGAGCCACTTTTTACCAAGCTAGAACAACTTGAACATGAAATTGAAGCACAAGGAGATAGCAATTAAACTCATTCAAGAGGCAAAGAACCTGTATTAGCTAAATATGTCAGAAGACATCATGCACTAGATCAGATCATTGGAGACAAGCCTAAAGGTTTTGTTGATCCAGATAAAAAGGACATGGTTTGCAAATTACACAAGGCATTGTATGGTTTGAAACAAGCCCCTAGAGCATGGTATGAAAGATTGCATAACTATCTTATTCAGATTGGTTTTCAAATAACTAATGATAATAGTAGCTTGTATATAAAGGAAGGACCAGATAATAAGATTGTCTTGGCAGAAATATTTGTAGATGATACTGTTTTCATAGGGCATGATGATCTTTGCAAAGAATTTTTAGAACAAATGAACAAGGAATTTGAAATGTCTATGTTTGGTGAAATAAAATTCTTTGTTGGTCTTCAAATTCAACAAAATAAGAATGGCATCTACATCACTCAATCAAAATACATCAAGGAGATATTGAAAAAGTTTGGTATGGAGGACTGTAAACCTGTTGGAACTCCTATGTCTACTGGATTGAAACTTACCAAAGATGATGAATCCAAATAGGTAGATCAAACATTGTATAGATCTATAATTGGAAAATCGCAATGCGTAGTTCATACCAGGCCAGATATTGCCCTTGCAGTTGGTATTGTTGCAAGATTTTCAGCAAAGCCAAGAGAAACTCACCTAATGGCAATCAAAAGAATAATGAGATATTTGAAAAGAACTGAATATTATGGCTTATGATACAAATTTGGAGGTAATTTTGATTTGAAAGTGTTTACTGATGCTGATTGGGCAGGAAACCTTGATGACAGAAAAAGCACAAGTGGAGGAGCATTCTTTCTTGGAAAAAGATTGGTTTCTTGGACAAGCAAAAAGCAGAATTGTACATCCCAATCTACAGCAGAGGCAGAGTATGTTGCTACAGCAGTAAACTGTTCAAATATTGTTTGGTTTAAGTAGTTATTGCAAGGAATGAAGATGGAGATCAAAGAACTAGTTGTCATATTTTGTGACAATACTAGTGGAATCAACATATCTAAGAATCCAGTGATGCATTCCAAGACCAAGCATATTGCAATAAAATATCATTTTGTCAGAGAATTGGTGCAAGACAAGGAGATTAGATTGGAATATGTCCATACAAAGGAACAAATTGCTGACATATTCACAAAGCCTTTACCTAAGGATGCATTTTTGTATCTCAAAGGTAAGTTAGGGGTCATTCCCCTATCTGAAGTCCACTAAAAATGAGTTCTAGTGATGCATCAATGCATACAAGATTGAAGATCTATCTATTGATGCAGTTCAATCAGAAATCATTGCATATGAATCAGTACTAAAGCTAAATTACAATTCACCTAACTTCTATTGTCTTTGGCATGTGTTGTCAAAGAGGGAGAGATTTACTGTCATATCCTTCTAAAATTTGTGAGATTTGAAAAGTTTTCCATGAAGTCCCTTAATAGAGGGAGATTATTGAAGGAGGGAGAAGTCTGTTATCTTGTTGGACTTGTTTTCAAAATTTCATTCTGTTATGACATGTTGTGTTGCCATCAATTCCAAAGAGGGATATTGTTGGATAATGTTGTCCTTGATGTCACACAAATGTCATATCAGTCATTAGTCTCAAGTTTACCGAGCTCAGACAGTCTGCAATGCAATCTATAGTGTCAACCGAGCTCACTCGATCATCGAAGGAAATGTGGAAGATAGTGTTAACTGAGCTAACTCGGTCAACAAAAAGGTGAAAGATAGTGATCACCAAGCTCACTCAGTCAACGAAGGAAATGTGGAAGTCAGTGTTAACCGAGCTTCACTCGGTCTCCAAATCATAGTTTCCACCGAGCTCACTTGGTCATCAAAGAAATCATGAAGAAGTCAGTATTAACTAAGCTTCACTCGGTCTCCAAAGGATAGTTTCCACTGAGCTCACTCGGTTATCTCAGGAAACTCAGTACTTATCGAGTTCTCCTGGCAATTGAAGGATTGTCACGAAGTTCGCTGTATTCACCGAGCTCAGTCGGTTAACACAAAAATTATTTTCTGAACAAAGTTTACCATGCAAGGTCGGCCAGTATAGGGATTTGCAAATTAATTACTTTTAGCCGACTGTTGTAATTGCTTGTTTAGTTAGTGACTCGAGATGACTAAGATAATCTAAAAGGTATATATGGTTATTCCAGTTATGAATTAAAGTGTGTGAGATTGTGAAAAAGAAGTTATGAATGCAAATTATAGTATGAAATGAAAAGGTGAATGTTGAGTAAAGTCTGATGAAGGATCAGATGTGTTGAAGGAGTTGTAAAGTTGTATTTGATCAATAAGGATCCAATCAAGCATAAAAGAGATCTTTAATCAGCAAAGATATGTTGTACATTATATCAGGTCACTTCATTATTGCTTTCTAACCATTGTAACAGTGAATTCAAAATCTCTTAACAGAGTTGGTTTAACAGCCATTCAATAAATCCTCTAACAAGGTGACAGATTAGATTGAATTGTTCTAAAGACCTCTAGCAAGGCCACTTCTAATAGGGTGATTAAATCCTTTAATAGGGTCACACCTAACAATGTGTTTTTGTAACCTTTAACAGGGTTGGCTCCTAACAGGGCTCACTTCAGAAGAGTGAAAAGCAATATCTAGTTACATTGGTGGTTTTTCTCATATTGGGTTTCCACATTAAATATGGTGTCTCTTGTGTTCTTAATTGCTAATTTTATTTGTGCATGATAACATATCAATTCTTAATATTTGTCATTTGCTGCATTATCAAGTTTGTGCATTTTATATTAATCAGATCAAGGGGATATTCAGACATCTTAGGGACTATGAAAGTTTTTGTAGTAATTGGTTCACCCCCTCTCCCTCTTAGTTACTCTATTCTCATTTCCAACACTGTAGAATTTGACATTTTTCCAATATCCCTTACAAGCTTTGAAGTACGACCTTCAAAGATCAACCTTGAAATAAACATAGAGCATCGTAGAAACTCTTCGATACTAGGTGGTCGTGACTGTCGAAGGATCATTGTGGCCAAAAAAAGGGTGCCATTATGATTAGTATTAAGTAAATACATTATTTTTTAGGTTCATTAAGGTTTTGGCATTGGCCACAGCACAAGTTTGGTATTAGTATTAATTAAATTAAGATCCCTCAACATTAATTACATTAAGGAAAAAAATCCATGTTTCTTACATTAAATCAACAAGTTTCTATTTACAATAGCTAAAGTGTTTCAACATTATTACAACAATACACAACTACAAAAAATTATAGTGTCAAAAATTGTAGTATCAAAAATAGAATATATTTTTGTTCATTCTACTCCATTTTTTTGATTTTAATCTTCATGCACAACTACTCTTCATGATGTACCTACATTCCAATATCATAAGAAAATTATCAGTAAATGATCATATTAAACAAGATAATCATCAGCTCACTTAATCATTATGAAAAAAATAACAAAAGAAGTAAATTTACTTAGTTGAGTGTTTGTCATGCCCAAAATTTACTGAGATAAAACACAACCAATTTTTTTATATTTTTTTTATAATTTTTTTTTTTAAAGGTGAACTTATAGGTAAAATATAAATCTGTACATGATATGAACGTTCTAATGAATGGTGAGAAAATCATTTTAACCTATATTAAAGAATTTTTTCTTAACCTTAGATCTATCATTTAAAACTAACATGTATCCACATATATGACTTCGACACTTCCTTGATATAAATTTTCAAAAAAAAACAAAACTTAAGTCATCATTCATAATTCTAAAAATATATGAAAATCACAATCTAGTTAGGATTTTAAATAATATTAAAATCCTCTTTAAAAGGAACAAATCTTAATATTATCTCACATAACCTTTAAGTTAAAACTTGAATATATGACATTATGACATAATAATTTTATTATTATTATTATTATTATTTTTAAATTTTGATTAATGTTACTTGTTTTATCAAAGCATTACAATGGTTATTATATCATGATTATTTATCAACACACCTCTCTCAAATTCTAACTTCAATATTTAATCTTCTAGACATTAATAACATCATTACCTTATAATAATTAAGATTACCCTTTTAAAATTTATGTTACCTAATCACATTTTATACACTTATAGAATTGCATCTAGAAAACAGAACATATGACTACATGTCATAATATGTATATGGACTTGTTCAATAATAGCTATGTTATTATAAACTAGTTTTATATTATTATTTTATTACATTCTAATAACATTAACCTCCACATGCCTTGCATATTAACCTTTACCACTACCAAATTTTATTGACAATTCCCACACACTAAGTGACATCTCCCTATCCTTAAGACTTGTAATGAATACCAATTAAATATCTAATAATAAGAATTTTGAAAAGTGGATGACTATCTACCCTAAATCCCAACTCTTCTCTTACTCTTACCAACACCACATTTCCTTCCTACACGTGGTCCCACAAGGTCTCACGTGGGTCAAAATATTTGGCCAATTCAATGCCTAGAACATCTCCCATTTGGCTATCCCATTTGGAACAGAGATTTTGAAATTACTTTTACCTCTTATCTCTAAATGTGGTCAAGATTGTATAACTTCTTTCAAAGCATCAAATTGAAAAGTTGAAATAAGACAAGAAAATCAGGAGGTACCCTTGTTTCTAGGGAGGCGTTAATACAAGTGGATATGACATGAGGTCCTCCCAAGGCATGATGGTGATTTTTTGATGGGGGAGAGCATTTACATATACATTTAAACACACAATATTGGTTTTACCTTTCCCCAAAAAGATGGCGCCTAAGGGAGAGCATTGCATTTTCAGGCAACATAACCATGTGCCAAACAAGGGATAGTATGCGTAGAAAAGGTGGGGGCCTTGGTTCTTAGCAAATGTTTTTTTTTGAAACCTGACTTAATTTAGCTTTCAAGGGTAGGCATCAACTTGGCCTTCCAAGTGATGGTGATGGGTGAAGGTGGCGAATTCAATTGCCTGACCATGTTAGTACTACACATGCTTGGGAACTTCGACAAACGTGGAACCCGTGTCCTCTAATCTTGCGCTGGCCTTATGCTTTTATTCCTAGGTTGCCTTTATCCAAGGTGCCTAGGGATCAAGGGCATTTTGACTGTGTCAGGGTGACATTTAATCCTACATCAAACTCTTTTCTTCATGGTGTCATCGCCTAGGTTGAATGTGTGTGTGAACCCCTGTCCCTATCACACTAAGTACTTTTACTTCATTAATTTATATCGCCTAGGTAGTCCTTCTTATTATTTTATTTTTATTATGTTTTATTTTCATTTCCTTACCTTCCTTATTGCTTTGATAGAATGAATGTTCTTGGGTTTATTATTAGGTCTATGAAAAGTTACCTAGACCTTCCATCATATTGACTTGACATAATCTTATTAAATATATGTATATTTATATATATATATATTTTTGTTTCTTTATGGAATAGTGACACAATGGTCATGGGATTTGCATGAGGCTTTACTTGCTAATTCTTATGGGTTAGGGGTTTATTTTTATTTTATTATTTTGTTTGGGTCTTATCTCTTATAGCATGTGTATTGGTTTTTGTAAGATTCTAAGTATATTCTTGTTGAATAAAATATTAGACTGTAATAGGCATCCATTATATTTCTCATCTCAATACAATTTCCAGAGAGGTAATATGCATCTACAACAAGTTTCACTAAGAGTTTTACTGCATTTCCTCCTATTCTCCATTTGATAGGATATGAGTGTGGGTTTAAATTTGGCTTAACCAGGCTATCCTATTTTATAAGATTATCGGTTCTATTGATGCTACTTTAAATAGTAGTAAATAAAAATAGAATCTAAATAACTTTCCATACTATTGGTTTGATATATTGCATCAAATTTATAGCTTACATTTGATCATGTTCCATTGCAAAATTTTACTGAATTATTCATTATAATGAAACCTTAATGAGAATTCCAGCTTCTTACAATCACAATCAAATGCATCTTAAATTTGTTATTCTAAGATATAATTATGACTATTTCTTATCATGAAACTATCTCTTCTAAATATAATTATGACTATTTCTTAACATGAAACTATCTCATATATGACAAAGAAGATATTCAACTCCTTCTATTCCAATAAAAAACATAAAGATAGTCTTACAATGCATTTAGTTAAGAGAACTTCCAAATTATTTTCTCTGCCCCTAAACCCATACATCACAGTGGTATATACAAATGGATATTTGCTTTTATAGCTCAATACACAAAACAAAAAGAGCAGGAACTATACAAATGCAACATTATAATAATGGATTTCTCTCCCATGATACTCTCTTGAAACACAAAGGTGGTATATCAACAGATTAAAATATACACAAGGAAAATATTTCTACTACCCATGAATGCTCACAACTTTTCCATTGACAATCAAACTAAGATAGTAGCTTTCTTTTACAATACATTTAGGCTCACATAACAAGATGGAGTTTTCTCTCTATCTCATCTCAATGCACTATTGCCTTCTCTTCCTATGCACATTGAAGATAACAAGGACTCCAAGTTTCCAAGATCTTTCTCTAAGAACCTGCAAATGCATCGCAACAAACAACAAGGACCATGGGTGCTTTCCACCCAACCATAGGCCTCAAAGAGGCCACCCTTGCGCTAGGGGAACAAGGGTCAAAATGGGTATCACACATACATCACAAAGTTTTGCATGAAGACACAACACAAAACACAATCAACACCCTTCCATGGCTTGCACAATGATTCACCATTGGAATCATAAAACATTGGGTGAAGGTGGGCTCTTCAAGGAGGAGAAATTCTAACATCATAAGTATCATATTGCCAATGCATTTTGCCTCTCAAGGCCACCAAAATATATTGCCACTGCATTGCCTCTCAAGGCCTTCAAAACAACCATCTTCTCCCCATCCACCAAACCTCCTTGTACCTCTCAAACAACAAGATTCATGGCCATGATGGAGCCCATGCTCCATGATAATAACAACCTCATCATGAGGTAAAGACAAAATTTTCTTTCTCACCTGCAATGTCAAGCCCAACTTGTGCCCTTCACCCAAGGCTTCTCTGCCCTCCCAAGGGTGAGTGAAGCCTTCACACCCATAATCACAATCAACACTCACATTCAACAAGAAACAACAACCAAAAAAATGAAGAACAAGAAAACAAAACCAAGAAAGGATCTCCAAAAGCACAAAATACATTCACTTCTTCCCAACACAATGACAAACTCATAACACAAGATTGACAATGCAAAGCATACTCCATTGATTAACTCCACACTTGTAGATTTTCTTAACCATGCCAAAAGAAAGAAGTGGAAAGTAAGCAAGTTTGAGATACCAACCTTGGTCCAAGCTAGGGTAAGGATAGTTTTAGTAGAGCTCCCTTAATCTCCCTCCAAAACCTATCAGTCTCTAAAATTAGAGAGTGGGTAGACACCCCACTGGTTTGGCCAAGACCCTCTAATAAAGCCTTCCCACTAACTTATAATAGAAAAAACACTAAGCCACTACTTCTTACAAACTTGTCTCCCCTATTTTTTTCTATTTTTGACTTAGTGGAAAACATGAGAGGAGATAGATATGACAACTCCAAATTCGAATTGATGGAAGGATGCATGGGTAAAAGGGCCCTCTAGGCTATCTAGGTACTCACATGATCAAAATTAGGCCCCTAACTTGCTATACTATCATATGGGTAGCTTATTCTCTTATAAAAGACACTCTGGGACCACCTAATGACCCCTAAAAACCCTAGCCAAGTCCAAATTCGAATTTCCTTTGATTGAGACTCCTCATGGCATTTTTTCTATGTGAGGTTAACTTGGGTTCTTCATCGAGGTTAGGTTTAGGTTAGGTTACTTCTTGATAAACCTTGAATGACATGGCATCTTCACAAGGACAACACAAGTGTCAAGTGATACACACAAAACATCACATTACATTAAAAATGACTTATTTTACAATAATACATGAACTAGGCTACTATGCACACATACAATTCACATATATGAAATAAAACACATTACAATGAGGTTTGAATCTTTTCCACTGATTCAACCTTGGCTATGTCCTGTTTGTAGTAGTTTGAGCCTTAATTCCCCTTTAAACCCATGGTCAAATTCCTGCACACTAAATTCAAGCATCAGTAGTCCAAGAAAATCATGTAAACAATAAGTACATAAGTGAAATAATCTTTATCTCATTCAACATTAGACTTGCATATATTTCATCATCTCAAATTAACTTTCCCTTTCTTAATCATTTCAAATATAACCTTCAAAATATTAAAATATCAAACTTACATATCACATTCGACATTTGAGTTCCATACTTCATTCTTTTTAATTAAATTACTTTTTCTAATAATTTCCATGTAAAATGCTCAAAATACTATAACATAAAACTTTACTTATCATATAACATGGTCAATTTAATATTATGAATAGCTTTATAGTCTATTTTTATCATTGTGACAAGATGTTGAATCCACAACTATTGAATTCCTAGGTATGCAGGTTAGGTCTCAATGCATAACAAAATTTATTTATTTATTAACTCTAATTTCCACTTAAACATTACATTCTTATATTAAAAGCATTTCTACCATTCGATTTCTATTAAAGAAATGTCAATAGCTTAAAACATGAATAGAATCATTAAATGCATCAATTAGGTCATAATGTGTAGAAGTAATTGCAAATCATCAAAATGTAGATAACATAACCCTACAGTCTTAGAAGTGTATCAATACATAGGATTGAAAATCACCGCAATACAATTATCTCATTGGTACTATGATGGCTTGGGTGAGCCTCACCGTGTTCTTGTAATATCCTCTCTCTATTTTATGGTTTCCAATAGGGCTTCATGATCATCAATAGTAATAGTAAAAAGTTCTTTTAATTTTGGTCTTCCTCGATGCTACAAAAACTTAACATTACTCTGACAGAATGTACTATTTAAATGACTTCCACAAGTTCAATAACCTCTTGGACATTGACCTCCAAGGATCTACCTTTACTTGGTCTAAAAATAGGTCTAGTAGTAACCTCATCTAGGTGAGATTAGATAGAGTTCTAAATTCTATTGCAGGGATATTCTGCCTCTCTTCTCCATTCCTATTTTTCCTAGATTTATTTATGATCACTCCAAGATCTTTTTCAGCTAGGCTAAACATAAAATTCAAGGCTTCAAAGAATTTAGATATGAGATTATGTGGCATATCCACCCATAATTTGAGGGGGTTCATTAAGTAGTGTTGGAATACTCATGTGCAGGGAATGACTATGTTTAGGATTGTTAAAAAACTATAAATTATTACAACATATATGTATAAATGGAAGAAGTCAAATTTTTGGGATATTTTTAAGAAAAAGAAGGACATTGAGAAAAAACTTGAGGATTTTTAGGGGTTTCTTGCCAATGTGGAGGCGTCATAGGAGGTCACCCATGAGGAGAGGGAATTGAGGAATAAGTAGAAGGACATTATTATGAAGGATGAGATATTCTGGAACCAAAGATCGTGTATTTAATAACTAAATGAGGGGGTTAGGAATATGACCTTATGCCAAAGGTCTACATCTAAACATACAAAAATAAACACAATTACCAAATGTTTGGAAGTCAAGATCAAGGACTAGTGAAGGAGACATATATGGACAACTTGGCTTTCGAGTATTTCCATTATATCTAAAACCAAATTTTTCCTTCTAAGGATCATGAGAAAAGTGAAGATCTTTTGAGAGTTATCACATTAGTAGTGGTGAAAGGGATGAATGAGGACTTGGTGAAAAGGGTTGAGACTGAGGAGGTGAAAGTGGTCATCTTCTCTATGGGTGCCTATAAGACCATGGGCTCTAATTGCTACCTACCTAGCTTTTTCTAGGGGTTACAGGAAATTATCAAACATGACCTCACCCATGTTGTCTATGATTACATAAATAAAGGTAGATTCCTCATGGAACTCAACCAAACTTACATTTTCCTTGTCTTAAGAGTTGGTGAGCCCACTAAGATTGGGGATGTTAGGCACATCAGCCTCAACAATATGGTGTATAAAATTCTATCTAAGATCTCAGTGAATAGAGTGAAATGTCTTCTTTATAAATTTGTTTTTCCTTCCCAAAATGGTTTTTTTTTGGGATGGTATATATTGGATGTAGTTATTACCTCTCATTAAGTTTTGCATTCTATGGAGAAGAGAAAGAACCCAAGTAGGGCCATGCAACTTATATTTGCAAAGCCTATGAGAAGGTGATACTTAATTTTCTCTTTTAAATCCTTTGTACATTGGACATTGAGGAGAGATTTATCTTCTTGATTAAGGAGGCTATGAAATCTATCCAATTTGTAGTTCTTTTGAATGGAACCCTAGGGAAAATCTTTAAGACTATAAGGGAGCTAAAACAAGGGGATCTCCTCTCCCCATATTTATTCATCATTGTGGTAGAAGTTCTTGGAAGAAGTTTTTTGTCTTTAGTGCACCAAGGTCAGATAAAGGGTATTAAGCCAACTACAAGTCTCCAACAAGAGGTGATCCAATAGTTTTTGGATGACACCTTTCTTTATGGGATAGTGTTTATCTATGAAGCTAGATACTAGAAGAAGTTGCTTGAGGATTATGTTATAGTTTTAGGCCAATATATAAATTACCATAAAAGTAAAATCTATTTTTTTAATACTGAGAGGAGTCTACCAGAAAGAATCACTAAATAACTTCAACGTGAGTAGGCTAACCTCAATAACACTTACCTAGGATTACCCCTCATAGTTAAGCAGGTTTATCTCTAGTTCTAGAACTCAATTGTGAAACATATACAAAAGAAAATTGCAAGGTAGAAGGGAAAAGTCCTCAATAGTGCAGGAAAATTATAAGTCCTCATGGCCTCTTTTCAAGGCATCCCTATCTACTTCTTATCCTTTTTTGAAATGTATGGGAAAGTTAGATAAATTAATGAGAAGATCCAATGTAGTATTCTATGGTTTCAAATGGAAGAGAAATTGAGGATGAGTTTAGTTTCTTGGGAAATGGTTTATGAACCAAAGTCTTAAGGAGGTTAAATTAGATTTTTTTTTTGACCTCAATAGGTTATTAATGTCAAAATTTGGAACAAGATTAATTTGGGAAGAGGCTGGGTGGTGAGAAATTATGAACACGAAGTATTTGGGGAGTAATTTTCTTCAATATAACCTTGGTAATAATAGTCTACCAATGGGCTCTAGAATATGGAGGATTATTGTGTTTAGTTGGAAACTTTTGATGAAAGGTACTAGACAAGAAAATGGGAATTAGAGAAAGCTAAGATTTTGGGAGTACAATTGGATGGGGGTCACCCTGGACTAGTCATATTTCTATCAAATTAAATAGGATTGTATAGACAGACTTAGTACTATGGTGAAAAATAATGGGAAATGAATAAATCTAGAACAAATCCTTCTACTCTAGCCTCTAACCAAAAATTTTAAGAGGTGGATAGAAAATATTTCAATGCCAGCATTCCCATCTAAGGATGTGGTGGTGGTTGAATCTAATGCCTTATAGAAATCTAGTGTGGAATTGGCCTAAAATATAATTAGCATTCATGAGGTGTTCATTGATTAGAAATATGTTTGGAATTTGTGGATTATTCCAAAAGTGAACTTCTTCTGGTGGACTACGCTACATAGAAGCATACTTATGATCAATAACCTTAAGAGGACCAAGTTATAATTGGTGAATAGGTTTATTTTGTGTGAGATGAAGGTTGATACAACCCCCCACTTTTTAAATCAATATCTTTTACATCACCTTGTATTCATCTCAGCCTTGCCTAAATAAAACCCAAATTTACTTCAACACTTCTTTGTTGTGCCATCTGCCAACTATTGCTTACATCTTCTATGCCAAATCAAAATAGAATGTGATCTCTTTGAAATGAGATAAGTTATTGTAGAACCTAACATGACTTTCTTGTAGCATTTTTCATTTCACTGATAGCCCCAACAAGCTCAGAGTTATGCCACTCAAAAGATAGATCTCAAAACACAGTTAGAGCTCCTTGCAAACTCTTTTGTATGGGGTGGTCAGGAATGTTGGAGGATCTTTGCAGCTAGAACAAGGATGTAAATAGGATTCAAATGCCCATGTAGAGTGAATGGATCTGACAATTTGATGCCAAGATCAACAGTTTCAAAGTTATGTAGTGATGCACCTATGAACAGTTGCACATTGCAAGTTTTGGCACTGAGTGAGATTGCTATGTTGAATCAAAATGAAAATTGATCTCTCTAAAATGAGATAGGTTATTGTAAACCTCAATGGGACCAACCTATAGAATTTTCCATTTCATATACATCACCCATAACCTCTGAGTTACGATATTCAAAAGAACAACCCCGTAATGCACCTAGAGCACCTTGGAGACTCTTCAGTATGGGATTCCCTGAATGTTGAAGGCTCTTCATGGCTAGAAAAATAGTTTCACTAGGGTTAATCCACCTATCTAGAGCTTATGGAACTACGGATTCTATGCCAAGTTCAGTGGTTTCAAAGTTACGTTGTGATGCACCTATGAACCAAGGCACATTGCAAGTTTTGGCATTGAGTGAGATTGTTGTGTCAAATCCAAATAGAATATGATCTCTCCAAAATGAGATAGGTTATTGTAGACCTCAATATGGTGGTCTTGTATAATTTCATATTTAATAGATATATCTTAGGAGCTCCAAGTTATGACCCTCAAAAGATCTAGCTCCAAACTATTGATGTTAGTTTTGTACCATTTCACAACATATTAGCAATTGATAATCTGAGATGGAGTATCAAACATAGAATTCCTCTCTTGAAAAGTTAATACTTATGAACAAATAAGAAAGAAATCCAATTTTCCTTACACCTATGGATACTAACTTAGTATATCAATGTGATTTTCTAGTAATCACATAGGTGGTTTTAGGCTATTTGTTGGAGGACAATTTGGACTTTGGTGGAATGATGGTGATGGCAATTTGGTGTGAATGCTAGATGATGTTGATGGGGAAGGTGATCGTGATGGAGGGTAAATTTTCTTATGATTTATGCTTTCCTAACTTTCCTCTTTGAACTCCAACTCCTAAACTACTTTCTATTCTACTCCTACTCCTATGGATGGAAAGATCAGCAAATGGATGGGGATTGAATCTAATGAAAGTTTACGGGAAGCTCCACCTCCATAGATGCAATGATTCATAGGAAAATGAAATAGTTTACCACACAAGGCTTCCCAACAAGCTATGAGGATACTAGTGGTTTAGTTATTAATCCCTATCAAACATCCACTAATGGTACCATGCAACTATCCATCTACTTTACTCTAACTTGAAATGAAATCTATTTTAACAAAATTTAAAATGAAAATCTTATTTTAACTAGTGGAAGTAGAAATTATTGACATAGTGACTATATCCCTAATGAAATCCCTCTCCACTATTAGTACATGCTTTTGGTGTGATGGTAAAATCTATATGGTATCAAAGCACAAGTCACCAGTTCAAGTCCCTCAAACCCTTTGACCCTTCATTTTCATAGGCTTGGATTATCAACATGCTATGTAGTGGGTGCAAATCCCACATGATAAATGGCTATATCTGGCTCCATCGTGTGGGGGGTGTTAGCATAATGACTATATCCCCAATGAGATGTGCTATTCCAATAACCCCCACATGATGGAGTTGGATAAAACCATTTATCATGTGGGATTTGCACCCACTACATACCATGTTGGTAATCCAAACACCAAAAGATCTTAATCACCATGCAAGTCACAACAATGAGAAAGGGGTAAAAGCACATATCTGTGTCACCATTTATGATATCAAAACCTATTTTGTTCAAATCTCATTTCTCTATCAAACCTCAATTTTTTTCAAAAACTAAAAATACCCTTTTATAGATCTCAGATTCAATGCCATCATTATATAAACTTTTTAGTGTTTTGATTAGTTATAATATGTTAGAATCTAAAAATATTATAAGTTGATATTTAAACATTTGAGAAGATGCTCCCTCAAAAAAGGAAAACAATAGTAAATCATATCAAAAAAATTTAAAAATTGTATTTATCTCTAGAGAAGAGAATCTTCTTCACGAATATTTAATTTTTTTAAAGAAGGTATAGATTTGATAGGGAAGTTTTGACAGGAGGAAAAAATTGTTGGATTCTTATAATGTCGAACTTGAGTACTTATAACAAAGAAAATATAAATCAAAAATATTTATTTCTTTTTTTGTTCATTAGCTATACGTGTCATCTATAAGATATTTTCAAATCAGAACAAAAAAAGATGATTTGCATATAATTGATTGACAGGAACTACACCCTATACATTTTAGAGTTAAAAAAGGGACTTTAAAATAAAATAAAATGAATAAATTCTTACTCAAAAAAATTATAAAAATTATAGGCATAAAATTCATCCATTTCTACACATTTCATCAATTTACATCATCTTCATATTTTAAACACAAATACCATTTTTTTTGTCATTAATGTTGAACTGTCACATTCTGATATCCCATTTATTTATGAAAGGTGACACAGGTCTATGCTTTTACCCAAAGAAAATTAATTTTTTGGCATTATCTTTGCAACAATTTTCTCTAACATAACTCCCTCACAAATGAGAGAAAAATGGCCTTATATAGAGGCTCCAAATTATAATGAATGGCTGAGATTAAGAGGCAAAATCAAAGGCCAAGATTATATCTTACAAATGCTAATTAGGGTTATCATTATTCAACCAATTACTTTAGGGTACTAAATCCAATGATAACATAGGATACTCGGCATGATTTGATTGCATGGACATGAAAGTGTCACCTCATCAACCTTATCTTATAAATTTATTAAATCCTTGAGATAAGGCGAAGCCTTGAATGCTTGAGCTTGTCCTTAGAAACTTTCTCATTACCACTCAAACTTTCTTGTACTTGTTGTCTTGATCATGAAAGGATGAGGTCTTGATGTATTTGGTGTAAAGTTGCCTTGACCTTGATGGCTTTCCTGGATGTGAACTTCTTTGCAACTTGATAGCCTTGCTCTTCAAAACTATCTTTAAATCAAACTTAACCTCCCCCATTATCCTTGCCTTCCTTAACCTTCTTGGTCTTCCAACCTTCTCATTTGCATGCAACCAAGCTAGCTTGCATGAATAGCCAAGCCTTTCCTAGCCTCAAAATATTTTTGAATCTCTTCTACTAATCTATTCCTTCTTGAAATTGAGGGGCTTCTTGAATCTCAATCTTTAATCAAATTCTCCCTTCACCTGATTTCATTCTTCACCAAAGCTCACACTTCAACCTTTGCTGACTTGCAATCAAATAGAAGGGCTAGGACCCCATGTGGAATTCCTTCTAGTTTTGCACTACCCTTAGTTATAATTCTAGATTTTCAGTTATTATTCTTGCCCAATCAAATTTTCCCTTTCCATTTATAATTTCATCAATAATTAATACATCCAACTCTCAAATTGCATATTTTGTTAAACACCCATGACTCAGTTGAGCCTCACAATGACATTTCCATATTCTAATTTTAAGTTTATCATGGTGAGCCTCAATGATTTGGTGACTCCATTCTTTCATTCATGTAGCCAATCATGTCTTAGATGCATGAAATAAGCCTCCCTGTTATCTGGAAATGACTTGGCCACTTGGTCCATCATTACTACTACCATACTTTTGTACTAAGGGATGTTAAATGTTTCTTTAATCACCTGTCTATCAATGTTGGCCAACACTATCTTCCCATCATCAAAAATGATGGATTTATTAACTAAATCAAACCTAGATGTACATTCCATAACCATTTATTAACAAGGCAAGGTAGGAGGGTAGACCATTGCATGTACAATTCCACTCTTGTAAATCTTCTTCACCATGCGAGATTGTCATTCCTTTTGTCTATCATTCACATATATTATGTTCATTTTATTGATATTGGTATCAATAATTTTCCTCATTTTTGAGAAGAAGGTGGTTTTAGGCATCATATCCTCTTTTTCTTTCTTAGTATTCTTTCCCTTAGGGTTCTTGCTTGCACTAAAATCTACCATCCTAAGCACTTATTTTTGCCCCTTTTTTCTAAGTGATATCAACTACCCTTATCAATCTCCAACCTTTTTTATATTGATGGATTCTAACTTATTTCTACCTCTTTATGTCCTATCACTACACTTATCAATCTCCAATCTTCAACCTAAGGGTGGAACTATATCGAAGGGCCCATGCATGTGCCTAAAATTGAGCTTGAATCATATGTTTCCTTTACCAAATAATATCATCCAAATCTGATACAAAATTGCAGCTACCTCTACAAATTTCAGCTCCACAAAGTTTGGCTCCACAAATTTTGTCTCAACAATGTTCAGCTCCAAAAAATTTGGCTCCACAACGTTTAGCTAGGGAAAAATTGAAGCTCTCTATGGAAGAAAACATTAGACCTTAAACATGAAAATCTGCCTTCAAAAATTGCCAAACATGGAAATTTCTACCCTAGAAAAAATTCCCTAAGGCCTTGAAATCTACTCCAAGCACACCAATCTGCTCCTTCAAAAATTACTAAGTCTGATAATGTTCTTCCTTTGCAAAAAGAAATTGCCAAAATGGAATAAGGCTGCCTCAAAATCACCAAGGTAAGGAAGAGACCTACTTGTGGAATGTGAAATGAAGGAAGGGGGAAGCCTTCTTATACCCAACTCGACACACTCCTCCTAGCTGGCCAACTAGCCCTAGGAGAGCAAGAAAATTTAATTAGTGCACAATTCTAGCCTAGATTTAAATGTTATGCCATAATTAATGTTGCCATAGTGAATTTTGCATTTTTAATTGCCAATTAAAACCAAAATTGTAAAATTAAAATTAATAAAGCCGTAGAGATGCTAAACATTTTAATTTAATGATGTTTTAGTAATTAAAATATCATTTAAAATCAAATTTGGCAAGCAAAAATTATTTTTTCAATTTTAATTTACCAATTACTTTAAGGATTTTAAAATCTTCAAGGAAAATTTAACCTATTTAATGCTACTTTTTGCAATTTAATCCAAAATCAATTTTGCAATGCAATTTTAACTTTTTAATAAAATAAATAATTTCTTTAGAATCAAAAATCAATTTTCCCAATTCAATTTCACCATTACAAAATCAAAATTTTCACCAAAAAATTAAAATTTACCGAAACATATAAATCTTTAAAAAATTACTTTGAGAATGCTAAAGATTACATAATTACATCCAGTTTTGAAAATAAAACCGTCTAAGTCCAAAATTTTGTAATTTATCCTACCAAGTATAGTCCAAATTATCAAGATAATGTTGTCTTTGAGATTTGTTAGGCCTAAGGATAAAATTGCCAGTTCTAGAAGATCAAGTTAAAATTGGGTGAAAAACAAATCTAACCTCCTCCCTCCTAGCCCAAGGTGTCCAAGGCATAAAATTTTTGAAAATAAGAAATTTGTTGACAACTTCAAAAAATTATTGCCAAGACAATAAAAAAAAAGGTGGTCCCCAAAATTTGGGGCAATGGTGTGAGAGCCTCACAACATGTAGCATCAACCCAAAGAAATGTTCCTAAACATTTCAAGAAATAAGTAACTTAGTACAAAAATCTTAGGATGGCTTGGTTGAAAATCTACTTAAGGACAAGCACCTAACAAGGAAATAAATCTCAAGTTGATCCTAAGCACCTTAATCATAAGTTACTCATTTGTGTGAAAATGATTTATTCCCTACTCGACAAGAATTTGATACTCTCTCAAATCCATTGAACTTAGCGATTGTAATATCCTTACTTCAAAAGCAACATGGATAGAGCCCCACTACCAATTAGGCATCTATAGCCTTGACAAAGTTATCGTTGTGGCACCACAATCATGGTTCTACCTTTAGTGATTATTTTTATAGCATTGATAGAGATGATTGCACACCCTTAAACCAAATTTCATCTTTATTTTCACTTTGATACTACTTTTTGTCTTTTTTCATGATATTTTTCTCTCTCTTTTTTTCAATCTTTTATTTGGTTTGCAGGCAATGAAGCTTGCAGAGGGTTAGGAAGACCTCAATGATCCTAAAATAGGTGTAAGATTTTTTCTAAGTCCAACTTCACTTGAAAACTCAAAGAACTTAGAGCAATTAAGTGTGAGTAGAATGTTGTAACCATATCAAAAGTAACCAATGACTAAGCACATCCTTAAATCTCTAAACCTTGTTGAATGTATTCAAGAAATGAACAAGATAGACTCAATTTTGTCACCAAAATGTAAAATCTACACACCTCACCCACAAGTGATAACATGGACCCCCTTTCCTCTTGCAAAGTCCCAAAACCAAAACTTCTTTCCAACTGAGGGAAGCTAAACAAATTTCAAGTCAAATGACTTGAAGCAAATCAAGCTCAAGCTCCCTCACAACACCTAAACTAAAAAACCAAAAGAAATCTACTCTAACCAACTGAAAGGAAAACTTTAATCTACCAAACTGAAAGGAAACCTAATCTAAGCCACACAAAAAGAAAACTAAACTACTCTCGTAAACCAAATGGTCTAAGAAAAACCTAGCCTATCTATGTACAAGACCCTAAAGGGAAAATAGTAACCAATTTAACATATACATTGGATCTAAAATGGTTTCATGAGATGTTAAAAAGTAACAAGGTTTGGGTGATAGTTTTCAATCTCACAAAATCATCCTTATACTCTAAAAAAAAATTGGTCACCTCAAACTCAACCTCAAGAAAGTTATCATGCAAGATAAAAAATTGAGGAAATTCATTAGGACCATGATTGACCCACAAACAAGTTTTCTCTCCAAAATTTCCATAATTGAAATAAGAACTTTTACAACTTTGAACTTTAAGAGCTAGGAAAGATACAACCTAGCATGACTCAAATTCAAATGAAACTAGTAAATTCTCTACGACCTCAGGAAGTTGAAGTTGGTGGTGAACCATCCCAATAGCATCAACATAAAACCCATGAGTGATCAAGGTAGGGTCAGCCTTGAAGTCAAGGCCTTGAAACATCCTTCTAGGTGGCTTGACCTTGTGAAACATGAACCATGCATCCTTCTAAATCTCCTCAAGTGTATCCACAAAAATAAAGGATTCCTTGATATTCTCCCCATCAAAAACCTCTATAAATTTCTCGAACACAATATCCAACTATTTCATCAACCCAAATTGTTCTTTATTTCCCTTTCTATGGGAGCAACTTGATCACCACTTAACAATCCTTGCATATCCTTATCAATAGGAGCTTCATCATCTTGCATGTAATTTCAATTTCAATTCTCTTTAGGAACATCTTGTAATTCTTTATATAGACTCTCACCAAACATAGCACCTTCAAGATTGATAGGAGAACCATTATACATCTTTGTGAGTTGCCCATCAACTTCCATTTCAAATGGAAAAATTTTTGGAGCTTGAAGTAGATGGTGAATCATGCCACTTGCAAAAACTTGATCACCTTGAAATGCTTCACACAATGACTCCTTTTTTATTTCTTCTATAGGATCTTCAAGCATCCCCCCAAAGAATGTGGTGGAGATAGAATCTTGTATCGGTTTATCAAATTTTTCCACATATCTTGATTCTCTTGTGATATCTTGTAATTCCTTGTTCAATTCACCCACTTGATTATATTTCTCTTTAAGGATATTTGAAACTTCATGCATCCCTTCCTCAAGAGTTGACACTTGAATTATGCATGAAGGTTCACTAAAAATTTCCTTTTTGTCCACCTTTTGATGTTCCATTTGTAGTTCTTCATGTGTCCTCACCTATTGACCTTTGCCTACCATCCTTTCTCTCTCTTGGATAAATTCAATTGTTTACTTGAATTTCTTGTCAACCTCTCCACCTCATGATATAATGTGTGAAGGCTCATCGACTTGCTTTTCTTAAACATTAGAATCAACCATATCATCTTGATAAATCTTACCCTCTTCATTCTTCGGTGTCCAACTTAAAAGTTGAAAGAAATCTTTTCCACCCCCCATTGATATTTCCTCATACCAACACATTTGAAACTTGACCAAGTCAATGGTGTCTTGACAAGATGGGCAAGTAGACTATGAATGTGAGAGGCTATGTACACTACACTAGGAAATTATTCATTTATGTTTTTTTGGTTCCCTATTGATATTTTCTAGGAAAACAAAACAATCTTCCTCTGAATTGACAAGCACTGCAAGCTCATGTACCTGTGAAAAAGAAAATCTTCCTCTTAATTCCAAGTCCACGCTAAAGAGAAACACCACAAAATTCATCTCCTAATGATCTATAGTACCATGTATCCTACACTTCCTTGATGTTGCAAGTTGAGACAAATCCAATGGATGTAACCTTTTGTTCAAATCAAACCAAATGGGAAGAATGTCCACCTGCTTGTCCATTGAGAAATCTTTCTTTTTCAAATTCTTTGATTTTTTTTTATATTGTTTTTGGATTTTCACTTTAAAAAAGATCTCTCATCTCAAATCTAGCTTTGAAAGCTCATTCCTCATCAATCTCTTCTCTGAATTTCCATGTTGATCTAAGAATGAAAGTAATCCATACCCTCCTTCTAGCACGAAATAATGTTGATGTTAGTTTTGTACAACTAAATAACATATTAGCTATTGAATATCTAATAGAAATTATCAAACACACAATTCCTCTCTTGAAAAGTTAATACCTATGAAGATATAATCAAAAACTCCAATGTTCCTTACACGTGTGGATACTAACTCAGTATATCAATTTCATTTCCTTGTAAACACATAGGTGGCCTTATGTTGTTTGTTTGAGGATGATATGGACTTTGGTGGAATGATGGTGATGGTGATTTAGTGTGAATGCTAGATCATGTTGATGGAAAACCTGATGGTGATGGAGGGTAAATGTTTTGATGACTTACACTTTTCTAACTTTCTTCTTCAAACTCCAACTCCTAAACTACTTGTTATCCTACTCCTACTCCTATGGATGGAAAGATTAGCAAATGGACATGGATCAAATCTAATAAAATTTTACCAGTGGCTCCACCTCCATAGATACAATGATTCATAGGAAAATGAACTAGTTTAACATACAAGGCTTCCCAACAAGTTGCTAGGATGCTAGTATTCTAGTTATTAATCATTATCAAACATCCACTAATGCTACCATGCAACTATCCATCCACTTTACTCTTACTTGGAAACTTGAAATGAAATCTATTTTAAAAACTTTTAAATGAAAATCTTATTTTAACTAGTGGAAGTAGAAACCATGCAACAAAACCAAAAGCTCTTAATCACCATGCAAGTTACAATAATGAGAAAGAAAAGTGATTTTTTGGCATTATCTTTGCAACAATTTTCTCTGACATAACTCCAACAAAAATGAGAGCAAAATGGCCTTATATAGAGGCTCCAAATTATAATGAATGGCTAAGATTAAGAGGCAAAATCAAGGGCCAAGATTATATCTTATGAACCCTAATTAGGGTTACCATTATTCAACCAATTACATGAGCACACCAAATTTGCAGGAAAATGAGAAAATTACAATAATTCGTCAACAATTAAGAACATAGGACACTTGGCATGATTTTATTGCATGCACATAAAAGTGCCACCTCATCAACCTTATCTTATAAATTTATTCAATCCTTGAGATAAGGTGAAGTCTTGGATGCTTGTGCTTGTCCTTAGAAACATTCTCATCACCACTCAAACTTTCTTGCACTTGATGTCGTGACCCTAAAAGGATGAGGTCTTCATGTACTTATGGTAATCTTTCCTTGGCCTCGATGGCTTCCCAAGATGTGAACTTCTGTGCCTCCCCCATTATCCTTTCCTTCCTTAACCTTCATGGTCTTCCAACCATGCAATTTGAATCTAACCAAGCTAACTTCCATGAATAGCCAAGCCTTGCCTAGCATCAAAATATTTTCAAATCTCTTCTACTATTCTACTCTTTCTTGAAATTATGGGGCTTCTTGAATCTCAATCTTGAATCAAATTCACCCTTCATCCAATTTCACTTTCCAATGAAGCTTGCACTTCAACCTTTGTAGGCTTCCAATAAAATAGAAGGGCTAGGACCCCATGTGGAATTGCATCCTAGTTTTGCAATGTCCTTAGTTGGAATTCTAGATTTTCACTTATTATTCTAGTCCAACCAAATTTTCCCCTTCCATTTATAATTTCATCAATAAAGTAATACATTCAAATCTCAAATTGCATACCTTGTGAGATGCCCATGACTCAGTTGAGTAGCACAATGAGGTCCCCATATTCTAATTTGAAATCTTCCATGGTGAGCCTTGATGATCTAGTTACTCTCTTCTTTCATTCGTGTAGCCAATCCTATTTTAGATGCATGAAATATTCCTCCTAGTTATCTTGAGATGACTTGGCTACCTAGTCCATCATTACTACTATCATACTTTTGTACTGAGGGATGTTAAATACTTCGTTGATTACCTATCCATTGATGTTGGCCAACACTCTCTTCCCATCATCAAAAATGATGGATTTACTAATCAAATTGAACCTAGATGCACATTCCATAACCAATTTTGGACAAGGCAAGGTAGGAGGGAAGGCTATTACATGTATAAATCCACTCTTTTAAATATTCTTCACCATGGGGGATTGTCCTTCCTTTAGTCTATCCTTCACCTATTTCATGTTCATTGTATCAATAATGGTATCAATAATTTGCCTCATTTTTGAGAAGAAGGTGGTATTGGGAATCATATCCTCTTTGTCATTCTTAGTATTTGTTCCCTTAGGGTTCTTTCTTGTGCTAACATCTATGATCGAAAACACTTATTTCTACCCCTTCATTCTAAGTGATATGGACTAGCCTTATCGATCTCCAACTTATTTCTACCTCTTCAAGTCTTATCACTACATTTATCAATCTCCAATCTTCAACCTAGGGGTGGGACTACCACTTATTTCTACCCCTTCATTACCTTAGGATGGACTACACTTATATCTTCCAACTTCATTCCTAGAGTGGTCTAGCTTATTTCTACCTTGCCAAATTTCCTATCATGGATTCTACAGTTATCTCTCCAATATTCAACCTATAAATGGGATGATGAAGTGGTGGATGATGAATGGAAGAAGAACCAAGAGAAACAAAAATAAATAAGAACAAGGAGTGAAATATGCTTAAGGACCACCTTTTAGCTCTAGAATGAATTAAATTCACCTTTACCTATAGGTGGGTCTTCTTTGAAGTTCAAAACAAACCTAACAATTTCAAGCCCTTTGGAAATAATAATGCCCTAGCTAGAAAAAATAGAATTCTATCCTCTTGAAGCTGGCCATGCATGTGCCATAAATCTTGCTTCAATCATATGTTTCCTTTACCAAATAATGTTGTCCAAAACTGATACAAAATCATAGCTCCTTAAGAAAATTAGACCTCCACAAATTTCAACTCCACAAAGTTTGGCTCCACAAATTTCAGCTCCACAATTTTTGGTTCCACAAATTTTGGCTCCACAAAGTTCGGCTAGGGAAAAATCATATCTCTCTATGGAAGAAAAAATTAGACCCCAAACATGAAAATCTACATTCAAAAATTGCCATACATGGAAAATTTTACCCTAGAAGCAATTCACTTAGACCTTGAAATATGATCCAAGCACACCAATCCGCTCCTTCACAAATCACTAAGTCTGATAATGTTCTACCTTTGTAAAGAGAAATTGACAAAATGGAAGAAGGCTACCTCAAAATTTCCTTGGAAAGGAAGACACCTCTTGTGGAATGAGAAATGAAGGAAGGGTGAAGCCATCTTATACCCAACTCTACAAACTCCTCCTAGTTGGCTGACTATCCTTGAGAGAGGAAGAAATTTTAATTAGTGCATAATTCTAGCCTAGATTTAAATGTTGAGCCATAATTAATGTTGCCATAGTGCATTTTGTATTTTGAATTGCCAGTTAAGGCCAAAATTGGAAAACTAAAATTAATAAAGCCTTGGAGATGCTAAACATTTTCATTTAATGATATCCTAATAATTAAAATCTCATTTAAAATTAGATTTGGCAAGCCAAAATCAATTTTTCAATTTTAATTTTTCAATTTCTTTAAAGATTTTAAAATCTTCAAGGAAAATTTAACCTACTTAATGCTACTTTTCGCAATTTAGTCCAAAATCAAATTCGCAATGCAATTTTAATTTTTTAACAAAATAAATCATTTCTCTAGAATCAAAAATTGATTTTCCCAATTCAATTTCATGATTACAAATTCAATTTTTTCACCAAAAAATAAAAATTTTCTGAAACTTTTAAATCTAAAAATGATTATTTTGAGAATGCTAAAGATTACATAATTACATCCAGTTTTCAAAATAAAACCATCTACGTCCAAGATTTTATAATTTATCCTACCCTGTAGAGTCTAAATTATCAAGAAAATGTTGTCTTTGAAATTTGTTTGGCCTAAGGATAAAATTGGCAGTTCACAAAAATCTAGTTAAAACTAGGTGAAAATTAAATCTAACCTCCTCTCTCTTGGCCTGAAGGCATCCAATGCGTAAAATTTTTTAAAATCAAATTTTTTTGGACACCTTCAAAAAATTATTGCCAAGTCAATCAAGAAAAGGGGGTCCCCAAAATTTTGGGGCGATGGTGTGAGAACCTCACAACATCTAGATTCAAGAAACCCCTCAATTTCAAGAATGAGTGGATTAGTAGAAGAAATTTGAAAATATTTTGAGGCTAGGAATGGCTTGGCTATTCATGCAAGCTAGCTTGGTTGGATTCAAATGGGAAGGTTAGAAGACTAGGAAGGTTAAGGAAGGCAAGGATAATCGGGGAAGTTAAGTTTGATTTCAAGGTAGTGGCCAAGAGCAAGGCTCTCTATTGGAAATATATATGGAGTAACTAAAGGGGGGAGGGACTTGAATTAGTTACAAAAACAAAAAATCCATAGATCCCTTAGATGTTTGATAAAACTAGTTACTGCTATCACTCAATAAACATACAAAAAAATGTTGTAACTCGATAGATCTTTAAGAATTCATAGTGATTAACATGCAACCACAAAAGAAATAACATGAACACATGAGACACCAATTTTAATGTCCAAACCCAATATGGGAAAACCCACCAAGTAACTAGCTACTGATTTTCACTCTTTTGAAGTGAGGATTGTTAAGAGTTAACCTAGTTAAAGGTTACAAAACACACTATTTGGTGTGACCTTTTTAAAGGATTTAATCACCCTATTAGGAGTGGCCTTGCTAGAGGTCTTTAGAACAATTCAATACAATTGTCACCTTGTTAGAAGATTTACAAATGGTTGTTAAAACAACTCTATTAAGAGATTTAGAAATCACTGCTACAATGGTGAGAAAGTAACAATCAATAAACCTGAATGAGATGCAACTGAATTGCTAATATAGATCTCTATTATGCTCCACTAGATCTTTTTTGATCGAATAAAAATTTGCTACTACTTAAGGATATCTGACCATCCTTCAAAGTTTTCTCACACTTTTTTCTTCAATCAATACACTTGCATGCTCTCTCATTACACTTTTGATGAACTTTTATTTGTACCTTACAAATTCTCAAGTCAACCCAATTACAAATTACAATTACCAATAATCATTACATCAGTTAGCTACAATCATTACATCAAACAATTAAACTTTATTTACTAAAACAACAAAATCCTTCATTGCTAACCCTACTCAGTAAATACTATCCCTCAACTAATTTGATGTGTTAAATAATAGAGGCTTAATTAACACAACGAGCTCTACAAAATCATTTGGAGACCAAGTGAACTCGGTAAACATTGATTTTCCTTTGATAACCTTGTGAGCTCAGTAGAAACTATTTCCATAGAGTATTTTCAAGGAATGCTCAGTAGACTTTGAAATTTGCTTTGTTGACAAACTGAGCTCAATAGACACTGAGAATTGCTTTGCTAACCAACTGAGCTTGGTAGACACTGAGAATTGCTTTTCTAACCAACTGAGCTCGGTCGACACTAACTGATAACTAATATGACATTTGTGTAACATCAAAGAAAATACATAATTGGACAATTGTATCCAAAAATCTCCCCCTTTGGCATTGATGGCAACACAACATGTCATAGCAGAGTGAAATTTGCAAACAAGTCATTTTCTGATTATTTTTTTTCTCCCCCTTAGATTTTATGCCACAAAATCTTCCAATGCAGTAATCTCCTTCTATGAAGGAATTACATAGCTTCTTTTCCAAACAATAAAATCTCCACCAAAAAATTCAAATTTCAAATTTCAAAAAGATATGATAGTAAACTCTCCCTCTTTGACAACACATGCCAAAGAAAACACATACCAAATGAGTAACAATGTACCTTACATACTGATTCATATGCAATGTTCCAATGACTATGTTGCATCAATTAATAGATCTTCAATTAGGTTCCTATTGATGCATCACTAAAAAATTATTTTAGTGAGCTTTAGATAGGGGAATGACCCCTAACTTACCTCTTAGATATAAGAATGCATCCTTAGGAAATGGCTTGCTGAATATGTCAACAATCTACTCTGTTGTATGGACATATTCCAATCTAATCTCCTTATCTAGTACCAATTCTCTGAGAAAGCAATACTTTATTGCAATGTGCTTGATTTTGGAATGCATCACTGGGTTCTTGGATATGTTAATTGCACTTTTATTATCACAAAACATGAAAACTAGTTCTTTGATCTCAACCTTCATGCCTTCAAATAATTGCTTAAACCAAAAAATATTAGAACAATTTACTATTACTACAACATACACTGATTTTGCTGTAGATTGGGATGTGTAATTTTTTTTTTTCTTGTCCATGATACCAAGCTCTTTCCTAGAAATAATGATCCTCTACTTGTACTCTTTCTATCATCTAAATTACCAGCCCACTCAGCATCAGTGAACACTTTTAGGTCTAAATTTCCTCCAAATTTATCCCACAATCCATAATCTTCACTACCTTTCAAGTATCTCAAGATTCTCTATATTTCCATCATGTGATTTTCTCTTAGTTTTGCTTAAAATTTTTCTACTATACCTACTGTAAAAGCAATATCAGGTCTTGTATGAATTACATACTAAAATTTTCCAACCGTTGATCTATATAGGGTCTAATCTACCTCTTTTGATTCATCATCTTTGGTAAGCTTTAGTCTGGTATACATGGGTGTTTCAACTAGTTTACAATCTTCCATACCAAACTTCTTGAGTATCTCCTTGATGTATTTTGACTGAGTGATGTAGATACCTTTCTTGCTCTGCTGAATCTGAAGACCAACGAAGAATTTAATCTCACCAAACATAGACATTTCAATTTTTTTGTTCATTTTCTCTAAAAAGTCTTTGCATAAATCATCATTCCTTGTAAACAAAGTATCATCCACAAATATTTCTACTAAAACAATCTTATTATCTAGTCCTTCTTTGATGTACAAGCTACTATTACAATTAGTTCTCTGAAAACCAATCTAAATAAGATAGTTATGTAATCTCTCATACCATTCTCTAGGGGCTTTTTTCAGACCATACAATGCTTTATGTAATTTGAAGACCATGTCCTTCTTGTCTAGATCAATAAAACCTTCAAGTTTCTCAATGTAGACTTCTTCATCAAGAATACCATTGAGAAATGCTGATTTGACATCCATCTAATATACCTTAAATCCTTTATGTGTAGCATATGCAAGTAAGGTCCTGACACCTTCCAATAATTCAACAGGAGAAAAAGTCTCTCCATAATCAATTCTTTCTTCTTGAGAGTACCCTTTGCATACCAATATAGCTTTGTTTCTTGATACCTTACCATCTTCATTCAACTTATTCTTGAATACCCACTTTGTTCCAATCACATTTTTATCTTTAGCCCTAGGTACAAGAGTCCATGTTTTGTTCTTCTCTATTTACTCTATCTCCTAATTCATAGCCTCAATCCAAATTTCATTTTCTAATGCATCTTGGACATTTCTAGGTTCAAAATCAGCAATTAAACAAGTACCTTTTAGCTTACTTCTTGTCATATTACCTTCAGATTTGTCTCCAATAACCTGATCTAGTGCATGATGTCTCCTAACATACTTGGCCAATATAGGCTTCTTGCATTTTGAATGAATTGCATTTTCATCCTCTTGCACTTCAACTTCAGGTTCTGGTTGCTTTGATTCAGTAGGCATTAGCTTAGTAGCTTCAGACTATGATTTGGGTCCTTGTGACTTGGTTGGAACTTCTTGCAACTCGGTGACTAAGGAAGACTCAAGAGTTGTAGGAGCTGATACGTATCTTTTGATTCCTCTTTCAATGCAAAAGTTATTGAATTCATAGGAGATGAATTCACCACCTTTGTTTGATCTCAAAAAATTTATTCTTTTTCTTATTTCCTTTTCTATTCTAGCCAGATACCATTTGAATTTCTCAAATGCTTCTGACTTCTCTCTCAGATACATAATAGTCATCATTCTAGAGTAGTCATCAACAAAAAGAATGAAGAACTTTTCTCTAGTATAGCTTTGAATTCTACTATGTCCACACAAATCAGTATGCAAAATTTCCAAAATATCTTCATATTGATGGTTTTTACTTTTAAAGCTAGTCTTTCCCATCTTACGAATCTAACAATTCTTGCATAGACCAACATCAAGCTTCTTTAAACTAGTAATGCCTCTTACTTTCCTAAATTTTCTTATCTTTACCATGTTATCAAAATTGGCATGACATAACCTTCTGTGCCATAACCAAATTTCTTCAACTTAAACAATAAACCATGAGCACTCTCCAAGTTCAAGGTAAAACAAGTTACCTTTTGTTTGTATGCCTAATCCAATTAGCCTTCCCTTGTCATCCAGTAGTCTTGTCTTTCCATGGATGAATTCCACCTTGAATCTAATATTGATTAGATGTTCCACACTCAACAAATTAGGTTTTAGTCCCTCAACCCAATAGGCATTATCACATACAAGTTATTTGGTTAATAAGACTCTACCTCTTCCTTTTATGCAAGGGTTCATTATTTATAAACCTTACACTACTACCATCATAGTCTTAAAAAAATTCAAACTTAGTTTTGTCACCAATCATATGATGAGAACAACCACTGTCTATGATCCATGTATCATTTTTGCTTATGTAAGAGATAAGTGACATCTTATCTTCCTCATCATTATCAAATTCATCTTTCATAGCAATGTAAAAAATTTCATCTTCACTATCATCAGAATCTTTAGCCATAAAACATGTTTTCTTACCTTTTTCCTTGAATGATTTGAAATCTTTCTTGCCATTGCAATTATGACCTTTCTTCTCATCCTTGTTTTTCTTATTTGGGCACCTAGTAGCAATATGACCAATTTCCTCACATGAAAAATAGATTAGGGGGAACCTTACCTTTGTATTTTCCTTTTGCTCTAGAATATTTCCCTGCAAGTAGAGCTTCTACTACTTCAAGATCACTATCAAAACTTTCTTTTGATTCTTATTCACTTTTTGATTGAGATTCCTTTATTTTATTCCCTTTTTCTTTTAGTGAAAGGTTGGCTTCAAATGTAGATTCAATGTACTTGGGAGTTGGAACATAATTTTCATAGTTATCTAGCTCAAATCATATCAACCTTCCTACTATGGTATCCAAATTCATCTTATGATTTTCTTCACATCTTCTTTCTTGAATTACAGATACTCAAATTGCATAAATGGGAATCAATGTTTTAAGAAATTTACTTACAATTATTTCTTCTTTCAATATCTCCTCTAGAAGCTTTGATTGCATTGACACTTGCTTTGACTCTTTCAATATATTTGGAAATGTTTTCATCCTCTCTCACTTTCACCCGATCAAATTTTTCGCTTAGAGTATCTGCTTTGGCTCATCTCACATTGTCATCACCTCCATAGATGTACTTTAGCTTGTTCCACATTTCAAAGGTAGTTTTGTAGTCCATGATATCATCAAATTCTTCATAGCATAGGGAGATTCAATGCCTATCAACATGGTGTTATGAGTCTTCTTCTCAACAATGTCATTGATAGATAATGTACTAGAAGGAGTTATATATTATTGATCAAGGTATTTCAATCTTGTATGTCCAGTGAAAGCTAGATGAAGTCTCATCAGTCCCTTCCATGATGAAAAGTTATCCCTATTAAGCCTTGGAATTTCTCTCTTGTAAGACATCTTGATCTTTAACTTAGATCCTTGAAATCCTTCCTACAAGCACCAATCGTTGGAAATATAGATGGAGTAACTGAGAGGGGGGGTGAATCAATTACCACAAAAAATAATCCATAGATCCATTAGATGTCTGATAAAACTAGTTACTTATGTCACTTGGTAAACTTAAAGAATTTTTTTTTAACTCATTAGATGTAATGTATGTTAACTTATTACTAATATTTAAGCATTCAAAGTGATTAACATGCAACCACAAAATAAATAACATGAACACATGAGACAATAGTTTTAACGTGGAAACCCAATATGGGAAAAACCACTAAGTAACTAGCTACTAATTTTCACTCTTTTGAAGTGAGCCCTAGTAGGAGCCAACTTGGTTAAAGGTTACAAAACACACTATTAGGTGTGACCTTGTTAAAGGATTTAATCACCCTATAAGGAGTTGCCTTGCTAGAGTTCTTTAGAAAAATTCAATAGAACACTCACCTTGTTAGAGGATTTAAAAATGGCTATTAAACCAACTCTGTTAAGAGATTTATAAATCACTACTATAGTTGTGAGAAAGTAACAATGAATAGACCTGAATGAGATGCAACTAAATTGCTAATATAGATCTCTATTCTACTCCACTAGATCCTTTCTGATTGAATAAAACTTTGTTGTTCCTCAAGGATATTTGACTATCCTTCAAAGTTCGCTCACACTTTCTTCTTCAATCAATAAACTTGCATGCTCACTCATTACACTTTAGAATTCTCAACTTCACCTTTTATTTATACCTTACAAAATGTCAAGTTGACCCAATTACAAATTACAATTACTAATAATCATTACATCAATCTGCTACAATAATTACATGAAACAATTAAACTTTATTTACTAAAAAAACAAAATCCTTCATTGGCTAACCCTGCATGGTAAACACTATCGCTAAACTGATTTCCTGTGTTAACAAATAAAGGCTTGGTCAACATTGAAAACTTTACAAAATCCTTTGGAGACTGAGTGAACTTAGTAAAAATTGATTTTTCTTTGATAACCTTGTGATCTTGGTAGAAATTGTTTCCATAGAGTATTTTCTAGGAATGCTCAATAGACTCTAAAATTTTTTTTCCTAACCAAATGAGCTCAGTAAAAATTGAGAATTGCTTTGCTGACCAACTAAGCTTGGTAGACACTAAGAATTTCTTTGCTAACCAACTAAGCTCAGTCAACAATAACTGATAACTGATATGACATTTGTGTAACATCAAAGATAACACAGAATTGGACAATTATATCCAACACTCTCAAGTTGCAAAGAAGTTCACATCTAGGGAAGCCATCAAGGATAAGAAAAGATTACCCCAAGTTCATGAAGACCTCATTTTTTTAGGGTCGGGACATCAAGTACAAGAAAGTTTGAGTGGCGATGAGAAAGTTTCTAAGGACAAGCTCAAGCATCCAAGGCTTCACCTTATCTCAAGGATTGAATATAATTATAACATAAGGTTGATGAGGTGTCACTTTCATGTTCATGCAATCAAATCATGCCAAGTGTCCTATGTTCTCATTGGCCCACAAAGTTGGTGACCTTATGTAATTGGTTGAATAATGATAACCCTAATTAGGGTTTGTAAGATATAATCTTGTCCCTTGATTTTGCCTCTTAATCTTGGCCATTCATTGTAATTTGGAGCCTCTATATAAGTCCATTTTTCTCTCATTTGTGAGGGAGTTATGTCAGAGAAAATTGTTGCAAAGATAATGCCAAAAAATTGTTTTTCTTTCTCATTGTTGTGACTTGCATGGTGATTTAGATCTTTTGGTTTTGTTGCATGGTTTCTACTTCCACTAGTTAAAATAATATTTTAATTCTAAAGTTAAAATAGATTTCATTTCAAGTTTCAAAGCAAGAGTAAAGTAGATGGATAGTTGCATGGTAGCATTAGTGGATGTTTGATAGGGATTAATAACTAGACCACTAGCATCTTAGAGGCTTGTTGGGAAGCCTTGTGTTGTAAACTAGTCCATTTTCCTTTGAATTATTGCATATATGGAGGTGGAGCCACTGATAAACTTTTATTAGATCCGATCCCTATCCATTTGCTAATTTTTCCATCCATAGGAGTAGGAGTAGAATAGCAAGTAATTTATGCGTTGAAGTTTGAAGAGGAAAGCTAGGAAAGCATAAGTCATAAGAGAATTTACCCTCCATCACCATCACCTTCCCCATCAACATCATCTGGCATACACATCGAATCACCATCACCATCATTCCACCAAAGGCCAAATTGTCCTAAAACAAACAACATAACGCCACCTACATGATTATTAGAAAACCACATTGATATACTAAGTTAGTATCCAAAGGTGGAAGGAAAATTGGAGTTCTTTCTTATGTCTTCATAAGTATTAACTTTTCAAGAAAGGAATTGTGTGTTTGATACTTTGTATCAGATATTTAATTGCTACTATGTTATGTAGTGGTATGAAACTTACATCAACATTATTTGGCACTAGAAGGAGGGGCTAAAAGTATTTTGTTTGAAGATTTGTTGGAATTCAACTATGAGGAAGAATGGTGATTCCTAGATCAAATAAACCTAGAGAAACTTGGAGAGCACTCCAAGACCATATTGTAGCATATTTGTGGTCAACTGCTTGGGAGAAAAGTGAGAACACTAGAGAGTATCTAGACACCATTGATGTATTGAATCAAGAAGAAAGGAAAGCATGAGCTATCAAAAGGAGAATTCAATAAAGGTTGGAACATAAAAGAGAACTTGAAAGGAAGCTTGAAAGAGAAAGGAAAGCATGAAGACAAGCTCAAGCTACTGTTGAAGAAAACTCAAATTAGAAAATCAATTAGGTTGAGATTATAGTCAACCTATATAGAAGGATTGGGTCTATTTCCCATGAAAGGTTCAAGAAATTGCAATCTAATAGAAGGCAAAGGATACTAAGGTCTAAACTACACCAAGAAGAGGATATACTTGTGTTAGAATTTCATAAGAAATCAAGGAACCATTGGGTAGCTGATACTTCAAATTTAGCTAGCCCCTTAAGTAGTCAGTTGGGTCAAGCTCAAGCCAATCAACCAATGATTGCTCAACCACCATGGATTAAAAACAATGTCCCACCCATTTTGTTCCAACAATACCATGATCTATAGAAGAATCTAGTAGTATTCTACTCCAAGTTCTTTGTTAATGACCCTAACCATACAACAAAGGAGCATATCAAAGTATTTGAAGATGTATTGTGCAACAAAAGGATTCAACATGAAGATGTAGAATGAGAAAATTTTCCTTATTCATTGGGGTAAGACCCTTATTACTAGTTGTCAATTTTTCAGCATCATCTATAACAAGATGGGTTCATCTCAAAGAAGCATTTATTGCAAAGTTTGGCATACCCACCACATTACTATAGTTACATAGAATGTTTGTGGACATTATGAGACATGATAAATAATCAACAATTTCCTTCAACTATCATTTCCATAAAGCCTACACAAGATTACAAGCCCCTTACACAATGATGGAGGCAGGTGCATTGGAAGCATACTACAATGTTGTAGACAGTCAGACAGTTATGTTTACAAGGATGGTGAATCTTGGTCCCACAACATTGACTAAGGCTTACACTAAAGTAATTAAAATAGTGAAGCAATTGGGCCAACAAGGAATGGACCCCCCAAATGCTAGGTATTAGAACAATCCAGTTCCACAACTTACATACCAGACACGTGAAAATTAGTTGGTGGTGCACTCAAGACCTTCGTTGTCTCAGGCACTACCATGAATGCCATTTTATTTGCAAAGTGCAACTTCATCCACAAGAATGCAAGAAAAAAAGGATGAAACGAAGGACTTGATCAACCAAGTCAAGAAGTTGTCTACAAAAGTCATTTATTCGAGGAACCAAAATAATCAACTCCAAAGTTCCTATAGAAATAATCAAGGAAATAATTATCAAAATCAAGGTGGAGGTTACTAAGGAAGGTATCAAAGAAATCATCAAGAAGGATGATACTAGAGGAACTATTAAGATAGAGACTACCAAAGAAGTAACCAAGGTGGAAATTATCAAAACAATAACTATGAAGGTAACAACCAATCACAAGACTAAGGATACAATCACAATACTAAGGATACAACAATTGGTCTAACCAAAAGAGGACTTGGAACACAGGCCCAAACAATGGGAATGTGGTGTTGCCATTTGATAATCAAGCCTTAGTGGATAGTAGGCCAATGGATAGAATATTCTTAGTTGAATTCACCATGTCTAAATATTGCAAATTCCATGAGACTAACCAATATTTAAATTTAGGATGTGCAAAGTTCAAGACAAAAATAACTATCAAAACAATAACTATGAAGGTAACAACCAATTACAAGACTAAGGATACAACAATTGGTCTAACCAGAAGAGGACTTGGAACACAAGCCCAAACAATGGGAATGTGGTTTTTCCATTTGATAATCAAGCCTTAGTGGATAGTAGGCCGATGGATAGAATATTCTTAGTTGAATTCACCATGTCTAAATATTGCAGATTCCATGCGACTAACCAATATTTAAAGTTAGGATGTGCAAAGTTCAAGAGGTCACCTAACCTATTCCAAAACATAGTAGATGAATCAATCAATCAAGAAGATGTTAATTTTATAGGGTATGAGATTGTCCCATCCCTAGGATATGATCAGTGCTTGACTTTTGAGGAGTTTCAATTTCCACCAGAGTTTGAAGCATATGAAGAACACCAAGTGAGATTTCCTCCTAAGTCAACCAATGGGCTAGTTAACAAGGTAATAGATCAAGATGGGTAAAACAATGGGTTGAATTTTTCTTTCCCACCTTTGAGAGAGACTATTCTAGTTCAAGGAATAGGTGGGAACCAAACATTTCAACAATTGGCTAGCAATGCAATATTTTATCAGCGGAATAATAAGAGGAGTGATGGACCCTTCACATCCTTCATACCCCCAAATAATTTCAATATGCCTCCACACCCCAATGCAAGTAGTGTACCAAATTCTTTAAGGGATGAACACAAAAATAGACATGGGAATCTTAACAATGGAAATGGATAACAGATTTTTCAACAAAGCATGCAACAAAACAATCAAGATACTTGAAAATCATAGAATGTCTACTTTACACAAAAAAAAATTGAGGAAGAACAATAAACAATGTTGTGAATAATGATGAATTGATAAGATTAGGGAAAAGTGTAATAGAGGAGACAAAGAAGGTCAAAATCATTCTCCCTTTGTTAAAATTATTGAAGGTAGTGGAGATTAGAGATACATTACTTGATAGTTTCAAGGATGACAAATCACAAGGTTCAATAGCACATGCTCAAGGGAGGCTGCCTCCTTACTTAGTCCATGTGATCCAAGACATTCCAAGAGGGACCATGATGAACTCACCAAAAGAAATTTCATATGGAGAGATATAAATCTCTAAACAAGAGATTGCATATGGTGATATTAGTGAATTCAACAGATAGTTAGGGCCTTAACCAGTTTATGTGGCTCAAGGATCAACACTAATGGAACAATAGAATCAAAGGATTCAAGACCCAATAAACAATAAGAAAACCATGAAGAAAGAAGAGGAAGCTCAACCAATAGGTTTTGGAGTGAAGCTGAAGAAAATACAGAAGACACCCATGATGTATCAAGGGAAAGATGAGCCAGCCTCATTCCTCCTATTAGTAAGGATATTTGGTAAGCTCCTCCATAATTACTTGATAGATTCAGGAGCATCAAGTAACATCATGCCTTTGAGAATTTGCAAAAGTTTAGGAATCATGCCTCTGGGATCAAACAGAAAGGTTACTCAATTGGATACGATAGAAGAGTTGGTGGTAGGTGAGTTACACAACATACAAATGTAGTTGGCATTTGATCTGAGAATGGAAAAAATGGTAGATATTTCAGTGGTAAATGTGGTTGATACCTATGGATTGATCCTAGGTAGGGATTGGGGTAGAAGGTTGAATGGATACATGGCAACTGACTTCTCTCACATGTGGCTCCCATGGAAGGGAACTGCCAACCAAATTGGAATCAATAACACCCCAAGGTTGAGATTGATAGTTATAAAATATGGGCAACCAAACAAAATGTTGTTTGTGGAAATGAGAATTAACACCTATCAACCTAAGAGAATAGAAGTACTAATAGTGAACATCATAAGTAAAGGAAGGGATCCCACTCAGATTTTGATTGAGTGAGATCTAGATGCTTCATCAAACAAGGGTAAAGGCATGTTTAAAAACTTTATGAACTTTCTGACTAGAATTGTGCAACAAAAAATAGAGTTGGGTAACTAAAAATAAGTAAGAGACTTATTATTACCCAAATAGTGTAGGATTCACAATGCTTTCCATTCAGAGTTATCTTGCTCCTTGTGTACAATTTCTTTAGAACAAGTAGAAAAGAAAATCCTAGGGGCTCTAAAACAAGATGATCAACATGAACAATAGAAGGTTAAAAATCTAAAAAGTTGATGAAGCAAAATGTAGCATGATGGGTTAAAAAAAGAACCTAATTACACCACTCAATGAAAAAATTAAGAAAAATGACCAAACTAACAAATCCAAGAATTCCCAAAAGGAGTATCAAGAAAGCAATGGAGTACGGACTTTAAGGTTTGATGCATCCAAAACTAAGCAAGGGGTCAGAGTTGGATTTGAGTTAGTTAGCCCAATAGGGGCAACATATTTGGAGGCACATAGGTTACAATTCCCATGCACCAACAATATGGCAAAATATGAAGCTTTGATTTTAGGCTTGTTGTGTGCTATCAAGAAAGGTGCCAAGATACTTCATGATCTTGGAGATTCATATTTAGTAATTGAGAAGATAAAGTAAAAGTTTTCCTAACATGACAAGAGATTGAAGAGGTATAGGAATAAAGTTTGGGATTTCATAGAGGACTTTGATGCCTTCAATATCAAGTTTTTCTATAGAGCAAACAATCAGGTGGCAAATGCCCTTGCACAGATTGCAAGCTCACTAGCACCAATTAAGTTGGATGGCTTGAAGAAGTTTAGAGTTGAGTTAGCATTAGTCCCATTAGTACCAAACAATGTGAATAATTTCTAGGTGTTTGAAGATAATAGATATATCCTCAAATTTTTGACCAATTTAGATGTATTCATAGCACAAATTATCGATGGTGAAGTGGATGAAGAAGCAGAGATCAACTTGGAAGAAGTTATGAGTTTGAAGACAAATACTAATCCAAAAAGGAATGATTGAGTTAGAAATAATATTTGACATGGACCAATTCAAAAAAGTACAATATCAACCCACAGGTGGTTACAAATGTGAAAAGGTTAATTTGTGAGTAGAGGATTGTCCCAAAATAGTTCATATTGGGAAAGTTTACATACCTAAGGAGAAAGTAGATATATTGAGTTTGATGAAGGAATTACTTGATGTAATTGCTTGGGTGTATGGAGATTAGAAAAAATATGATCCTTCCATCATTATACACACAATTTCACTGAAGGAAGGGAGTAAGTCATTTAGGAAGTGACAAAGGCTAGTCAATCCTTTGTTAGAACCATTGATTTTTCAAGAAGTAGAGAAGTTTCTAGATGCATGGATTAACTTCCCAGTAAAGCATTCAATGTGGATAGCCAATCTTGTCCCAGTTAGCAAGAAAAATGGAGAAATAAAGCTATGCATTGATTTCAAAAATTTGAACAGAGCATTAGAAAAGAATAATTATCTATTGCCGTCACTAGATGAGGTCTTGAAAATTGTAAATGGAACACAAATGATTTCATGTATGGATGGAAACTCAAGGTACAAATAGGTAATTTTTGAAGAAGAAGAGAGATTGAAAACAACCTTTACGACAAAGTGGAGAACATTTGCATACAGGAGGATTGCTTTTTCTCTGATCAATGGGGGTGCAACATTTCAAAGGGGACATGGATTATGCTTTCAAGGACTTAAAATACACGTGCATTATCATTTAAATGGATGACATAAAAGTATTTTTGAAGAATAGAGAAGATCAAATTCTAGATTTGAGGAAAGTTTTCATGAGATGTAGAAGGTTTAGAGTTTCTGTGAATTTGAAGAATGTATGATTGGAGTTACCGAAGGAAAACTTCTAGGTCATGTAATTTCAGAAAGAGGTATCATGATAGATCTAGAGAGAGTGGAAGAAATTTCCAAACTTGACATACCAGCCAGCAAGAAAGGGCTCAAATCATTCTTTGGAAATATCAACTTCATGAGGAAATTCATATCTACATTTGTTGAGATTGTAAAGCCAATGAATGACATGTTAAAGAAGGATGCAACAATGGATTGGACTCCAGTAGTGAAGAAGAAATTTGAATAAATAAAACATGTTATTGTTAATGTACTAGTTCTAGTAAGCCTAGAATATGAGAGCTATTTAATATGTATTCTTTTGCCTCTGATCATGCATGTGCAACCATTTTAACACAGAAAAATAAGTTAGATGAAGAGCATCCAATTACATTCATGACCGCACCTTTCAGAGAAGTTGAATTAAACTACCCAAATGTGCAAGAAAAAGCTTATGGCTTGGTGAAGGCAATGAAGAAGCTCAGGCATTATATCTTGAGAAGAAAAGTACATGTAATTGTGCTTGACATAGCAGTGAAGACCCTTTTAAGGAAAAATGAACTTGGAGAAAAGAACAAATCAAGAAAGCATAGTACCACTAAGTTATCTTCGAATGAATAATGTAAGCCTACCTACATGATTACCAACAAATCACATTGATATTTTGAGTTAGTATCCATAGGAGTAAGAAACATTGGAGTTTGTCTCATTTCTTCATGAGTATTAAATTTTCAAGAGAGGAATTGAGTGTTTGATATCCCATATTAGATATTCAATTTCTAATATATTATGTAGTGGTACAAAAACTAACATCAACACAAACATGCTAAGAAAGCCTTGGAGACTCTTCAGCACGGGGTGGCCACGAACTTTGGAGACTCTTTGTAGCCAAAACGTTGTCACTAGGATTCACCTACCTATCTAGAGCTACTGACACTAATGATTTGATGCCAAGATTAGTGGTTTCAAGTTTACAAAGTGTTGTACCTATGAACTAAGGCACACTACAAGTTTTGGCATCGAGCGAGATCATTGTGCCAAATCCAAATGAAATGTGATCTCTCCAAAATGATATAGGTTATTGCAAATATTGACATGGCCATCCTATATCATTTGATATTTTAGTGATATCCCCCACAAGCTCTGAGTTAGAATCCGTAGAAGATCAACCTCCAAACATACTTAGACCACCTTGCAGTCTCTCTGGTATGGGGTAGCAATGTATGTTGGAGGCTCTCAAAAGTCAGAACAAGAATGTCACATTTGTTTACTAACCAATCTGGAGCTAATTGCACTGATGATTTTATGTCAAGATAAGTGGTTTCAAGGTTACACATTGATGCACCTATGAACTAAGGCACACTACAAGTTTTGGCATCGATCAAGATCATTGTATCAAATCCAACTAGAATGTAATATCTTTGAAATGAGATAAGTTATTGTAGACCTCAATGTGATTGTCTTTTAGCATTTGACATTTTGCCAATATCCCCCATGAGCTCCAAGTTATGATCTCAAAAGATCAACCTCAAAACACACTTAGAGAACCATAGAAACTCTTCAGTACAAGGTGGCCATGAATGTTGAAGGATATTTTTTGCCAAGACAAGGGTGTCATTATGGTTATTATGAAGTTAAAACATTACTTTTTAGGTCTGTCAAGTTTTTTGGCATTGGCCATAGGGAAAGTTTGGTGTTAGTATTAATTAAAATGATTATTTTTTAGGTCTCTCCACATAAATTACGTTATGGAAAAACATCCATGTTCCTTACATTAAATCAACAAGTTCCCATTCACAATAACTTAAGTTTTTCAAAATTATTACAACAATACACAACTACCAAAAATTATAGTGTCAAAAATTGTAGTATCAAAAATAGAATATATTTTTCTTCATTCTACTCCTTTTTTTCTTTATAATCTTCATACACAACTACTCTTCATGATGTACCTACATTCCAATATCATAAAAAATATATGAGTAAATGAGCATATTAAACAAGATACTGATCAACTCATTAAATCATTATGAAAAAAATAACATAATAATTAAATATACCTAGTCGAGTGTTCTTATAGGATCCTCTCTCTATTTTAGGGTCTCCAATAGGGCTTAATGATCAAGATTAATAATAGTAAAATGTTCTCTTAATTTTTGTCTTCCTTGATGCTTCAACAACTTGACATTACTCTAATAGCATGTATGATTCAAATGGCTTCCACAAGTGCAATGACCTCTTGAACATTGACCTCCAAGGCTCTCCCTTTACTTGGTCCAACAATAGGTCTAGTAGTAACCTCATCCAGGTGAGATTAGATAGAGTTATAATTTCTATGGCTAGGATATTCTCCCTCTCTTCTCTATTCTTGATTTTCCTAGATTTTTTTATGATCACTACAAAATCTTATTTAGCTGGGCTACACATTAACTTCAAGGCTTCAAAGTTTTAGATATGAGATTATGTTGCATATCCACCCATAGTTTGGGGAGTTCATTAAATAGTGGTTGGATACTCATGTTGAGGGAATAACTATGTTCAGGATTATTAAAAAACTAGAAATTATTACAACATATGTGTATAAATGGAAGAACTCAAATCTTGGGGATATTTTCAAGAAAAGGAAGGAGATTGAGAAAAAAAATTGGTGATTTTTTGGGGTTTCTAGCCAATGCGAAAGTGTCTGAGGAGGTCACCCACAAGGAGAGGGAATTAAGTAATAAGTGAAAGGACATTATTATGAAGGATGAGATCTTCTAGAAGCAAAGATCATGTATTTAATTACTAAATGAGGAGGATAGGAATATAACCTTATTCCAAAGGCCTACCTCTAAACATACAAAAATAAACACAATTACCAACTATTTGGAAGATCAAGATCAAGGACTATTCAAGGACACATATATGGGCAACTTGGCTTTCAAGTATTTCCATGATATGTACAACCAAATTTTACATTCTCTCAATAATGAGAAAAGTGAAGATCTTTTGAGAGTTATCACCTCAGTAGTTGAGAAAGGGATGAATGAGGACTTGGTGAAAGGGTTGAGATTGAGGAGGTGAAAGTGGCCATCTTCTCTATGGCTGCCTATAAGACTGTGGGATCTAATTGCTTCTTTCCTATCCTTTTCTAGGGGTTATGGGAAATTATCAAACATGACCTCATCGATATTGTCTATAATTACATAAATAAAGCTAGATTCCTCATGTAGCTCAACCAAACTTATATTTCCCTTGTCTTGAGAGTTGGTGAACCCACTAATATGGGGGATGTTAGGCCCATCATCCTCTACAATATGGTGTATAAAATTCTATCTATGATCTTAGTGAATAAAGTGAAATGTCTTCTTCATAAATTTGTTTTTTCCTTCCCAAAATGGTTTTGTTCTAGGATGGTAGATATTGGATGTAGTTATTACCTCTCATTAAGTTTTTCATTCTATGGAGAAGAGAAAGAACCAAGGTATGGCCATGAAACTTATATTTACAAAGCCTATGAGAAGGCGAGACATCATTTTCTCTTTAAAATTCTTTGTACATTGGGCATCAGGGAGAGATTTATCTTCTCAATTAAGGAGGCTGTCAAATCTATCCAATTTGTGGTTCTCCTAATACAACCCTAGGGAAGATCTTTAAGACTATAAGGGGGCTGAAACAAGGGGATACCCTCTCCCCATATTTATTCATCATTGTGGAAAAAGTGCTTGGAAGAATTTATTTGGCTTTAGTGTAGCTAGGTGAGATAAAGGGCATAAAGCTGAGTATCAATCCCTCACTAGAGGTGTTCCAACATTTTGTGGATGACACCTTTCTCTATGGGATAGTGTTTATCTATGAAGCTAGATACTAGCAGGAGTTTCTTGAGGATTATGCTATAGTTTTAGGCCAATATATAAATTACCAAAAAAAGTGAAATCTATTTTTTTAATACCAAGAGGAGTCTACAAGATAGAATCACTAAATAACTTCAATGTGAGTAGGCTAACCTCAAGAACACTTACCTAGGATTACCCCTCATAGTTAAGCAAGTCTATCTCCAATTCTAGAACTCAATTGTGAAACATTTTCAAAGAAACTTGCAACATAGAAAGGAAAAGTCCTCAATAGTGTAGGAAAAGTTTAACTCCTCATGGCCTCTTTACAAGGCATCCCTATCTACTTCTTATCCTTGTTTGAAATGTCTAGGAAAGTTAGAGACATTATTGAGAAGATCCAATGCAACATTCTATGGTCTGTAAAGAAGGAGAAACCAATGATGTGTTTGGTTGCTTGGGAAATAGTTTACGAACCAACATCTTAAGGAGGTTAAATTTGAGAAATTTTTTTGACCTCAATAGGTCATTAATGTCAAAATTTAGATCAAGGTTAATTAGGGAAGAGGCTAGGTGGTGCAAAATTATGAACACGAAGTATCTAGGGAGTAATTTTTTTCAATATAACCTTGGTAATAATAGTCTTCCTATGGGTTCTAGAATATGGACTATTATTGTGTTTAGTTGGAAACTTCTGAGGAAAGGTACTAGATGGGAAAATGGGAATAAGAGAAAGCTAAGATTCTTGGAGGACAATTGGATGGGGATCATCCTGGACTAGTCATATTTCTATCAACTCAAGTAGGATTGTATAGACAAACTTAGTACAATGGTGAATAACAATGGGAAAGAAATAAATCTGGAAGAAATCCTTCCACCCCAGTCTCTAACCCAAAACCTTTAGAGGTGGATAGAAAATGTTTCCATGCCAATATTCCCTTTTGAGGATGTGGTGGTGGTTGAACCTAATGCCTTAGAGAAATCTAGTGTGAAATTGGCCTAAAATATCATTACTGTTCATGAGGTGTTCACTGATTAGAAATATGTTTGGAATATGTGGATTATTCCAAAAGTTAACTTCTTCTGGTGGACTACGTTGCATGGAAGCATACTTTCAATCAATAACCTTAAGAGCACCAAGTTGGACAATTGGTGAATAGGTGTGTGTTGTGTGAGATGGAGGTGGATACAACCCCTCATTTTTTTAATTCATTGTCCCTATGCCAGGGACATTTGGACAGGTATATTGCTTAAATTTTTTTGTGGCTAGGAGTATCCTACTTATCACCTCCTCATTACAATGTTATGGAGAGTGATCCCCCCTAATGTTTGTCACCCTAGCTATGGAAGGAAAGCAATTATCATATTGTTAACACCTCATTGCCCCCTCCCTCTCTGCCCCCCCCCCCCCCCCCCCCCCCCCCCCCTGCCCAATTCCCAGTTAAGCTTCAATTAATTGCCAACCTATTATATGATTATATCCCTCACTAGAAATGGAAGACCCACAACACCCTTGAGTATGTCATTGTTGATTATTGGGGAGTTAAGTAGATGGTACCTAGATCTGATTACCATAAATTGTTTGCTAGATTGAAGTCAAAATGGAACATGCCCTCCCCCTTGGTTCAAGCTTAAATTTGATTGCTTTGTGAAGAGGGAATATGTGCTTACATGGGATGTCATTATAGATGACAATAGAAATCTTGTGATGGCCTAGCCCTATAATTGTGGTGTAAATAGAAATAATTCTAGGGAACCCATGGGTCTAGTTTGTAGGGTCAACCATGTGAGCTTATATGGAATTCAATATTTGGTTGTGTAGGGAGATTCATGACTTATTATTGAAGCCCTTAAAGGAAGTAATAAAGTTAGTTGGAATATCTCCCAAATAATTAAAGATGCCAAAAGATTTATATTGTGGCATTGGGTAGTGTCCATATATCACATATACCACAATGAAAATGAGGTGGTAGATGTGATGGAAGCTATGGATCATGCCACGATAGATACATGTATTTGGGAAAATGGTATCGAGCTTCCAATTCATATCCAAGGGCTAATCATTAAGGACTCCAAATATTGATGGAATTATATATTGCTAAATTTTACCTTTAGGTGGGAATCATTACTTAGAGCAGTTGGCTAAAAGGAAAGCATACCATCATTAATTATGAGGGGATTTTGATTGGTCCAAAAAGTGGTGATAAAAATTGGAGAGCTTTATGTCAATATTAGCACACTGACCTTTACAAGATTCGATGGGATTATGTCAGAGATGAAAGGACGGGTGATTTTAAAAATGATAGTATTAGCATTGATAAGTAAAGAAGTCATGTTATGAATGGAGTGGAAAGCACCAATGATAATTATGATTCATTGTGAAAGGTTCCCATTATGTGGAATTATTTCCTGGAGCATTTTCATTTAGATTTTTTTCATTCTATTTCAATAGCTAACAAGTATTTCGGTGCTTTGTCTAGTTTTTTTAGCCTTTAATGGATCTTATCTAGTTTTATATTGTATATCTTGGAGGATTTTTTTAAGGATCTAGGAGAGAGGGGAAATGGGTGCTAATTGTGTTAATATCAAGCTGAGTTCCATTTACAACTATAAACAGGCTCCCTAGACTGATCTGAAAGAGGGTGGCTTGGTGTGATTTATGAAATGTATTAAAGGTTATGACAAAGTGGTCTCTATGTATAGTTTGTTAACTCTTATAATAATATATAGGTGATTTTGAATGCGATCTTGTTTGACATCAACTAAGAGGTCATGACCAAGGTTAGTTGTGTCATCAATCAACATTTAGTTGGCCAAATCGTTTGATGTGAAATGGCTATGTTTGGTTTCTTGGTCAGGTTTCCATTTGGTGTTGTGATGTTTCAAATTCATCTACTTTCCACACATCGTGCTCAATTTTTTCTATTTCATCTTGTTTCTCCATTTTGAATCTTCAGTTGAGATGTTAAATCTTTCATGCCTACATATACATATCTATATCATTCAATTATTTTATTATACATTAGTTATATAAACTTACATATAAAGACAATCATCTACACATAATTTTTTTAAATTTAATTATAAGTATAATATACTTTTAAAATAATTTAATAAACACCACACAAAATATTTTATAAAATTATAATGTTTGGAGATTTCTAAATCAATAATTTTCTTTACAAATTATAATAAAAAACTTAAGTTAATGCAAAAAAATAGAGATAAAATAAAATATAAATAGTTTTGGGTTTTGTAAAATAAATTTTAATCATTCTGTAGTAGATATCGATTTGTATTAGATTTATTAAGATATCTATACAAATTAATAATATATTCAACGCTTACCTTTATTACAAAATGCTAGAAGATAATCATCTAATGAGCTAGAAACCAATCTTACTATAACAAGTTGCTCCAAATTAACTATTGCTACTATTACCCACATTTAATAAAATCTTACAAATAATTATTATACCTGACCCGATTCAATGCTACTCTACAAATATTAAATTTGTTAATGGTGACAATATTTAATAAGGCTCCACTAATTTAATATTACTGAAAGTACTTTCCTTGCCACCCAACCTATTTAAACTCGTAAATGTACTAAGGCAACATAACAATTCAATCTCATAGTTGCTGACAATGATGATTAAAAAGCAATCTTCAATCTTCGCACTCTCCATCCTCCATATTTGTTTCCTTTACTCTCCCAGCTATGAATGTAGAACAATAAAGGAAAAGTATTACTTGTGTAACACCCCACCAAGGGATCACAAAGAATTGACCTAAAGTTTCACTAAGTTTGGTAGCACTTTTTTTTTTTTGAAACATGAAAGTTAAACCATACACATAGTAATAGAAGCAATAACAACATTCAACTAAAAGTATACATAAACATACATAACAAGTTACATTCCTTAAGGATCCCTTAACATTGAATCACCATTAAATTAACTAATATTAATTCCATCTAATACCACCTCCATATGGAATAATAATGAGAAGTCCAACGTTCTTAAACAATATACTTTTGTTCCAAATGTCCCTTAATAAATTACATTTCTAAATGCATAAGAAATCTAATCATGCAAAAAAAAGCATAAGATAAGTAAATAACATCATCTAACATATGATAATAATCGATATAAGGATATATGTTCATCATCATGATCTAGGAATAGAATGAAGATAGATGCCAACAAAGAATGCATTAGCCACAATGTCTCAGATGGATCCCAAATGGTAAGAGTAAAAAAGCACTACCACTTGACTACGTGGAACCTAAATGGTCCACTTCCACTACATTGAGGAGATAATCTCAAGTCCCAAATAGGTTATCAAATCACATAACACAAATACTCTCTAAGTTCAGGAATCCTAAAAGTATACTAACTCAAAGGTTCCAACACAAATCGACATCTAATTCTAGAGGCACAACAAAGACATATAGGAAACCTACTATGTAAGCAGGAAAGTGTCATCACACGGATCACACTAGAGTCACCCTATTAGTCTCTCTATAGACCCTGGCCCCCTAGTCATCCCTATGTGACCACTATCATCCTCTCATACTAACGAGGCATACTATGGAATCCAAGGTCACAACTAAACATTCTCTCTACTCCAATCCTAGTCTGTACTAGCACTCGAGGCATGGGCGAGAAAAAACCATTATCTTATTAGGTTCATTTAAGTTAGTATTAGGTGTAATGTTTTCACTTATTAAACAACTTACAATGAGTTACCCTGGTAGCCACTTAGGGCCTCAACTCCCATTGCAAGCCACTTCCTGACACTACAAGTAGATAACCTCCCCTAGGCTCATGGTGTTGGTGTTTGAAAATGTTATTGGCATTCAATTACCTTGATGAGAACGAAACACATCTAGGGGCAGCTAACTCCCTTTTTCAACATGCCCATTCAGACACCAAGCCAACTATAAGGCTAGACCCTTCTTCTTCGGGCTCTGCAAAACCTAGGCAGGTGGACCTATAGATTCTTTATATGGTACCAGTTATCAAAGCATACACTGAATCTAATATGAAGCAGATAAAACCCTTATTTCTCTTGATAACTCATAAAATAACATCAATCTACAGCAGCTAAACGTAGATCTAGGAATCTCAGGAGTTGAATGAGGGCATTCTATTATAGCTCTTCAACATGAAAAGGGGAAAGCATTTGATTATTGATGTTGATTTTTAACAAATCCTCAAACATGCAGCAATATAACAAAGGATCCTATAATTGATTAGTGCCTAATCCATTGGGCAATTCCATGAATCCAAAACATACATCTGTGACATCAGGACATATTTTGTATACCCAGACATTAGATCTATCTAATCACCTTCTGATTCAGACATCGGCGTTCATTCATATCTCATTCTCACAAAATATCCTTCTCAAGTAACCACTAACCTTGTTAGAATATATCAAGCATTTACTTGGCACTTTGTCCCAAAAGAAAAATATATTAGACATACAACCTGAAGGGGAAGCAAATGGATCTTAGCTCTTTGTTCCAAGACCACATAAGACTACAGATTATTGAGATAGGAGATGAAAACCAAAATGAAACTAATGAAATGCTTCCTCATATGTATTCACTTCCTTGAAACAATACAATCAAATGCATGAATTTAAAACATGAAACATCCTAACAAATCAGAACTATCTATATTATTTGCACTACTGCTATTCACATAAGAGAAATTTGCTGAAGAAAATGGTGCCTCAGTATTGGAAATGCATCAAGAACTGGATCCAAAATCTGGTATCACAGTCATGAGCAGATTTCTTCCAAGGAACTGGAGCCAACTGGTTTCTCAGTAACAAAAATTGGAACCCTTACAAATGAGAAGAAGAATGAAAGATATAGGAAAGAAGCAATTTCTTGGATTGAATTTGAAAATGACATCTGTCCAGCTAGAAAAACCTTCTCAATAGGTTAAAAAAACTTTGAAATCTTTTCCCTCCACTGCTGAATCAATTCTTCTATCAGTTATGGCTCCAAGAGCCTCAAAAATTTGAAACTATGATTAAACAACTTTCTGATTTGATTCTTGATCTTTACCTATGGTAAAAGTAAAGATCATTTTTTTAAAAATGACTTCAAAAAGCCAAGGAAATCTTCTAAAACTGATTTTCTTCACATACTGACTCTAAACAGTATTTAAAACTACTCTCTAACCAAATTTGATGATTTATGATGACTTCTACCCATTGCACTGAGAATGCCTCTGAAAATTGAAAATCTTTTTATAACCTGAACCAGTGAGTTGCTATGCAAAATCTGAACCCAAATCTAGAAAATTCATTTCCTTTTGGTTCCAATGGTATACTACACTGCACATTTCTGATAAAAAGTACCCCTATTGGAGCAATTTGAAAAACAAGCCCCTGGACTGAGAACAGAACATTAAAATGAAAATTTTTTAAAATTATATAGTTTGGACTATATAAAATGAGGATCAATTTTTTTAAAATGAATTCAAAAAGCCAAGGAAATCTTCTACAACTAATTTTCTTCATATACCGACTCTAAACAGTATTCAAAACTACTCTCTAACCAACTTTGATGCCTTGTGATGACTTCTACCCATTGCACTGAGAATGCCTCTAAAAATTGAAAATTTGCTTATAACCTAAACCAGTGAGTTTCTGTGAAAAATCTAATCCCAAATCTGGAAAATTCATTTCCTCCCGATTCCAACAGTATACTGCACTGCACATTTCTGATAAAAAATGCCCCTGTTAGAGCAATTTGAAAAACAAACCTGTGGACTGAGAACATAACATTAAAATGAAATTTTTAAAAAATTATATAGTTTGAACATTAATATTTAAAATGAACCTTCTCGTAGCCCTGGAGGCTTTTTAAATTTTCTTTACGTTCATACACTTGACCATCCTTTTACGTCCTTACGATCTTTAGCGTAGCACCGAAGAGCTTCAAATATTTCTTTCTGATCCTAAGGGGTCTTTAATACAGGAGAGCTTTAAAATTTTGTTTACACTCTTTCGAGTGCATGAACCCTGTAGCATCAAGGAATCTAATATTTCAACCTCTTCCTATACACAAGTGTAACAATGTAGAATGTTTAGAATCAGCTTACACCCCTATGTTGCCTTGGTCTCATGCGTTTTGGGCATCAAAATTATTATCTTTCACCCCACGGGACTCTCACACACATACAAGGCCGTGGCTTTTCAAAAGTCGTGTCCTTAGACACAATATCACATGTGTACAATTTTATTTAAACATTAAAAAACTCATCATATCCTCAATGTGGGATAAATGCTTGTTCATATCCTCCTCTCTTCTCTACGCTTTCCTTGCACAGGTTGCTTCCTTTTATTACTGGCAACTTCTTCTTTATTGCGGGGTGCTCTATTCTGCTCTCCATGCCTCCCCTATTTGAAAATGATGCTTTTATCCTACACTGGGCTTTCAGACTCAGCATGATCCTTTCATTTAGCTAAGTCTGCCACTTCCTCAAAAATGGTGTTTTTTGCCTTGCGCGATTTTCGCCAATGCCTGCGTGTTCATCTTTTCATGGCGTAGAGGCCCCTTCTATGCCTTTTAACTGCCATTCTTTTTTTTTCAAGCGTTGGTAGCTTTTTCCTTAGCATTGGGGCTCTTTAACATGCATTCTCCTTTGGTTTAAATCCTTTGCATTGCATGGAGAGATTTTCAACTGGTGACTTTGTTAATTGTAGGGTCTTCTTCCAACTTTGACTACGACTTCTCCTGCAATCTCCATTGCAACTTAAAACTATGAGTTGCCTTCTCTAAAGGGCATCTTTAAACTATGGCCTCATCCTTTGTAATTGACGGCTTGGGCCTGTTATCTTCTACATTGAGTAGGCTGCACTTTTTAAATGCATAGAGAGACTTTCTTTGTGAAACTAACTGGCTCTTGCAATCTCTAAGCGTAAATCCTACTCCTAGAAGATGTTTACTGAACCCCATTTTTTATTAATTGTTGCAATTTTCCCTGATGCCCTATAAAAATCTTCATCACTATCTTTATCTACGTCCTGCACAGAAAATTCATCCTCATTTTAATGATGCGTTGACTATTGAAAATGTCCCCCACCTTCTAAAAACCATGGGCCTCTACTTTCCAACAGCAGCTTACGTTTTTCTGTTAAAGGCGTGGATGGGTTGGAGACTTGGCTTCATCTGTTTCACATTGGCTGATTGTGATTTCTTTCTCTGACCGGGTCTTCCCATTTTCATTGTGCCCTACCTCAATAGATATTGGCATGAGCTTCATCTTCAATTCCATGCAGCTTTCTTAAAGTCTTCTTTATAAATTGAGTGGGCTTCTTTTAAAAATGTGGCTCCTCTTTAGTTCACTGTAGGCTGTATGATGTTTTTCCTCTATATATACCATGGTCTTGAGGCTACTAATTGACCTGGAAGCTTCTTCAAAACGTAGACGTCTTCTATGCTTTCCCATGCTTACTTATCACGTGAAGCTACTTCCTTTGTAGTTGTGGATGGTCCTCTTTGATGTTGTAGGCTCCCTAGTTCTTGCTGTTAAGTTCTTTCTGCATAGTGTGGGACTTCTTTCTTTGCATGGATATTATTCTTCATGTGTTGAATCATGCATTGGAAGCTACAAAACTAGTTGGCAAGTTTATTTTAGTTCTGATAGAATGATTTATATTTGAAAATTTGGACACAACATTCATACAATCTACTGGAAGGACCTTCACACCATCCACTTCCTTGGGGTTTGGAATTATCTTCATTGTAATTCAATACAATGATATTTTGATGACCTATCTTTCTTAGATATCCGCCTCACAAGATTTCCCTCTTCTGATTGGAACTCCAAATTACTTGAGAAAAGATCTTCAAATTTAGGCAAGAGCATTTGTTTCCCATCAGAGAAGCCCTTCCAACTCACACTAGGGCTCATTATATGATTAACTTTTTATTTCCCCCTTGCTTGAACATGATTGTTGAATTTTTAACTATGCTGGATGCTTTTCTTGAATGCACCTTGATTGGCTTTTCATTTTTTAAAGATTTTGATTGGCTTTAAGGACAAATTTTATTTGAGCTCCTCCTACTCTTCCAAAGCACTTATTTTATTTGATTTTATCCTTCATACAATTTGGGTAGCAATTAAACCAATTTTTATTGCTAGTCCTCACTTTTATTTCCAACCATGATTTTATAACCATACATAGATCTGCGATTGCCACAATTTTGATGCATTTAGCTGTGCCCCAAACTGGGTCCGGCTAAAAAAAAATTTTGTCCTTGGACAACTGAATCCTCAAACTAATCCATTGACCTTCTCAGATTGATTGGAATCAAAATCGAGCGTTGAAACAACATTTAAAACTCATTTTGTCACTGATTTGCAAATTATCAATTTTTTGTGCTAGGAGATATATTGACTGCCCTTAAAAATTAACCCAGAAAACTGACCAGGCCTTGAGATTGAACACACTGATTCTCTGCTCTGCACTCTAGTATCCTGCCAAATCTCGTCTCATGATGAATTCACAGTCAAAAGATATTCAATGTCAAAGTTTCCTTCTAAGAATCTCCTGCATTAAAACACGTCAAAAAACAATAAACTGGGTTTGGAATCAGCTTGGAAAACTGGGCAAATGAACACTTGGAGATTTATAATCTAGGGCATCTATTCTCTGTCATGAGGACAATATGAATCTACGATTTGGGCTCATGATGAATAACATGATGCAAATGGCAACCAGTCAAATTAGGCTACCTGGATTTTGCAAACTGGAAACAATGACAGAAAGTGATTTTTTGAAATGGAATTGACCCGAAAAAGTGTGCATATGGATTCGTCAAAGCTCAAAAACTAGCAACCTTGGAGTATCTTCGGAGGACAATATAGGGGCATAGTTAATTTGATCTCACCGATTATAGATTTCAAGACTCAACATCACAAACAGGGGTTCCAATCAATTTGCATTTTGACACCAGTTAACAAGTTATAAATTGCATTTGGAATCACATTAAAAAATTGATCAAAAGGATTCGTCAAGACTTAAAAATTGAAACATAGGAAGTGTTTGACGTCTAAAATGCAATGCAAAAGGAATTTTAGCATTTTAGTCAATTGGTCATAAGTTATAGCTTGTCAAACAGGGCTTCCCAGAATTATGTGCAATGTGCATTAGCATGACAAATTTAAATGACCAACTTTGAGGGATTCAAAACCTAGTCAAACGGACTCAAAATGACTTGAAATCTAAAACATAGGTTCTCAGGTATGGACACTAGACATTCCCAAAGTGGCGAATCATGACACAATTCTGGGTGCGAGATATTCAGGTGCAAACCTAAAAATCCTATCGTTGTTTGACACTAAGAGTAAAATGCAGATTTGACAAATGCTCAAGACATGACTTTACAAAATGACTTGGAATGACGATTTAACTTCATGGAATGCTTAGACAGGCTAAATGAAAGGTTTTAGAAGCATTAAACACCTCTTAGGGCTTCATTGGTACAACTGGGTATAACCAAGTACAAAAGCATTTACGGGGCTTGATTTGACTCAAAATTTGAAATGGGCCTAAAAATGAAGCCTGTAATTTTTCATCCCAACACATGGAATCATAAATCACAAAATCACCACAGTCCTATACAAGAAACTTGAAAAATACCAAAAGATAATCCACAATAAGAGCATCAAATCTCCATGAGCAAAAGAAAAGCATCCATTGATAATCATGACCACAATAGTTCTCTATTGGCAATTGAAGGTATTACTGATAATCACAATATCCATTGGTTCTCAACAAGCAACCAAAAAGGCATATCAAGCAAATAATACTGATCGAATACTCCAAAAAGGTCGAGTCAAAATATGTCACAACATGACATCGTCAAGATCAGATAAACACTTCAGTCCCATCACGGTGACTAGAAACTAATTCAAATACAACTAATTGATAACTCATAAATGGTTACATATATCATAGCTTACATAAGAAGACGTGAAACATTATCAATCAATAACCACACACACCATAGAGCATGCCATCTCATAACCATGGTTAGGTTTAGAAAAGATAAGGATCAAAGGCATCATCATGACATCACAATCATAATCCTCGAGCCTCTCGTAGACATCCTATAACTGGTCAACAATCTAGTCAACCCAAAAAAACCCCAAAACAGATAGCATAGAGAAAACAAAAAATGTAAGCACTTGTTTTGGTTCATTAAAATCACATGATTGAATTAAGTGTGGGGTTTTAGTTCTCGTTTAGTTTTAGACATCAAGTGAAGGAACATTGTTTGTCTTCCTTATAACTAACCCATGTATTAGTTCAATGGATTAAAGATTATACCCCCGCTTAACTCATTTAATCAATTTCTAAAGTGCCCAAAGAATAAATACATATTTGGACAATATCCCCATCGAGTTCCATGACTACAATTTATCCTCATAACAATCTATCCTTCACAATTGGATTCAATTAAAAAATTACATTAAATTTATATTAATGATCCTACAATTAAATTTTATGAGAAAAAACTACATTATTAATTGATATCTATCATTAACAAATTAATTAAAAATTATTAACATATAATAATTAATATTTAAAAATTGTTAATATATAATAATTGAGAATTATTATTATATATATAACAATTTACAATTAATAATTAAAATTTGCTAATGTTTAATAACAAATATAAAATAACAAAACAAAACATTCTAATATAACCCTACCTGCGCATACGTAGGGCCATGCACTGATGGCTACTGTTGTAGTCGGCCTTGCCACTGCAGTCGTAGGTACGAATGTGTTAGTAGATCGTAGGCTGGCATTTTATATATAAAAGGGCTAGGGTGGGGTGAAACCGCCACCCCCCCATTAAATTTTATTTTTTAAATTTCTTTTTATAAACATTTTTAGAATTTATGTATATATGTACATTTAAATAAAATGTTTTCTCCACTCCAACATTTTTATATAATAATTATTTTTTTAATAAATTTTTTATTTATATATACGTTTTTGGATTTGTAAATGTGTATATTTTTTAAAATTACTTTCAATAATGCTTGCAAATATACACAATTTTTTTAAACGAAAAGGGCTTTTCCAATTTTGTAAAATAAGAATTCCCTACAATGATCTTTCTTTAGATTTACCTATTTAATCCATCTAATAGGTTTGTCTATAAGAATTTAAACCCTAATCCCATATATTCCTCAGATCTATGCATGTGGGGATTTCTCATATAGGAATTTAAATATCCAAGACAAGAATGCATACAACCAAGATATTCAGCACATGAAATCCTCAGAAAGCATTCAGAAAACACGAAGACAACAACAATTGGAAGAAGTGAAAATAACATGGGCAGAATCACAAGTGTCTACCTGGACACTGATGCTAATTCACTTCTCAGAATCTATAGAGCAAGCTCCTTCCTTCTCCAACATTCGCGGATCCACTACCACATGCTCCTCGAGCTTCTAGGAGTGCCTAAATATAAGGACCTCTCAGGAAGCACCTAGAATGTCTCTAGAATCAACCAGAAGATAAGATAAGTATTGACAACTAAGCACGAGCCAATTCCAACCTTCTAGATGAGTCACAAGGTTGTAGACACCATGTGCTTAATTTTTGTGCTAACCCCTGTGTTGTAGACACACATGCATTCAAGGGGGTGCACTTACTCCTAGGTAGACTTATGAATTTTATTTTAATTCTTTTATTATTATTATTATTATTATTATTTATTTATTATTTTTTATTATTCTTAATTTAATTTTCTTTTATTTAATTCTTTTACTCAATTAATTTCCCATTTAATTAATTAAAAACAAGATATCGAAATATCATAATATTATATCAATTTTCCCCAAAATAATTAAATTATTAATTAAATATTTTAATTAAATCTTTTAATTTTAGACTTAATTAATAGAAAATTCACCAAAGACCTCCAAAATAAAATATGAAAACCCATCATAGAACAATCCATACAAAATCAGTCTAAGGGGTTAAAATCATGAATTACATCATCCAACGCATTTGGAAGGTAAAACATCTCATATACTTGTCCTACCTTTCTAGGACAAATTGTTTAAGGGTTTAGGATTTGGACTTGAGAATTTATCTCCCCTCTCTTACCATTGAGATAGTGCGACAGGGTACGCTCATCCTGGCAATTTAGAGAAGTCGATACCTGGTACTTGCAACTTGCATAAAATCCATGCATGTACATATATATATATATATATATACACACATACACATACACATACACATACACATACACATATATATATACATATACATATATAATATATACATATACATATATATATATACATATACATACATATATATATGTATACATATTTATATATATGTATATATATATATATACATATATATATATACATATATATATATATATACATATATATATATATACATATATATATATACATATATATATGTATGTATATGTATATGTATATATATATATATATATATGTATATATATATATATGTATATATATATATGTATATATATATATGTATATATATATATATATATACATATATCAATCATGTAGATCTCAACTAGCAGTTGACTATGATTCCTTTCTTTAACCACATCAAAAATGTCATACATAAAGAGAATAAACACGCACACCATACACATGCAAGTATGGCGTAAGTATCCATAAAAAAATACATGTGATAATAAATCATCTAACTAATCATCATCAATAACTAGAAATAATGTAATAACCATCATGCATACATGATATGTAGAGTCTAAGTAATCTCATTATACATCAACTGAATCTGTAACAAAATACATGATAGTCTCAAGACAATGCTACTAACCATCAACATAAAACTAGCCTAACAAAGTTCGGCAATGATAGCAACAATGTATCCAGAAAAATGTAAATAAGGGCAAGCACTACATCCACCCCCCCAGGATTAGCTTACTCCTTGAAGCCTACAAACAAGTAGGGATATAAATCCTGTAATCTAGTTGCATCCTCCCATGTAGCTAAAGAGTCATTAGTAGGGTCCCATTGGACCCTTACCTGCTCTATGGTTCGACCCCTAAGGGTCAACTCCCGCTGCTCCAGAATACGAACTGGCTCCAAAGCCAACTATCCGTCCTCTACCTACAATGCATTCCAATCAAGAACATGTACAACATCAGGGATATACTATCTAAGTATTGAAACATGGAAAACATCATGAATGCGAGCTAGGTTGGGTGTTAAAGCAAGGCGATAAGCAACTGGGCCAATCCTCTCAAGAATCTCAAATGGTCCCACAAAGCAAGGTGCTAGCTTCGAACCCTTTTCGTATCGGATCAAACTCTTATGTAGACACACTCTCAAGAAAACTTTGTCTCCCACAGAAAACTACTTATCTATCCTATGGGTATGTGCAAGATCATGGTGTACCAAACTATGGCCTTAAGTGGCAGTGAAAAACTAGCAAATCAGGGTTATGTCAACTTGACACATAATTTTAAAGTGGTTCTGGACTTTATATCAAATAGTTGTAAGAAAATAATCTGTAGGAAATTGAATCTAGTTTCTAAACTACAAGGCCTTATTTGGAGAAAAAATTATTTGATTGGTCAAAAGTTTGGATTTTAATGCAGTGCTACAAAAATTTCAGGGCAAAAATAAAAAGTAGGTGTATGTCTAACCACCTTAATCATAATCAAATGATAATATTTTTAAATATAATTTTAGATCTAAAAGGTAGACTCATGCCTGGATGTGACGTATATTTTGGCAATTTTTATTCCAAATAAATAATTAATTATGAATTTTCTACTATACTATTTTCAAAATTAAAAAACTCTCGTCTCTAACCACCTTAACTAGTTCAAAAAAAATCAAAATTAAGTTTTTCTTTTTTTCTTCTTATACTAGTCAAAGCATAGAATGTGACGCATCTTTTGGATTTCACAAATCTTATACGGTTTGAATGTTATAGCTATTTTTCAACCAATATGTCAATCGGCACTTTGTAGCTAACTCCATTAGAAAATAAGTCATAATTACTTACTGAACTCGTAATTTGACAAAACTTACATTTATGAAAAGCTAAGAATATTCTTAAGAAACCCTTTTCATTACATCAAATTTTGGTTAAAAAAAAGTCGTCAGCTACATGCTTGAAGTAAAAAACACATAAGAACATGCCAAAAACACATTTTTAGGATGTTTTAAAGATGACCATTTAAGGTTGGTATTGAAAGATATAGTAGAAATTATAAAGGTATTAATTGTTTTCATTTAGTATTAGGATGGGTGGGAAAAAGTGGGAATAGATTTTGAAATTCTTTGAGGCATTTCAGAACTACATATTTTTTCAGATCGCCACTTTTTGGCACACCATGATCCTGCACATACCCCTATGTGTATCAGCATACTTTTTCTACCTATCCTGTGCCATAGTCAAGTGCTCACAAATATGCACTACCTATTGCTCCATATCATAAAGCATCTTAGGACCCAATAGGATGCATTCCTCAAGATTGTCCCAACTCAAAGGTGTGTGACAAGGATGTCCATATAAAGCTTGCAATGGTGTCATGCCAATAGAACTGTGATACCCATTGTTGTAAGCAAACTCCACTAAGTAAAGATAGTCATCCCAATGTGTCTTCCTATCCATCACATACATCCTTAACATATCTTCCAGAACTTGATTCACCCTCTCTATCTAACCATCTATCTTTGGGTTATATGCCGAACTAAAATTCAATTTTGCTCCAAGCTCATGCTGCAACGATGTCCAAAATGTGGATGTGAATACATGATCCCTATCTAAAATGATCTTTCGGGCACTACCATGTATTTTCATGATGTCATGCATGAAGACATTAGCTAAAAAAGCTGCCCTATAGGAAGACGTGATTAGAGAAAAATGTGCCACCTTAGTCAACCGATCAACGGTGACCATGATAGCATTATGACAATGGGAAGTCATAGGTAACCCTACTATGAAGTCCATAGAGATGATGTCCCACTTCCATGAAGGAATGAGATTTGGTTGCAAGAGTCCTACAAGATGTTGGTGTTCTACCTTGACTCTCTAACACTCAAGACACCTAGCCACATAATCAGCAATGTCATGCTTCATCCTGGACCAATAGAATAAACATTGCAAATTAACATGCATCTTCTTGACAACTGGATGTGTCAAGTAAAGTGTATGATGGGCTTCTGCTAAAATTAGGGTGCGAAGCTCATCCAATAATGGCACGTAAATCCTTCTTGAATGTCTCAAAAGACCATCTAACTCTAGGACATAGCTTGAAAACTTACCCTCCAAAGGTCTTCCTGAATCTATTTCTCTGCACACCTTTTGGTACCAAGAATCTATAGGAAGTGCCTGAAGAATTTGACTCCTCAAATATACATTGAGAGTCATAGACGATATCACATGTCTCCTGTGACTCAAAGCATCTACCACCATATTCTCCTTTCCATGAATGTACTTTACCTCAAAGTCATACTCACATAGAAATTTCATCCATCACCTCTAGCAAGCATTCAAATTAGGCTGAGTGAAAATGTACTAAAGACTGCGATGATCACTATGTAGTTCGAATATGTACCCCAACAAGAAATGTCTCCACCTTGTCAAAGCATGAACTACTGCTGCTAACTCTAGGTCATGTGTAGGATAATTTAGCTTGTGATCCTTGATCTTGCCTGATTCATATGCAATCACCTGTCCATTCTATATCAAAATTGCTCCAATCCCTTCAAGGAAAGCATCTGTACATACCATGAAATCAATTTCTGGATTAGGTACTTCTAAGATTGGTGCACTGGTCAAAAGCTCTTTGAGCTTCAAATATGCTTCCTCACATTTCTCCATCCATATGAACTTCTTTCCTTTCCTCTAAAGGGAAGTGATAGAATGCACTATTCTGGAGAAGTTTTAGACAAATTTGTGATAATAACTAGCTAGACCAATGAAACTACAAATCTCGGACACATTAGTAGGTGTAGGCCAATCTACTATTGCCTAGATCTTTCCAAGGTCTACAGAAATACCACCACCTGATATGACATGCCCTAAATAATGAATCTTTGATTTGAAGAATTCACACTTAGCTACATTGGCATAAAGATGATTGTCTCTCAAGCACCACAAAACCAATCACTAGTGTTCCTCATGCTCCTTTTCAGACTTAGACTATATCAATATATCATCAAGGAACACAAGTAAAAACTTGTCAAGATAAGATCAAAACACCTCATTCATCAAGCTCATGAAAATTGATGGAGCATTTTTCAGCCCAAAAGGTACCACTATGAACTCATAGTGCCCATAGCGAGTTTGGAAGGTGGTCTTGTGAATGTTAGCTTCCTTAATGCGAAGCTGGTGGTATCTTGACTTAAGGTCAATCTTGCAAAATACTATAGCTCCCTTGATCTGATCAGATAAGTCATTGATCCTTGGTAGAGGATACCTATTCTTTATTGTCACCTTATTTAGCTGTCTGTAATCAATACAAAGATGCGAAGAATGCTCCTTATGGTGACACACTAGGTAGAATGCTCCCTTTGGCCAAAAGTTCCTATAGCTGAAGACACAACTCACCCAATTCATGTGTAGTCATACGATAAGGAGTTTTAGAGATAGGCTCTGTCCCTAAAATGGGGTCAATGCTAAAATTGATGTCCCTTTTTGGGGGCATGCTCGAGATTTCACTTGGAAAAACATCTGCGTACTCCTGTAAAATCGAGTGATCTAAAGTCTTCCTCATAGGATCTTCCTCATCAAACTCATTCACCGAAACAACAAATATCTGACACCCCTTATGGAAACTCTACTTCAATTGCATAGCAGAAATCATCTATAGAGATATAGGCCTCAGTATCCCAAAAATCTTCACATCATTCCCTTGGTCATCCTAACACATAATAATCTTCTTCCTGCAGTCTATACTAGCTCTATGAGAGCCAAGCCAGTCCATAACTAAAACCACATTGTAGGAACCAAGAGGTATAACCCAAAGGTCAAGTGCAGTATCAAATCCTCCTATGCTAAGCCCACATTTATGAACTACAAAATCTGTGGAGACTTTAATGCATGAGGCTAGATCCACTTGCCAACCATGATCTTGCTTCATCACATCTAGCTTACACTTAGCAACTAAAGATGGAGAAATAAAAGAATCTGTAGCACCTAAATCAAACAACACTGAAAGAGGTGTACCTCGAATGGCTCTTGTGGTTTCAACCACTGTTCCTCGATGGTCTACCTAATGGTGATCTACTGCTATAAATGCTCTATGGGCTCTACCTACATCTCCAACTATAAGCTCTGATGTTGTTGACCTAGGACCTAAATACTGAGGTGCTCACTATGGATAGTGAGCTACAAAATGTCCAACCTGCCCACATGTAAAACATCTTGTACTTCTGCCAGATCCTCTCCCTATAGGTGGTGCATTTGACTACTAGCGACTATCCCCACTAAAAAAATACTGACTACTCTGAGCGAGCTGATTGCGGATTCTATTTATTGCATCAACCATTGTAGTTATTCTTGGAATTAGAACCTCTGCTAGTACCTTGAGCCTAAGGGTACAATCCCTTCTACTATTGTATCTACTAAGACTGCTGCTGATACTATTTCCCCTTAGAAGAAGGAGGCTTCCTATTTCCACTTGAGTAGTGGTTTCCCTTAGATCTTGATACTATAGGCACTCTCACAAAACCTCCCTAACCAAGGTTGACACTTTGTTCTACAAGGATGGCTCATCATACCACATCCTTGAGGGTTTTAGGCTCAAATACCTTGACACCCCCAATTATACAATTTTTCAAACCTCTAATGAAGTGCTGAGTCAACTGAGATGAGTTGTCACTGAATCTCGAAAAGGACATGAGCTCATAGAATTTGTGTTCATACTCTATTATAGTCATAGAATACTACCTGAGGTTATGGAACTCATCTGCTCTTTGTTGCTTCCATTCCTTTGGTAGGAATCGCTCGCGAAAACTTTCTAAGAATAGCTCCCAAGTGACATTGTTCATATCTATGCCCAACTTCTTTTCCTCAATTGTCCACCAAGTGGCCCCAAAATTCTCTAAATTGGTAATGGCAAATCTTGCTTTAACATTACTATCAAAGTCTTGCATGGAAAAAATCTTGTCAAGGGCAATAAGCCATTGTTCGACCACATATCTAGAACCTTGCCCATTAAAGGGCTTGACCTTGGATCTTGAAAGGTACTTCATCTGAGTAGATAGAATGGATCTCTTTCAATCCCTCTGAGGGCTCCTAGACCTCGATCTATGCTCATGTTCTAATTGATGTGCTCTATGTTGATCATTAACAGGAGGTAGATGATCAAGAATGGTCTGCATCATCTATCTCAAATTAACCTCCTCAGACTTAGCTTGGTCCCCTCTAAGGTTCTTTTCTTGTTGCTCACTAACGTGCTCTCCCCTGCTCTCTTCCTGAGTAGGCCCTCTATAGACAGACTCATCGACACTGATAGCTCTGCCATGTCCACAGCCTCTTCCATGGCCTCTACCATGGCCTCTAATAGAAGACCTTGTCCCAGATACCATCCTACAACAATATCAAAGATAAAAAATACTATTACAACCATAATGCATGCTACTATATAGCATAACAAGGCACATGTTTTGAAAATAAACTAGTTTCAATTTCAATTTTGCCTATGTTTAGATTTAAGTAGAATTTTCAATTTTGAAAGCTAAGTGTTGCAATGTGAAACATATGCAAGTAACAGTTTTGACTTCTGTTTTAGTTCACTTAGTTTCAAGTTTCAATTTAAAAGAGATACACATGATAGTTCAAAGTCCTTGTTTTATTTCATAATACCCAGAGCTCCCAATGTTTAAACTCGGGCTCTGATACCAAATGTAACGCCCCACCAAGGGATCCAGAAGAATTAACCTAAAGTTTCAATAAGTTTGGTAGCATTATTGTTTTTTGAAACATGAAAGTTAAACCATACACATAGTAATGGAAGCAATAACAACATTCAACTAAAAGTATACATAAACATACATAACATGTTATATTCCTTAAGGATCCCTTAACGTTGAATCACCATTAAATTAACTAATATTAATTCCATCTAATACCACCTCCATATGAAATAATAATGAAAAGTCCAACATTCTTAAACAATATACTATTGTTCCAAATGTCCCTTAATAAATTACATTTTCGAATGCATAAGAAATCTAATCATGCAAAACAAAGCATAAGATAAGTAAATAAGAACATCTAGCATATGCTAATCATCAATGTAAGGATATGTGTCCATCATCATAATCCAAGAATAGAATCAAGATAGATGCCAACAAAGAATGCATCAACAACAGTGTCTCAAATGGATCCCAAATGGTAAGAGTGAAAAGCACTACCACCTAACCGCGTGGAACCTAAATGGTCCACTCCCACCACACTGAAGAGATAATCTCAAGTCCCAAACAGGTTATCAAATCATATAACACAAATACTCTCTTAGTCCAGGAATCCTAAAAGTATACTAACTCAAAAGTTCCAACACAAACCGACATCTAATCCCAGAGGCACAACAAAGACATGTAGGAAACCTACTATGTAAGTGGGAAAGTGTCAATGAATGGATCACGCTAGAGTTACCGTAGTAGTCTCTCTATAGACCCCGGCCACCTAGTGATCCCTATGCGGCCACTAGTATCCTCTCATACTAATGAAGCATACTACAGAATGTAAGGTCACAAACAAGCGTTCTCTTTACTCCCATCCTAGTTTGTACTAGCACTTGAGGCATGGGTGAGAACAAACAATTATCTTATGAGGTTCATTTAAGTTAGTATTAGGTGTAATTTTTTCACTTATTAAATAACTTACAATGAGTTACCCTAGCAGCCACCCCCATTGAACGCCACTTCCTGACACTACAAGTAGATAACCTACCCTAGGCTCATGGAATCATAAATCACAAAATCACCATAGTCCTATGCAAGTGACTCGAAAAATACCAAAAGATAATCCACAATAAGAGCATCAAATCTCCATGAGTAAAAGAAAAGCATCCATTGATAATCATGACCACAACAGTTCTCTATTGGCAACTGAAGGTATCAATGATAATCACGATATCCATTGGTTCTCAACAAGCAACCAAAAAGGCATATCAAGCAAATAATATTAATTGAAGACTCAAAAAAGGTTGAGTCAAAACATGTCACAACATGACATCATCAAGATCAAATAAACACTTTAGTCCCATCACGGTGACTAGAAAGTAATCCAAATACAGCTGATCGATAACTCATAAATGGATACATATATCATAGCTTACACAAGAAGACTGGAAACATTATCAATCAGTAACCATTTTTCCTTGATTAATATAGGTACACTTGTGATACTTGTGCTGTAATTGTGCTTGTAATAAAAATACTTAAGTCACAAATCTATCTACCCCTTGTTAAATATCATAGCCAAATACTACATGAACAACTAGATTTTTTGAATATGCATGGTATTAATTGTTTAAGTAAAACTTAACATTATATTAAGAACGAATCAGGGATTCTTAAAAAAATCTGGCATATATAGTCTTAGTCTTGATGTTTTAAAAACATGCTTCCAACAATTTTGTGTTACAAAGTTATCATGAAGAAAATTACAACAATTTTGTGTTACAAAGTTATCATGAAGAAAATTACAGCAACTTATTTATAGCATGGTTTCAATAGAAACCTCTTAGCCAAATAAGCTTAAACATAAATTTTTAAAGAGTAAGGAATAATTGAGTGTGGCATGAGCTGAGTGCTCAAGGATTCTGGAGTTGAGGATTCAAGCAATGAAGATGGAGATGGGGAATCAAAAGAGGATGATAAAGATGGGGAAAGGGTTTCTTAGAGCTTGCTGTCCTTGGGTCAACAATTTCTGTCATGAAGCCCAACTGGCACATCCATGTAATGTGCCATGCCCTACTTCCTACTCGAAATCTTAGAGAACGAGGCCTTGAGACGATCTTAAGGTTTCCAAGCTTTGTGTATGAGAAAATTTAATTAATCTTCGCTACATTCTATCAGATTTAATGAAATCTAACAAAACTTTTGCAGACCTATTCCCTTTTTCTAAATGGAAATTCGCCAAATTCTATCACATTTATTGAAATCTAACAAAACTTTTGCAGACCCATTCCCATTTTCTAAATGGAAATCATGGAATATTTTTTTATTTGGCAGTCTTTTAAATTCATACTGAAACTATTTTAAAGAGGAAAAAAATGGAAAAAGCAAATCTTGCATTGCCCAACCATAATTCCTTGTTCCAACCTCTTTTGGAACTGTCGGCTTATACACTTCATGGAAACTACTCTCCACATTGACAAACACCTCTTCTTCCATTATCCAGCGGAATGAAATTGCTCTCTTTGCCTTCAATAATTTGATTGTGCATAAATTTCTGATTAGCCACCAGTACTCTCCGTAGGGCGCAATCATCATATTTTTGCTCTCATAGGCCATCTAATTGATGGCCGTTGAAGGTGGCATATCTACAAAGATAACATCGTGGCTTACTTTGTACCCATTTTCCCAAATCATATGAATTATGCATTAGTGTACATCGGCATTCAACTCAGGAAATTCTTAACAGAAAGATTGCTTCGTATGTTGCAAATGGGATGGAACATCTATTAGTCCACAGAGACCATCATGATTTGAGCGATGATTCTGACCATGGTCTGCAGACTACAGGACGACGTGCACTTCACCATCATCATGGGGGCCAAATTTTACTGGATTCGAATCCCAAACTGAAATCTAAACAATGGTGTTTCTGCCATATTTGTTGACTGCCTGCGGCTACCCCAAATTTTGGAATTCTCCCCATGGTAATGTTGTCCAATTGTTGGATTTTGTATGAATGATGGAGAATGTGAAGGACCACGAATTGGAGATCCAAATAATCCAAAACTAAAACTATTATTGTTAACCATACCTCTCCTAATATCTGCAGACACGTGCGATACATTTGGTGAGGAAGGACATATATAGTGAGTTTGAGGGTGTTGATAGCAGCGGTCAGAGATCTCAGTGTTTGTGCCCAAGAGGGATTGAGGACACTTGCTTTCTATTAGCTCTGCAAATCCCTTTACACATGTCCCTGCCATTTTCGCCAAATAAACCGCCACTTTCACCAAACATACCGACACTTGGAATTTCTCGTGAGGTGTCGTGTATAAATTAACTTTCCTGCCAAATCTCGTGTGGTATCTCTGCCAGTGTCTGCTAATGACTGTGTGGACAAAGTATGTATGTACCAGCTTGATGTGGGATTAATCATATCCCAATTCTGCATCTGAGGTGTGGAAGAATAGCCCGCAATCAATGCATTCCACTCTTTTACTATTGCTGCAATCTACAATAATACATCATCAGTCATCATTCTCTAACATGCCAAAGCTTCTGAATCCAGTCTTGAGTTCCTGGCTCTCATCGGCCTTGTTGAGCTCTATAATCCCGACACTTCTTAGATCTTCAGTTGCTAGACATCTAGAATATTCTTGCGATTTATTTTTGCAAGATAAGGGTCCTCTGATTTGATCTTCCCAGTATTCTTTTCTTCATGAAAGATAATTTCTTCAAAAAAAACTCCCACTCTTTTTCAAAGTTATCTTTATCAATATTCGTTAAGCCACACAAAATCTCTAACTAATAGGACATATATAAAAAATTGTCTATTAATATCAAATTTTCTTCCTTCAACCTCATATATCTTTCTTCTTGATACTCATTTGTTTTCTAAACATCAACTTCATCAACTTCATACTCTCTTTCTGCAACATCTTCATCTTCAGCCTCAACTTCATCCTCACTTGCCTCATCCTCCTCCTCTTTGGTGAATTCAAAAATTTCAATAAATTCTTTAATGATAAAATCAGCATTATCATCTTCTTCCTCCATCTCTGCTTAATCTCACTAGGCTTTGATAGGAATTGTAAGTAATAAAAAAGAATAGAGAAATGAAATAAAAAGAAAAATGAAGATAAAACACAAGGTTCACTACAACTATGGCTATGTCCACACTCAAGACGAGAATTACTATTATACTTAACAATATTAGAATACCCAATACATAATGCGAAGTCATTTATAGAAATCTCAAGACATACAAAGAGACAAGAGGGAGAAGCAAGAGTAATGACCATTGGACTTCATATCCCAACAAGAAGTTAGCGATGAATACCAAGTGATGTCTCTGTCTAACTACTAATTCAAATGAGTTACAACACAAAGAGACATAAATACAAATGAGGATCAGGATGACTTTACAATTGAAATAGAAGTCTATGTTAGTCAACAACAACAAACCATCCCATAAGATATGAGGTGATACTTATACTCCTAACCAATAGAGGGTTAAAAGAACCATAAACTTAAATGACAAAAAATTGTAGTGCAAAGAAACAATTAAAATAAATACCTCTACAAGAAGAAGACCCAAGGAAGAAAACTATTGGAACGAAAAAAGATTTATGCAGATTGATGTAATGAAAAAGATATTAAAACTACTATGATAATTCTTCCATAGGAGACACTACAAAGATATTGTTGCATTGCAACTAAAATAAATTTTTTTTGTAAATAGGTAGCAATAATAATTAATAATTAACAATCAAGAAATACATTATAGATTATGATGGAATTCTCACCACCAAATTAAGACCCCCAAATCCAAGTATAACTTAAAAGACATTAACTACAACTTGAGAGAATAAGAACAAATAATCATCCTATAAAAGAAATTTCTCTATTTGTAAAGAGAAAGGTGTATGCTTTATTATTTGAATTGTTACCAGATGCTTTTCCATTTGGAATATAGATAGTTGCATTTTTTAGCTATGAAAATCTTTGGTCAGAGAGACAATTTCAATGAGGATGGGACCCACAACATGATGAACTAATATAAATGTTCCTTGTAAGAGATATGACTTGTTATGAGCCAATTACATACAATAAATTCATATGAGTCTTTTTTATGAGACTTTGAATCTTTGTTAGAAGATTGCAACCCTTTCAAGAGATTAGAATAAAATGATTGAACCCACTATCCAAACTGGGTGAGAACTATTCATAAAATAAATCTCTCAGATTACATATCCCAAGTGTGAACTCATCAACCCAAAAAATTATTATCCAATACTAATCTTCAAAGTTCTCAAACAAATATTTAACACATCCTCTACTCTTCTCCAATCAATCCTAAATATCTAAAACACACATCTATACAATCTTACAATACATGATACTCACAATTATAACCCAATGAAACATCTTTCCTTAATATCTTGTCCTAATAGTGAATGGATTTGACCTTGTGGCTTACCAATTACCAAAGAATGATCTCCAACATAGTCCACCTTGCAAACATCATCACTAATATGTCCTCAACCTATATCTATCCTCTTTCAAATGAACTCTATTTTTCTCATAAGATACAATTGAAATAACAATAAACTTTTCCATGCACATGGTCTACTATCAATGTTCAAAAATAAATCTATAACTCATACAATACCTCAAGTTCTATCTCATGAACATAGATGTAGTCCCTAGACATATTCTTGAACATATAGCCAATCATGCATACCTTGAGTCCTTATATGGAATTCTTTTCAATAAATCTAACCTCCATGATGTACATAAATATTGTCTATCATGATCCCAAACATGTATATGTTGACATCAATAACAAACCTATAATGAATACAACCAATCCAAGTATCAAAAATATTCTCCTTAATCCATTCGTGCTAACACAAGGAGAGGTAGAGGAAAGGGATAATTGTAATGATTAATATTATAGAAATGAGGTCAAAAATCAAGAGCATATTGAAGACAAAACATATGACCAACTCACTATCAATCTAGATATGTGGAAATAGTGAATACTACTTGTACCTCCCCTTTTTTTAGGGAAAATAAGTAGAGAAAAATAAACCCAATACCCAAAAGAAGGAGATTCTCAACAAGGATTTCTTAATGAACTATAGTTGGTCCTTCTAAAACATTCACCATATTGAAAAATGTTATACTTGAGGCTATGACTATTGATCAATTCAACTATGCAATTAGGGTATGTGCAGGATCATGGTGTACCAAACTATGGCCTTAAGTGGCAATGAAAAATTAGCAAATTAGGGTTATGTCAACTTGACACATAATTTTAAAGTGGTTATGGACTTTATATCAAAAAGTTGTAAGAAAATAATCTGTAAGAAATTGAATGAAGTTTCTAAACTACTAGGCCTGATTAGGGGGAAAAAATAATTGATTGTTCAAAAGTTTGGATTTTAATGCAGTACTACAAAAATTTCAGAGCAAAAATAAAAAGTAGGTGTCTATCTGACCACCTTAATCAAAATCAAATGATAATATTTTTTAATATAATTATAGATATAAAAATTAGACTCATACTTGAATGTGATGCATATTTTTTGGTATTTTTATTCCAAATAAATAATTAAATATGAACTTTCTACCTAAACCTTTTCAGGAAAAAAAACTCCCATGTCTAACCACCTTAACTAATAGAAAATTTTATCTAATTTAATTGTTTTTATTTTTTTCTTATACTAGGGGAAGCATAGAATGTGACGCAACTTTTAGATTCAAAAAATGTTATATCGTTCGAAAGTTATAGCCATTTTTCAATCAGTATGTCAATTAGCACTTTATAATAATCTTCATTGAAAATTAACTAATAAATATTTACCTAACTTAGAATTTGAGAGAAATTATATCGATGAAATCTTCAGAGTGATATTAAAAAACCCTTTTTGTTTCATTGAATTTTGATCAAAATAACATTGTTAGATGGCTACCCGAAGTCTGAGTGTCATTGAAACCCTCCTAAAACACATTTTTTGGGTTGACTGGGTAGGCTTGGTAAATACCAAGCCTAATCGGATATCCAATTTGAAATCAGATATCCGATATGGCTTGGTAAGTTCCAACCTATTTTTGGAGGGAAATTTCAAAAGGGAAATAAACTTAAGATAATAACTTTAGAAAATTTTAGAAGAAAATATATTTCGTGAATGTGTGAACAATAATATTATAATAATTATTATATTATAGTAATACATATGATTATTATAATTAACCATAATATAGTTCTAAATATAATATAGTGATATATATGATATATGTTATTATTATTAAATATATATAATAGTATTATATAACAAAATTATTCTATCTATTAATATATATTCTAATTATTGTTATTAAATCTATAATATAGTAACATAAATGATTATTATTGTTATACATTCTAATAATATATTATTATTCTATTAAAATATACAATATTATATAATTATTAAATATAATATTGTCCCTTCGACCCATATGAAGGATTCTAATTAGTCCCTGGGGGTCCTAGGACCCTGAGGGACACATGTCATCATGTAATAGGTCAAAGGGGGTCATACATCAACCTATGCCCCCTTCGACCCATATGAAGGATTCTCATATATCTCTAGGGGTCCTAGGACCCCAAGGGACATATGTCATAATGTAATGGGTCGAAAGGGGTCATAGGTCACCCTATGACCCCTTCGACTCGTAGGAAGCATTCTAATATGTCCCTAAGGGTCCTAGGACCCCTAGGAACATATCTCGTCATGCAATAGATCGAAGGGGGTCATAGGTCACCCAATGACCCCCTTCAATCCATATGAAGAATTCTAACATGTAGGGCTCCTAGGATGCCTAAGGACATATGTCATCATTTAATAAGTTGAATTAGGACATAGGTCAACCTATGACCCCCTTCGACCCATCTGAAGGATTTGAATATATCCGTAGGGGTCTTAGGACCCCTAGAGACATATGTCATCATATAATGGGTCAAAGAGGGTCATCGATAACACCATGACACCCTTCGACCCATATGAATGATTCTAACATGTCCCTTAGGGTCCTAGAACCCCTAGGGACATATGTCATCATGTAATGCATCGAAGGGGGTCATCGGTCACCCCATGATCCCCTTCAACACATATGAAGGATTCTAACATGTCCCTAGAGTTCCAAGGACCCCTAGGGACATATGTCATCATTTAATGGGTCGAAGTAGGTTATTGGTCAACCTATGACCCCCGTCAACCCATTCGAAGAATTTTAACATATCTTGTCATGTAATGGGTTGAAGGGGGTCATAGGTCAACCTATGACTCCCTTCAACACATAAGAAGGATTCTAATATGTCTCTAGGGGTGCTAGGACCCCTAGGGACATATGTCATCATGTATTGGGATGAAGGGGGTCATAGGTCAACCTTTGACTCCCTTCGACCCATATGAATCATTCTAATATGTTCCTAGGGGTCCTAGGACCCCTAGGAGAATATGTCATCATGTAATGGGTTGAAGGGGGTCATCAGTCACCCTATGACTCCTTTTGACCCATAAAAAGCATTCTAGTATGTCCATATAGGTCTTAGGACCCCTTGGGAGATATGTCATCATGTAATCGATTGAAGTTCAACCTATGACCCCCTTCAACCCATAGGAAGCATTCTAACATTTCCCTAGGGGTTCTAAGAACCTTAGGGACATATGTCATCATGTAATGGGTCAAAGGGTGTCATAAGTCAACCGATGACCCCCTTCGACACATAGAAACTATTCTAATATGTCCCTAGGGGTCATTTGACCCCTAGGGACATATGTCATTATGTGATGGGTTAGTGGGGGTCATCGCTCACCCCATGACCCTCTTCGACTCATATGAAGGATTCTAACATGTCCATAGGGGTCTTAAAACTCCTAGCGACATATGTCATCATGTAATTGGTCAAAGTGACCAATACGAAGGATTCTAATATGTCCTTAGGGGTCCTAGGACCCCTTGGGACATATGTCATCATGTAATGGGTAGAAGTGGGTCATAGGTCAACCTATGACTCCCTTCGACTCAGACAAAGAATTCTAATATGTCCCTAGGGGTCTTAGGATCCCTAGGAACATTTGTCATCATGTAATGGGTTGAAGCGACCTATGACCCCCTTCGACCCATAGGAAGCATTCTAATATGTCCCTAGTGGTTCTAGGACCCCTAAGGAAATATGTCATCATTTAATGAGTTGAAGGGGACCTATGACCACCTTCGACCCATAGGAAGCATTCTAATATGTCCCTATGGATCCTAGGACCCCTAGGGACATATTTTGTCATGTAATGGTACCCTATGACCCCCTTCAACCCATAGGAAGCATTCTAATATGTCCCTTGGGGTCTTAGGACCCCTTGGAACATATGTCATCATGTAATGGGTCGAAGTGGGTCCTAGGCCACCCCACTACCACCTTCGACCCATATGAAGAATTCTAATATGTCTCTAGTAGTTCTAGGACCCCTATGGACATATGTCATCATGCAATAGATTGAAGGGCATCATAGGTCACCCCATGACCCCCTTAACCAATATGAAGGATTCTAACATGTCCCTAGGGCTCCTAGGACCCCTAGGGACATATGTCGTCATGTAATGGGTTGAAGGGGATCATAGGTCAACCTATGACCCCCTTTCATCCGTAGGAAAGATTCTAACATATGTCATCATGTAATGGGTCAAAGGGGGTCATAAGTCAACCTATGACCTCTTTTGACCCATACGAAAGATTCTCATATGTCCATAGGGATCTTAGGACCCCTAGGGACATATGTCATCATGTAATAGGTTGAATAGGGTCATAGGTCAACTGATGACTCCCTTCAACCCCTAGGAAGGAATCTAATATGTCCTTAGGGGTCCTAAGAGCAATAGGGACATATGTCCTCATGTAATGGGTTGAATGGTGTCATAGGTCACCCTATGACCCCCTTCAACCCATAGGAAGCATTCTAATATGTCCCTAGGGGTCCTAGGACCCCTAGGGACATATGTCGTCATGTAATGCGTCAAAGGGGGTCATAGGTCAATGTATGACAAACTTCAACCCCTATGAAAGATTCTAACATGTCCCTAGGGATCCTAGGACCCCTAGGGACATTTGTCATCATGTAATGGGTCGAAGGGGATCGTCAATCACCCCATGACCCCCTTTGACCCATATGAAAGATTCTAATATGTCCCTATGTGTCCTAGGACCCTGAGGGACATATGTCATCATTTAATGGGTCAAGGTGGGTCACATGTCAACCTATCACCCCCTTCGACCATATGAAAGATTCAAATATGTCCCTAGGGGTCCTAAGACCCATAGGGGCATATGTCATCATGTAATGGGTTGAAGGGGGTCATAGGTCAACCTATTACCCCCTTTGACCCATATGAAGCATTTTAATATGTCCTTAGGGGTCCTAGGACCCCTATGGACATATGTCATTATATAATGGGTTGAAGGGGGTCATAGGATAACCTATGACCCCCTTTGACCCATAAGAAGCATTCTAATATGTCCCTAGGGGTCCTACGACCCCTAAGAACATATGTCATCATGTAATCGATCGAAGGAGGTAATAGGTCAACCTATGACCCCCTTTGACCCATAATAAGCATTCTAATATGTCGCTAGGGGTCCTAGGACCCCTATGGACATATGTCATCATCTAATGGGTCGAAGGGGGTCATTGATCAAACTATTACTCCCCTCGACCCATAGGAAGGACTCTAATATGACCCTAAGGGTCCTAGGACCCCTAGGGACATGTGACATCATATAATGGGTTGAAGGGGGTCATAGGTCACCCCACACCTCCCTTCAACCTATAGGAATGATTCTAACATGTATCTAGGGGCCCTAGGACCCCTAGGGACATATGTCATCATTTAATGGGTCAAAGTGGCTCATAAGTCAACCTATGACCCCCTTCGACCCATACAAAGGATTCTAATATGTCATTAGGGGTCTTAGGACCCATAAGGACATATGTCATCATGTAATGGGTCAAAGGGGGTCATGGGTCACCCCATGACTCCCTTCAACCCATATGAAGGATTCTAACTTGTCCCTAGGTGTCTTAGGAACCCTAGGGACATATGTCCTCATGTAGTTGGTCGAAGGAGGTCATAGGGCTTCTACCCATAAGAAGAATTTTAATATGTCCCGAGGGGTCTTAGGGCTCCTGAGGATGTATATCATCATATAATGCATCAAGGGGGGTCAAAGGTCACCAAATGACACCCTTCAACCCATACGAAAGATTCTAACATGTCCCTAGGGATCCTAGGGCCCCTAGTGACATATGTCATCATGTAATGGGTCAAAGGGGGTCATAGATCAACGTATGATCCCCTTCGGCCCATAAGAAGCATTCTAATATGTCTTTAGGATTCCTAGGACTGCTAGGGACATATGTCATCATGTAATGGGTGGAAGGGGGTCGTTGGTCACCCCATGACCCCGTTTGACCCATATGAAAGATTCTAACATGTGCTTAGGCATCCTAGAACCTCTAGGGACATATGTCATCATGTAACTTGTCAAATGGGGTCATAAGCCAACCTATGACCCCCTTCAACTCATAGGAAGGATTCTAACATATGTGATCATGTAATTGCTCAAAGGGGGTCATAGGTCAACCTATGACTCCCTTCAACCCATAGGAAAGATTCTAATATGTCATCATGTAATGGGTTGAAGGGGGTCATAGTTCAACCTATGACCCCCTTCGACCCCTAAGAAGGATTTGAATATCTTCATAGGGATTCTATGACCCCAAAGGAAATATGTCATCATGTAATGGGTTGAAGGGGGTCATAAGTCAACTTTTGACCCACTTTGAGCCATATTAAGGATTCTAATATGTCCCTAGGGTTCATAGAACCCCAAGGGACATATGTCATCATGTAATAGGTCGAAGAGCATCATAGGTCACCCTATGGCCCCTTCTGATCCACAGGAAACATTCTAATATGTCCCTAGGGATCCAAAGACCCCTAGGGACATATGTCATCATGTAATGGGTCGAAGGGGGTCATAGGTCACCCAATGACCCCCTTTGACCCATATGAAAGATTCTAATATGTCCCTAGGGGTCCTAGGACTCCTAGGGACATATGTCATTATTTAATGGCTCGAAGTGGATCATAGGTCAACCTATGACCCCATTCGACCCATATGAATGATTCTAATATGTCCCTAGGGGTCCCAGGACCCCTAGACACATATGTCATCATATAATGAGTCAAAGGGGTTCATCATTCACCCTATGACCCCCTTCGAACCATATGAAGGATTCTAATATGTCCTTAGGGGTCCTAGGATAAATAGGGACATATGTCCTCATGTAATGGGTTGAATGTGGTCATAAGTCACCCTATCACCCCCTTCAACACATAAGTAGCATTATAATATGTCCCTACGGATACTAGGACCCTTAGGGACATATGTCATCACGTAATTGGTTGAAAGGGGTCATAGGTCAACGTATGACCCCCTTTGACCCATATGAAAGATTCTAACATCGACATATGTCATCATGAAATGCGTCGAAGGGGGTCATCGGTCACCGTAGGATCCACTTTGACCCATATGAAGTATTTTAAGATGTCCCTAGTGTTCTTAGGACCCCTAGCAACAAATGTCATCATTTAATGGGTTGAAGTGGGTTATAGGTCAACCTATGACCCCCCTTGACCCATACGAATGATTCTAACATATGTTGTCATATAATTGGTCGAAAGGGGTAATAGGTCAACCTATGACCTCCTTCAACAAAGAGAAATTAATCTAATATGTCCCTAAAGGTCCTAGGACCCATAGGGACATATGTCATCATGTAATGGTTCAAAAGGGGTCATAGGTCAACCTATGACCCCCTTCGACCCATATGAAGGATTCTAATATGTTCTACTATTCCTAGGACCCCTAGGGACATATGTCATCATGTAATGGGTCGAAGGGGGTCATAGCTCATACTATGACCCCCTTCGACCCATAAGAAGCATTCTAATATGTGCCTATGGATCCTAGGACCCCTAGGGACATATGTCGTCATGTAAAGGGTCAAATAAGGTTTATAGGTCAAACTATGACCTCCATCGATGCATAGGAAGCATTCTAATATATCCTCAAGGGTCCTATGAACCCTAGCGACATATGCCATAATGTAATGGATCAAAGGGGATCATAGGTCAACCCATGACCCCCTTTGACCCATAGGAAGAATTCTAATATGTCCCTAGGGGTCCTAGAACCCTTAGGGACATATATCATCATGTAATGGGTTGAAGGGGGTCATTGGTCACCCCATGACCCCCTTCGACCCACATAGAGGATTCTAACATTTCCCTAGGGGTCCTAGAACCCCTAGGGACATATGTCATCATTTAATGGGTTGAAGTGGGTCATAGGTCAACCTATGAACCCCTTCAACCCATACAAAGGATTCTAATATGTCTGTAGTGGTCTTAGGACCCTTAGGGAAATATGTAATCATGTAATGGGTTGAAGTGGATCATAGGTCAATGTATGACTCCCTTTGACCCATACAAAGCATTTTAATATTTCCATAGGGATCCCAGGACCCCTAGGGAAATATGTAATCATGTAATGGGTTGAAGTGGGTCATAGGTCAATGTACGACTCCCTTTGACCCATACAAAGCATTCTAATATTTCCATAGGGATCCCAGGACCCCTAGGGACATATGTCATCATGTAATGGGTCGAAGAGACCTGTGAGCCCCTTTGACCCATAAGAAGCATTCTAATATATGGAAAGTATGTCATCATTTAATGGGTCGAAGGTGATCATAGGTCACCCTATGACCACCTTCGACCCACAAGAAGTATTCTAATATGTCGCTAGGAGTCTTAGGATCTATAGGGACATATGTTATCATGTAATGGGTTTAAGGAGGTCGTAGGTCACCCTCTGACCCCCTTCGACCTATAAAAAGTATTCTAATATGTCCGTAGAGGTCCTAGGACCCCTAAGGACATATGTCGTCATGCAATCGATCAAAGTGTGTCATAGGTCAACCTACGACCCCTTTCAACCAATATGGAGCATTCTAATAGGAAGGATTCTAACATATGTCATTATGTAATGGGTCGAAGGTAGTCATAGGTCAATCTGTGACTCATTTCAACCCATAGGAAGGATTCTAATAAGTCCCTAGGGATGCTACGACATCTAGGGACAAATGTCATCATGTAATTGGTTGAACGGGGTCATAGGTCAACCTATGACCCCCTTCGACCCCAAGGAAAGATTCTAATATGTCCCTAAGTGTCCTTGGACCCTTAGGGACATATGTCCCCATGTAATGGCTCAAAAGGGGTCATAGGTCACCCTATGACCCTTGTCGACCCATAAGAAGCATTCTAATATGTCCTTAAGGGTCTTAGGACCCCTAAAGACATATGTCATCATGTAATGGGTCGAAGGGGGTCATAGGTCATTCTATGACCCCCTTTGACCCATATGAATAATTTTGAAATGTCGCCAGGGTTTTGAAATGTCGCCAGGGTTCCTAGGACCTCTCGTGACATATTTCATCATGTAATGGGTCGAAGGGGGTCATTAGTCAGCCCATGACCCCGTTCGACCCATATAAAACATTCTAACATGCATATAGGCATCCTAGAAACCCTAGGGACATATGTTGTCATTTAATGGGTCAAAGGGGGTCATAGGTCAACCTATGTCCCCCTTTGATCCATAGGAAGGATTCTAACATATGTCATCATGTAATGGGTTGAAGGGGGTCATAGGTCAACCTGTGACCCCCTATGAACCATAAGAATGATTCTAATATTTCCCTAGGGGTGCTTGGACCCCAAGGGTCATATGTCATCATGTAATAGTTCAAAGGTCATCATAGGGAAACCTATGACCATCTTTAACCCTTAGGAAAGGTTCTAATATGTCCCTAGGGTCCTAGGACTCATAGGGATATATGTCTTCATCTAATGGGTCAAAAGGGGTCATTGGTCACCCTATGACCCCCTTCGACCCATAAGAAGCATTCTAATACATGCCTAGGCATCATAGGACCCTAAGGGACATATGTCATTCACATAATGGGTCGAAGCGGGTCATAGGTCAACCTATGACCCCTTTCAAGCCATATGAAAGATTTTAACATGTCCGTAGGGATCCTAGGGCCCTTAGTGACATATGTTGTCATGTAATGGGTTAAAGGCGGTCATAGGTCAACCTATGACCCCCTTTGACCCATAGGAAGGATTCAAATATGTTCCTAGGGGTCCTAGGACCCCTACAGACATATGACATCATGTAATGGGACAAAGGGTGTTATAGGTCACCCCATGACCCCCATCGACCCATATGAAGGATTCTAGCATGTCCCTAGGGGTCCTTGGACCCTTAGGGACATATGTCATGATATGATGGGTCAAAGGTGGTCATAAGTTAACCTATGACACCCTTCGATCCCTAGGAAGGATTCTAATATATTACTAGGACCCCTAGGGATATATGTCCTCATTTAATGGGTTGAATGGTGTAATCGGTCACCCTATGACCCCCTTTGACCCATAGGAAGCATTCTAATATGTCCCTAGGGGTCTTAGGACCCCAAATGACATATGTCATTCATGTAATGGGTTGAAGGGGATTATAGGTTATGTCATTCATGTCATGTGTTGAAGGGGGTTATAGATCACCCCACGATCCATATGAAGGATTATAACATGTCCCTAGGGGTCCTAGGACCCTTAGGGACATCTGTCATCATGTAATGGGTCAAAAGTGGTCATGGCTCACCCCATGACCCCCTTTGACCCATATGAATGATTCTAACATGTCTATATGTGTCTTAGGACCCCTAGGGACATATGTCACCATGTAATGGGTCGAAGGGGGTCATTGGTCACCCCATGACCCCCTTCAACCCATATAAAAAATTCTAACATGTCTCTAAGGAGACATATGTTATCATGTAATGAGTCAAAGGAGGTCATAGGTCACCCCACGATCCCCTTAAACCCATATGAAGGATTCTAACATGTTCCTAGGGGTCTTAGGACCCCTAGAGACATATGTTGTCATGTAATGGGTGAAAGGGTGTCATAGGTCAACCTATGACCCCCTTTGACCCCTAGGAAGGATTGTAATACGACATATGTCCTCATGTAATGGCTCAAAGAGGATCGTAGGTCATCCTATAATCCCCTTTGACCCATAAGAAGCATTCTAATATATACTAAGGGGTCTTAGAACTCTTGGGGACATATGTCATCATGTAATGGGTTGAAGGGTGTCATAGGTCACCCCATGATCCCTTTGATCCATATGAAGATTTCTAACATGTCCCTAGGGGTCCTAGGACACCTAGGAACATATTTCGTCATGTAAGGGGTCATAGGTCAACCTATGACTCCCTTCAAACCATAGAAAGCATTCAAATATGTCCCTAGGGGTCCTTGGACCCGTAGGGAAATATGTCATCATGTAATGGGTCGAAGGGGGTCATAGGTCACCCTATGACCCCCTTCGACTCATAGGAAGCATTTGTTGGGTGATGCGATGCGCTCCCCTGCCCACAGGTGGTTAATTATGTGGTGTTCCATGTTCACTAACAGTCATGGCTTTTGGTGTAACAAAAAATGGGCCCAACAATTGGTATTAGAGCCTGGTTTTGGCCTGGTCATGGGTTCAAATCTCCCCGGTACCTTCCCGACCCGCATAAGCACCTGGTATGCGCGTCGAGGGGGAGATTGTTGGGTGATGCGATGCGCTCCCCTGCCCATAGGTGGTTAATTATGTGGTGTTCCATGTTCACTAACAGTCAGTGGTGACTGATCAAGAAAGTACTATACATACTTCATAAATAGTGGGGTTCGGGGCGAAAAAAAAAATTTTAGGAAGTAGCCGACATGGTAGCCGACATATTATGGCCGACATATGGCCGACATGTTATAACCCTAAAGTGGTTTAATAATTGTATAAAAAGGGCTTAGGGTTGGGTATTTTTCATATGTGGTGATACAAAATTGGTTCTTGCGGCAGTATTGAGCTGTAAGGGATTACGGATTGTAATCAGGTTGTAATCACTGGATTGTAATAAGATCGAACTTGCTGTTTGGTGGACGTAGCCCAGGGATTAGGTGAACCACGTTAAATCTTAGTGCCTTGTGTTCATTTCTGTGTGTTCTATTATTTTCTGTTATTGGTTATATTTGCATGTAGTTTTTATTTCTGTCCGTGGTTTATCCTAACAAGTGGTATCAGAGCCTGGTTTTGGCTTGGTCATGGGTTCAAATCTCCCCGGTGCCTTCTCAACCTGCGTAAGCACCTGGTATGCGCGTCGAGGGGGAGATTGTTGGGTGATGCGACGCGCTCCCCTGCCCACAGGTGGTTAATTATGTGGTGTTCCATGTTCACTAACAGTCATGGCTTTTGGTGCAATGGTAAATAGGCCCTACAATTGGTATCAGAGCCTGGTTTTGGCCTGGTCATGGGTTCAAATCTCTCCGGTGCCTTCTCGACCCGCGTAAGCACCTGGTATGCGCATCGAGGGGGAGATTGTTGGGTGATGCGACGCGCTCCCCTCGCCCACAAGTGGTTAATTATGTGGTGTTCCATGTTCACTAACAGTCATGGCTTTTGGTGCAACGGTAAATGGGCCCAACAATTGGTATCAGAGCCTAGTTTTGGCCTGGTCATGGGTTCAAATTTCTTCGGTGCCTTCCCGACCCACGTAAGCACCTAGTATGTGCATCAAGGGGGAGATTGTTGGGTGATGCGACGCGCTCCCCTGCCCACATGTGGTTAATTATGTGGTGTTCCATGTTCACTAACAGTCATGGCCTTTGGTGTAACGGCAAATGGGCCCAATAGCATTCTAATAGTCTGTAGGGGTCCTAGGACCCCTAGGGACATATGTCATCATGTAATGGGTCGAAGGGGGTCATAGGTCACCCTATGACCTCCTTCGACCCATATGAAGCATTCTAATATGTCCCTAGGGGTCTTAGGACCCCTAGGGACATATGTCATCATGTAATGGGTCGAAGGGGGTCATCGGTCACCCCATGACCCTCTTTAACCCATATGAAGGATTCTAACATATCCCTAAGGGTCCTAGGAACCCTAAGGATATATGTCATCATGTAATGGGTCGAAGGGGTTCATAGGTCAACCCATAACCCCCTTCTACCCATAGGAAGTATTCTAACATATGTCATCATGTAATGGGTCAAAGGGGGTCATAGGTCAACCTAATACCCTATGACTCCCTTCAACCCATAGGAAGAATTATAATATGTCCCTAGGGGTCCGAGGACCCCTACTAACATATGTCATCATGTAATGGGTCAAAGGTGGTCATAGGTCAACCTATGACCCCCTTCAACCCCTAGGAACTATTCTAATATGTCCCTAGGGGTTCCAGGACCCATAGTGACATATGTCCTCTTGTAATTGGTTGAGGGGGGTCATAGGTCATGCTATGACCCGCTTCGACCCATAAGAAGCATTCTAATATGTCCTTGGGGGTCCTAGGACCCCTAGGGACATATGTCATCATGTAATGGGTTGAAGGGTGTCGTAGGTCACCCCATTGTCCCCTTCGATGTATATATATTATATTTATAGATTATAATACTAATAACATAATATATTATGGTATATTAATAAAATAAGTCATAATAATAATATATTATAGATGATAATAATAATAATAATATATATTAATAACAAACTATATATATATACATATATATATATATAATATATAATGTTATTATATTTGATAAAAATATAGGAAAAATAACAATAATATAATATAATAATATATATTATAATTATAGAATATAATAAGAATAACATATTATATTATTATATATTAATAGATTATATGTTATATATTTACGTTACATTATTGTATATATAATATATTATAATATATCATTACATAGTAATATAACTCAAATAATTGAAAAGTCACAAACTATATCTCACATATTCAGGATTCCCTCCAAAATACTTTTGTGAGCATATCAAATATCCGATTTCAAATCGAATATCCAATTTAATATTTGATATTTGATTTCAAATTAGATATCTGATATTACTGGCATCATTTTCTAACATATTGTCTATCCTTGCAAACCCGACATCATCACTTTTTGATATTTTTTTCATGGGTTTTACAAAAAGTCATGTTTTGGGGCCTAACCTATCAAAAAAAGTTTGAAAATATAACCTGAGATGTTTGATATTGTCATTTGAATTGGGAGTAACAGTCGTTGAAAGGCTAAACACAAAAGGAAGGTAGCCAATGAAGACATTGTGGCATATAGGGAAAGGGACAAAACAAAACACCGAAGAAAAAGACAAGGTATGTTAAATATCAGTCAAGTTGATGATGAATTAGTTGAAGGTAAAATCATAGAGTCATATAATGAATATGTATAGTTAGGGAATGAAAATGTACCTATTGAAAATGATAATGCTAGAATTTAAAATTTTAAAAATGAAAATTTTGAGGACGAAATACTACCAGGTCATAATGCAAATTGCATAATTGACCATGTCGAAAATGACAATGCATAGGAACCTAATGCACAAGAACCTTGCATATCTCCTAATTATAATCAACATGAAAGTTCTAAAACACCAAAATGGATAATTGAAATTGATGAAATGATTATTACAAGTTTAGAAGAGAAAAAATCAGAAAGAACCATTCCATTATGGGCTTCAAGACAATATAAGATGCTTTTCGACAACAAGACAGTGGTAGAGCAATGTCAACTTTTCATGCACTTATTAAAGATGCAAAAGATGAGACCTATTTTTTCCAAATTGAAGATTCATGTCAATAAAAAGTTGGAAAGAAATGTCATTATTGTGAAGAATTTTTTTAGTGCTTTCAATAGCATTGGGAAAAATAGCAGGGAGAAGGATAACAAAGCTATTTGAAGGGTTATTAAAACCTCTTTGGTAACTCATCATTTAAGAAAAGGTAGATATATGAGACAACCTTATATTGATTTGAATCTAAATCATACTACTTTGAGAAGAGCACTTAGTTGATGAGAGAAAATTGATGATCCTCTTCAAAATGAAACATGGGCATTTGGTGGGAGACTTCCACTTTTTGATAAGAAGCTATCAAATGATGTGAAAGAAGAAATTACACAATTTTGGCACTCTAGCTCACAAGTATCACCCAATGCTAAAGACATGTTAAAGTTGAGAATTGGCATTAGAGACCGCATGCCACATCTTAAACACTATTTGGAAGTAAGTCAAACTATGTTGTTCAAACAATTTAGAGAGAGTCATCCAAGTCTTCATATATCACAAAGGGCTTTTGAATATTTGAAGCTATTTTATTGTGTGCCACTCAAAATTCAAAATACATGTCCCAAATATCATGTTGAGTTTTCTATGCACCATGAACTATTATGCTCCATTCATTCTACTTTACATAGTAAAGAAATGTTGGAGGATTGTGGTGCTAGTGGGCTTCCAAAATCATCAAGAGACTTGCTAGATCAACTTTTATGTCATAGAGTTGATGGTTGTTTCTTTTATAGAAATGCTTTCTTAAATGACATGTGTTAAGAATATGGTGGCTTATCCAAGTTTGACACATGTTTCCATAAGGCGTGTGAACAAGATCTTGGAAAGACAATAGTGAGAAAAAAAGGCATATGAAATGGTGAAATACACATTGAAGAGTGGGGGTGAGAGCTCTAGATGTGAATTGGTTGGAAAAGATATCAATGTGGCTAGTTTTATTTTAGATGTCAAGGCAAATCTTTTTTACAAGTATGTGAGACATAGTCACAGGTCTCAGTAGTTGGATCAACATTTTAGAATGTGTAAGGAGACTTTTCCCACTAGCACTATTATATTAGTTGTTGATTTTGTTGAGAACTACACATTGCAACCTCAAAATGAGACACAATCTCAATATTACAACTCCATTTAGCTTGCTATTTTTGTTCACATAACATATAGACATGCCCCTGATAGTGCATAAGATAATTGGAAGATTATTAAAGAGTATCATTTTTATATGAGTGATTATAGATCTCACTCTCACGAGTTTGTGCAACATTGTTTCGAGAATTATTTTGATTTCTTACATGAGCATAAAATTGCTATGGATAGACATATCATTTGGTTAGATAACTGTACAGGTCAATTCAAGAATGCTCACATGTTTTATTGGTTGTGTAGGGTGCATGTAGAGAGAGGGGTGGCTCATATTTAGAGTTTTTTGGAGTCTAGCCATGGAAAAGGGGAACATCATGGAGTAGGGGCATATGTGAAGAGAATTCTAGTTAAGGAGCAACTGAAGATTTCAGCAGTAGAGCTTTTTGATGCTCATAGCATTGTTGATTGGTGTAGTTTAGCATTATCATAGGGGGGGACTCTTGATTTAGTGGTATGAAGGTTCTTTTGGTTGGTTAAGGAAGGGTCCATTACTGATAGATTAGATTGTGCTATAGTGAGAGACCCATAAAAAATGCATTCATTTTAGAGCTCTGATTCTAGTAAATGGACCATTTGGACATGACAACTAGCTTGCTTTTGTCCTAGTTGTTTTTAGTGTGATTGGGATCACTGTGAGTTAAGTGAGTGGGTGTACACATGGGCTCCATATTATCTTACTCCATTTTCTATCATACCCTCTATCAAAAATGATGACATGGAAAGTTCACTTGAGCATAATCATCTATCAGATCTAATTTAGTCAGGACATGTCTTTGGATTGGTTGCACCATAGGGGAATGATGAGAAATCCAATTATTGGTTAGCACATTGTGCAAGAGGTAAACAAAAACTTGCACAACCGATCATAGATGATGATGGATTCACATATCCTACTGGTTTAGTGGTTATTGCTAGAACATGGTTGTAGACATACATTCTTAGAAGGAATGGAATTCCTACATTTGAAGACTATCAAAAGAACAAAATAATTCTCATATATTCGCATCTTATTATACCAACAAATGTAAAGTTTTTGAAGCATCAAGGAAGACCAAAAGTAAAAGAACTTTTTACTATTGCTAGTGCTGATCATGAAGCCCTGTTGGAGACCCTAAAATAGAGAGAGGACCCTACTGGAACACTCAACTAGGTATATTTACTTGTTATGTTATTTTTTTCATAATGATTCAATGAATTGATGATTATCTTGTTTAATACAATAAGTTACTTTTTTTTTCATGATATTGGAATGTAGGTACATTATGAAGAGTTGGGGGGGTGGGGGTGGGTGCGGTGTGGGTGGTGTTGGGGAGAATTCCTAAGATTTATGATGTATTATGATGTAAAATGTGAACATTTTTTGTATATGGTTTTTGTAATAATGAAAAAGACATGTTAAATTAGTTGCACATTCTAATTTGTATTTTGGTAGGTTCTTTGTAAGGAATTATAATAGGAAGATAGTGAAAAAGTTCTTGCAAATCATATTTGCATGTGATACAAGGCTATAAGGACAATTTTAAGAGCATTTATAACTATATGAAAGATAATTTCTTGTAGATATCTTATTACAAGTTTGGCTTTCTTCTTATTTGACATAGAGTTGACATTATGATTATTAAAACTATTTTTATCAAACTAATCAAATAAGAAAAATCTAGAAAGTATGGATGAACAATTAGAATACTTCATTTCTTAAAAAATAATTTGGGGAAGCTGTCAATAATTTGGGGAAGCTATCAATAAGTTTGAATACTCATTCACAATGAGGCATTGAAATAAAAATTGAAACAAAAGTCATTTTATGATGCTAATATTGTGTAAGCCTTTTACTACAAGCCTTATCAATGCATTTCATTATTTTTTATGGTGTGAGGTTTCAATTGTATATTTTACTTATTATTTTATTCTAATAATGTGATCTTGTATATTGTCAAAGTCAAACCCTTTTATATTGTCAACATTTGGGACTGAAGCAACATGTTGCATTTGATCCTCCCCATAATCATCTTCATGTTCAAGTCCATCATGGTTCATAGTGTTTCTCCTTTTTTTTTTGGTTCATCATGGCTACCATGCATTATTATAACCATGCCAACTCTTCCTCCGTTGGTTACCATGCTTAGAATCACTAGGAAAATTGCACATACTCTAAATTTTTAGTAGCAAGGTTCTCACAAAAAACTTTTACAATACTATAAAAATAATCTTCTAAGCTTTCGTTAGCTGCCATCTCCAAATGGGCTATTCATTAATATGGTGATTTAACATCACCAAAACATGTTGAGCTCTTAGGCCCACCCCTTGAAACAACAGTAAAATCAACAAGAATCCTTTTGCATGCAATCCCAAGCCTCCCCAAATGAACTAGTCATTACCAAGGTTGTTCAAAATCACCCATTAGTGTTGAACCCTTAGGCCCACCCTTCCAAGTGAGAAGAAAATTGGTTCTTAGTCCAGTAAAATTAATGAAATAGAGGGTTGTTGATCATCCACATACTTACTACATCTAATAAAAAAAAATTTTCAAGAATGCATGACATGTTTCCAAATGCATATCAATAAAAATGCACAAAAATGAAATTCTATAATGATAAAGGATGCTAGTCCCTTTGCATACACCCTTTAGCATCTCCAGAAGAGCAAGTGATTTCCATGTGGATTCAATATCACCCAAACATGTTGAGCCCTTTTGCACACCCATTTGAATTAGTAGGAAAATGGATTGGTTATCCAACAATTCTCATGCTAAGAAAGCTTGTTAATCGATCACATACCAACCACATCTCATCAAAAATAAATAAATAAAATAATGCATACATGAGGTATGCACAATCACTAACCATTCTATGCACTTTTTTATCACATCAATACATGGAACACTAGTACAAAGCACCTAATAATTTTTCTTTTATAATGATCTCCCTATGACCATCCACATTTGGAATGGACACAAGACCCCATGGTGCAACTATAAGCCTTGGCAATCAATTGGTCCAATAAAGTGGATTTTTGGTAAATTCCATATTTTTAAGGTAAGTCTAGATGTTTAGAACATTATTAGGGTCCCTAGGAGTTTGTAGAGTCCATTTGCAAACAAATTTGCAATAAAACTTGTCTGCGCGCAAAAATTGCAAAAAGTTGCTTAGTAACTTTTGCAATTTTCTTGAGAACTTTTTCAAAATCTAACTCCTAATAGCTAGAACTACTAAAATTGTCAGTGCCATTAGCTCCATGTGGGTAGATGAACCCTAGTGACATCATTATTCTAGCCATGGAGACCATCCATCATCCGCGGCTACCCCGTACCGAGGAGTCTCCAAGGTGCTCTAAGTGTGTTTTGAGGTTGATCTTCTGAGGGTCATAACTCAGAGCTCATGAGGGCTATCAATAAACTATTGAATGCTACATGATAGTGATGCTAAGACCTATAAAAACCTATCTCATTTTTGAGACATCACATTCTGTTTGGATTCGGCACGGCAATCTTGCTCGATGCCAAAACTCACAGTGTGCCTCAATTCATAGGTGCACCACATCGTAACTTTGAAACCATTGATCTTGGCATCAAATCATCAGTTCCATTAGCTTTGGGTGGGCGGGTGAACCCTAGTGATACCCTTTTTCTGATCACGGAGACCATCCATCATCCATGACCACCCCGTACCAAGGAGTCTCCAAGGTGCTCTAAGTGCATTTCGAGGTCAATCTTTTGAGGGTCATAACTCGAAGCTCATGACAGCTATCGATGAACTACCAAATGTTACAAGATGGTGATGTTGATATCTAAAAAATTCTATCTCATTTTGAGAGATCACATTCCATTTGGATTTGGCACAATGACCTCACTCGATGCCAAAACTCACAGTGTGCCTTAGTTCATAGGTGCACCACAGCGTAATTTTGAAACCGCTAATCTTGGCATCGAATCATAAATTTCATTAGCTCTAGGTGGGTAGGTGAACCTTATTCATACCCTCTTTTCATCCACAAAGACCATCCATCATTTGCAGCCACCCCATACCGAGGAGTCTCCAAGGTGCTCTAAGTGCATTTCGAGGTCGATCTTTCAAGGGTCATAACTTGAAGCTCGTGAGGGCTATCGATGAACTATCAAATGCTAGAAGACGATGATGCTAAGACCTAAAATAATCTATCTCATATTTAAGAGATCACATTCTGTTTGGATTTAGCACAGTGATCTCACTCGATGCCAAAACTCGCAGTGTGCCTCAGTTCATAGGTGCACCACAATGTAACTTTGAAACTGCTAATCTTGACATCAAATTGTCAGAGCCATTAGCTCTAGGTGGGTAGGTGAACCCTATTCACACCCTTTTTTTAGGCCACAGAGACGATCCATCATCCGCAGCCACCCCATATTGAGGAGTCTCCAAGGTGTTCTAAGTACATTTCGAGGTCGATCTTCTAATGGGCATAACTTAGAGCTCGTGAGGGCTATCGATGAACTATTGAATGCTACAGGATGGTGATTTTAAGGCCTAAAATAACCCATCTCATTTTTGAGAGATCACATTCCATTTGGATTTGGCACAGTAATCCCACTCAATGCCAAAACTCGTAGTGTGCCTCAATCCATAGGTACACTACAGTGTAACTTTGAAACCATTGATCTTGACATCAAATCATCATCACCATTAGCTTGAGGTGGGTGCGTGAACCCTAGTCACACCCTTGTTCAGGCCATGGAGACCATCCATCATCTGTGGTCACCCCGTACCAAGGAGTCTCCAAGGTGCTCTAAGTGCATTTCGAGGTCGATCTTCTGAGGGTCATAACTCAGAGCTCATGAGGGCTATCGATGAAATTTTGAATGCTACACGATGATGATGATGCTGAGGCCTAAAATAACTTAGAGCTTGTGAGGGCTATATATCAACTATCTAATCAAGTCTCTTAAGTTGAGATATTTTGAAGTTATGTTGAAATTGAAAAGTTGTAGTATGAGGATAGTAACAAAGTGAAGTGCTAGTTATCAAAAATTATGAATCTATGAATGACTTGGTGGTTGGGAATAGAATCCATGGCTGAAGAGTGGAGTCCTTAACTATGTTGAGATTATACTTGAAGCCAAGAGTTAGTTTCAAGGTTAAAGGTGGAGTTTAAAATTAGATTTGGGATTATCTGAACTTTGTGTAGGAGGTTAACAAGTGTGTTTATGTCATGATAGCACTTCAAATTATACATTGCATCAAAATTTGATAATAAAGGTTGTTAAAATGTTATTTAAAAATTATTACATTTGAATCAAATATAACAAACATAATCAAAATTAATGATATTCCATAAACATGAGCAATACACATGGTCCACGATAAATTGAACAATACTAGATACTAATTTAACACGTATATCATTGTGCACATAAATGACAAAAATATACATCAAAATACGTGCATCTATAGACAAAATTTTACACACACACACACACACATATATAAGATCGTGTATCCATAAACAAAGTACTCATATATATATATCAAAATAAATAGATCCATATACAAAATGTGGCTGATCATGCCTTCAAAATGTGTATAATATCAATGAATCTGTATACAATGTGGCATATTCCATTTCAAAATCCATGGTTCGATGGTTCGTTAGTGTGAGCTATGTATTCAGTGGTTGATCCTATATACAAGGTGATTACAGTGGCTAGCTACCTATGCATTTCGGTGAGATGGATCATCTACCATATAGACACACTTAGTTCATGCCTTCTTCTTCCTTAGAGGTTCTTCAGATCAACGGTTTTCTTTTTTATGGTAGATTTTGTGACTTCTTCATGCTTCAGTGATGCTCTTCATGATCACTCCTTGTTCCTGTTTTAGGGGACATTCCCCTACTTGGAGGCTTCTTCAGTTCTTCACTAGGTTCTTACCTCTTTTTGGGGGAGGGTTTTTCCCACATGGTTTTCTCTCTTTCCCCATCTTCAGAGGTTGCATCTCTTTTGCATTTGTACATGGGTACCTAAAATGGCCTTGTTGCCAGGACCCATTTTGCATTTCATCTTAGTTTTGTGAGCTTAAGGCATTTCCCTAAGTTGCACTTAAGGGGGGGTGTTAGAGTAAATAATTAATTATTATTTATTTATTCGAATAGTATATGTTTAAATACATTTGTCAAATGAATCTACAATTTAAACTATAACATTATAATTCATAGCATACTAAATTTATAACATATTTAATCATGAATTCAAACAATAACTTACTATTGTAGGCTCCTCCTCAGGAGAGAGTGGCCGCATCATCAAATCTACATAACTCTCCCATCAGACCTCATTTGCACTAGGAGTCTCTTATGAGATACAAAATAGTAGTTGTTAATATCACAAAAATTAGTATTTAATTTATTTATGAAGATAAGGATAATAAAAAATAAATGAAACTTATACATACAATAGGGCTCTCAATGCGAATGAAAATCCTTGATGGTCTACGATGCAGAATCTGTAGAGGTTCATCGCTAGTAGCCACGCTCTATATACAATAAAGAATGTAATTAAAAGGGATTACCAAAAACATTTTACAAGAATGCATTGATATTTAATCAAATCGAAAGCACCTAATTACCTCTCCTTTGTCAATGCGTGCTAGATCACCCCCCGCACTTTTTCCCCCCCGAAATAGGTGGTACCTACAAGATAAAAGAAAGATTAGCAACCATATATGCTACAATATCAAATAGAAAAAAAATGAGAACACAACATAATGTACCATAGATGTCTCAAGACCAAATGAAATTGTCGAGAGCATGGCATCATCAATCTGTCTGAGCTCCTCCTCGCTCATCAACTAAACATGAATGAAGATCACATACATATAAAAGTTAATATGGCTTAAAAATTAAAATTACTCTATTATAAAAATTAACTTTAAATCGCATATGTCATAACAAAAAAATATATACACACACCAACACCAAAGGAGTCCTTGCCTCTGCAGTCCCCTCCTCTCTTGCATTAGGGTCTATAGCCTCTGCACATGTGTCTTGTGTATCCTCATCTAATACAAAATGATAGTCAAGAAGATCACCTATGGGACCTAGGCAAATATTCTTGCATGTAATGCAAGTTTGAGGCACATAAATGTGTGATGAGCTAGCCGATGATGAACTAGCACCGGCATCATCAACACGAGGAGGCAAGACTGACCTAGCCCGAGATATCATGAGGCTACTTAGCCTATGAATGGCTCTGATGGTCTGAGAGTTAGCCTCTGTCATAATATCTAGATGTTGCACTCGAGGAGGGGGGTAGATATCAACGGGAGGGAAAAAATGCCAGCTTTCTTCTACTAGGAAGAGGGTCTATCCTAAGGAGCTCCTAGTCCTAAGTCCATGTTGGGCTTCATGCTCCAATAGTTCACTTTAAGTTTCAACACAAATTTTGCATATAATTTTCTAAGAAAATACAATGGTATGTCTAAATTTCCATGTGGGGGGATATTAAAGACCATCCACCAATGATCCCAAAAGTTTGCACTTATGGTGTCATTTGTGCACCATTTAATTGATAGTTTGGATTTTTTCTGGGTTGACTAGTAAACCCATTTTTAGGTTCGCAAAAAGGTTAGCCAAATTGTCTTTTGTTATGTTGAGGGCCACAACCTCATCATAATCCAAACCATCATCAAACATCTCATGCATTTCATCACAGCAATGAAGAGCGGCATTTTTTTGGTTCGTAAGGGTTTCAATGTTATCCACCATGGTGTTTAACATGGATAACATAGGAGCTAATGTGGGTATATTATTATGTGTTCTATGTAAACTTCATTTATCAAATCCTCAATTAGAGGAGGGTTTTGACAAGGTAGAGGATCATTTGGTGGACGGTTTTGTGGGGGTACTAGATCATTTGGTGGGGGGTTACGAGGAATATTATTCCCTACCTCAGTGTCATCATTCTGATCAGCCATTCCTATTGAATTGCAAAACATAATATATATTTTTTTAAAAAGCTTAATTTTAACCATTTTTTTCAAAAAAAACCCTAGATTCAACTAAAAAAACAAAATCATCCTAAAATTTATTGAATTTAGGTTAAAAATGAATTGGAAAAAAAAAATGCCTTAATATCTGATATTTGATTTTGAATCATATATCTAATTGCTCTTGTAATACTGGCCCCAAATTAACGTAATAAGAGGGCCCACGGGTTTGTGTTTTTATTTTATGTTATGCGCAGGTATTGGATATTCGATATTATATCGAATATCCGATATGCCCACAATATCATATATTAATTATAACATATAATATCTTACATTTTTATTATTATATTATATTTTATATATAATATATTACATTATATTTTATATTATATTATATTATATTTTATATTTATTATTATAATATTTTATATATATTATATTACATTACTATATATTATAATATAAAATATTATATTATATTATTATAATTTATAATATATTATAATTTTTTATTATTATATTTTATTTTATATATATTATATTACATTATATTATATCGTATATTATATTATAAAATTATATATATTACAATATTAAATATTATATTTTATTATTATAATATAATACATTATAATATTATTATTATAGTATAATATTATACGATTATAATATAATAATATTATTATTATATTATAGTATAATACTTATAATTATTATATTGTTATAATATGATTACGCTAATTATCGGATATCCAATATCAAATCAGATATCCGATAAGGCTTAGCCTTAGCTTCCAAGTTTGGTACCTGGATAGGTGAAAAAAAGTCAGAGCAGATTTTGAAGTGTTTTTAGACGTCTTCAAACTCTATTTTTTTTTAGATTGCCACTTTTTGGCACACCATGATCCTGCACATACCCATCACCTCTTTTTCATTATTTTGGAAACTCTCATAGTGGGTATTGTGTTACCCATGGAAGTCCAAAGAGAATATTGGAGAAGAGGTTTCACTATAGGAAACAAGATGGAATAGATAATTTTCATGCACAAGAGTAAAACCTTGAGAGCTACAATAAAGAAATCAAATGCCTGACCATAAATTTTAAAGCTTCCACTAGAGATAAATGAGTTTCATCTTCGTGGGACTCGTATCTTATGTGCTAATTTTATGTGTTATATTAAAGTTTGATCTCTTTGTTGATACTTTGGATTGTTTTTCTATTATTTTGTTGGACTTTGACTTCTCTAGACATATAAAATTAAGGTTAGCTAGCATTAAGGCTTGCTATTTTCCTAGTATGACTAATAGGAGTAGTATCTAGGTAAAATTATCAATGGTCAAATTACTATTAATTTGATTTTTAATAGGTACTACAAAATCATAGATAATCATCTCACTTTTATATGTTATTAATCACAGAGAATTAGATACAACATGAGGAAATATAAACATGCCTCTTTTATCTATGCTCACTCTAAAGAACACCAGAACTGCACTAAAATGATTATCCACATAAGGTTTTCTTTGGTAATAAAAATTAAATATAAAATGTCATGTATTTAAACTATTAAATTTAATTTTCTTTCAATCTAATGTACAAAATAGGAATATCATACTTCTCTTCTTTGTTTTCTTTAATAAGAAACAATTCAACTTTTTTCATTTCTTCAAACAATTCAAAGAATACTCAAATTATTAACTTAGTCGACGTAGAATTTTCCTAAATCACAAGCTAATCCAATTCTGCCCTACATTCTCAATAAATCATTAGGCTTTATGAATTCTCATAGAAAAATAATTTATCCAAATCATTTTTGGCCAAAAAGTTTTTGCCATTACAAAATTAAAAAATGACTGAAAGCTAAAATTGTCTTACTAAATATTTATTACTATTAAAAATTTAAAATTAATAAAAAATTAGTTAAGACCAAAACAATTCAAGCTAATATGCAACAATACTTGGACTATGTACTCAATAAAAGTCATCTTTAATGCAAGATACAAATGAATCTTACAGTTGCCATCTTTAGAAAATGATGAAAACAATAAATATCTATGACAAACAAGTTATTCAATATAGTTTTAGCAATTAAATGTTTAAACTTCCAAAACCTAAATTGCTACTACTTGACATAAGTATGTAAACAGTTAAGAACAAATTTCTAACTAGTGAAATTTTCTACTATTTATATGCATATATAGAAACTCAAATGTTTTGATAATAAAAATCATAAATACTCAACACTTCCTTGGACATCATACTACTAAAGAATGGAGAAATTCCTAAAGTGATATCCTTCAAAAGATGCCCAGTCCTAGTCCGTGTGAGGAACTTCTGACAATAGACCTTAATAAATGAAGGAGAGATTGCTAATCTTGATATGAAGAAAATTAATACTATTCAGTTCAAAATCATGCAAGATAAATTATTTTTGAAGAGAAGGGAGAGAAAGAGTTGTCAACATAGAGCTAGGAATAATGAATCAAAATGAGTGGAAATGAGAAACTCTTATGATCTCCAAAGCAAAGAAAACAACAGAGTAAAGCAATCAAATTTTTTAAAACTCGACATAAAAACCTGCAAAAATAAGTTTGACTTCAAAAATTAATAAATGAAAATCGTCACTTGTAGTCATGAACTATATAAACATATTTATTAATATATTTTTTAACTAATTAATCTTCACTACACTAATATTATTATAAAAAGAACACCCTACATTTTACAATCTAATAATATATAATATAAATTACGATTAAAGTATAATATTCATATTCGCATTTGTCAGGAGCAAAACAAATTATTCATTTTGAAGACCTCAAATGGTCCGTTGTACTGAAATATCCCACGAGGTAACTATTATAATAATAATAATACTAATTCTTATTGCATGTATGTCAAATGGGGCAAAGGTCATTAATGTTCCAGCAAAATCCCACATCCTCATCGCAGTAGTTGATATCAATTCCGCAGCATTTCAGTGCCAGTGCATGGACGCCCTCAGACTGCCTGAGGCTGAGGCTGAACTACCGTCATACCTGCCAATATAACGAAATTATGAAAATCAACATAATACATAAATAGATGTAGGAATAACGAGGCTGAGCTACTGCCATACCTTCCATGCCCACTACCATTGGGAGGACCAGCACCACACAAATAAACTTCGCTGCCTTCGTCATATTCTTTTAGAGCTCGTTCGGTTGCTGGAATATAGATTAAGCATTGGCATTCGGAATGTTGGCTTTGGGATTCTGAAACTTGGAATCCGGATTATGATGAGAAAATCCAATTTGGGGCTGTTTGGTTGACCAAGAATTCATTGTGAGAATACAGATTTCCTCTATTTGGTTGCACATTGTGGAATTGGAATACTAGCCAAGATAACATGCAAAATATTATCATTTAGCTGTAGCATTATCATCATGCAAAAAAATTCAATACTTATTTGGTTTGTTGAAGTCCAAACATTTTTAACAAGTATAAAAAGATTAAGTCATGTTGAAAGTAAACATTATCATAATGGATGAGGACGAGATTGTTCTAATGGATACTAAAAATTTTATGACTCTTGCTCTATAAAAAAAATACCATTGATTATAATTCACATAATTACTCATACGTAATATGTATATTGTTCAAGTCTCGTTGAATGAATCTGAATCACAAGAATTGATGAAATAAGAGTCAGAAACATCCCATTAGAAATATATATATTTGTAGAGATCTAATAAAAAATTTGATCATCACAACATTCAAACTCACAAGTGCAAAGTCTAAATTTTTATATTAAATTTTTACGAAATCTTACCTGAAAACACTTTTACACCAGAAAAAAAATCAGTAGAGTAGATTGTTTTTGTCCCGCATACAATTCATTTAGCTGAGAAACAATGTATGTGAAAAATTCATTTCGCCAAACTTTTTTGCAGTAACAACTGAGGCGGATCAGGCAGAAAAAGCCTGATAAATTACTCAACAGTGGCAAATATATGAGCAAGTAATAGCGGAAAATTTTACCCCCATTTAAAAAAATTAAATTTCAAAAATTAGTGCAAAAAAAAGTGCCCCCAAATGGGCATCCGGAAGTCAAACCTAATCAAATTTTACTCTAGTTGAAATCCTCATTTTTTAAAAATGGGATTTAAAATAGGAATTAAAACGGGAATTCCAAATAACAAATATTTGAAGGAATTTGGAATCCTTGTTTTGGGGGTCAAATGGGGATACCAGATTCCACTTTTTTCCAATTCCAATTCCAATTGTGCAGACCCAAACAATGGATTAGAATTTTTTAAGAATTCTGAATGCCAATTCCATTCTAATTCCAGCTACCAAGCAGGCCCTTAGGCTTTTTAGAAACTACTTTACAGAAAAGGCTTACCCAAATCCAATTTATAAAGCCAATTAACCTCTGTTTTATAAGATTATTCTTTTTTCGAATATTCTTGAGAGATATAATAAAAAAAAATTATTAGTTTTGTCCCCCAGTTTAGAAGAAATAACTATCCAAACAAAGCCTAAGAAAACATAGATTTCAAAGCAGTGAGGAAATGTACTTTTCTATATCTATGATATATACGATGACATTTATTAAGTTAGTTTATTTTATAGGGGCTTGTGTTGGCAATATGGCTAAGTAGGATAAGTTGGGATAGTATTGGAGTTGCCATTTATGGCAACATATACTTTGTTTAAAGAAGACATGATGATTAGATAAAGATTCTATTAGTTAGACATGGAAAATTGTCTAAATATTAGACAGTTTTACTAGGGGAACTTAGAGTTTATAGAGTAGAGTGTCACAATGACAAGGTTAAGTATGTAGACCAGTAGAAGCACTATGGAATAAGTTATGGAAGTTTCGCCAAACACACAGTGAAGGAACAAAGGATGACAAAATAGTATTAGTTTTGAGCTAAGGAATCATTTTCAGCACAAAATAATTACTTGACTAGATAGGGACGACATCCTAGATGTTAACCTTAAGTAATTGAAAGTTGTCATCAATGGAAATACAACATACATTATCACACATATCTTTCCAACATTAAACTCATGCTACAACTTTGAAACCTAGCCCACTTATGTTGTCTATCTTCATATTCAGTCATTTTTTATCACACAATTAATCATATGGCAAAATCCTATAAGGTGGATAAGAGATAGGTGATTGTATCCACCAACTATAACATATCATATCATGTATTATTAGACATTTTTCAATAGTAAACTCATCCTATAACATTGAAGCCTAACCCATTTATATTATCTATCTTCAATAAAGTAAGATTACAAAATGTGAAATTACATAAATCTTGAATGAATTATTTTTAAATAAAATTAAGAAATCTATTAATTTGAAAGCTAACTTATTCAACTATTCATATTTTTAATTTTATGAAGAATACATCTAATATTTATTAGGGTTCTTATTCTAAGTTTCACATAGCAAATATTTGATTAGAGAGATAGTATGCTGAAAGAAGGAAAATAATAAATATTAGTGAACTTTTAACTCATTGAATATTTTGATACTATTTTTTCTTTTTCGTATTACATCTCAAGTTAGTAAAACATTACATATGGAAGAAAATAAATATAAATACATTTTACTATATTCAACTCATAACTAGTAAAAACTTGTTGGCTAATAGTTTGTCTTCCTAATATTACGGTTTATACCTTGACTCTTGAAATGCCCAATGGCTACTAAAAAATAACAAAATGGGTTAGTGTAGTAATCTATCAAAGACCACTGAATTGGAAGGTAGAACTCCCTCTTATGTGTAAGATTTGCAATGATTTTATTTTTTTTGGATTTTGTGGGGGAGGGGGGTATGCTCTTAACTAGGCTTAACACCTTAAATAACCTAGGCAAGAGATAATGGGACCAACTCACAAGACACAATCTATTTAGATTTAAATGCAATGTATCGAAACATGCATGACTAACTATGACAACAATAGAGTGAGAAGGATGGCTGAATGGGTAATTCCTAGATTACAAAGTTAATTGATATTTTGACAATACCTGAATTTTTTATCTTTTAGCTACTCCTTTTGTGAATTTTTTTCCCTCTCATGTAATGAACTACACTACACACATTAACTACGACATATAGTGGAAAGAACAAAAATATATTTATGCTGAAGTAAGTGAGGCATACAATCTACTAAGTGAAGGAAATAAAACCAAGTTCATTTTCATTCATTAAATTTTCAATAATAGCACATTCATTCCACATACTATACTGAAACTAAGTGAACAACATAATTAAAAATGGACATAAAGTCACATATAGTGGTCCTAGCTATAGGGGTTTGCCCAAAACTAATTTTGATGATCTTATTAACTTCCAAAAAATTCACATATAAAGGCCTTCTCAAAATGGCTAATTAAAATAGATGACTACATCATAGGGCATCTCAAAATAGAATAAACTAAAAATATGACATGATTGAATCATTGTCCATTATAGAGATTTACAAGATACCACAAATGGCTACAAAAAGAAGGGGAGAGAGAGAATGACAGATGTCTAGAAGAATGTTAGAACACACCTTCTTGGGAAGCTTTCATAGAATCAGTTACTTTTCTAGTTCTTTGATACCTAGAATGATTATATTGTCACCTCAAACCATCTTGTAGTCATACATCTCTATCAACTCATCTTTTCTGGTGATCTTTTTTTAGAGTTTCTTCGATGCCCTCCCTATGACCGAGTCCACTCATGAGAGCTCCTAGATCTTTGAAATTTGGAATTTTAATGGATTAACAACTTCATTAACGAATGCTAGGAGCTTTGAATTCATCCTCTCAACATCAAACATCTTGCCATTTGAAGACACATAAGACTTTGTATGCAATATTTTTAGATATTCAAATAATTTATTAGTGACCTTCTACACAAGGTCATGCACATCTTTAAATGTTTGAAGTTTCCTCCCTTAACTTGTTATCATCCAACTACAAATTTCCCAAGTTTTCAATCAATGGGGGACCTTGTGCCTTCATCTAATCTAGCCATGGTCAGCCAATAATCTTGAATTTTCTTTCTTGCTACAACTTTAGAAGTAAGTTTTTTTTCTCCTTTGCATTTGGGCCAAATTGGCTTGCTTTCTAAGGCCTTAGGACTTATTTTTCTACTCTCAGTTCTTCTAGCATGTTGTCAATCTTCTCATTTGTGGACTTCCATATATTCATCATTGATTCATGAAAAGGGATACCAAGATCGAACATCCTGATCTAGAACTCATTTTTGTTAAGCTCATGGAACTTCCCCTCCTTTTGTGGCTCTGCTATCTCCACCAACATATGACTAGTAGAAGGATTACTTGCCAATGATGTGATTGATTTTTATTTCTTTATCTTCTTGGATGGTGGTACATAAGAAGTATCTTGTGTGATCAAATTTTTGATAGGGAGGCATCTTCATATCTCCTCTTCTTCTTGTCAATGGTCTCCTCCAGCCATAACTTAGTTGATAAAACACTGATAGAAGATTGCAAAGCGAAAGGATTAAATAACTTCCTAGCAACTAGGGGAGTTTTCTTGCTCTAGGAAGCAACTAGGAAGGAACTAGGGAGTTTTCTTCCTTCTCCCTAGCTTTTCTAGTATGTGGGAGAGAACAACCTCCACAAGTAGGATTGACTGAGACATTCTTGTCATATGCCTATTTTAGATAGAATTTTAATAATAATTAGATAATAAAATATTATTAAATAAATAATAAATTTATATTAAAACTAATACTAAAATATAAAACAAGAAAATAATGATTATTTAATCTATATTATTAATAGAATAATATTTAGTACGATATTTTACATGATTAAAAATAATAAGATCTCAATGAGTAAAGAAAGAAATTAAAATAAATGCAAGAGACAATATTGTAGAAAGTACGTTAACTTTCTAATAGAATTAATAATAAATAAAATAAATACAAATAAATAATATAACATAGAATAATATAAATTAACTAAATCTAATGAAAAGTCTACAAATGTTTAACAAATAGACATGACTCCTTAAAATTAAGATATAAAAGGGAGGAGAGTGTATTTTAGAGAGGAGAAAAAGGGAGGAGATGAGGGGAGGAGTTCAAAAAGAAAAAATGGAAGAGGAAAGTAATATGACGAAAATAAGGATGCAACTTTCTTAAAAGTTATCAATGATATTGAAAGGATGTAAACCTTTGAAAGGGTTATAATTCTGAATAGTTGTGACTCTTCAAAAATATTTTGATTATAAAGTAGTAGGAATTTTCCAAAGAATTTGAATTATGTAATGTTGTGACTTTTTGAAAGGATTATAACTATGAAGTGTTGTAACTTTTCAAAGGATTTGTATTACGAAAGGTTGTGACTCTTGGAAAAGAAGAAACTAAAAAATATATTTTGTCATTTACTTATAATTAGAAAATGAAATTTTTTGGAAAGTAAATATAGAGTTGAGTTAAACTAGAAGGAATAATTATTTGAGGGGACAAATAAGAATAGAGCCACATGGACCAAGAAAAGAAGAAGGTAAGAGAGGTATGGATTGTATTTGTTTAATTATATTTATGAATTTATTTATATCAATGAATCATACTTATGGATAATATTATGTTATCGTATGGGGTTAACATCATGGATAGTAATGAGACTCAAAGCATGAAGCATGTGAGATATTTAAGATCTTCATTGTTTGGCATGGCCGAGAGTAGATATTGAAGCATGGAGCATGTGAGATATTTTAAATCTCCATTTTCCACCATGGTTGATAGTTGATATACCTGAATATTTTGATGTTGTCAACATATGCATATTTGAGTAGACTTGCATAGAGGATGCCCATCCAGGAAGAATCTTAATGGGTGCACTCCTAAAAAGATAGTGAGGTAGCTATGAGCTAGGAAGCCCAATCTAGACACATCCTTAAAATTGGGATTAAATTAGAGGGTAGAATAACATATTCAATTTTGTTATTATTGTAATTTTAACCATTATTTTATAGGTATTACTTGTTTGAAACTAACCCTAACAGTGGGGACATTACAATTCTTGTCTAGAGGCTAGTCTCCACCTTGTCTAATAGATTGGGTTGGGCATGCAAATGTTGAAGTAGCACTTGTGGTAGTGGTTTTCATAGTTGATTGAGTAGCTTCAAAAGATACTCCACCTATAGAGCCAATGCTTCCCATTCTCTTCTTCCTTTCTCAAGTCCACTCTACCCACTTATCCATCTGTTTGATAATCTTGTGCATAAGGACCCCCATGGTGCCTATGATAGGACATGTAGGCATGGTAGACACAATAGGAGTGGGTTTGATCTTCTCACAAGATAAGGGGTGCATGTAGGTGCTATCATCTGCAAGGTCAAAAAAATCAATAGAATCATTACATAAATTAATTTTATCAATAGTCAATTGGGACCAAAACTTCTTCTAAGTCTGGTATTCATTTAGACACCCAACCCAATAAAACTCAATATCTAATATATGTGTGTACGCGTGCCCATTCTTTAGGTGATTCCTCACAAAGTTCACTGGGTCATACTCAAGCCTAAGTACCTCATAATCAACCAATTTGATCTTACTTTCAAAATCCTTCACTAGATTCCAAGGATTATATCTCAAAGCACATGAATAAGGTCCAACCATAATGGAGAAGGAAATCCTTTCTATATTTTTCACATTCAAATATAAGGTGTTCACTTCAAGAATTTTTCAACACACTTCAACAAACAACCTTGTCCTCTGGGTACATAGGAAGTCTTTTAGGAAAGTTATCAAAAGAAACTATCTGTAGGTCAGAGAAGCTCATAAATTGGATGAAGGAGCATCCAAATTGGCTAATAGATGAAATGGCTTCTAGTGAAAACCTTCTCTTAGAACAACCTTGCAATTCTCAACATAGCCTCATAGTAAAGTAATTGTTTACTATTATGTATGCCTCAAAACATCTCTGTAGTAGTAGGTGTGGGTAGAATTCATACACCTTTGTATGTTCATCATAATTCAAGATGCTGGAAAAACTGGACCATAAGTGGTGTGCAGCTAAGGAATATATTAGATATGAAAATGTGTAAGACTATGTGAATCCCTTAGGTAAATTCAACCTTGAGGAGAGCTTGTCATTGATAATTTGGGCCTAGTTGATTTCTATACCTTTGGCATAGATAGCTTGCACTAGGAAGAAATGATGCTAAAAAAACTATAGAATATCCTTCTTTCCCTTCAATTTGAGAAGCAAAGCAAGGATATCTATGATCTCCCTCTTCAGATTAGTGCCAAATAGGGTCTTGGGAATTTTCCTCTTCAAGAGAGAGGCATCTAGAACCATGTCCTCTGCATGTATTCCCTTATGAGGATCCTTTTTTTAATTGAACATAGACATGGAAGACATAAAGTTGATATCACAATACTCCTCTTTTATAGGAATTTTGAACAAATACTACATTAGGGCTTGTTGGTTTAAATGACGATTGATTTATCAAGAAACAAAATCTACTTTGTTTCAAGGTTGTATCTCTCAATACATTCCCTCACAAGCTCTACTGCATTTACTTCCATTGGAAAACCAAAAGTTTCTTCCAACCTACTCTCTTTTAGCTATTGAGTGATTGAGTGAATAGGTTGAGAACTCGGTCTCTTATAGAGATCACCCAAATTGTAAAATTTGAATGTTCTATCTATTAACTATTTCAATTAACTTTCTAGGCCTATTAACTTATCATAACCCATAGCTCTGATTTCCATTTTCTATGATTGTGTAGGATGCATTTCTCAATAAATGGTAATTTTAAAATACTTGGGTGAAGTAATTTCAAGAAATTTTGATGAAATAGGTATAGAAATCTAAGTATTTGCACCACACAAATGAAATTAAGTTTTGTCAATGATTATAATGGTAGAATTTGCATTTAATTCCATAATCAAGGACTATTTAAACTTTCTATTTTCTTGTAGATAAAAACTCACAACCCCAAAAGCGTTATTACTCTACTTAAAATAAAGTCATATTACTAAAAATCACTTATGAAAACAAGGGCTTTAGTTTCATAAGAAGTGCCTTGTTTCCCTCTAGAATCTCGAATGCAGATATATTAGATAACTTAATATATGTAGGGGGGAGAGAGAAAATCAACTTTTTACATAAGTCCAATTTCCCTTGATTTAGAATCATAACATGGGGGATGATTCTTCAATAGCTTGTGTAATTCATTTTTTCCCTTTCTGCCCTAAGTATTCAACACTTTCTTTCTTTTTATTGGGGTCACATCGTTTCCACTAACTTTTCCAAAAGTATCTTTCGAACATTTTTTAAGAATATTTTCTTTTTCAAGTAACTTGACTTTGTATTTTGAAAACCTTCAAAGAAGTGGTCTTTATCATTACCTAGGGATGAAAAACCCCTCTGCGAGCAATATTTTCTTGAATGGAGTAGAACCAATAACACTTTACCCTTTAACCTCAATCTGATGGCTACTAGGTTAGACCATGAGCATGGCTTATTGATTATGAGCCCAAAATAGTTCATTCAACATTGTGATCGCACTATTTGTACATAAAGTCTTGGATTTGACATAAGTCATTATAGCTTCAAAAGTAGAATAAAACACCTTCACTTCCATTAGTGGGCAATAGAAAACCCATAGACCCACTTTTTTTCATGAAAGTAGACCTCTATCTTTGTAATTTGAAAGGAATTTTTCTTGGCTTCCATTTTCTACTTCATGAGTCTCTCCCTCATGACATAATTAGGTGCATAGCTTATTAATCCTTTCCATGGCTATGCTCTTTGGCTACACACTTGATGAAGTTTGGCAAAGAGGGAAACTAGATCAATTTCTCAAAATCCATTAGAACTAGGATGCATGGGAAAGATACCAGACATTGCAACATTGAGAACTTACTTCTCATCAAGAAAATGCTCAAACTCACCGTAGCAATAACTAGAAAATCTAAAATCTGAATGCACTAGAAAAATAGAAAACCTACATGGAAGGATAGGTAAAGGAAATGTAAGGAGACGTGAATAAGTATAGGAAGTGAGTTACTTAGGAAAGATGAGAAGTGAGTAACTTAAAGGATGCATAGACTTCACATTTGGACACAAACTCATTTAAATATTAATCACTTTGAATTTTATAGGGGAACAACTAAAATTTGGCAACAACTAGCTATGACTAGAGACTTGGGCATTGCAAATGTCTAAGAATAGGCCCAGAATCTCTAGTTTCGTACACTAGAATAGAAAACTTTGACAAGTGAACTAAAATATGCACACACAAAAAAATACGAAACTAACCTAGGAAAGTAGGAAAAGAAAGAAAGGAAATATGCAAGGAAATCCTACCCAAACTAACACTAATTGTAGGTGCTACCTTCTCTCAATTATGAACTTGATACACCTCTAGATGCTGGCCATTATAGGAAAATGGAAAAGTCTATCTGGAGGGATACGCTAGAGTGAAAGAAATGTTTTGATTTACTTGGATAATTTTGAAAGGGCCTTTCTCAAGGGAGTCAAACTTATGATGCATACCTTTGGGTTCATACCTTTTGTCCTACAACAAGACCAAATTGCCCTCCATAAATTTCCTTGGTCTGGCCTTCTTGTTGAACAATGGCTTCATGCACTTTTGATGGTCCATAATATGATCAACTACCCTTTCGCATTCTTCTTCCAACTTGGTTTGGTACATGATGCATTTCTCCAAACCATTTTGGAATACTAAATCCTTGATCACTTCCTGTAGTTTATAGATGGATAGCTCTAAAGGGAGTCAAAATCTAGCTTCAACTTCATATACTATCTCAAATGGAGATATTTTGATGGCCTTCTTGGGCATCACCCTACTTACCTGAGAGCTCTGTGTAGTCTTTTGTGATAATCCTTCTTATTCTTAAAAATCAATTTCTTCATGATATTAATCAAGTTTTTATTGCTTGATTCTGCTTGACCAATCCATTGAGAGAAGTAATCTAATGAATGACTGAAGTACATGTTATTATCATAGGAGAACTCTATAATCTCCATAGAAGAGAAGTAAGTAGCATTATCCATTACAAGCTTTAGTGGCACTTCAATCTTACCAAGATATTTTCTTTGATGAACTCACAAACCACTCTAGAAGTAGTTCTCTCAGTGGGCTTGGATTCTACCCATTTAGTGAAGTATTTTATAGTGGCTATAATGTATAAGTCACTAGTAGAAGAAGGAGGATTGATTGATCCATTAAAGTCAATTCCCCATTGCTAAAATGGGCCTTCTATTATAACTGCTTTTAAAGGAACTGAAGCTAACTGATGCTTTCTAACAAAAATTCTAAATCTATTGCCTTTGTCCACCCACTTATAATTGTCCTTGAACATGCCAGGAAAATAGTGGCATTGCCTAAAAATATTGTATGTTGTGATTGTTGATGAGAAATGCCCAATGCAGGTCTCATTGTGGAAAATATGAAGCAATCTTTCATGTTGGGGCTTTTCCACACATCTTAATAAGGTTCCATAAATTTCCCTTTTGTATAGTTGGTCATCATATATGACATACTTAGTTGATTTAGTTCTAAGGTCCCTTTTCTTCTTGTATGTTAGTCCATTAGGGAAATCTTCATAGGTGAGAAAATAGGCAATTCCTGAAAACCAAGGGTCTTGGAGACTAACCATTTGTGTTCTTGAGGATTCCTCTTATTGCGTCAAATCTAAATTCTCTGCAATCATTTTGCATAGGACATTTCCTTGTACCAATTTTCTTGGCATCAACTTTATATCATACTCTTGAACTTTCACTATCCATGTAGCTCTAGTATTATATCCTATCTCTTGCTAGATCAATATGCTCTTGACATCCAAATTAGGTATGTATACCATAGAATGAGAGTGTAGGAAAAAGAATCTAAAATTCTTGAGAGCTCTTATCACTACATAAGCATTCTTTTCTATTTAAGAGTATCTCAACTAATGCTTCATGCAAGTTCTCATAAAAGAAATTGGCACGTCGATGGATTCATTTTTTTCTTGCATGAGTATTGTTGATAGTGTGTGGGCTAAGGCATATCAATATAATATGAACTCTTTAGTATAATATATAGGTTGACCAAATCAGGTGCTATGACTATGGTGTCCTTAATTTGATCAAAAACCTTTCTTCCTTAATTTGATAAAAAACCTTTCTTCCAGAATCATTCCATTTGAAGCTTTGGCTTCCCTTCATTGTATAAATTATGCATTTGGTGATTTCTAAAAAATTAGGGATGAAACATCTATGAAAGTTCACCTATCTGAAGAATGATTTGATCCTATATTTTCTTCCTGACAAATTCAATTGTTGGATGACACTAACACATTCTAGGTCAATCATAATGCCTTCTTAGTAGACTATATGACCATCAGTTTGCCTTTGATAACAAAGAAGACTAACTTCTTTGGATTGAGTGAGATCCCATGCTCCCTACATCTTCTCATCAATTTCTCTAGGTCCCTTATGTGAGTTTATCATTTCTTGAAGAAGATTTTTAGATTGTCCAAGTATGTGAAAATGATCTTATCCTTAAGATCATTAAAGGAGGAGTTCATTGTCCTTTAAAAGGTGGCTTTAGCATTAATGAGCCTAAAGGGAATCATATTATGTGTAAATGATCCCCAAGGGGTGGCGAACGTTATCTTGAATTGATCTTCTAGGTCTACCTCAATCTGGTCGAAACCCAAAAAGCCATCTAACATGGACATCATTTTGAAGCCAGCCACTACTTGTAGTAGATGATCCATGTTGGGAAAGGCATAGTTTTCCTTCAAAGATGCTTGATTCAAATTTTTGAAATCCACATAAATTCTAATCTCCCCATTATTTTTCTAGATAGGGACAATATTGTCTATGCATGTCAAATAGTTTATGGGGTAGATGATTCTTTCTTCTAGAATCTTGTGAACTTCTCTAAAGATGGTGTCTGAGACCACACGGTTATAATTACATTTATTTTGTCTAAAGGGAGTGGCTTCAAGTTGGAGATGGATTTTGTGCTTGAATTTTCCATTTCTAAAGGTCTTTACGTTCTTGTTGTTGGCATTAAGTTATTATTGCCATTAGTGACAACACTTATCTACATTGGTATAGCCACTGAGCATTCTAGTGTTAATCGATCTTTGCAGTTTACACCGAGCATCTACAGTATATACTAAGCATTCAGTGGTTACCTTGTAGGTTCATCACTTAAGTAGTTCTTACCAAGAATTCATGAAGCTACCGAGTGAATGTGCAATCCAGTAGCATCTACCAAGTCTACAGTGTTTGCTGAGTGATGGAAGTGCAGTGTTTACCGAGAAATGGAAGCTGTAGTGTTTATCGAGTGAAATCAAGGTAAATGAAGGATTCATTTTTTACCGAGTGACACTATATCTACCAAGTCTCCAATAGTTACCAAGTTCCAAGCAATGTTGTGTGGTTAGTATGGACCGAGCCTTCACTTCTACCAAGTGCATGATGATGCTGACTAATGCAGTGGATACCGAGTATCAGAAGGTCACCAAGTCAGTTTGAAGAACTTGAGTTTTCTACTATTTGGCTGACTCAGTAATATTTTGTTCACTTGTGTTTTGGCCGACCTTGCAATTATAATTATTGGAATGGTATTTATGTAATGTATTATATCATTTGCAAAAAGTATGTATGTGTAGGAGAGGACATGAAATGCTTTGAGAAGAATAAAAAAAGGCAAATCAATAGCAGAGTAGAGTATTCACCAACGTCAACAAGGAATAGTAAAGATTCATCAATCACAAGAGGTAATGTGTACTTCATGGATCTAATTATCAATCAAGTTGTAAGTAGATTCACTATTTCATCCTAACAGGTGAATCAATTTTGTAAATCTTTAACAAGGTAGACTTAACAGTCTTTGTATAAATCTCCTAACAAAGTGCATACTTCATTGTATGTTTGTAAATCCTCTAAAAAGGTGGACCTGGCAGTCCTTTGTGCTCCTAATAGGGTAGATCACTAGAAGTGGTCAATGTAAGCCTTAACATGCCAACTATATACTATACTGTTGAAGTTTTGTGGGTATCATCCCCACCCTAGTTTTTCTTTCTATTTGGAAGGTTTCTAGGTCACCAAATCACTATGTACATATGAATGTTTGATCCCTCATACATGCAGTAGATTAGATGAATGAATGGTGAATAGTATATATGGTTAAAGTGTTAAATTCCTTTAAATTTTTTGAAGTTACTAATTCACCCCTCCCCTCTTAGTAACCTATCATATCTTGAATATTTCCAACAATTGGTATGAGAGCTTTTGTGGTTTTCAAGACAAAGTTTGATAGCTTGAGCAAAGATCAAGGACAATAGAGATATTCAAACTTGACAAGGCTATTGAAAATGAAAAGCTAGATTTGGAAATGGCCATGGCTCAACTCAAAGAAGCAAAGGAACATCTTTCCCAATCTCTGAAGAGAAGGAAAAAACTTGCAAGACAAATGAATGACCATCAGTATGTTGAAGAAAATATTGAAGTCCTTTTACCATCAAGTAGTTCAGATGAAGTTAATGAGGCAATCAAGGAACTCCTAGCAAATAATGGCCCTCTACATGAAGAAGTAAGAAAGCTTAAAAGACAACAAGAAATCCAATCAATCAGGCTATGTGAAGTTTTGGAATAGAGAAACAAGGCAAATGAAGACTTAGAGGAAAGAAATAATCAATCCCTTCAGCATGAAGATCTTGTAGATCAACTATCTAATGCAAACAAAAAAATTATGAATCTGAGATCTAAAAATGAAAGCCTAGGGAATGATTTAATCACTAAAAGACACATCAATGAAAGGTTACAAAGAGACTTGAGATCTAAAAGACAAATCAATGAAAGTTTGGAAAATGACTTAATTACTGAAAAGCAAGTCAATGAAAGGATAATGAAATCTCAAGAAGACAAAGTAAGTAGAATCTTCATAGACAAAAAAGGTAAAGCTAGTCTTGGATATAAGGAAGAAGGTAAAACCTCCAAACAAGGTGCCCAAAGGAATCAAAGACCTAGTTGCAACCACTATGGTAAGTTAGGTCATACATCAAAAAAATGTTGGAGCAATGGAAAAGGAAAATTCAATGGTAAATGCTACAATTGCAGTTAGCATGGTCATAAAGCTAATGAATGCAAGGAGAAACCAAAATTTGAAGGAAATTATCACAAATACAAGAAGCATGGTCACAAGGCATTCCAATGCAGATCCAAATAATTTAATCCAGCTAAAAAACTTGTTAAAGCAATATTTGGATGGGACTAAAATACCTAGTGTAGATGTCATTATTGGGAGAATATGGACATATTGGTATAAACTGTGCAAGACATCACCTAAGGAAGAATGACACTACTGTAAGGTGCTATACATGCATAGAACTCGGTCATATAGCTAAAAATTGCACGAACATAGAAAGTGTTGAAGATGAAAAGAAAGCTAAAGCTAATAACATTCAGAAGCAGATGAGGTAACAATGGATTCCTAAATCTACCAAGAAAGATAGTTCAAATGATGGCAATGTCATTCAAGAAGTGGGTGACTCCACCATTCCCAATTAGATTCATAAAGGAGGATCTAGAACTATTTCATCAAGCTATATCTAGAGCAATTCCAAATGCAAGAAAGAAAAAGATCCAATCAATATTTTAGATACAAAGGGTCACAAGAAATTGAGTCATACCGAGCAAAGTCAGTCTCAGACTAAATCGAGCTAGGTCGGGAGTAACTAAATTTTTGTTTGATCACTGAGTAGTAAGCTTCTACCAAGCAAGTGAATGAACGACAGCCTGTCAAGCACTATGTCATCTCATCTACCTTCATACCAAGCATTTAATATGGAAAAAATTTCATCAAAAAGGGCAAAATTTGATTTCATTCTTCACCGTGATTACAAAAGCTAAGAAATTTCGAGCAATTTCAAGCAATTCCAAGCGATTCTAAGCAATTTTCTAGCAATTTGTTCAAATATTTCTTACACCTACTGAGCATCAAATGGCATCCATGACTAGTAGAAGCACCAAGGCAAAGAGAGGTTTAGAAATGCTAGTTACAGGTGTGGAGTGGAAGGTGCCAAATTTCAAGCTTGTTCCAGCAATTATTGAATCACTTGACCCCAATGGAGCTCAATCACAAACTCCACCAAAGGTACTTCTTGTCAATGATATTTGTACTCATTTCAGATGTTCTATTCAAGAGATTGGAAACCTAGAAATGGACAATGCCCTAGGAGAAAGAGTGTTGATGGCTCTTTGAAACCTGAGCATAAGCATCTCGAGACCAAAGGGTTAACTCATATCTCGCATATGCCAAGAAGTTTCCAAACTAAATGGATTAGGTACGTACTTAGTCATGTTCACAATGGGCAACTATGGTTAGAGAAACTAGTGTTAATCACCAAGAAAATGATTCATAAGATTATTGGTCTCCCCATACTCAGCAAAGCCAAAACTACCAAAACCCTAGGTCGGGAGGAGTTATAGAAGAAAACCCTAGTTGAATAGGATGGTAGAGGTTTGAAGGTTAGCATTGTATCTGATGTTGAATTAAGGTTTGGCATTCATGTCATTGCCTACAAAATTTATAACTCTAGTCATTTGAATAGTGTGCCCTATGAGGCCGTGGATTTGGCATTCAAAATTGTGAAGAAAAATCTTGAATTTGACCTGTCAAAATTATTGTTGAAACAATTAAAAAAAATATGGACAACATAAGGACTTAAAAGAATAATCCCTACAAATTTGGTTTCCTATTGACTTGTTTATTTTTCTATGTTCAAAAATTATTTCCATCTAAAGGAACTGTTGTGTGGAGAAAAGATATTCCAATTCTATATCAGATAAATGAGTTTGTAGCAGAAATTGGTGAAAACTTTGATAGCATCATGGACAATTATTTTGAATATTTCAAGGAAGGATGAATAACAGGTTTTGAATTCCACAAAAGCTTGTTGAAGATTACAAAGATGATGTATGCTTCATGGTTAACTATGATAAAGTGTACATTTAGGCAGTCAGACCTCGAGTTGCATGGGTAAAACCTCTTCCTTATGAGGTTAATATTGACAAAACTAGGGACATTATTAAAGCACTAATAAATGAGCTTGTAGATCCTAAGCTTCCTACCTTTGGTACTTATGATGAAGCCAAGACTATAATTGAGCTTGAAATCAAGCTACCCTAGGCTATAAACAAAGGAAAGAGGAAGATAGCCAAATTGAAAACTAAAATTGGCCCTCTTATTCTTACTAAAGGAAAAGGTAAGGATGAACAAGAGGAGAAAGAACCAGAAGATATAGAGGAAGAATCAGAGAAGGAGGTAGAGCCAGTTAAAAAGAAGGGCAAGGTAATCATTACCAAGCCACCCAAAGCCTCCATAACTATTTTCACTAGGTGAGAAAAAGGTAAGAACAAAGGTGAAGTAGTGTTTAGCAAGCCCCAACTGACCTTCCAAGAAAGATTGAAACAATTGGAAGAGGGAGCTAGCATCACAAATTTCAAGGCATTGGAATTTGAAACAAGGACTGATGCAGAGAAAATGTAGATTGAGGAACTGGTACTTAACAAGATGGGAAAGTGGAAATACCCCCCAGACCAGCTTGCCCATCAAATCTCTGAAGAGTCGTTAGAGAGATTGCAACCATGGTGGGAGTCAACCACCCAAACGGCCAAGGACATATATGAGCAATCCTTGAAGAATCTTCTACCAAATCTTACTGAAGAATAAATAAAGGCAATAATGAAGAACAACAAAGGTAGAATGATGATTAGATTTACACATGTTTGATTTTAATTAAGGACATTAAGCATGTTGTAAGTGATGCAACAAACATGTGGAAGAACATCTATCATCTGCACAAGCCCAGTAACGATCTTGGTGAAATCAAGGATGATGATAGCAGTGATAGTGATGATTTTGATAACACTCCATCTATCACAATTACACTAGGAGAGTTGCATACACTTATGGAAGAAAAAGAGGAAGAAGATAAGGAGGAAGAAGCACTTGAGGAAGAAAAAGATGAAGAAGATCTAGTAAAAATTGCAGTAGAAGTTATTGCATCCCTTCCTCACTCTCCACCAAAGACTGTTACATCTACTATGGAGATAGCTTCTGCAAGTGAGACTGTGAGCACAATTGCCACATCAATAGCTCAATCTTTAGTAGCCTCCTCCCAGGTCTAGGTATCTAAAATAGATGTGACAAGCACTTCATCTACTGAGCTATCTATCACCTCTTTAGCTACCGAGTCAGCCTCCTTAGATCCTTCATCATCAATGAGTGTACCAGTAAGTTCCACAATTTTGTTTCCATCAAATCCAATAAGTTCTATAGTTTTGTTCTCATCAGCATTATCTATATCCACTTCAACTCCAATTAGTTAATATACTGCTATATCGAGTGTGTCATCATTTTTGGGGAGTTTTTCAATTTTTGATCCAGTTAATACTTCTGCTAGTACTCAATCCTTGAGTCCTATCCCATTTTTCACTGCTAGCCCTTCTATCTCTAATATTGTGTCTATTTCTAAGGTCAAACCAGTCATCACAGAAGTCAAACAAAAACATCCATTAAAACTTCTAATCACTAGAAAGGAAATTGGATAAGACATTGACTTAGACACATAAATAGTAATTCCAAAGATTGACTATGACATTGCTACCATTGAGGAGATGAGGTTAGCTCTTGGCTCCACAAATACATAGGCAAATGTCAATAACAAATCTGGATGCCTTCCCATGAGGCTCTCTCCTCTATTTATATTGTTCCTACCCCCCCCCCTTCTGGAAGAATCATAAGTGTTATCTTATCACACTATTCTGGAAGCTTCCTCCTTTCCAACAATAGATGAGCTATGCTTCACAACAATTCCCTAATATTAAATTAATTAAATATAAAGTCATCTCTTTTAATTTTTAAATTATTTAATGACTTTATAAGAAATCAATTTAATTATTTCCACTTAGCCTTTGAAGAATGAAAGACTAAGAAATCTATTGAGAGGCTAAAGAGATGGGGACATTACAATCTGCCCCTCTGGAAATTGCTTGTCCCCAAGCAATCTCAACCATGGATGTTGTAGAATCTCTTCACTCTCCCATGTAGCATCCTCAATAGGTAAGTTCTTCCATTTAATCAAATATTCTCTAATGACATGGCTTCTCAATCTCTTCTCTCTAAAATCTAGTATAGTCTCTGGTATCAAAATCAACTTACCCTCATCATCTAAGGGTGGTAGAACTGTAGAAGGATCCACATGATGCCCCAAATCCTTCTTGAGGCATGATACATGGAAAATATTGGGCACTTTGTTTTCCACCAAAAACTCTAGCTTGTAAGCCACTTCACCCACATACCTAATGACTAGGAAAGGTCCATAATATCATGGCTTGAGCTTCTCTGCACCACTCTTCTTGAGAGTAGATTGTCTATAGTGTTGCAACATCAAATACACCAACTCTCCAATCTCAAAAGAACATTCCACTCTCTTCTAATCTACATATTGTTTTTTTTGGTTTTGTGCCTTTTAGATGTTTTCATGAAGAGCCCTCATGATATCCTAATTTTCCTGTAACATGTCTCCAGCACTAGGCACTCTACTATCACCTATCAACAAATCAAGAAGGCTAGGAGCCTCATAACCATACAAGGCCATGAATGGTGTCATTTGAATAGAAATATGGTAAGTGGTGTTGTAGTGGTACTCATAGAGGTATATCCACTTAACCCATCCTTTTTGTTGCCCAAAAATATAATTTTTGAGGTACCCTTCCACCCATTTGTTGACTATCTCCATCTGTCCATCTATTTGAGGGTGGTAACTAGTACTCAGAGAAAGCTCAGTCCCACACAATCTAAAAATCTCCTTCTAGAAATTTCTCATAAATTGATTGTCTTGGTCACTAACAATGTTTCATGGTAATCCATGCAATCTAAACACCTCACAAAAAAATAGTTCAGCAACCTATGTGGCTGAAAATGAAATAGTGATTGGGAAAAAATGTGTAAAATTTGTCAAGCAATCAACCACCACATAAAAAAAGTCCTTGCCTTACACTTTTGGCAACCCTATGATGAAGTCCATACATATACATTCCCACTTCTTGTTTGGAATTGGAAGTGGTTGTAATAAACTAGAAGGATATGTATGGTTTTGTTTGTTCTACTAACAAACAACACATTCTCTAACATATCGTAGAACATCAGATTTTAGACCCTTCCAAATGAACCTCTCCCAAATCTATTGGTAGGTTTTGAAATACTTAGGATGACCTGCCAATGGTGAATCATGAAAGGACCTCAATACTATGTTCTTCACTTTTGATCTTGGAGTCAAGAAAATCCTCCCCTTGTAAATGATAAGATCATTCACTACCATGTACCTATTATCATTTAGTGATCCATCAATAATAATTGAAGCCCAAGAATCCTTAGCATATTCTACCACAATCAAATGACTCCAATTCTCTAAAACCTCAGCCATAGAGCTCAAATGTGGTTAGCGAGACAAGGCATTAGCAACTATATTTTGTGAACCTTTGACAAAAGAAATTTCAAAATCATAACATTGCAACTTGCTTACCCACTTTTGCTGATGTTCATTAAGATCTTGTTGCCTAAGGAAATATCTCAAGCTATTATGGTATGTTTTAACAATGAACTTACTACCCACTAAGTATTGCCTAAACTTAGCCAATGCATGCATAATGGCCAACATTTCCTTTTCATATATATTGCAGCTCCTCTTAGGGCCCCTCAACTTCCTACTTTCATATGCAATTGGATTTTTGTCTTGTATAAGGATAGCTCTGATCCCTTCACCTGAAGCATCACACTACAACTCAAAGGGTTTAGTAAAATCGGGCAATGCAAGCACTGGGCAAGTACTCATAAGTTCTTTTAACATCTCAAAGCATTCTTATGCCTCATGAGTCCAAACAAAAGCCCCTTTCTTAGTCAAATCTGTAAGTGGTGCTATATGGCGAGAATACCCATTGACAAATCTATGGTAGAATCCACATAAACCCAAAAATCCTCTAAGTTGTGTTAGATTCGTCAAAGTAGGCCACTCAATAATTTCCTTGACCTTATCTAGATCCATCTGAACTCCTTCTACACTAATGATGTGACCCACATACAATAATTCTATCATGCCTAAGTCACATTTAGATTCCTTTGCATATAGAGATTCCTTACCAAGAATACCGAAAACTATGTCAAGATGTGCAAGATGCTCTTCCGATGTTTGATTATAAACCAAGATATCATCAAAGAAAACTAACACAAATCACCTCAACTATGAACGAAATACCCTATTCATAGTAGACTGGAATGTAGCAAGGGCATTGATTAGCGCAAATGGCATAATCAAAAACTCAAAATGTCCACAATGGTAACAAAAAGCTATCTTCTCAATATCTTCTTCTCTCACATGAATTTAGTGGTAACCTAATCTTAGATCAATTTTGGAGAAGTACTTTGCACCATGCAATTCATCAATCCTTGGAATGGGGTAGTGGTTCTTGATTATTCTCTTGTTAAGCATCCTATAATCAATACACATCCTTAAAGTACCATTCTTGTTTTTAACCAATACTACTGATGAAGCAAAAGGTGACTTACTCGGTCTAATATGCCCCATAGCTAGCAACTCCTTGATAGTTTTCTCTATCTCATCTTTAAGCCGCTTAGGGTGCCTATAAGGAGTGACTATAATAGGCTTAGCACCCTCCTCCAATTTCATGATGTGTTCTATCCCTCTATCTAGAGGTCTACCAGGTGGAATCTCACTAAAGACCTTGTCATGCTTGATCTTCAACTCTTGTATATCAGGATGATAAATAGGTTTTTGCTGCTCTTCCCATGTTGGCTACAAAACACAACCTACTGCCCACTCAACCATGTCATGATGCAAGAGATGTTCCATTTTCTTGAGGGAAATAGTCTTGCAACTGGTGTCTTTGAGCGCTTTCAACACATGATTTTTTCCATCCATCTCAAATCTCATTTCCATCTCATGGAGTTTGAGGGTGAATATTCCTATGTCATGTAACCATGTCATTCCAAAAACCATATCTGTGTCTCTCATGTTCACCACATAAAAATCTGTCTTGAGCTCATAGTTATTCAAGTGCATGGGCAATTTTCAAATCATTTTTTCAAACCTAAGAGTGAAACCATCAGCAACCTTAACTCAAATTCCCTCAAACTTCTCAGTCTATACACCATGCCTCTCAACAAGCCTACTATCAATGAAATTGTGTGTCACACCTGTATCAAGAAGAGTAATAATCTTTTGACCAACAAGAACCCCTCACATCCTAAAAGACCCTTCTCATTGAATACTTGTGAGACAAGCCTCTTTAAGCTTCACTTCTTCCTCTAATTCTTCATCATGTTCTAATTTTTCTAATTCTAAATCATTAATTTTAGATTGCTGGTCTGAATCGGAATCCTCAATTAGTGCCCACATTGCACGATTTGACTTCCCCTTAGGTTTCATAGGGCAGTCATGGTTAATATCATATGGTCCTTTACAATAGAAGCATAGTTTCTTCTTCTTCAAATCATTAAGAGTCTCACGGTCAAGTGGAAAAGTAGACTTATCTTTGGCTTTGTTCTCCTTCTTAGGAAACTTCTTGTTGTCATGACTACAAAATATTCCCTTTGATGTAAACTTCCTGGTAGGGGCAGAAAATGCCATGCTTTGTGCCTTCTTCATTGCTTCCTATAGTGAGAGAGGATTGAAAGTTTTCAACCAACCATTTAATGGCTCCATCAATCCTTCCATGAATAAGACCACCAATCTTCTTTCACTGATGTTAGGAACCATGATTGATAACTATTGGAAGTCATTCACATAAGGATCAAGAGAGCCATGTTGTTTTAGTTGTGCCAGTTCATGGAAAGTCACCTCAGGATCTTTGACATCAAACCTTTCAATCAGCCTATTAGTAAACTCCTCATATGTAGTGATAAGGTTGTGTCCAAGAGTGACTAACTCATGATACCACCACTCATGAGCAGCTACTTCAAGATGTAGTGTGGCAAATCTTATGGCATCCTCTTCATGCATTAGTCTCAAAGAAAGATAATTATCAAGCTTTTGAACCCAAGACCTAGATGTGCATTTGTTACTTCCATCATAGTAAGGCATGGAAATCTTACCAAGTGTTTGTTGATAGTCATTTCTTGGAGAATAGTGATCATTCCTTCCTCCTCTCCTATTCCTTTGATTCATGAATTGATCAAACATCCATATTTCTCTCATATTAAGAGGGAGATTGGTATACTCCAAGTAAGCCTGTCTAGCTTCATCTCCAAAAGAAATAGCTAGAATAGCATGTGGTTGTTCTTCTCTTGGTATAAAGGTGGGAAAAAGAGGCCTAGAGGTTGATCCTCTAGTTTCTTTAGCACGATGTATAACCCTTCCCTCATTATTTCCACTATGTTCAGCTGTGTTTTGATTTTGAGTGGCTTGCTGATCCATTTTTTCTAATAAACATAACAACATATCAAGCATGGTATCAAATTTATTTTCAGCTCTTGCATTCCTATTTTCTTCTTTTGCCATATTTTGAACTATTTTGCTAGTATTTATTTCTCTTAATGCTTTTGAGGATGTATCCCCTTTAACTTGTGGATTTTGATATTTTTGTTTTCGTTGTTCACTGTTATAACATCTAATTTCTCTCTCACTCAACTAATGTTTGACTATTCACATGATAGTAGGATGAAAGCTCTAATACCACTATAATGAGCCTTGCACAAATCCGATCACCTATTGCTTTATTTGTTACTTTTAAATAGTTCTACAATTACTATGCAAGCAACAACTAAGAGAATATAAAACATATACAGCTAATAAATCTTTACAAGATCTGAATATAAAACTAATATTTGTAACAATCTACTAATTTTCCTCATCCAATACAATGCCAATTTCAAACCCAAGACTTTGGTAATATATGTATGAATGAGTGCTTAAAAATGACAAGACCTATACCTACAATAGTAGCATATAACATACATGAATAAATAAGGGAAACCTGGTTATGTTGCAACCTCCTAAAAGTATTAGATTCTTCAAAATGAGGTTGTCTAATAGCTCCAAATGATGTTCCCTAAATGATACCCTAATGACAAGTAATAGCATGTTCCTACAATAGTTTCTTGTAGAAAACCCCCAGCTTATTTTCCATCTTCACACCTAGCCCTTGGCCACAAATTCAGCACAAGGAAGTGACTAAAATATCACCTCCAATCTTCAATAATTCAGGTGATGTTTCAACACCCTCAAAATCGTTATCATTGGGAGTTTTCGTTCCCAAAGACAAATTGATTATCTGCAAGCTCTTGGCTCCTCAATTACATAGGCAAATGTCAATAACAAATCCGAATGCCTTCCCGTGAGGCTCTCTCCTCTATTTATAATATTCCTACCCCCCCTTCTAGAAGAATCATAAGTGTTATCTTATCACACTATTCTAGAAGCTTCCTCCGTTCCAACAATAGATGAGCTATGCTTCACGACGATTCCCTAATATTAAATTAATTAAATATAAAGTCATCTCTTTTAATTTTTAAATTATTTAATGACTTTATAAGAAATCAATTTAATTATTTCTACTTAGCCTTCGAAGGACAAAAGGCTAAGAAATCTATTGAGAGGCTAAAGAGATGGAGACATTACACATCATCAAGAAGTTGTATGTAAAAATGTATATGTAGTAGTTCTACAAAGATGTACATATGTTTTGGCTTATAATTGTTTTGTCACTTATGCCAAAGGGCGAGATTGTTGGCATTAAGTTATTATTGCCATTAGTGACAACACTTATCTACATTAGTATAGCCACCTTGCATTCTAGTGTTAATTGAGCTTCACAGTTTACACCGAGTGTCTGTAGTGTATACTGAGCATTCAGCGGTTACCTTGTAGGTTCCTCACTTATGTAGTTCTTACCGAGCATTCATGAAGCTACCAAGTGAATGTGCAATCCAATAGTATCTACCGAGTCTACAGTGTTCACTGAGCTTCACAGTGTTTACCGAGTGATGGAAGTGCAGCGTTTACCAAGTAACAGAAGTTGTAGTGTTTACCGAGTGAAATCAAGGTAAATGAAGGATTCAATTTTTATCGAGTGACACTATATCTATCGAGTCTCCAATGGTTACCAAGTTCCAAGCTACATTATGTGGTTAGTATGGATCGAGCCTTCACTTCTACTAAGTGCATGATGATGCTGAGTAATGTAGTGGATGTCGAGTATCAAAAGGTCACCAAGTTAGTTTGAAGAACCCGAGTTTTCTACTATTTGGCCAACTCAGTAATATTTTGTTCACTTGTGTTTTGCCAACCTTACAATTGTAATTATTGGAATGGTATATATGTAATGTGTTATATCATTTTCAAAAAGTATGTATGTGTATGAGAGGACATGAAATGCTTAAATGAGAAGAATAAAAAAAGGTGAATCAGCAAGAGAGCAGAGTATTCAAAAAGGTCAACAAGGAACAATACAAATTCATCAATCACAAGAGGTGATGTGTGCTTCATGGATCTAATTAGCAATCAAGTTGTAAGTAGATTCATTATTTCATCCTAATAGGTGAATCAGTTTTGTAAATCCTTTAATAGGGTAGACTTAACAGTCTTTGTATAAATCTCCTAACAGAGTGCATACTTCATTGTATATTTGTAAATCCTCTAAAAAGGTGGACCTGGTAGTCCTTTGTGCTCCTAACAGGGCAAATCACCAGAAGTGCTTAATGTAAGCCTTAACAGGCCAACTTTATACTGCAGTATTGAAGTTTTGTGAGTATCGTCCCCACCCCAGTTTTAATTTCTATTGGGAAGGTTTTTGGGTCGTCAAATCACTATGTACATATGAATGTTTGATCCCTCATACATGCAATAGATTAGATGAATGAATGGTGAATAGTATATATGGTTAAAGTGTTGAATTCCTTTAAAGTTTTTTAAGTTACTGATTCACCCCTCCCCTCTCAATAACCTATCATTTCTTGAATATTTCCAACACTTGTATCCCTATGTAAATACATATTGGTATTTAGAAAGTAGTCCCTTTTCTTTATTACTTTTTTCATTTGAGCAGGTGCTACCGATATTGACCATCTTGGGTTTATACTCAATGCCAATGTTTATTCATTCAAATTCTCTAGAAGTGCAACTCTTCCTACCCTTTTCCCTTTTGATAAATACATTATGCCTATAAAACCATTTTTCAAGGGAAATGAGATGTCTAAGAATCTCACTAGTTTTGATTTGTTCATCTCTAAGCTCTAATTCCCTCTTACTATTAGGGGAGAAATCTCTACATGCATTTTTTATTTCTCCAAAGTACTGGTTACTAAAAGGTTCAGAGCCTTCCAAGAAAGATTGAATCTGCTTATCATTATTGAAGACTTGCCATGTCTCTACTGTTAGCTTAAAGAATAAATTTTACAACTAAGTGTCAATACACTTAGCCAAGATCAATAGCAAGTGCCAAGTGCAACAGGTGTCAAGTGATAGCAAGTGCCGAGTGCAACAGGTGCCGAGTGATAGCAAGTGCCGAGTGCAATAGGTGTCGAGTGATAACATGTGCTAAGTGCAACAAGTGTCGAGTACAACATGTGCCAAGTGATACAGTTTTGTTCAAGTGTTGAGCTATTTAGGAATCAGTATGTGTCGAGTATCAGAAATACTTCAAGAGTCGAGTAACTCAGTAGATCAGCATAAAAGTTTGGAATTGCACAAACTATGATGCAAACAGTTTTTGCGGCCAACAAAAGGTAAATCTCGAAGGATTGAATGATAAGATCGAATCTTTTAATTTTCCTATGCAATTTGCATGTAGCCAATAAGAAAAATGCAAAAGGCATGCAACCAATCAGCAAAAGATAAGTATTGAGCGAAAATTGAGATTCAATATGGATCGTAGATCCAAATCAAACCCTAAGTCTTTGAAGTCTTTATAAGGAAGATGAAATTTCACTGTAAAGAGTGAGAAAAGACATATTGAAGGACATACAAGGGTGCATGAGCAAATCTATTTTCAGAATCAAGAGTTATCAGATCACAAAGGATCAAGATCAGGAGAAGATGGAAAAGGAGCCTGTATTCAGCAATCGAGGATTGTAATCTATCAGGTTTATTGCATCTAATACTCTCTAGCAATTGTATTAGAATAAAAATCCTATGGTAATAGGTTAGCTTTATAGCTATTTTGTAAGATCCTTTTGATTAGGTGATTAAAATCCTTTAACCAGGTGACACTTCATGTTAAGTGTTTGCAAATCCTCTAACCAGGTCACTATTAATACAGTGTAAAGCCTCTAATAAGACAGGCCTTTAACAGGGAAAACAATCAAAAGTGGTTGAACTATATTGCTGCATCCCCACCCCAATTTTACCTTCTTATTCCTAGAGGGTTTCTAGGTTACCAAATTCCTCTGTTATGAGGTATTGATGCATGTGTTTTGTTACATGCTTATTTGATGTATTTACATACATGCAATTTACTTTTAGTTAAAAGTTTTATTGGCTAAAGTATGATACTTATGATTCACCCCCCCTCTCATAAGTACTCTTTCCATATTTGAATATTCCAACAATTGGTATCAGAGCTAGCCAGGTTCTCACAAAGAAAATCCTAACAGCTTGGAGGGAAAAGATCTAAAGATGGAAGCTTTCAAACTTGGATAGATCATTGAAAATCAGGTGATAGATGTGCAACTTGCTCTACATAGCTTGGAGGAATTCAAAAAAAAATTGAGAAACTCATTAGAAAAGAGGAAGGATCTAGCCATAGCTGAAAATGATATACACTACAAAGAGATTGACACCACCAACATATTTTCCAGTGGAGACACTAAAGAGTTTGATGCAACAATAGAAGAACTGATGGAGAAAAATAAAATTCAAGCAGAACAGATAAGAACTCTCAAGATGGAACATGAATCACAGGCTATAATGATATGTGAAATTACTGAACAAACGAAAAGAGCAGTTGATGATAAGGTCATGATGGAAAATGACAAAAGGAATCTTGCAAACAGACTAGAAGAAAAATGTACTGAACTGACAAGGATCTCAAACATATAGATGGATACACTTGTGCAAATGATGAACCTTGATCATGAACTCAATGTAAAGGATATTGAGATCTCTACCTTGAAGATGCAAAATGAAAAAATGCAAAATGAATTGAACAGGGAAAAAGAGGTAGCAAAGAATCTCAACAAATCAAGTGAAGCAATCAAATATTTTGAACAGTTGCTGAAATCACCAAAATCTACCCATGATACATTAGGAATAGGATACAATAGCTCTGAAGTTGGAGAATCATCAAAGAGTTCTGAACAAAGAAGTGATAAAGGTAAGAATTCAAAACCCACTTGTCATTTCTGTAATAAGAAAGGACATACAGCTAATGTGTGCAAGAGTAGAAGATTCAATCAATCTAACATACCCAAAAGTTTCTGTCACAAGTACAACATGCAAGGACATAAGACACAAAATTGCAAATCAAATGTCACAAGGACTCAAAGATTTGATGGACATTTTTATAATTGCAAAAAGTATGGACATAGAGCATTTGAATGCAGATCAAAACCTATGTGGACAGTAAATCAACCAGCAAAGACATCAAACCATGAATTTTGGGATTACAACACGAGGAACAACTATCACTATTGTCAAGAATATGGACATATCCCACAGAATTGCATATGAACACATTTTAGAGGGAACTACAAAAGATGGTTGAGTCAAACCACATGTTTCAGTTGCTTAAAAACTGGTCATGTCAGCAGGAATTGCCCAACAAGGTCAAAGGCATCAAGTTCTGAGTTTAGCAATGGAAAGGCAAAGATAGATGTTGGACATATCAGAAGTGAAATGAATAAGACATGGAGGAAGAAAGATGAGTCTAGCACATCAAATACAGAGATCACTTCACCTAATAGGTCAAGTGATCACACTTCATCAAATTAAGTAAAAAATAAGTGTGAGGGATTGATAAACTGAGTTACATCATAAATCAGTCCCAAGACATATAAAGAACTGCAAAAAATGAAATTAGCATAAACAAAGATGCTAAGTCAAAATTGACAGCTTTGTGAAAATATGTCAAAATTGCCTTCAGGAGCCGAGTTACTAACAACGATCGAGTTGATAGTTGATGTCGAGCTATGAAATATTAATAGGAGCCGAGTAAAGTAAAACGTAATGGAAGCCGAGTTATGATGAAACCTTTCAAGAGCCAAGTAGACAATTGGTAGCGTACTAAGCATTTATTACTCTATTTTGAAGGGTACATAAATGCTATTTTCGATCATTTTTCACCATTTGAACAAGAAGCAAAGCCGAAAAAGGAGCAGAGAAGATCAAGATCAGCTCAGAAGCCATTTGTGAAGATTTCAACAATGATTCAAGACAAATTTTGTTGATTTAAGGTATTTTACTTAAGTGTCGAGCTACGTAGGACTCATAAACTTGTTTAAATTATAAACCCTAGTTTGGCAAACAATGGCATCTGGGTCAGGAACTACTAAGGGTATAGAGAGTCATGAAGTTCAGTTGGTCAGCAACGAAGTAAAATAACCTGAATTTAAGCCCATTCCAAAAGTAGCATACAAGAATGATCCTGCAAGAGCATTATCAGTTATTCCGAATAAAGTTGTTATGGTCCAAGATGTTCGCAGATGTTACAATTGCAAAATTGGTGCCATAGGAGACTTAGAAATTCATAATGCATATGATAAACTATGTGAAAACAAAGTACTAAAAAATGAGTTTTCAATAATTGAAAGAAAAGGGTTAACCAAAACCCTAGCATTTTCGACTATTTTCAAAATAGAATGGGTAGAGATAATTTTGAGCCGACTACATGACGGAGCTTTTTGGTTAGAATCAGGGCTAGTAAAATTTACCAAGAAAACTGTTCATAGGGTTACTGGTATTCCAACCCTAGATCAGCCAAAGATCCTGCAAAGTGATAAAAGGGAAATAATAGAGAAAAATATAGGTTCCAAATGGAACAATAGAGGAATGACTATCAACACAGTCACAGATCTCCTACTATATTTTGTTGTGAGAATAATTTCGCACAAATTCTATCAATCAAGCAGGTTGAACAGTGTACCTTGTATAGCAGTTGATGTTGCATACAAGATAATGAAAAGGGATCACACTTATGATTTGGCAGAGCTCATGTTTCAACAGATTAATGAAAATTTGGGAGCTATAAGGAAGAGCAAGGGAGCTCAATGCAAATTTGGATCAGTTTTGATGTGTATGTTCTTCTATCTGATGAAAGAATTTCCTTCTATGGGGAAAGTAAAATGGAATCCAGATAGAACAATTGTTGAACAAATTAATGGATACATTGAACAAATGGGTGAAAATTTTGATGGCCAAATGACAGGTTATTTTGAGGACTTCAAAAAGTCCATGAAACAAAGAATGAGAATTCCAGTCTCATTGACTGAGAAATATGAAAAAGACATTTGTTTTCTTGTAGATATAGATTATACTTATATAGAAGCAATTATACCTCGAATAAGATGGCTTAGACCACTAGGCTATGAACTTGATGTTGATCAAGCCTTTGCAGCAATAACAGCTCTACTTGTAGAAGAAGCTGATAAAAATGCACAAATTTTTGAAACTTATGATGTTGTCAAATCAAAGGTAATAACAGATTTGAAGACAGCTTTAGCAGTAAAGAAGAAAGAGAAAATGGTGAGACAAATCAAAAGAAAGTTTGGCATGGAAGAAGAAGAAGGGAAAATAGAAGAAGAAGGAGAAGACATTGAAGAAGAAGGAGATAGACTTCAAAGTCAGACTCAAGGGTCAGGAGAAGACAAAGAGGAAAGTGCTGAGGTAGAAGAAGCCAAGGAAGCACCAGTTAAGAGAAAGACCACAACTCCCTCTGCTCCTAAATCCAAACGAAGGAAAGTAGCTACCTCTGCATCAAAGAGACCTACCACAAGGGCTACAACACAAAAAGCCCAAGAAGAGGAAAAAGGAAGGAAGAAAGACTCAAAGAAGACTGTTGCTGAGTCAAAGAAAAGGAAGTTCATTCCCCAACCTGAAATAGATGAGGAGAAAATAGAGTCAGAGGAAAATAGTCAATTTCAAGTGGTAAGACACAAACCTCAGACTGCTATTGATAAATTATGTTCAAAAATTAGAAATAATGATTTAAAAGGTCTAAAGAACCTGAATTTTTCTAAGCTCACCAAAGAAGAGCAAAATAAACTAGAGGAATCTGTGTATGCAATGATGGTTGAGTATAAGCACACACCTCTAGAATTAGATGAATCTATGCCGAGAGAATTGTATAAAATTGTAGAGGATAAATGGCATTTTTATTTACAAATGGAAAAAGAAATAAGGGAGTCTACATTAGCAAGACTGTTGCTTGATCTGACTAAAGATCAAATAATAAATGCTGTAAAAAGGCATAATAATAGATTCACTCCCAAGTATAGAGCATTCAGCATACTGCAAAATAAAATTGAAGAGGTAGTTACTAAATCCACAAGATTGTGGAAAATAGTTTACAAGAAAATTGAAGATGTATATAATGAAGAATATAAGGCAGAGGAAATTTCCAAGACAAAAGAAAAGAAGGTGATAGAAATCAAAGAAAAAGAGAAGAAACTAGTGGAGGAAAGAAAAGAAGAAAAGAAAGAAGAGGCACACAATGAGGAGAAAGAGGAAGAGAAAGATATAGTTGAGCCACAAGATCAAAGTATACAAGATACACAGGCTTCTCCTCCTAGTCCTCCTCATGCCACCGTCACACCTGCAGATATCATAAAAATAAAAGATGTTACAGATACTTCAAATCTAAACATCAATCCATTAACTACAGAGGATTTGGAAATCCTTGACCAATCATCACTTGTAGAAAAATTAAATTCAAATCCTATATTGGTTAGTGTTGATGAATTGCAGAATCTAGAAGTCAAGGTAAAAGCACAAGTGCCACCATTGACCACACAAACTACTGGTATTCTATTCCTTCCACCACCACCTCCACCAAGTATAATCACTGATACACTCCAAGTGTCGAGTACAGCAGTAGGGGAAACAAAAGAAATATCTTAACAACCAACGAGTACAACCTCACCTAGCATTCATAAAAGGGATATTCTAGCTGAAGAAAAAGATGAGACAAAGAAGAAGGAGGAGACTGCAATACAAACATTGGTTGCATTACCAAAATCTGGTACTCCTACACAAACTCTTCAACAGCCAAGCACAGATGGACTACAGTTGCAAATCAGGACACCAGGCTCGAGCTCATCAAAGGTAGTCAAGAAACTTCACTATGGAGTTCCTGAGCTTGATGAAGAAATAAAGATCCCATATTATGAATCTAACACTCTTACTAAAGAAAAGATTAATGAAATTTAGAGTGCATTAGAAAAAAGAAGGAGACAAGAAGCACTAAGAAAGGAATACAAGCATAAGCTTACATTGAATGAAATTAAAGACATATTCACAGAAGCTTTTTGCTTACACTCTCAAGATGAGTCAAGACCAATCATGGAACAACTATCTGATATAGTTGACCAGGTGACAAATGAAGACCAGGAAAAAAATGCCAGATTGCTTGAATGGTCAGAAAAGAAGTTTCAAGTTAAAGTAAATAGTAAAATATCCAGTGATATAGCACTGTCACAAGAAGAACTGGCAAAGAAAGTTGTAACAGTTAAAATTGTACTAGGAAACATCTTTTCCCTGTACAAAAAGTTGTGTGATTTTTCTACATTCACACAAGAAACTAGCTAGAAAATACTGAGATTGGAAAATAAATCTGAAAAATTCTAGCATGCAACTCCCCACAGATCCAGCTCAGAGTGAGAAGCATTTTGTCCAATCGCTTCACACACAAAGAGAGCTAGTTGTTTTAGCAGCAGAGGAGGCAACCACAAAAGCCAAATTGATACAAATTCAATCGTCAATTACTCCTCATTTGGAATTACTTCATAAGGAGCAGATAAATGCAGAAACAGCCCTCAGGAAAGATCCCAACCTCTCTTCATCTGATGGACTTGTACACCTAGCAGCAGAGATTGCCATCCAGCATAAGACATTGGATGTCGCGTTAGCAAATTGGGATGCAGCTCTGAAGGTACTCCTTGAAGTAAACAGCTCATTTTTGGCCAAGTATGGCATTTCATTGTAAAGACCATTGACATAAGTGTCAAAAAGGGGGAGAATAAGTAATAAAATTTGAGTACATGAATGAAATGATAAGTATAATAATAGGGGGAGATAGCAGAGATAGAAAATTTTGTGAAATTTTGGGGGAGATAGCAAATTTTGGGAGAAAAGTTTGAATAAAGGATAAATTACTGAGTCACATGGATCTTAATTAAGTGTTTTTTGCCACTCATGTCAAAGGGGGAGATTGTTAGCTTAAAGAATAAATTTGACAACTGAGTGTCAATACACTTAACCAAGATCAATAGCAAGTGCCGAGTGCAACAGGTGCCGAGTGATAGCAAGTGCCGAGTGCAATAGGTGCTGAGTAATAGCAAGTGCCCAGTGCAACAGGTGCCGAGTGATAATATGTGCTGAGTGCAACAAGTACCGAGTGCAACATGTGTCGAGTGATACAATTTTGTTCAAGTGCTGAGCTATCCAAGAATCAGTATGTGCCGAGTATCATAAATACTTCAGGAGCCGAGTTACTCAGTAGATCAACATAAAAGTTTGGAATTGCACAAACTATGATGCAAACAGTTTTTGTAGCTGACAGAAGGTAAATCTTGAAGGATTGAATGATAAGATCGAATCTTTTAATTTTCCTATGCAATTTGCATGCAACCAATAAGAAAAATGCAAAAGGCATGCAACCAATCAGCAAAAGATAAGTATTGAGCAAAAATTGAGATTCAATATGGATCGTAGATCCAAATCAAACCCTAAGTCTTTGAAGTCTTTATAAGGAAGACAAAATTTCACTGTAAAGAGTGAGAAAAGAAATATTGAAGGACATACAAGGGTGCATGAGCAAATCTATTTTTAGAATCAAGAGTTATCAGATCACAAAGGATCAAGATCAAGAGAAGACAAAAAAGGAGCCTGTATTCAGCAATCGAGGATTGTAATCTATCAGGTTTATTGCATCTAATACTCTCTAGCAATTGTATTAGAATAAAAATCCTATGGTAATAGGTTAGCTTTATAGCTATTTTGTAAGATCCTTTTGATTAGGTGATTAAAATCCTTTAACCGGGTGACACTTCATGTTAAGTGTTTGCAAATCCTCTAACCAGGTCACTATTAATATAGTGTAAAGCCTCTAATAGGGCAGGCCTTTAACAAGGAAAACCATTAGAAGTGGTTGAACTATATTACTGCAGTAAATTTTTGTGGGTATCATCCCCACCCCAGTTTTACCTTCTTATTCCTGGAGGGTTTCTGGGTTACCAAATTCCTATGTTATGAGTTATTGATGCATGTGTTTTGTTACATGTTTATTTGATGTATTTACATGCAATTTACATTCAGTTAAAAGTTTTATTGGCTAAAGTATGATACTTATGATTCACCCCCCCCCCCCCCCCCCCCCTCTCATAAGTACTCTTTCCATATTTGAATATTCCAACATCTACATTGTTAGGAACATTGGGCCAAGATAAGTCTTCAACTTTGTATTGACTATCTATGAAATCTAGATGTGGAAGTAGAAATGATGATGGGGTAGTTATCAACTCTACCCTTGCATTCTACTCCCTTGGAACAACTTGTATTGAGAAGCCGTCCAAGTCCTCAATTTTATCCCATACTCTATTTCTATAATTCTTGAGCCTTGTATTCTTCATAGTGTATTGAGCTCATACTTGCTTCACTATAAGCTCTACATCTCCTTGAGTTCTTAGGATTTTCACTCCTTTCCATGTGGCAATAGTAGTATCCAACATCAATGCTTTATATTTGATTGTATTGTTACTGTTCTTTTATTGTAGCTTTTGTGTAATTTGTGTTACATCTCCATCAAGGGAAAGAAGCACCGCACCTACTCCAGATCTAGTACTAGCACAACTGCCATTGAAGTTTAGAGTCCAAATCCTCTAATCACTAGGAGGATTTGATTGTTCTTCTAAATGATTGAAGTCAGAGAACATCACATAGTTTCCAAATTCCATCTCTTGGTGTAGGATTTGTGCCTTAGGATCATTAGACTTTAAGATGGTGAGTTTAAACTTTTCTTAAGTTTCTAACTTGATCTTTTTGTTACCCACATGAATTATGGCATGAGAGTAATTTATCTTCATTTCCCCTACCATATCTCTACAAAAAACTTCTACTCAAGATCATGACACAGCTAGCTAGGATATCAATTACCAAGATGGTCAACTTCATTCTCTTTGTAGGATGCACGACCAATGTAACTTGTGCATCTTTCACTTGTCCTAAAAGGGGAACCTATTTCACATCCATGGAGTAGAAATATCCAAACATCTTAGTCAGGGTCAAGCCTAGGGCATTACCTATATCAGAGGGCATGACATCATTAGAGGCTACAAAATCAATTATGCAATTACTAAGCTTATGGCCATTTATGTCTAAAGATACATGGAATGGATTGGGTTTCTGACTAGGGTAGGTAGACAAGACTGGGTCTTCTTTCTCATTGAAGAGAAAAGGTAAGATAGGTTCTTCATCAGCTAGTGGGCCACTATTCAATTGGGGTTGGTTGTTTCTAACAATGGAATTGACATTAGGCTAAGTTTTAGCATTGGCATCACATTTACAATAGTCTACTAATTTTTTTAATTCTAGAGTATAGGATTTGAGATAATCAAGGGGGAACACCTAGATATGAGCATCCTTACAATATTATATTATCTCAAATTAGGAGTGAGGCTTATGATTTTGCTTGAACTTTGTCTACTCTTTCCTCTAGGATGAGGAAGTGGATGCTTTAGCTATAGCTAGTGAAGGTCCAATGGTTGTGTTCCAGGTAGGAACACTAGGTTTTTTTCTCATTGACTTCTTGTTATCACAGTCATTTATTTTCCATCCAAGGTGTTGAAGTATTCACCTCCAACCACTGAATCTGATTCATACTCCAAAAAGAGTACTCTAGATTTTTCACAGGGAGAATAATTCTCTTCACTTTTTGGGTACTCAATTGTTAGCTCATTACTAGTACTGAGCTTCTTATATCTATTCAATTCTAGATCAGAATCATCATCATGATCTGCTCTTAGATGAAATATGCACATATTTTTGTTTTTGGGAGGTGCCTCAATGCCAAGCTTTTATTGAGCAGATGGTAATTTCAATGGTTTGCCTTCATATTTCCTTCAACAAATATTTATATAAGGTTTTTGGAAAGAGGGAACAATTTTCCTCATTTTCCTTTTCATGGAAATCATCTCATTTGATAGTTTTTGGAAGCATTGCTTTATTGTTATTGGCTATACCAGTGCTAGAGCTTGTCAGGCTCCACTTTGAATCTCTCTTTTCCATTTCCTAGCTACTATCGGATCATCTTCCAAGTCAATAGCCAGGGTTTGAGTAGCCTAAAGATTAGCCACATGCACTTAACTAATTTAGATTTGTCAATTTCCACTTTACTTTCATGGTCTTTTAGCAACCGTAAAAACTCTTTGATTACCAAGTGCTCCATTTTCCTTTAGATCTTAACATACATGAAGAAGGGTGTAAAAGATTAGCATACCCTTCAAAAGTACTCCATGGATCACCTGCACAATTAAAGTTCAAAGATGTGTGTGTGAAAAGAAAAAATACATATAGTTTGAACCTTGTTCAAAAAAAACCTAGCACAAGGACTATGGTGCTATAGCACAAACAAGAACATCTAAAACTCGACCATACCTAGAAATTGTTTCAAAGGGGCAACAAATTAATTTTACGCATAGAGACTAAAGAAAATATAACTAGTAAAAAGCTAAAGATAGAAGAACCTTAATAACTTTAATATTTTTAATTAAATATAGTTTATAGATTATGTATTCCTATCAATGTAGGCTTGTTTAAGAAAATAGGTTGCAAATGTCTTCAATATTAGAGGATCAATTTCAATTTTTTACATGCTTCTAGCCTTAGAGAACTAAAAACATAACCATATTTATTTTGAATTGGAATTAGTCTATTGTTTCTTCAAAAAAAAAGCATATCCTTTACATTACTAAACAAATGGCTACTAACATTGCTACAAATGAGTGAATCTCTTAATATTAAGCCCAATTACTAGCTTGTTTTGTGTTATTTTGATTGTGAAAAATGACTATTTCTACATAGAGTTGTCTCTTACCTTCTGAAATTCCCATACTCTAGTTATGAAAGAAAACAATTGTAGTTTAGGATCTTACATTAGTGCAAGAGCACCTAGGGGTAAGGTAAAACCTAACTGAAATTTTGGGTAAGAGGCTAGAGTATCTTAGATGACCAAGCTACAAAGAACATTATGATTAAGGAGGATCAAGTAATCAAGCTAGAAAAAAGATTAGAATCAACAAATTTAGTTGCATCGACAATCAATTTAACTCATTTTAACTCTCTAATTATTATAGTAGCGAATCAAATCTCCTAATAGAGTTGGCCTAACAACTATTTACCAAATCCTATAAAAAGGTGGCATTTCTAGATTGAAGTGTCAGAAGACTTCTAACAAGGCCACTCCTAATAGGGTGAATTGAATCCTCTAATAGGGTCAGACCTAACAATGTATTTTGTAACCTTTAATAGGGTTGGCTCCTAACAGGGCTCACTTTAGAAGAGTGAAAATCTATAACTAGTTGTAATTGGTTGTTTTACCTAATTGAGTTTCAACGTTAAATATTGGTGTCTCTTGTGTTCATTTATTTTCTTTATGCTTTTTCAACTAATTTAATAAATTCTAGTCACATTAAATATCTTAAGATCTAATTATCTCTATGTTAAGTGATTAACAATAGAATATTCATTATTAACTAAGTTTCAGCAAGGATTTGGTTTAAAGTTGTGTTGACATCTTAAGGGACTAGGATTTTCTTTTGTAGTAATTGATTCACCCCTCCCCTCTTAGTTACTTCTTTCCATTTTCGACAATTTCCATCGTCTATATTCTTCTCTAAGATCACCCTACCTCTCATCCTACATCTAACAAAGCTTTGTATATAGCCAGCTAAGCCACAACTCAATTAGTCAAGTATCTAATTATAATATATGTCTAGTTTTGGAAGAATAAACCAAAAGCCAATCAGAGGACAACATAATATCATGTTCTCTTAAGTATAGGTATACATGTGTGTTAGGAGTTGGCTCCCAACTATGTAAGATACTACATCAAGATAGGAAACTATGCCATCAATAACAACATGCCTTGCTAGATAAAAAAAATCTAGGAAATATAAATAGTAAAGAATGACACAGAACATGAAGCACATGAAAGCTCATAATGCATCCACTTAGGAAAAGCATCAATAATATATCCTCAAAATGATATCAACCATGCATGTCATGAAACCAAAAGTAGAAATGGGTACTTCATGAAGAGAAGACTAGTACATAAAATAAGAAATATATTTGGTTGATCTAAGATTGCTCAAAAACCCAAGATGTCATTGCATTACTTTATCATCCCATGATTTCATTAATATGTACTTGTTATAGGGACCTATCTTGTGAGTAAGATATATCCATTTTAGGGTCTTTGGCATCAAGCATTTTAGCATCATGTCACATTGTGTAGATCCTATCAATAGAAATATAGTATACATTATCAAACATATCAAGTTCCAACATTATACTCATCCTATAACTTTGAAACCTAGCCCACTTAAGTTGTCTATCTTCATATTCTATCATTTTTTATCACACAATTAATCATAGGGCTCAATCATATAAGGGGGATAAGTGATAAATGCTTCTATCCATCAACCATGATATATCATGCATTATCTGACATCTCTTGCCAACATTAAACTCATCCTATAACATTGAAGCCTAAGCCATTTACATTATCTATCTTCAATATAGTATGATTAGAAAATGCGAAACTGCATCAATCTTGAATGAATTATTTTTAACTAAAAGTAAGAAATCTATTAATTTGAAAGGTAACTTATATAGCTATTCTTATTCTAACTTTAACAAGAATACATCTAAGAATTATTAAGGTTCTTATAGTAAGTTTCACAAAAAAAAAATTGATCCCAGAGATAGTATGTTAAAAGAACAAAAATAATATATATTTGTGAATTTTTCAACTCATTGAATATTTTGATACTATTTTCTTTTTTCTTTACATATCAAGTTAATAAAAAATTTCATATGGAAACAAATAAATTTAAATGCTTTTTACTATACTCAACTCATAAAGAAAAGTTACAGCAGTAGTACAAAATACTGAAAATATCTTAAAACATTTTTCAATTATGGTATTAAAAATCTAACAAGAAGGAAAAAAAGAAGAGTACTATTAAACAAAAAGAACATCAATGGATCTTTGGTGTATTGGCAAAGTTAAATGGTTCTGAAAGAGTTTCCTAGGAATCAATTCTTGTGACTCTAATATTATAAAAGTAAAAATATTATATTTTGATATATTCCAATATAAGTATACACATCTAAATTGTATAAAATATTCAAAAAATAATGTTTATAATATTTAACGTTATTTGAATTAAGAAAAATAATTCTATTCTTATAAAATCTAATTTTGACCAAATTTGAATACACAAAAATTCAATAGATCCTGAACAGAAATTAACAAACGCTTTTATTTTATTTTATTTATGTGTAATCATTTTCGTAGATCAACCCTAAACATTAGGGCTTCCTCACTGACTTTTACAATTAGGTCGTCTCAATCCGCCGGAATAGAATACCTCGTTTTTCCTTTAAGAGTGACCTATTTATTCATCCTCGGCAGAATAGGTAAACATCTCAAGTTGTAAAGATGGAGATGGAGAAAGGAGTTTGGAAAAACCTCCCTAATGAGATTGCGCTATACATCGTAGCCAGGTTGCTCCCAAGAAGAAGCCTTTATAGATTGAGGAGTGTATGGAAAGAATGGAATGAGATGCTATCCTCATATGCTGCGATGCAGAGAATACATCCAGACATACATCGTTCTCACACTTGCGCTTTTTTATTTCAATTGTGCCCTGAAATGTCTACATCGAGACAAGGCATCAAGACATGGGTGATGGAAGGAAGTGGAGATTTTTACAAAGTTAGTGACAACTCCTATCGAATAGAAATAGCCAGCAATACGATGCTCTGCTTGTTTAGCGATTTCAATCTTTTGATTTTCCACGAAAAGAGCAGGGAAACCCTTATACGCATCCCTAACTTTGACAAGTTAGACAAATATTATGGTTTTAAATTAGATTATTCCACTGGCCAATTTCTTTTCACCATGGGCAGAATCCCGGAGTGGACTGAAATCTATGATTCATCCTCTGATTTCTCAAGTTGTAGAGATTTGATTTGGGACAACACAGATCCATTTTGGGTCTCAGGGAGGGGAGTTTACCACAAAGGAAGTTTTTACTGGTTGGACCATGTGTCCTGCAATGGAGGGGTTGTAAAATTGGACCTTTCTGATAGCCGCTGGACAAAGATTCCACCTCCACCAGATTCAATTTATAGGCACTCAGACAATACATATGGAAATTTTCGTGATAGAGATGTGGATCACTTCACAAGCATTGCTAGTATTTATTGGGATTTAGCTGGAAATGATGCTGGTGAGTTGATTTTGGTTGACAAAGAGTACGGGATTATGTGGAAATTACGGAATGAAGAGGAAAGCTTGAACTCCAACAGATGGTGGCGAGTAGATATCTGCTTGCCCACAGAAATTCGGCTAGTTTCTGTTAACAACAGCGGATCGATTATGGTGGCTGGTCCAGATGGAATAAATGTATATGATGCAAACCGGAGACTTGCGAGAAGATTCGGAATTGATGCAATGGATTCAGAACTTGCAAATGCAATAGTTGAAAACAAAGTTCCACCGTTTGAAGTTTGTGATTCACTATCGGTGTTGCCTTTTGAGTGCACGTACATATGGTGGCCCTGGTAAGTGAACATTCTCGACACATCGTTTATGATATAGTAACACATAGTGATGGATGCTGATGCCATTGCCTATTTCAAAGCTTATATAAAAGGAAGAGAAACAGGTTTTTAAAGCTCATTCTGAGATCATATAAGGTGTTTAAAAGTAGAGACTGTGAATTCAACATTGCATGAATTAGAAAGTAAATAATGGATACGTTTGGATTAATACTAAGTGATTTTATGATTAGTTGCTACCTTACATGCAGGAGACTGATGTTTTCATTTTATGTCAATTTCTTTATTTCTTGGAAAATGTGAATTCATAGGTTAAATTATAATGTTCTATCAGTTTTCTTGATGCTTTCAATTGTTTTACAATGGGGAATTCTCTCAAGACACATTAAAAGCTGGTAGGCTTTGTTCAACCTCCCTTTATTTGTATTAAGACATTTTCATGTCACATCTAAAAATGGTGCTGAGGTCATTGATATTATCATGACAATTTTCTGATGTGCTGAAATTGAGTACTGTTGTCATGGTTTCATGTTTTTTTCCTTCAGGAAACACTTCTTTTAGGGCTTCAAACACTTCTAGCTATTGACATTTTTAGAAGAGTAAGAGCCTTTTAATTTATTTTTTCATAGATATCCATGAAAGACTTTGTACATTTTCATATTACTTTTGAATATTTTTTTTTCCTTTTTTCTTTTTTCTATTGAGTGTAAAGCAATAACAAAATTGTATCAAAGTTTAAAGTCAATGGGTTTGGCCAAAAAACTAAATACCAATGCAAATATCTATCTATCTAAAGAGTTTATATCAGTTTTACACATTATCAGACTTACAAAAAAGAATTATATTCTCACTATCTCTGAAATTTCAAGTAGCATCCCCTATTAGTGGTAGCACCATAGGTGCATTGAAAATGTCATCTTTTGGTTCTTCTTAGCATATGACATTTGATACAATCCTTGGTGTACTAGGATAAACTTTAATGTGCATTGAATGAATGATAGAAAGGGGCATGTAGTCCTTTTTTGTGATTATCCTATGGATGGTTGAGCACTTTTTTGACTGCTTACAATGGGTACTCTATTGTTTATTTCAATCTAGAGAATAGTTCCACTTAATCCTTCTTAAGTTGTTGAATGAACTCATAAATGGTAATGTCTAATTCATCCTTCCATTAAAGAGTAGTTCGTCCACAGGCAATCTCCATCCTCTTCACTTATGCTTTTCCTTCTTATAGAAGCTTGATAAAACTGACTTTTTTAGGCTTCAAGATTGCACCAACATGTAAGGCAATGTTAGAAAATATGACAAAGTAAGATTTATAATCTTGTCATTGATGATATCATCATACATATATTTTTAGATAGTTTATAGAAATAGTCAATACATCCACCTTTCATATTTCTAACTTCAAAATTATAGTCAAGAATAAGATAAATGTTGTCCAGATCTCTTTAGCAAAAAAATAGTCAAATATTACATGTTGGACTAATTTGTAATGTCTACAAGTTGAGCATAAATTAGAACCATCACCATTAGGGTTGTTAAATAGGACTTTATACAACTAGATTTGCCAAAGAAAACATTGGATATGTTCTCCAAAGAAGGTCCAGTAGAGTCAATTAGATAGAAAGGTGGGGGCAATAGCCAACAACAAAGAGTAGTTAAGGAAAAGAAGAGAAATTTGGAGGTTGAGAAAAGTAAAGAACATCAAGAGCCTCCAACGAATAGATAGAATGCAATACCATCAAGGTAGAGCATAATTGATGCTAGGAGCAAGAAATTAATACAAGTGGATAGTAATTCTCGGTAGAAGTGAGCTCTGATTCTAAATCAAGTGGTTACAGTGATTATATGAAACCAAATTTAGGGAGATGCACTACACCACTATGGTTAAGGAAAATTCTTATGTCAAGAGGTGAGTTGATGACTATCCAAATAGTTGAAGATATTTAAGGGTTAGTGGAAAAGGAAGATAGTGAGAAAAAACACAAATTGCAAAAATAGTGGCAAAGGTAATTAGGAGCAATGATGAGGGTCATCAAAAAGTTTAGATTGCTATACCAAAGATTAGAAAGGTAGTGGATGAGATTGTAGCCCCTGAGTATGAGATAATAGAGCATAACTTGGTAAGAATCAAAGATGACATGGAATGTGAGGAGATATCAGAAGGCATGGTTTCAATTAGAGAAAGATTGAGAAAGGAAAATAAGAGGATTGTAAAGTTGGAGGTTGAAAACAAGTATTGGAGAGATTGCTAGTCTATCCAATAGTTGCATCAAGTAGCTCTTCTACAAGATAATGGGAGCCACATAGAATAGCAATCAGCTTAGTTGCACAAAATCAAATATTGGATCAGTTATATGATTAAACAAGGGTAAAATTTCTTGCCTTCCTTTATCTCAACATTCAGATCATTGGTGCCTATTAGAGACAAATTTAGAACATGTGAAGGGGATTCAAAGGATTTTCTTCCAATGAAGGACTTATCCATTCCTAGGCTAAACATTTATTGGGCTACCAAAGAGATATTTGAAGAGAACCAAGTTGGTGAATGAAGGAGGAATGAGTACAGTGGAGTCTTGGTATGTTGTCCTGACCTTTAGATGGAGGATACTTAAAGAGATATGGAACAAAATTGCACAACACAACCTAGGCATTGGCACTTCCATTTCAACCATGATGAGTGGTGTTGGGTTTGCACTTGATTTTGAAGATATCAAAGAGGACAACATCTTGGACCAAGATTGGATGAGTTGGGGAAGGTTGTCATTAGGAAGAAGTATTTGGGCACCCTTGTCTCCCTTAGTGTCTTTATTACTTATGTGAAAGAATATGAGAAGGATCATAAGAAGCCATTGCAAGCAGCGAGCAACACGATGTCAAGATGAAGCACACACCTTGCCCTCCAATGACAAAATTCGTTGACAAGCTAGCCAAGTTCATTTCTTTGGCTAAAAAGATGAAGGAAAAGGGTAGAATTATATTAGAGAATCATTTGATGTCTGCCCTAGTGGAAAATTCTCCTTTTTCTTGGGTAGGTAGGTATCTATTTCTCTTTGGCTACCATTTTGCTTCCTTCTCATTGGTGTTGTAATTTTGGCTGCTATATAAGGGCATTTTCTCTCATTTGTAAAGGGTTGAAGAAAATTATTTCTTAAGATAATACCAAACTTGCTTCTTTTATCAATAAAGTGTCTTTCATGGTAATGTTAGGAACCTGTGTGTTCCTTCTGTTTATTTTGTTAGAGTAGTGTTGTTGGATGCATATGCCTTGTAAGTCATCCCGTGAGTATATTTTATTATCCCACATGCATAGGTAGTATTACTTTTCTAGATCGTACCCAGTATATAAGAATAGGTTGAGGCCCTTGATGGGCACGGACGAATTTATTGTATTGAGCTTGCTCAAAGGAGGTTACCCCCTCGAAGTGGCCTGCGATCAGTAGATTCATTCTGAGTTCTGCTATCACTTTGTATTCTGTTATTTCGAGCATTCTCACGATATTGCTATAAGGAGGTTCTTCACATCTAGTATCAGAGCACTCTCTTGGGCTCGCTGGGTGGAAATTACATCAAATTTTTTTTCTATCGTGGCCTTCAGGTTCCTCTCACTTCTAATATCTCTTGTTATTGCAATAACTCTTTTCAGTTGTTCTGTCTGTGAGTGAATTTTTCTAAGTCGACTGTTCAAAAAAAAAAAAAAAAGAGTAAAAATTTTTCTGTTTTTTAGTCGTAGCTTCCTTGTTTGCTTTCTGTTTCTGCTCATACTTCCGCAGAACGTCTGCAATATCATTTCGCATACTTCCTTCCTTGGCGACCCAACCCCAAATTTTACATATCAAAGCCCTAAATCCCTCATTTATCTAATTTTAGGGTTTGCCCTATCTTTTTCACCTCTCATCCAATCGCCACCAAACTGAGCCACAAGATTCAATTCCTCATTTTGCTCCCTTATCCCTCTTGGACTGTTCGCCTCATTTCGCCCCCCTACCCTTGAAACCCTCATTTTTCTTTTTCCCTTGTCCCCAGATAGTCTCCCACCACCCGTCAAACACCCATTTCCTATATGAGTTTTACCCAAATCCAAGTTTGCCGTAACTAAAAAAGTTTTTGTTTCTCATCTTCTACCCATTCCATAAAATAAAATAAAAACCTTGTTTTATGGTTGTTACGCGTACAGGAGCAAAAATCATGGAAGAGGAAATTGCATCCCTCAAAACCAAACTTCAAGATCTGGATGACAAAATTCTGGGTCTTAACTTTCAGCAGTCAGCCATGAGCCAAAACCATTCAGGAGATACTGGGTCCTCTTCTGGCAATTTTCGTGGACCAAAGCTTGATTTTCCACGCTTCGATGGTTCTGATCCGACTGGATGGATCTATAGGGCAGAGCAGTATTTCAGCTTGCATAATACTTTGGATAACCACAAAGTCTCCCTTGCATCTTTTCATTTGGAACATGAAGCTCTTCAATGGTTCCGTTGGTACATCAAGGCTAATGTAGGCCCAACGTGGAGAGAATTGTGCACCCTCATTTTGGAGCGCTTTGGCCCTAGTTCCTTTGATGATTTCACAGGAGCACTAACTAAACTGCGTCAAACAGGCACTGTAAGAGAATACCAGACAGAGTTTGAAAAATTAGCTAATTACACAGAGGGCTTGTCTGATGAATTCTTCCGTAGTTATTTTGTCAGTGGTCTGAAGGATGCACTTTGCTCAGAAGTCAAAATGTTTCGACCTACTACAATGATGGAAGCCCTTGGGTTGGCTAAGTTAGCGGAAGACAAGATTAGTGCTCTACAATGCTCCAGATCTAATTTTGTTCCATTCAGAAATATAGGTTCTCACAACCCTCCAGTCATACCAGCTCCCAGAACTACTCCGATCAAGCACTTGTCTGAAACAGAGATGCGAGTCAGGCGAGACAAAGGGCTTTGTTATAATTGTGACGAGAAATGGTCTCGGGGCCATAGATGTGTTCAGCAAAAGCTCTATCTCTTGGATGTGGATTCTCCACTGGAACTGGAAGAATATGTAGATGCTCAGGAAACAGTGGATGATGAGGTTGAGCCTCACCAGCCTGAACCTCCTTCACCAGAAGCTCCACCAGAGATATCTGTCCATGCTTTGGCAGGAGTCACTACTCCACAAACCATGCGGGTCCAGGGTTTCTTCAAGAAGATCCCTCTTACTATACTCATTGATTCTGGTAGCACTCATAACTTCATTGATCCACGAATCGCCAAACAGGCTGATTGCTTTATCCATCCCTGCTCTAGCTTTGAAGTTATGATTGCCAATGGGGGCACTTTACCTTGTAAAGGGAAATGTCGCAATGTGCGTCTCTCTATTGGAGATTATAACATGCGCTCTGACATGTTTGCATTACCCTTAGGTGGCTGTGATGTGGTTTTGGGTGCCCAATGGTTACGCACTCTTGGCCCCATTCTCTGGGATTTTGCTGAACTTTGGATGCAGTTTTCAGCCGAGGGGCACCAACACACTTTGAAAGGCTTACAACCAGGGTCTCTCAGCATCATCAGTTCACACCGTATGGAAAAACTTCTTAAGAAGAATTCACATGGTGTCATCGCTCAGCTCCATTCCATTCAGATGCAGCCATCAGCAGTCTCTAGCACTCCTGCCGATCTCCAACACATTTTGGACAAGTATTCTGGTATATTTGCTGAACCTGTGGGATTACCTCCTTCTCGTCCAGAGGACCACCGTATTCAGCTCCTTCCTGGCAGTGTTCCGCCCAACATCAGGCCCTACCGCTACCCATTTCATCAGAAGACCGAAATCGAGATACTTGTCCGTGACTTACTGAAACAAGGTATTATTCGCCCTAGTACCAGTTCCTTTTCTTCTCCAGTTCTGCTTGTTCGCAAAAAAGATGGGTCATGGCGACTCTGCATTGATTTCCGAGCACTTAATCATCTCACTATAAAGGACAAGTTTCCCATTCCAGTTGTTGATGAACTTCTTGATGAACTTCATGGGGCTCATTTTTTCTCCAAGTTAGATCTTCGTTCTGGGTATCATCAAATTCGGGTTAATGAGGAGGATATACCTAAAACTGCCTTCCGCACACATGATGGTCACTATGAATTTTTAGTCATGCCCTTTGGCCTCACAAATGCTCCTTCAACATTTCAGGCAGTGATGAATAACATATTTCGACCATACCTCTGGAAATTCATTCTGGTCTTCTTTGATGATATCCTCATATATAGCAAAACTTGGGCTGAGCATCTCCATCATCTGGAGCTTGTCTTGCAACTTCTCTCTGATCATCAACTCTGTGCAAAACTATCTAAATGTGTGTTTGGCCAGGAGGAAGTGGAGTATCTCGGGCATATTGTTGCACACCATGGAGTACGGGTGGATCCTACAAAAATAGATGCCATGAAAACTTGGCCGCATCCTAAAACTCTCAAGAGCCTTCGGGGTTTTTTGGGGTTGACTGGCTACTACCGCAAGTTTGTCAAAGATTACGGGAAAATTGCAGCACCATTGACAGCTCTGTTAAAAAAGGATGCCTTCTCCCGGACCCCTGTTGCTGAGACTGCATTTGAACAACTGAAACAGGCTATATGCAGTACACCTGTTCTCGCGATGCCAGATTTTTCCAAACCCTTCACTATTGAGAGTGATGCTTGCGGCAATGGATTGGGTGCTGTTCTCCTACAAGATGACCATCCTATTGCGTTCACTAGCAAAGCCCTCTCTGGTAAGAATCTAGCCCTCTCTACTTATGAAAAAGAAATGATGGCTATTTTGCATGCTGTACAGAAGTGGCGGCCATACCTCTTAGGGAGTCATTTTTGCATCAGAACCGATCACCAAAGTCTAAAATACTTCCTGGAACAACGGGTATCCTCTCCTACACAACAGAAATGGGTCAGCAAACTCATGGGGTATGATTATGAGATCACCTACAAGAAGGGTAAGGAGAATATTGTGGCAGATGCTCTTTCTCGCACATTTGATAATCAAGCTTCCCTTTCCGCTATTTCTATGCCCATTCCCAATTGGTTAGCGTCTGTTTAGCAGGGCTATGACAGTGACTCTTCTTTATCTCAAATCATTCACCAGCTAGCCAATAATCCTTCTGCTATACCACATTACTCTTGGGATGGTGCTTCTCTTCGATACAAGGGTCGGCTAGTGCTTCCTCAGAACCCAGCTCTACATCAGGCTATTTTTTATGAACTCCATGCTTCTCCTTCAGCAGGGCACTTAGGCTTCCTCAAAACTTATGAGCGAGCAAGGAGAAACTTCTTTTGGAAAGGGATGAAACAGACGATTCAACAGATGGTGGCTGAATGTGATACTTGCCAACGCCACAAGGGTGAAACGACCCTCCTTCCTGGCTTGCTCGAACCATTGCCCATCCCTACACGGATTTGGACTGATATTTCTATGGATTTCATTGAAGGGCTTCCTAAATCCGGTGGCAAGACAGTGATCTTGGTTGTGGTTGATCGTCTCTCGAAATATAGTCATTTTTGTGCCCTCACCCACCCCTATACTGCCTCCTCTGTTGCACAAATCTTCATGGACCAGATATTTTGTCTTCATGGACTCCCTTCTTCCATTGTCTCTGATCGTGATGCAACTTTTACCAGTCATTTTTGGACTGAACTGTTTCAGAAAACTGGCACCAAACTGAAGATGAGTTCGGGCTATCACCCACAAACTGATGGTCAAACTGAAATTGTCAATAAATGCTTGGAAACTTATCTTCGTTGCTTCACTTCCGAACAGCAACATCAGTGGGCCAAGTGGCTCCCTTTAGCTGAATGGTGGTACAATACCTCTTACCACACTGCCTCTAAAATGACTCCATATGAAGTAGTCTATGGTCAGGCACCTCCAGTGCTCCTTCCCTAGACTCCCAACAGCTCACCAATCCAGGCAGTTGACATAGTTCTCCGCAGCAAGGATCAGATTCTTCGTACCTTACAGGATAATCTTCACATGGCCCGTAATCGGATGAAACAGCAAGCAGATCAACACCATTCTGAGCGCTCATTTCAAGTTGGGGATATGTTTTTTCTTCGTCTATAGCCATACAAACAATCCTCCCTAAAGCTGAAAGGGCGTCATAAGCTGGCCCCAAAATTTTATGGGCCTTATAAGGTTCTACAGAAGATTGGTTCAGTTGCTTATAAACTGGAACTTCCTCCTTCTTCCCGCATTCATCCAGTCTTTCATGTTTCTTGTCTAAAGAAAGTTCTGGGTACCACTGTCAGAGCACAAACTACTCTCCCTGAAATGGATACGGAAGGATCCATTATCCTGGAGCCGGTGGAAATCATTGACCAGCGCACTCGCCAGCTTCGCTCTCGCTCCATCTCTGAGGTCGTGATTCAGTGGCATGGCATGCAACCAGAGGATGCTACCTGGGAACCCCTTCTTCAGATTCAACAACAATTTCCACACCTTAAGCTTTGAGGACAAAGCTTTTTTCTAAGGGAGAGGGGATGTTAGGAACCTGTGTGTTCCTTCTGTTTATTTTGTTAGAGTAGTGTTGTTGGACGCATATGCCTTGTAAGTCGTCCCGTGAGTATATTTTATTATCCCACATGCATAGGTAGTATTAATTTTCTAGATTGTACCCAGTATATAAGAATAGGTTGAGGCCCTTGATGGGCACGGACGAATTTATTGTATTGAGCTTGCTCAAAGGAGGTTACCCCCTCGAAGTGGCCTACGATCAGTAGATTCATTCTAAGTTCTGCTATCACTTTGTATTCTGTTATTTCGAGCATTCTCACGATATTGCTATAAGGAGGTTCTTCACAGGTAATTAAGAGCACTTGGTGTTATTGCATGATTTCTACATCCATTACTTAGAGTTAGATTCCTTTGAAGTTGTTAAAGTAGATTTCTTTTCAAGAAAGTTGTTAAGTAAGAGTAAGAGTAGATTGATAGTTGCATGGTGATATTAGTGGATGTTTGATAGGGATCCATAAACTAGGCCACTAGAATCCTAATGGCTTGTTAGGAAGCCTTGCATTGTAATCCAGACCTTTTTTCCTTGAATCATTGCATTTATGGAGGTAGTGCCACTCGTAAGCTTTCATAGGATTTCATCCTCATTTATTTGCTAATCTTTCCATTCGTTGGAGTAGAAGTAGAGTAGTGTGTATTTTAGTAGTTGGAGTTCATTCTAGAGGAAATTTATAAAGATATAATTCATTTGGTGCACATACCCTCCATCATCACCATCAACATTATTTGGCAGTCATATACTTCGCAAAGCAAGATTTCATCAACATCACAACAAAATTTTGACATCCTTGAAAGAACAATGTAAGCTGGCCTACATGACTAACCAACAAATCACATTAACATAATTGAGTTAGTATCCATAGGTGTAGGGAACCTTCAAGTTTTTATCATGTTCTTCATGAATATTTACTTTTCAAAAGAGGGTTGAGTGTTTGATATTTTGTATCAAGTGTTAAATTGCTATATGTTATTACTTCTCATATTTGACTATAAGAGAGACTTATTACAAATGATATCATATTCCAATATTTCCTTCGAAAACTCTAGTTGCATAAAGTTACTAGCATATGCAATCATCATCCTATTCACTTATGCTTTTCTTGCTTATAGAAACTTGACAAATTTTTCTTCTTTCAGCTTCAAAATCACTCCATGTAAGGAAACATCAGAAAATATGACTAAGTAAGATTTCTAGTCATTCCATTGATGATATCATCATTCATATATTTTATAATCTATAGCAATAAAGAAGCAAGAATGCACTAAAAGATATTACAAGCGTTATTCTTAATGTCAATACATCCACGTTTAAAATTTATAACTTCGAAATCATTTCCAAGAATAAGGCCAATGTTTCCCAAACCTCTTAAGAAAAAATATAGTCAAATATAAAATCTTGGATATATTCATAATGTCTACAAGTCGAGCATAAATTAGGATCGCCATTAGGTTTCTTAAAAGGAATTTTATGCAATTGTAGTTCCCAAATAAAATATTGGATATGTGCTCTGCTAAGTGCATGGGATATCAAATTTGGTAGAAAGGCTTTTCCAATGGAAAAGAGACCTATTATTTATGATATCTAAAGGTGAATATACTCATCCCATTCTATCTCTTAGGAGGAGAGCCAATGATTTGGAGGAATAGGATAGGTTCCACCAAATAAATCTAGTAGCACACATGTTATTATTCTATTCAATCATACCATTTCCAATCACTAAACAATTGATTGACTTCCACCACTTTAAAATGGTTTTCAAAATTGTTGATCCTTCAACACTGACTCCATTTGAAATGGTTAACAAATCGTTAAGTGAAAGTCTCTTCCAATCCCTTTCTTTAGATGACACAACTCTCAATACGTTATTTATGATCAATATTTTCAAGGGCTCATTACCTTGAATAGGTCTGGTCACCAATTTAGTAGCAAGTGCAATGCCCTGTGGTCTCAAATCCTTCAGACATAGGCATCCTAGTTCTTTGCCCCTTTTTCATAATTACTAATGAAAAATGTGAGTATATTTGTTTCAACTATTGTTAGACCATAGAAAGTCTCTGATATGAATAGTATATGAGTATGAAGGAGGAATATTCAGACAAACTTATACCTTATGTGATTCCAAGTGTTTAATTTCTTCTCAATCTTATTTCTCTCCCATTCTCACATATCTTATAGGTTAGAGAAAAGAAAAAATTAGATCCCTAGATTAGGGCCATCCTAAGGAATTAAAAATTTAGTTCATCAACTAGGATGAGAGTTATTTCATGCTAGTAGAATTGATTTGGAAATGGAGATTTTGCTTCTTCAAGATTTGGAAAAAATGTTGATTTTTAATGATGTTCTTTATAATATATTAATTTAACAAGAAAATAATGATAGTATCATAGTCAAACTAGATATTAGATATTTCTTTATGATATGGAAGAGTTGCACCCTAGACTTCAAGAAAAAGGGATTCGTCTCTAAGTGGGTAGTATAACAAATTAGTCAAAATGGGAAATGGTATTTGAACATGGTGGCATTCTTCTCAAAATATTTGGCCTTTTAGTTTATTCAAGGTGAGGATTTAAATAAGAAAAATAAGGTTTTTGTATATATAGACTATTTTTTTAAAAAAAATAGCTATATTGAAAAATGGATAGTTTAAAACTTATAAAAATGAATCAGTGATTGCTAAAAAAGCATTTGAAAAGTTAAAATAGTTTTTTGGGAATAAGGTTCACAAGAGTCATTTATTTTTCCCACATACTGATTTTTTTCTTTTATTTATATTATTAAAATTATAGCTTCCATTTTTATTTTTTTGTAATTCATTTATGCTCAATAATACGCTTTAAAATTTAGGAGTTTTGGGCACAATTTTCTTTGTATAATCCTTTATTGTTGAAGTTCTTATTATGTCACCTTGCGCCCTCCAACAAGATAAGATATTTGGCTTTATATGGCCCAAAGAACTGAAGTTTACTATTATTGTTGCAAATGCATAAATTTTTTAAGTCAAATATTTAGAAAATAAAACACCTTCATTCTTGAATCTCATTTAGGATCTTTAAGTCATCATCTGAATCTTATCATTAAATGACATATCATTGGCACAAGTATTTATTGACCTAGCTACTTAGGAAAAAGGATAAAGTTCAAATAGTGGAACTCATAGACATATCTACAATTACAGATATAACTGCTAATGAGAATATTGTATAAATAGTTACTGTACATATTTGAATAACATTACACTAAAGTTTGAAGACATGGTCAAAGAGATTTCAACTCTGAGTATTTATGATAGATTACTATATAATGAGAGGTGAGCTTTCCTTTTGTTCTATAACTTATTGTCTTTTCTATTTTCTTGATTAGTATGTCACACTTGTGATACTTGCGCTGTAATTGTACTTGTATTAAAAATAGTTGAGCCTGAAATCTATCTAACCCTTGTTTAATACTATAGCCAAATACTACATGAACAACTAGGTTTTTAAATATGCATGATATTAACTGTTTGAGTACTACTTAATATAATATGAAGAAAGGAATTCTTAGAAAAATGTGCCATATATCATCTTAGTCCTGATGTTTTCAAAAAGTCACATTTTATTTGCAACAATTTTATCTTACTATAGTTTAACACTATGCTTCCAACAATTTAGTGTTACAATGTTTTCAGGAAGAAAATAACTGCAACTTACTTATAGTATGCTTCCAACAATTTTGTGTTACAAAGTTGTCATGAAGAAAATAACTGCAGCTTTAGCAATTTTTCAATGGAAATCTCTTAGCCAAATAATATTAAACATAAATATTTAAAGAGTGTGGAGTAATGGAGTGTTGTTGGAGCTGATTTCTTAGGTTTTCTAGAGTTAGGGATTCAATTAATGAAGATGGAGATGGGGAACCAAAGGAGGATGACCTAGATGTGGGAAGGGGTTTGGTAGGGCTTGCTCCCCTTGGGTGTGTTGCATCTAATTCTGAGTTGTGGGTGGCTTTGTCTGATGGTCCATATTTCTTTCATGGATTAGAGGATTTTATGGTTCATGCATTCTCTTCCACCTTCATATCCTGATGGGAAGTCTTGTTTGGATAGCTTTGGTGGCTTCCCTAGGAAATTGTGTTTGTTTGGAATGCTAGTTTGCATCACTATCTCTTCTTCCTAGAGGCATGGTATTGATGTACATCCAAATGAATCTTTAGAGGTTCCACCAAATGAACCTAGCACCACATACGATAAATGAGGATAGCATCTCATTCCAATTTTTTCTTTGGAAACTGTAGTTGCAAAAACTTATTAGCACATGAAATCATCATCCTATTCACTTATCATTTTCCTTCCTATAGTAGCTTCGTAACTTTGTCTTCTTTCAGCTTCAAAATCACACCAACATGTAAGGCAATGTTAAACAAATACGTCTAAGTAGGATTTCTAGTCATTCCATTGATGATATCATCATTCATATATTTTTAGATTATCTATAGCAATAAAGAAGGAGGAATGCACTAAAAGATATTACAAGCATTATTGTTAATATCAATACATCCACCTTTCATGCTTTTAACTTGGAAATTATTACCAAGTATAAGGAAAATTTTCCCAAGATCTCCTTAGCAAAAATATAGTTAAATTATATTATATATTGGATTGATTCAAAATGTCTACAAGTTGAGCATAAATTAGGATCACCATGAGATTTCTGAAAGGAAGTTTATGTAATTGAAGTTGTCAAAGAAAGCATTGGATATGTTCTCCATTGAGTGCATGAGATATGGAATTTGGAAGTGAGACCTTGCCAATGGATAAGAGACCAATTATTGATGAAATCACTAAAGGATAATATACTCTTCCCATCCTATCTCTTATCACAACATGCTTGGAGGAGGCTCAATGATTTGGAAGAATATGAGAGGTTCCACCAAATGAATCTAGCAACACATATGCTATTATTCTATTCAATTAGACCACTACCAATCACTAAATGATTGATTTACTTCCACCCCTTTCAAATGGTTTTGAAAATTATTGATCCTTCAACATTAACTCCATTTGAAATGGTTAACAAGTCATTAAATGAAAGTCTCTTCTAGTCCCTTTCTTTAGTCTGTAGAACTCTCAATATGTTATTTATGATTAATAACTTCAAGGGTTCATTACCTTGAGTAGGTCTAGCCACGCAATTAGCAGCAATTGCAATGCCTTCCAATCTCAAATCCTTTAGACCTAGACATCCTTGTTGTTTTCCCCTTGTGCACCATTACTAATGAACAACATGAGTTTTTTTGTTTCCTATACAGTCAAACCATAGAAAAACTCTAATTGATTTTTGAATCTAGTAGATTACCTAAGCTAATGAATAGTAGACTGATTATGAAGGAATAATATTTTGTCAAACTTGTACTTTTCCTCCTAGGGATAGATACATGTGATTCCATTTACTTAACTTCTTCTCCATCTTATCTCTCCCCCATTCTAACATATCTTATAGGTAAGAGAACACAACAGATGAGATTCCTAGATTAGGTCATCCCAAGAAATAAAAAATTTAGTGCACCAACTAGAATGAGAGTTATTCCATCCTAACATAATTGATTTGGAAAGCAAGATTTTGCTTCTTCAAGATTTGGAAAAAATATTGATCTTTTTATGTGGTTCTCAATATTATATTGATATAACTAGAAAAGAATGGTAGTATCATATTCAAATTAGATATTAGATATATCTTCATTATTAGGGAGAGATGAACCCTAGACTTCAGGAGAAAAGGTTTCATATCTAAGCATGCAGTATAATGACTTAGCCACAATTAAAAAAAAAAATTGAACAAGATGGAATTCTTCTTAGAAGAATTGGTTTGTAGTATATTCAAGGTGAATATTTAAAAAATTAAAATAGCATTGTTGCAAAGATATATATATATATATATATATATATTCCTAAACAAAACAAAAACCATAGTGAAAAAATGATTGTTTAAAACTTATAGAAATGAATCAATGATTTGCATTGCAAAACATTAGATTGAGTGATTGCTAACAGAGCATTTGAAAAGTTTCAATGTATTTTTTGAAATAAGGTTTGCAAGAGTCAATTCATTCCCCACAAATGATTCTTTTTTTCCTTTATTTATATTATTAAAATTATAGCTTCCTCATTTTATTTTTTGTAATTCATTTTGTTAAATATTATGCTATAAAATTTGGATTTGGCCATTTTGGACACAATTTTCTTTGTATTATCCTTTATTGTTGAATTTATGATTATGTCACCTTAAACTCTCCAACGAGATAAGATGTTTGACTTTATATGGCCAAACTAAATCTTATCATTAATTGACATATCATTGGTACAAGTATTTGTTGATGTAGCTACTTAGGACAAGGTATATAATTCAAATAGTGGTACTGATAGACATATTGTAGAAACAATTATTGTACATATTTGAATAACATTACATTGAATTTTGATGACACACTCAAAGAGATTTCATCTCTGAGCATTTATGAAAGATGACTATATAATGAGAGTTGAGCTTTCCTTTTGTTTAGTAACCTAGTGTATTTTTTAATTTTCTTGGTTAATACAAGTACACTTGTGATACTTGTGCTGTAATTGTGCTTGTAATAAAAATACTTAAGTCACAAATCTATCTACCTCTTGTTAACTATCTTAGCCAAATTACTACATGAACAACTAGGTTTTTGAATATGCATGATATTAACTATTTGAGTACAATTTAATATTATATTAAGAAAGAATGAGGGATTCTTAGAAAAATGTGTCATATATAGTCTTAGTCTTGATGTTTTCAAAAAATGCTTCCAACAATTTTGTGTTACGAAGTTGTCATGAAGAAAATAACGGCAACTTATTTATAGCATGGTTTCAATAGAAACCTCTTAGCCAAATAAGCTTAAACATAAATTTTTAAAGAGAAAGGAATAATTGAGTGCTGTGGGAGCTGAGTTCTCAAGGTTTCTGGAGTTGAGGATTCAAGCAATGAAGATGGAGATGGGGAATCAAAAAAGGATGATACAGATGGGGGAAGGGTTTCTTAGAGCTTGCTGCCTTTGGGTCAACACTCTCTCCCATGAAGTCCAATTGACACATCCATGTAATGTGCCATGCTCTGCTTCCTATTCCAAATCTTAGAGAATGAGACCTTGAGACGATCTTAAGGTTGACAAGCTTTGTTCATGAAAACACTTAATTAATCTTCCCCACATTCTATCAGATTTAATGAAATCTAACAAAACTTTCAGACCTATTACCTTTTTCCAAATGGAAATTCGCCAAATTCTATCAGATTTATTGAAATCTAACAAAACTTTTGCAGACCCATTCCCATTTTCTAAATGGAAATCATAGAATATTATTTTGATTTCGCAGTCTTATAAATTCATACTGAAACTATTCTAAAGAGGGAAAAAATGGAAAAAGCAAATCTTCCCTTGCCCAACCATAATTTCTTGCTCCAACCTCTTTTGGAACTGTCGGCTTATGCACTTCATGGAAACTACTCTCCACATTGACGAACACCTCTTCTTCCATTACCCAGCTGAATGAAATTGCTCTCTTTGCCTTCAAAAATTTGATTGTGCATAAATTTCTAATTAGCCACCAGTACTCTCTGTAGGGCACAATCATCATATTTTTGCTCTCATGGGCCATGTAATTGATGGCCGTTGAAGGTGGCATGTCTACAATGATCACATCGTGGCTTGCTTTGCACCCATTTTCCCAAATCATACGAATTATGCATTAGTGTACATCAGCATTCAAGTCAGGAAATTCTTAACAGAAAGATTGCTTCGTATGTTGCAAATGGGATGGAACATCTCTTAGTCAAAAGAGACCATCATGATTTGAGCGATGATTCTCACCATGGTCTGCAGACTGCAGGACGACGTGCACTTCACCATCATCGTGGGGGCCAAATTTTACTGGATTCGAATCCCCAAACTGAAATCTGAACAATGGTGTTTCTGCCATATTTGTTGACTGCCTTCGGCTATCCCAAATTTTGGAATTCTCCCCATGGTAATTTTGTCCGATTGTTGGATTTTGTATGAATGATGGAGAATATGAAAGGCCACGATTTGGAGATCCAAATAATCCAAAACCGAAACTATTATTGTTAACCATACCTTTCCTAATATCTGCAGACACATGTGATACATTTTGTGGTGAGGAAGGACATATATAGTGAGTTTGAGGGTGTTGATAGCAGCGGTCAGAGACCTCAGTGTTTGTGGCCAAGAGAGATTGAGGACACTTGCATTCTATTAGTTCTGCAAATCCCTTTACACATGTCCTTGCTTTGGTATATAGGGAGTCTCCCCCATGGCTATGAGCCACGTCTTCCGACTGTGTAACGATTTGATTTTTCTCATCAAAGAGACCTCCATTTTCGCCAAATAAACCGCCACTTTCACCAAACATACCGCCTCTTGGAATTTCTCGTGAGGTGTCGTGTATAAATTAATTTCCCTGCCAAATCTCTTGTGTGGTATCTCTGCAGTGTCTGCTAATGACTGTGTGGACATAGTATGTATGCGCCAGATTGACGTGGGATTAATCATATCCCATTTCTGGATCTGAGGTGTGGGAGAAGAGCCCGCAATCAATGCATTCCACTCTTTTACTATTGCTGCAATCTACAATAATACATCATCAGTCATTATTCTCTAACATGCCAAAGGCTTCTGGATCCAGTCTTGAATTCCTGGCTCTCATCGGCCTTCTTGAGCTCTTTAATCCCAACATTCCTTAGATCTTCAGTTGCTAGACATCTAGAATATTCTTGCTATTTATTTTTACAAGATAAAGGTCCTCTGATTTGGTCTTCCCAGTATTCTTTTCTTCCAAAAATTCTCACTCTTTTTCAAAGTTATCTTTATCAATATTCATTAAGCCACACAAAAGCTCGAACTAATAGGACATATAAAAAAACTCATCTATTAATATGAAATTTTCTTCTTCAACCTCATATATCTTTCTTCTTGATACTCGTTTATTTTCTAAACATCAACTTCATACTCTCTTCCTTCAACATGTTCATCTTCAGCCTCAACTTCATCGTCACTTGTCTCATCATCCTCCTCTTCGGTGGATTTACAAATTTCAATAAATTCTTTAATGATAAAATCAATATTATCATCTTCTTCCTCCGTCTCTGCTGAATCTCACTAGGCTCTAATAGCAATTGTAAGTAATAAAAAAGAATAGAGAAATGAAATAAAAACAAAAATGAAGATGAAACACAAGGTTCATGGCAACTATGGCTACGTCCACACTCAAGCAAGGAATTATTATTATACTCAACAATATTGGAATAACCAATACATAATGCAAATTCATTTATAGAAATCTCAAGACATACAAAGAGATAAGAGGGAGAAGGAAGAGTCATGACCATTGGACTTCATATCCCAACAAAAAATTAGCAATGAATACCAAGTGATGTCTCTGTCTAACTACTAATTCAAATGAGTTACAACACAAAGAGACACAAATACAAATGAGGATCAGGATGAATTTACAATTGAAGCAGAAGTCTATGTTAGGAAAGAAAAGAGATTTATGCAGATCTATGTAATGAAAAAGATATCAAAACTACTCTATTAATTCTACCACAAAGACACTACAAAGATATTGTTGCATTGCAACTAAAATAATTTTTTTTCCTAAATAGGTAGCAATAATAATTAACAATCAAGAAGTACATTACAGATTATGATGGAATTCTCACCACCAAGTTAAAACCCAAAAATCCAAGTATAATTTAAAAGAAATTAACTACAACTTGAGAATATGAACAAATAATTATCCTATAAAAGAAATTTCTCTATTTGTAAAGAGAGAAGTGTATGCTTTATTATTTGAACTATTATCAAATGCTTTTCCATTTGAAATATAGGCAGTTGGACTTTTTAGCTATGAAAGCCTTTAATCAGAGAGAAAATTATAGTGAGGATGGGACCCACAAGATGATGAACTAATATAAATGTTCCTTGTAAGAGATAGGACCTGTTATGAGCCAATTACATACAATTAATTCATATGAGACTTTGAATCTTTGTTAGAAGATTCCAACCTTTTTAAGAGATGAGAATTAAACAATTCAATCCACTATCCAAACTGGGCGAGAACTATTCATAAAATAAATCTCTTAGATGACATATCCCAAGTGTGAACTGACCAATCCAAAAAATTACTTTCCAATACTAGTCCTTTAAAGTTTTTAAACAAATATTAAAAACATCCTCTACTCTTCTCTAATCAATCCTAAATATCTGAAACACACATCAATAGAATCTTACAATACATGATACTCACAATTATAACACAAGGCAACATCTTTCCTTAGTATCTTGTCCTAATAACTAATGGATTTTACCTTGTGTCTTACCAATTACCAAAGAATGATCTCCAACACCATCCACCTTGCACACATCATCAATAATATGTCCTCAACCACTACCCAACCTTTGTCAAATGAACTCCATCCTTCTCATTAGATACAATTGAAATAGCAATAAATTGTTCATTGGACATGGTCTACTACCAGTGTTCAAAAATAAATCTATAGCTCATACAATACCTCAAGTTCTATCTCATGAACATAGATGTAGTCCCTAGACATATTCTTAAACATATATCCAATCTTGTATAGCTTGAGTCTTTATATGGCATTTTTTCCAATCAATCTAATCTCCATGATTTTTTCCAATCAATCTAATCTCCATGATGTACATAAATATTGTTTGTCATGATCCCAAACATGTATATGTTGACATCAATAACAAACCTATAATGAATGCAACCAATCCAAGTACCAAAAATCTTCTCCTTAATCCATCATGCTAACAAAAGGAGAGTTAGAGGAAAGTGATAATTGTAATGATTAATATTATAGAAAGGAGGTCAAAGATCAAAAGCATATTGAAGATGAAACATATGACCAACTCATTGTCAATCTAGATATGTGGAAATGGTGAATACTACTTGTACCTCCCTATTTTCGTGGAAAACTAAGTGGAGAAAAATAAACCCAATACCCAAAATTTCTTAACAAACTACAATTGGTCCTTTTAGAATATTTACCATATTGGAAAATGTTATACTTGAGGCTATGACTATTGATCAATTCAATTCTGCAATCACCTCTTTTTCATTATTTTGGAAACTCTCATAGTGAGTGTTGTCTAACACATGGAAGTGGAAAGAGAATATTGCAGAAGAGGTTTCGCTATAGGAAACAAGATGGAATAGAGGATTTTTATGCACAAGAGTAAAACCTTGAGAGTTACAATAAAGAAATCAAATGCCCCACCATAAATTTCCAAGCTTCTACTAGAGATAAAGGAGTTTTCTTTTCATGGGATTTGTACCTTCTGTGCTAATTTTATGTGTTATGTTAAAATTTGATTCCTTTGCTGATACTTTGAGTTGTGTAACTATCATTTTGTTGGACTTTGACTTCTATAGTCATATAAAATTAAGGTTAGCTAGCATAAAGGCTTGCTATTTTCCTAGTATGACTAATAGGAGTAGTATCTAGATAAAATTATAAATGTTCAAATTACTATTCATTGATTTTTAATAGGTACTACCAAATAATAGATAATTATCTCACTTTTATATGTTATCAATCATAGAGAATTAGATAATACATGAGGAAATATAAACAGGCCTCTTTTATCTATGCTCACTCTAAAGAACACCAAAAGTGCACTAAAATGATTATCCACATAAATTTTTCTTTGGTAATAAAAAATACTCACAATGACAAAAATTAAATATAAAATGTCATGTATTTTAACTATTAAATTTAATTTTCTTTCAATCTAATGTACAAAATAAGAATATCAGACTTCTCTTCTTTGTTTGCTTTAATTAGAAACAATTCAGCTTTCTTGATTTCTTCAAAGAATTCAAAGAATACTGAAATTATTGACTTAGTCCACGTAGAATCTTCCTAAATCATAAGCTAATCCAATTCTGCCCTACATTGTCAATAAATCATTAGGCTTTATGCATTCTCATAGTAAAATAATTTATCCAAATCAATTTTGGCCAAAAAGTTTTTGCCATACCAAAACTAAAAAAGAACTGAAAGCTAAAAGTGTCTTATGAAATATTTATTACTATTAAAATTTAAAATTAATGAAAAAATTGTTAAGACCAAAACAATTCAAGCTAATATGCAGCAATAGTTGGACTATGTACTCAATAAAAATCATCTTTAATGCAAGATACAAATGAAATTACAGCTGCTATCTTTAGAAAAAGATGAAAACAATAAATATATATGACAAACAATTTATTCAATATAGTTATAGGAAGTGAACATTTAAACTTCCAAAATCTAGATTGCTACTACTTGGCATAAGCATGTAAACAATTAAGAACAAATTTCTAACTGATGAAATTTTCTACTGTTTATATGCATATATAGAATCTAAAATATTTTTTTAATAAACACCATAAATACTCAACACTTCCTTGGACATCATACTAATAAAGAATGGAGAAATTCCTAAGGTGATATGCTTCAAAAGATGCCCAGTCCCAGTCCCTATGAGGAAGTTTTGACAATAGACCTTAATAAATGAAAGAGAGATTGTTAATCTTGGTATGAAGAAAATTAATTTTATTCAGTTCAAAATCATGCAAGATAAATTATTTTCGAAGAGAAGGGAGAGAATGAGTTGTCAAGAGAGAGTTAGGAATAATGAATCAAAAGGAGTGGAAATGAAAAACTCTTATGGTCTCTAAAGTAAAGAAAATAAAAGAATAAAGCAATCAAATTTTTTTAAACTTTATATAGAAACCTGAAGAAAAAAGTTTGGCTTCAAAAAATAATAAATGAAAATCATCACTTGTAATAATGAACTATATAAACATACTTATTAATATATTTTAAAACTAATTAATCTTCACTACACTAATATTATTAGTGTAAAAAGAACACCCTACATGTTACAATCTAATAATATATAATATAAATTATGATTAAAGTATAATATTCATATTCGCATTTGTCGGAGAAAAACAAATTATTCATTTTGAAAACTTTAAATGGTCTGTGGTACTGTAATATTCCTCCAATATCCGACATGGTAACTATTATAGTAACTACCATATCTAAAAATTTAATTCAATTTTTTAAAATATTGTATACAAATGAAAATTCATTGAATAAACTATTGTATTTCTAATTGCATATATGTCAAATGGGGCAAGGGTCATTAATGTTCCAACAAAATCCCACATCCTCATCGCAGTAGTTGATATCAATTCCGCAGCATTTCACCATTGTTACACATTTCAGTGCCAGTGCATGGACGTACGCAGAGTGGCTGAGGCTAAACTACTACCATACCTGCCAATATAACGAATTTGTCAAAATCAAAATAATACATAAATAGATGTAGGAATAACGAGGCTGAGCTACTGCCATACCTTCCATGCCCACTACCAATGCCAGTACCAGCACCACACAAATAAACTTCACTGCCTTCGCCACATTCTTTTAGGCTCTTTAGAAACTACTGTCAAAACAAGGCTTATCCAAATCCAATTTATAAAGCCATTTTACCTCTGTTTTATAACATTATTCTGGTTCCGAATATTCTTGAGAGATATAATAAAAAATGTTTGTTAGTTTTGTCCCTCAGTTTAGAAGAAATAACTGTCCAAACAAAGCCTAGGAAAACATAGATTTCAAAGCAGCGAGGAAACCTTCTTTTCTATATCTATGATATATACGATGACATTTATTAAGTTAGTTTAATTTATAAGGGCTTTTGTTGGCAATATGGCTGAGTAGGATAAGTTGGGATAGTATTGGAGTTGTCATTAATGGCAACATGTACTTTGTGTAAAGAAGACATGATGATCAGATAAAGATTCTATCAATAAGACATGGAAAATTGTCTAAATATCAGACAGTTTTACCAAGGGAACTTGGAGTTTATAGAGTAGAGTGTCAGAATGACAAGGTTAAGTACGCAGACCAAAGTTATGGAAGTTTCGCCAAACGCATAGTGAAGGAACAAAGGATGATAGAATAGTATTAATTTTGAGCTAAGGAATTATTTTTGGCACAAAATAATTACTTGACTATATAGGGACAACATCCTAGATGTTAACCCTAAGTAATTGAAAGTTGCCATCAATAGAAATATAGCATACATTATCACACATATCTTTCCAACATTAAATTCATGCTACAACTTTGAAACCTAGCCCACTTATGTTGTCTATCTTCATATTCAGTCATTTTTTAGCACACGATTAATCATATGGCAAAATCCTATAAGGTGGATAAGAGATAAGTGATTGTATCCACCAACCATAACATATCATATCATGTATGAAGATGCGCATTCTGGATTCGATTGTGTGCCATTTTTTTTGCATCAACGTTTCGAATCACACTCTGTGATTCATCATCAGGATATGAATAGCATTATCAGACATTTGCCAACATTAAACTCATCCTATAAAATTGAAGCCTAACACATTTATATTATCTATCTTCAATATGGTAAGATTAGAAAATGTGAAATTACCTAAATCTTGAATGAATTATTTTTAAATAAAACTAAGAAATCTATTAATTTGAAAGCTAACTTATTTAACTTTTCATGTTTTTAATTTTATCAAGAATACATCTAAGATTTTTTAGGGTTCTTATCCTAAGTTTCACATAGAAAATATTTGATTAGAGAGATAGTATGCTGAAAGAAGGAAAATAATAAATATTGGTGAACTTTTAACTCATTGAATCTTTTGATACTCTTTTTTCTTTTTCATATTACATCTCAAGTTAGTAAAACTTTACATATGGAAGCACATAGATATAAATACATTTTACAATATTCAACTCATAACTAGTCAAAATTTGTTGGCTAATAGTTTGTCTTCCTACTATTATGGTTTATACCTTGACTCTTTAAATGCCCAATGGCTAGTAAAAAGCAAAGAAGTTAACAACAAAATGGGTTAGTGTAGTGATCTATCTATTGGAAATAATTCAGACTAACAAGGTTACTGAGAGGGGAGGGGTGAATCAGTAACTCTAAAACTTTAATTCAATTCTGCATAATAATATTTTTACCATTCATCCATCTAATCTACTGTATGCATGAAAAGATAAACATTTGTAACACATGAACACACAGATTTGGAGACCAAAAACTTTCCAATTAGAAAGTAAAACTGGGGTGGGGATGATGCCCACAAAACTTCAATACTACAGTATAAAGTTGGCCAGTTAAGGCTTACAATGATCACTTTTGATGATCTACCCTATTAGGAGCAAGTAGGATTGCTAGATCCACCTTGTTAAAAGATTTACAAACATACAATAAAGTATGCACTCTGTTAGGAGATTTACAAAAGACTATCAAGTCTACCCTGTTAAAGGATTTACAAACTGATTCACCTGTTAGGATGAAGCAGTGGATCTGGTTACACCTGATTGCTGATAAGATCATTTGTGCTCTGATCACCTAATGTGATGGATATAGCTTTTCTGCATCAATTGTTGACCTTCCTGTATTACTCTATTTTGCTGGTGATTCGCTTTTTCTCTTCTCAAAAATATTGCAATATATCAACAACCATATTCAACATCTCATTATTTCAAATGATATATACCATTCCAATATTTACACTGGCAAGGTCGGCCAAACACAAGTGAACAAATATTACTGAGTTGGCTAGATGGTAGAAAACTTGGGTTCCACAAACTGACTCGGTGACCTTCTGATACTCGGCATCCACTATAATACTCTACATCGTCATGCACTCGGTAAGAGTAGAGGCACAATCCATACTAATCATTCTAAGTAGCTTGGAACTCGGTAACCATTGGTGACTCGGTGAATATTGTGTCACTCGGTAAAAATTGAATCCATTGATAACCTTCTTCACTTGGTAAACATTGATTCCTTCATTTACCTTGCTTACTCAGTAATTACTGATTCCTTTGTTTACCTTGGTCACTCGGTAAACACTAAGTTCTTTGTTTACCTTGATCACTCGATAAATACTAAGTTCTTTGTTTACCTTGATCACTCGGTAAACACTAAGTTCTTCTGATGACTCGGTGAGCACTAACTGCTTGGGGAACACTGTTCTACTTGGTAACCACTGTTCTACATGGTAACCACTGTGAACTTGGTAAATACTGCTGAACTGCCCATATGCTCGGTTTCCAAAGGAATGCTCGGTATCAACTGTATACCTGCAAAACTTATAAGGTAACCGTTGAATGCTCGATGTGAACTGTAGACTAGGTGATGAGCTCGGTAAGCATTCAAAATCGAATAAGTGTTGTGACTAATGACAAATATATCATAATTCCAACAATCTCCCCCTTTGGCATTAGTGACAAAAACACTTATGAGCCAAAACTTATATACAATATCTGACATACTGACAACTGATTCTGCTGAATATACATGGCTTCCTTACATATGACTCCCCCATACAATATACACAAGGTATTTACATGAGTTATATGACTTTTATTTATAGTATATCTTTGTCCGTTTTGTACATTTATCTCACCAATAACTCTTTCTGAGTATCTCTTTCTCCCACTTTTTGAAAATAATGCCAAAGAATAAAAAAATAATGTATTTACATAGAAACACCAAAATGTGAGATAAACTCTGAATGTACCTGAAGAATGAGTTGTAGAGTCTTGTCCCAATTCTCTTGTAAGATTTTGCATGTGGATAGAGCTATTTGAACTTCTACAGAGAGTTCAATCACATGGTCTGCAATGGAGAAATTTTTGTCATGGATCAATGTTTTTGAATGGGTAATGTGCTTCTGCATTGTGTCCATGATGGGAAGGATCATATTTTGAATATCTAACAATGTAGATCGGATCCTTGACTCTTTTCTCAGCAATTCTACTTGTTTTTCTGACAAAATTTATATCCTAAGGTGATGAGATGAGGTTGAACTGGGGTCAAGCTTCAGGTTTTGAGCGCTTGCCTTTAGATCCTTATCTATCTTATTCAATTGTTCTCTTATCTCCTTAGTATACTCGATAACATCACAGAGCTTAGCAAAAAGAGATGTTACATTATTAAAAGAATTTTCAAGATTGGCCAAAACTGTGGTTAATTCAACCTATTTTATTGCTATGTGTTGAGCAATGTGCTCAAGCACCTTATTATCAAATTTCTTTTCTACCTTCTCCATTAATTTTTCTTGATCAGAGGTATCCTCATTGAATTTATTGACTGCCTCTTCTAATTGTAGCATAATGTGTTGAGAAGTATCAACATCAACACCTATAGCCTCTGTAATTATATTTTTCGCTTCATCAATAATTTTAAACTCTCTATCTCTCTCATTCCTTAGTTGTTTTTGCTTTGCCTTCAGTTCTATGCATTGACTAAGCAGTCTTAGTTCATCAACTAAAGCAATATCCGTATCTATCTTTGGAATGACAATTTCAGTATCCAAGTCTACATCTTCATCAATTGTCTTGCCTATAAGCAGAAGTTTTAATAGAGTCTTTGGTTTTTCTGCTGTATAACATCTTTGTCTTTGAAAATAGAGACAATGGTTGATGAGGTTGGACTGGCTGTCAAAACTGGAATAGGACCAACTAAAGGAAGACTGAGAGAGGGGCTAAATGTATCCAAAATTGATATACTTCCCAGAATTGATGTGCATACCAGAATATTTACAATTGAAGAGCTTACTGGTGCAAAAATTGGTGCTAATGTAGCTGAAGTTGACAAAATTGGAGAGAAAACTAGAAAACTTACTGTACATACTGCAGGAAGAATAGATACTTTTGATGTGGTGACTACTGCAGTGGATGACTCGGTAACTGAAGAAGTTTCCTGTAGCTCGGTAGATGAAGTGGAGGTATGCAGCTCGGTAGATGAAGTGGTAGACACTTCCATTGATGATACCTGGAGCTAAGATGTGGTAGGTGCAGATGATATATCTGATGTAGATGTGACCAAACCTGCTGAAGCTGACTCCAACCTTGATGATATCACAGTTTTAGGTGGAGAGTGAGGAAGGGATGCAATAACTGCTGCTGCAATTTTTACTGGATCATCTTCCTCCTTATCTGCCTCTTCAGCTTCTTCCTCCTTGTCTTCTTCCTCTTTATCTTCCATCAGTGCATGCAGCTCTCCTGGTGAGATTGTGATGGATGGAGTGCTATCAAGCTCATCATCACTGTTGCTGTCATCATCTTTGATTTCTAGTGGGTCTACACTGGGCTTATGTAGATGATAGATATTTTTCCACATGTTTGTAGCATCATTTACAACATGTTCAATGTCTTTAATCAAAATCAAACAAGTGTGGAATCTCATCATCATTTTACCTTCATGGTTTTTCATTTCAGCTTTTACTTCTGCTCCAGTGAGACTTGGTCAGAGATTCTTCAGAGATTGCTCATAAATATCTTTTATCATTTGGGTGGCTAACTCCCATCTCGATTGCAATCTCTCTAGTAGTTCTTTTGAGATTTGAGGGGCAATCTGGTTTAGGGAGTATTTCCATTTACCCATCTTACTGAGTACCAGTTCCTCAATCTGCATTTTCTCAGCATCAGTTCTAGTTTCAAATTTCAATGCTTTGAAATTTTTGATGCCAGCTCCTTCCTCCAATTGTTTGAGCCTTTGCTCGAATGTGGGTGTAGGCCTAACTAGTATAGGTTCCTGCTTACCTTTCCTGGTTCTTCTGGTAAAGACTACAGTAGGCTTCTTCTTAAGTTTGGTGATGATTACCTTGCCTTTCTTCTTTGGTTGTTCCTCTGCAGATTCTTCTTCTCCTTCTTCTTCTCCTCCTTCTTCTTCTTCACCTTCTTCATCTTCACCTTTTCCTTCTTCTTCTTCACCTTCTTCATCTTCACCTTTTCCCTTGGTGAGCATAAGAGGACTAGTAGAAGTTTTCAATTTGGCTATTTTCCTCTTACCCTTACTTATGGCCTATGGTAGCTTGATTTCAAGCTCAATTCTAGCCTTAGCTTCATCATAGGTTTCAAAAAATTATTGCCTAGGGTCTACTGGCTCATTTACTAGTGCTTCTATAATGTCTCTGGCTTCATCAATATTTACCTCATAAGGAAGAGGTTTCACCCATGCAACTCGGGGTCTGACTTCCTGAATGTATACCTTGTCACAGTCAACCATGAAGAACACATCATCTTTGTAGTCCTCAACAAGCTTAGGAGGGATTCTGAATCTGTTATTCATCCTTTCTTTGAAGTATTCAAAATAATTATCCATAATACTATCAAAATTTTCACCCATCTTTGCTACAAACTCATTTATTTGATACAAAATTGGAATATCTTTTCTCCATACAAATGTACCTTTTGAAGGGAAAAACTTTTGTACATAGAAAAATAAACAAACTAACAAAGAACCAAATTTACAAGAGTTGGTTTTTGAGGTCCTTATACTATCCATATTTTTATTAAGTTGTTTTAGCAGCACATCTACTAGGTCAAACTCCATGTTTTTCTTCACAACCTTATAGGCTAAATCTACAGCCTCACAGGGCACGCTATTCAATCTACTGGAACTATACATCTTACATGCAATTAAATAAATTCTGAATCTTAGCTCTATATCAGATACATTCTTAGGTTTTAATCCTTTGCCATCCCATTCAGCTAGGGTTAACTTCTGAAGTTCATCCCGACTTAGGGTTTTGGTGGTTTTTGATTTTCTTAACATTGGCAAACCCGTGATCTTATGAATCATTTTCTTCATTATCAGGACGGGTTTCTCTAACCACATTTGACCATTATGCATATGGCTTAAAATGTATCTTATCCATTTCATTTGAAAGTTCCTTGGCAGGTGCAGGATATGAGTCAAACCTTTGGTTTCCATATGTTTGAACTCGGGTTTGAGGGTTCCATCCACGCATAACTCGGCTAGGGCATTATCCATATCTAGTGTCCCTATCTCTTGATCAGTGCATTTGAAATGAGTACGAATGTCATTTATAAGTAGTACCTTTGGTGGAATTTTTAATCGGGCTCCATGTGGGTCGAGTGATTTAGCTATGGCGGGAATGAGCTTGAAACTAAGTGCTTTCCATTCTACTCCCTTCACAAGCATTTCAGAGCCTCTCTTTGCATTGCTGCTGTTGGTGCTTGCAGATGCCATTGATGCTTGGTGAGTGAATGATTTTGTTAAACAAATTCTTTGCTGAAAAATCACTTCAAATCACTTGAACTCACTTTTGCACTCTTGGAAACTTCTTCGCTCTGTATATTCTAAATTCGCGGTGAAAAATTAAATCAAATTTTGCCTTTTTGATGAAAAATCTGTCATTAATGCTCGGGTATGAAGGTAGCTGAGATGACCTAGGGTTTGTCAGATTCTCACTAACTTACTCGATAAACCTTGCAATTCAGTAAACAAATAAAACCTTTCACATTACCGACCTAGCTCGATTAAGTCTGAAACCAACCTTGCTCGATAGATGCACCACAGTGAACTATGTCTTGTATCTGAAATACTGATTTGTCATTTGCACTTCTACATTTTGGAATTGCTTTAGGATATTGCTTGAAGATGCAGTCCCTAGTCCTTCTTGATGAGTCTAATTAGAAATGGTGGAGTCACCCATTTCTTGAGTGACATAGCCATTATTTGAATTTTCTGGCTCGGTAGATTTTGGAATCCATTGTTGTCTTATCTGTTTTTGAATGTTGTCAGCTCTGGCTTTCTTTTCATCTTCAATTCTTCCTATATTCATGCAATTCTTGGATATATGACCAAGTTTGGTACATGTATAACATCTTATAGTAGTATCTTTCTTCCTTAGGTGATGCCTTGCACAGTTTATTCCAATGTGTCCATATTCTCCACAATAGTGACATTTGCACCAAGTATTGTAGTCCCAACCAAATAATGCATTGACAATTTGTTCTGCTTGATTGAATGATTTTGATCTACATTCAGATGCCTTGTGACCTTGTTTCTTGCATTTGTGACATTTGCCTTCAAACTTTGGCTTTTCTTTGCATTCATTTGCTTTGTGACCATGCTGATTGCAATTGTAGCATTTACCATTGAATTTTCCTTAACCATTGCTCCAACATCTGTTAGATGTATGACCTAACTTACCACAGTGATTGCAAGTAGGTTTTTGATTCTTTTGGGTACCCTATTTGGAAGATTCACCTTCTTCATTGTATCCAAGGCCTGCTTTACCTTTTTGTCTATGAAGATTCTACTCATTTTGTAGATTCAATTGATCTATATCTGCTTGAGATTTTATCATCCTTTCATTGACTTGTTTTTCAAAATTTAAGTCATTTTCCAAACTTTCATTGATTTTTCTTTCAGATCTTAGATCACTTTGTAAGCTTGCATTGATTTGTCTTTCAGTGATTAAATCATTTCTCAAACTTTCATTCTCAGATCTTAGATTCAAAATTTCTTCATTTGCATCAAATAGTTGACCTACAAGATCTTCATGCTGAAGGGATTGATTATTTCTTACCTCTAAGTCTTCATTTGCCTTGTTTCTCTATTCCAAAACTTCACATAGCCTAATGGATTAGATTTCTTGTTCTCTTTTGAGCTTTCTTACTTCTTCCTGCAGAGAACCATTCTTTGCTAGGAGTTCTTTGATTGCTTCATTAGCTTCATTTGAACTGCTTGATGGTAAAAGGTCTTCAATCCTTTCTTAAATATATTGATGATCATTCATTTGTCTTGGAAGTTCCTTCCTTCTTTTCAAAGATTGAGAAATATGCTCCTTTGCTTCTTTGAGTTGAGTCATGGCCATTTTCAGATCTAGCTTTTCATTGTCAATAGATTTTTCAAGTCTGAATATCTCCATTGTCCTTGATCTTTGCTCAAGATGTCAAACTTTATCCTGAGAACCACAAAGCTCTGATACCAATTGTTGGAAATAATCCAAACTAATAAGGTTACTGAGAGGGGAGGGGTGAATCAGAAACTCTAATACTTTAATTCAATTCTACATAATAATATGTTTACCATTCATCCATCTAATCTGCTATATACATGAAAAGATAAACATTTCTAACCCATGAACACATAGATTTGGTGACCTAGAAACCTTCCAATTAGAAAGTAAAATTGGGGTGGGGATGATGCCCACAAAACTTCAATACTGCAGTATAAAGTTGGTCGGTTAAGGCTTACAATGATCACTTCTGATGATCTGCCTTGTTAGGAGCAAGTAGGATTGCTAGATCCACCTTGTTAAAGGATTTACAAACATACAATAAAGTATGCACTCTGTTAGGAGATTTACAAAAGACTGTCAAGTCTACCCTCTTAAAGGATTTACAAACTGATTGACCTGTTAGGATGAAGTAGTGGATCTGGTTACAACTAATTGCTGATAAGATCCTTTGTGCTCTGATCACCTGATGTGATGGATATAGCTTTTCTGCATCAATTGTTGACCTTCCTGTATTCCTCTGTTCTGCTGGTGATTCACTTTTTCTCTTCTCAAAAATATTGCAATATATCAACAACCATATTCAACATCTCATTATTTCAAATGATATATACCATTCCAATATTTACACTAGCAAGGTTGGCCAAACACAAGTGAACAAATATTACTAAGTCAGCCAGATGGTAGAAAACTCGGGTTCCACAAACTGACTCGGTGACCTTCTGATACTCAGCATCCACTATAATACTTTGCATCGTCATGCACTCAGTAAGAGTAGAGGCACAGTCCATACTAATAATTCTAAGTAGCTTGGAACTCGGTAACCATTGGTGACTTGATGAATATTGTGTCACTCGGTAAAAACTAAATCCATTGATAACCTTCTTCACTTGGTAAACACTGATTCCTTCATTTACCTTGTTTACTCAGTAATTACTGATTCCTTTGTTTACCTTGATCACTTGGAAAACACTAAGTTCTCTTTTTACCTTGATCACACGGGAAACACTAAGTTCTTTGTTTACCTTGATCACTCAGTAAACACTAAGTTCTTTGTTTACCTTGATCACTCAGTAAACACTAAGTTCTTCTGATGACTCAATGAGCACTGACTGCTTGGGGAACATTGTTCTGCTCGGTAACCACTGTGAACTTGGTAAATACTGTTGAATTGCCCATATGCTTGATTTCCAAAGGAATGCTCGATATCAACTGTTTACCTACGGAACTTATAAGGTAACTGCTGAATGCTCGGTGTGAACTGTAGACTAGGTGATGAGCTCGATAAGCATTCATAATTGAATAAGTGTTGTGACTAATGACAAATATATCATAATTCCAACACTATCAAAAACCCCTTAATTCAAAGGTACAACTCCCTCTTATGTACAAGATTTGCAATGATTTTTTTTTTTGTGGAATGTGTGGAGGAGGGGGGTATTCTCTTAACCAAAGAGAAGAAGAGACAAAAACCAGATCACTCAACACTTTAAACCTAGGCAAGAGATAATGGGACCAACTCACAAAACACGATCTCTTTAAATTAACATGCAATCTATGAAACATGCATGACTAACTATGACAACAAGAGAGTGAGAAGGATGTCAGAATCGGTAATTCCTGGATAACAAAGTTAATAGATATTTTAACAATACCAAAATTGTCTATCTTTCAACTACTCCATTAGTCAATTTTTGGCCCTCCCATGTAATGAACTACACTACACACATTCAGCTATGATGTATATCAGAAAGAACAAAAAGATATTTTTGTTGAAGAAAGTAAGGCATACAATCTACTAATTGAAGAAAATAAAATCAAGTTCATTTTTATTCATTCAATTTTCAACAATAGCACAGTTGTTCCACATACTATACTAAAACTAAGTGAACAACATAATTAAAAGTGGACTTAGAATCACATATAGTAGTCCTAGCTATAGGGGTTTTCCCAAAAGTAATTTTTTTGATCTTATTAACTTCCCAAAAATTCACATATAAAGGCCTTCTCAAAATGGTCTATTACAATAGATGATTGCATCACAGAGCATCTCTAAATAGAATAAACTAAAAATAGGACATGATTGAATCATTGTCTGTTACAAAGATTGATAGGATGCCATAAATGGCTACAAAAAGAAGAGGAGAGAGAGAATGACAGATGCATAGAAGAATGTCAGAACATCATGCCTTCTTGTTAGTAAATGCTTTAGCCCTATAAGATTTCATAACATTAGTTCCTTTTTCTAGTTCTTTGACACCTAGAATGATTATATTGTCACCTCAAACCATCTAGTAGTCATGCATCTCTATCAACTCATCTTTTCTAGTGATCTTTGATTAGATTTTCTTTGATGCCCTCTCTATGACTAACTTTGCTTATGAGAGCTCCTAGATCTTTGAAATTTGGAAATTTAAAGGATCAATAGCTTCATCAATGATGCTGGGAGCTTTGAATTCACCCTCTCAACATCCACAATCTTTCCATTAGAAGACACATAGGAGTTTGTATGCAATATTCTCAGATAGTCAAATAATTTATCAATGACCTTTTGCACAAGGTCATGTGCATCTTTAAATGTTTGAAGCTGCCTCCCGTAACTTGTTAGCATCAAACTATAAATTTCCCAAGTTTTTAATCAATGGGGACCTTAAGCATTCATCTAATCTACCCATGGTCGGCCAATTAACCTGAATTGTCTTTCTTGTTGCAACTTTAGAAGTAAGCTTTTTTTTCTCCTCTACATTCGAGCCAAATTGACTTGTTGTTGGAGGCACTAGGACCTCTTTTTCTACTCTCAATTCTTCTATAATTTCCTCAATCTTCTTATTGGTGGACTTCCATATATTCACCATGGATTCATGAACAGGGATACCAAGATCCACCATCCTAATCTAGAATTCATTGTTGGTAAGCTCATGGAACTTCCCCTCCTTTTGTGGCTCTACTATCTCCACCAACATGTGGCCAGTAGAAGGATTAGTGGCCAATGTTGCAATTGATTTCTATCTCTTTGTCTTCTTGGAGAGTGCTAGAGAAGAAGTATCTTGTGTGATCAAATCTTTTGACGGGGTGACATCTTCATATCTCCTCTTCTTCTTGTCAATGGTCTCCTCCAGCCATGACTTAGTTGACAAGACATTGATAGAAGATTACAGAACCAAAGGATCGAACAACTTCCTAGAAACTAGGGAGTTTTCTTGCTATGGGAAGCAACTAAGAATGAATTGGGGAGTTTTCTTCCTCCTCACTTCTAGTATCTAGGAGAGAACAACCTCCACAAGTAGGATTGATTGAGACATTCTTGTCATATGCCTATTTTAAGATAAAATTTTAATAATATTTAGATAATTAAATATTATTAAATAAATAATGAATTTATATTAAAACTAATACTAAAATATAAAACAAGGAAATAATGATTATTTAATCTGTATTAGTAAAAAAAAAATATTTAGTATGATATTTTACATAATTAAAAAATAATAAAATTTCAATGAGTAAAGAAAGAAATTAAATTAAATGCAAGAGACAATATTGTGGAAGGTATGTTAACTTTCTAATAGAATTTAATAATAAATAAAATAAACACAAATAAATAATATAACATAGAATAATATAAATTAACTAAATCTAATGAAAAGTTAAGAGATGTTTATCAAATAGACATAACTCATTAGAATTAAGATATAAAAGGGAGGAGAGTTTGTTTTAGAGAGGAGAATAAGGGAAGAGAAGATGGGAGGAGTTCAAAAAGGAAAAATGGAAGAGGAAAGTAATATGAAGAAAATAAGAATGTGACTTTCTAAAAAGGTATCAATGATATTGAAATGATGTGAACCTTTGAAAGGGTCATAATTATGAATAATTGTGACTCTTCAATAATATTTTGATTATAAAGTATTAGGACATTTCCTAAGGATTTGAGTTATGTAGTGTTGTGACTTTTAGAAAGGATTATAACTATAAAGTGTTGTAACTTTTCAAAGGATTTGTATTATGAAAGGTTGTGACTCTTGGAAAAGAAGAAAAAAAAAAGTATATTTTGTCATTTAATTATAATTAGAAAATGAAGAATTTTGGAAAGTAAATATAGAGTTGAGATAATCTAGATGGAAATAATTATTTGAGGGGTCGAATAAAGATAGATCCACATGGACACAGAAAAGAAGAAGGTAAGAAAGGTATTTTTTTGGATTGTATTTGTTTAATTATATTTATGAATTTATTTATATTAATGAATCATAATTATGGATAATATTATGTTATCCTATGGATACTAATGAAACTTGAAGCATGGAGCCCGTGAGATATTTAATATCTCTAATTTCCACAATGGCTGATAATTGGTATACTTGAATATTCTGATGTTGTCAACATATGCATATGTGAGTAGCCTTGAATAGAGGATGTTCATCCAAGAAGAATCTTAAGGTGTGCACTCCCAAAGAGATGGTGAGGTAGCTATGAGCTAGGAAGCATGATCTAGAAACATCCTTTAGATTAGGGTTAAATTAGAGGGTAGAATAATATAGTCAGTTTTGTTATTATTGTGATTCTAACCATTGTTTTACAGGTATTACTTGTCAAACTAACCCTAATAGTGGGTACATTACAATTCTTGTTTAGAGGCTAGTCTCCACCTTGTGTAATAGATTGGGCTGGTCCTAAATTTTTTGAGGTAGTAGTTATGGTAGTGGTTGTTGCAGTTGATTGAGCAACTCCAAAAGATACTCCACTCGTAGAACCAGTGCTTCCCAGTCTCTTCTTCCTTGCTCAAGTCCATTCCACCCACTTATTCATCCTTCTGATAATCTTGTGCATGAGGACCTCCATGGTGTTTGTGACAAGACATGAAGGCATGGTAGACACAATGGGAGTGAGGTAAAAGCACAAACCTGTGTCACCCTTTTACAAAGGAAAAGGCTAACAAAAGTATAACTATTCACATTCAATGACATAATTCTTGTATTATTATTTAGAACTTGAAAATGCAATAAACTAACGAAATGTGTAGAAATGGATGAAGTTTAGGATTATAATTTTTAAAAATTATTTAGAAAAATAAATGATATAATTTCCTATTTTTTAAGACAATTTTTTTGTTGACAAAAAACTCTAGAAATTAGGGGTCTAGTTTCAACCACAAAACTACATAGAAATAAACTTGTTTCCCTTTGATCTTAGATTATGTTATAATTAACATATGTAGTTAGAAAAAAAAAGAGAGGCTTTAGACCTATGTTATCTCTTTTACAATTATTCAAATTACAACTTATTCTAATTGATAGTTTTCCTTTCCCACCATATTTTTCAAAATAAATATATTCCAACCAAAATAAAAATTATAGATTCTTGAAAAGGACTCTCTCCTCTAGAGCGTCATATAATTTTTAAATGTTTCTAATATGATATAATTTTTTTCTTTCTCAAAATTGACATCTTCTCGAGTGTTAAAATGCATACTAGTAGATTTTTTTAATTATAATATACTCTATCTAATTAAAACAATAGGAAATCTATATGAGAATATTCTTGACTTTGAGCTCTATAAAATGGTGTTTATATGTTAATGAAAAAATTTCATAAAAAATAGTAAGAGTTATTGAAATGTCAATTTTTCAAAATTGTTTTTATTTCTTTAGTAATTGGATACTAACTACTATAAAACATGCATTTAATAGACATTTCCAATTGGAAAAGTGTAAGAACATATATAACTTAGCTAGAATAAATTTACCAAGGTCATATGTTTGAACAAAATTGATTTTTAGGTAAAAATACTCAAATTAAGTCGTTTTAATAAGTCATCCTGAAAGGTGGCATAACTTTGTACTTTCACCCAGTGTGTTTGATCTTCTCATAAGACGAGGGATGCATGTAGGTCCCATCATCTAAAAGGTTAGAAATATTAATAGAATCATTATATAAATTAATTTTTATCAATATTCAATTGGAACCAAAACTTCTTCTAAGACTAGTATTCATTTTGACACTGGTCCAAAAATACTCAATGTCAAGCATATGTGTGTATGCATGACCATTATTTAGGTGATCCCTCACAAAGTTTGCTAGGTCATACTGAGGCCTAAGTATCTCATAATCAATTAGTTTGATCTTACTTTTGAAATCCTTCACTAGATTCTAAGCATCAGATCTAGAAGCGCATGAATAAGGTCCAACCACTATGGGGAAGGAAATCCTGGCTATCTTCTTCACTTTCAAACATAAGGTGTTCACTTCAAGAATTTGTCAACACAATTCAACAAATGATGTTGACCTCTGGGTACATAGGAAGTCTTTTAGGAAATCTATCAAAAACACCTATCCGTTGGTTAGAGAAGCTCATAAATTGGATGAAGGAGCATCCAAATTGGCTAATAGCTGAAATGGCTTCTGGTGAAAAACTTTTCTCAGAAAAACCTTTCAATTCTCAAGATAGCCTTATAGTAAAGGCATTTTTTACTATTACGTATGCCTCAAAACATCTCTACAGTAGTAGATGTGGGTAGAACTCATACACCTTTGTATGTTCATCATAATTCTAGATGCTAGAAAAATTGGACCATAAGTGGTGTGTAGCTAAGGAATATATTAGATATGAAAATGTGCAAGACTACTTGAATCCCTTACATGAATTCAACCTTGAGGAGAGCTCGTCATTGATAATCTAGGCCTGGTTGATTTGTATACCTTTGGCATACATAGCTTGCACTAGGAAGAAATGGTGCTCAAAAAACTAAGCAATCTCTTTCTTTCCATTCAATTTGAGAAGCAAAGCAAGGATATCTATGATCTCCCTCTTCAAATTAGTGCCAAACAAGGTCTTGGGTATTTTCCTCTTCAAGAGAGAGGTGTATAAAACCATGTCCTCTACATGTCTTACCTTCTAAGGATCTTCTTTTAATTGAACACACACATGGAAGACATAAAGCTGATATCACAATACTCCTCTTTTATGTGAATGCTGAACACATACTACATTAGGGGCTTGTTTGTTGAAATGAGGATGGATTGGTCAAGAAACAAAATCTACTTTGTTTCAAGGTTGTATCTATCAATACATTGCCTCACAAGATCTACTATATGTACTTCCATTGGAAAACCAAAATCTTGTACCAACTCGCTCTCTTTTAGCTTTTGAGCGATTGATTGAATAGGTTGAGAACTCAATCTCCTATGGAGAACACCTAAATTGTAAAATTTGAATGACGTATCTATTAACTATTTCAATTAACTTTTTAGGCCTAATAAACTTATGATAACCCGCATCTCTAATTGTCATTTTCTATGATTGTGCAAGATGCATTTCTCAATAAATAGTAGTTTTGAAATAATTGGGGAAAGTAATTTCAAGCAATTATGATGAAATAGGTATAGGAATCCAAATGTTTGGCAGAACACAAATGAATTTAAGTTTTGCCAAATATTACAATGGTAGAATTTGCATTTAATTCCATAATCAATGGTTATTTAAACTTTATATTTTATTGTGGATAGAAATTGACAAGCCTAGAAGCCTTGGTACTCTACTTAAAGTAAATTCATATTACTAAAAATCACTTACCAAACCAAGTGCTTCAATTTCGCAAGAAGTGCCTTGTTTCCCTTTGGAATCCAGAATGTAGATATATTCGATAACTTAACATATGTAAGGGAGAGAGAGAAAATCAACTTTTTTGTAAGTCCACTTTCCCTTGATTCATAATCACAACATGGGGGCTAATTCTTCAATAGCTTGTGCAATTCATTATTTCACTTTTCACCCTAAGTATTCAACCCTTGCTTTCTTTTTATTGGGGTCACATCTCTACCACTGATTTTTCCAAAAGTATCGTTTAAACATTTCTAAGTAATATTCTCTTTTTAGAGTAACTTGACTTTCTATTTTTAAAACCTTCAAAGAAGTGACCTTTTCATTCCCTAGGGACAAAAAACCCCTATGTTAGCAATATTTTCTTGAATGAAGTCTTTCTTTTTATTGAGGTCACATCTCTACCACTGATTTTTCCAAAAGTATCATTTAAACATTTCTGAGTAATATTCTCTTTTTAGATTAACTTGACTTTCTATTTTGAAAACCTTCAAAGAAGTGACCTTTTCATTCCCTAGGGACAAAAAACCCCTCTGTTAGCAATATTTTCTTGAATGAAGTAAAACCAACAATTCTTTACCCTTTAACCTCAAGCTGATGGCTACTAGGTTAGACCGTGAGCATGGCTTATTGATTATGAGCCTGAAATAGTTCATTCAATATCATGATCACATTTTTTATACATAAAGGCTTGGATTTGACACAAGTCATTATAGCTTCGAAAGCATAATAGAACACCTTTGCTTCCATTAGTGGACAACAAAAACTAATAGACCCACTCTTTTTCATGAAAGTAGACCTGTACTCTTTAATTTGAAAGGAATTCGTCATGGCTTACATTTTCTACTTTGTGGGTCTCTCTTTCATGACATAATTAGGTGCATAGCTTATTAATCCTTTCCATGCCATATCCTTTGGCTACGCACTTGATGAAGTTTGGAAAAGAGGAAAACTAACTTGATTTCTCAAAATCCATTAGAAATAGGATGCATGGGAAAGATAACAGACATTGCAACACTGAGAACTTACTTCTCATCAAGAAAATGCCCAAACACATCCAAAGCATAACTAGATCACCTAAACTCTGAATGCACTAGAAAATTAGAAAACCTACATGGAAGGATAGGTAAAGAAATTGCAAGGAGACCTAGATAAGTATAGAAAGTGAGATGCTCAAGAAAGATGAGAAACAATAAACTTAAAGGATGCATAGACTTCATATTTGGACACAAACTCATTTAAATATCAATCACTTTGAATTTTATAAGGGAACAACTGAAATATGGCAACAACTTGCTTTGACTAGAGACTTGGGCATTGCAAATGTCTAAGAACGAACCAAAATCTCTGGTTTCATACACCAGAATAGAAAACTTTGACAGGCAAACTAAAATATGCACAAAACAAAACAAGAAACTAACCTAGGAAAGTTGGAAAATAAAGAAAGGAAATACGCAAAGAAAACCTACCCAAACTAACATTAAGTATAGGTGCTACGTTCTCTCAATTATGAACTTGATACACCTTTAGATGCTAGCCATTATAGGAAAATGGAAGCATCTCTTTGGAGGGATACACTAGAATGAAAGAACTATTTTGGTTTACTTGGATAATTTTGAAAGGGCCTTTCTTAAGGGAGTCAAACTTATGATGCATACCTTTGGGTTCATGACTTTTATCCCACAATGGGACCAAATTGCCCACCATAAATTTTCTCTATTATCATTACATTTCTCTAATGTGTTGAACCTAAGTACTATCGTCATGGTTTCATGTTTTTTAATTGAGGAAACATTTCTTCTAGGGTTTCAAAGACTTCTAGTTTTTGACATTTTTAGAAGAGTAGAAGTCTTTTAATTTATTTTTTCATAGGTATCCATGATAGACGTTGAATATTATCACATTACTTTTGAAAAATGTTTTTTTCTTTTTTTTTTCCCTTCTATTTAGTATAAAGCAATAACAAAATTGTATCAAAGTTTCAAGTCACTGGATCTGGTAAACAAACTAAATATCAATGCAAGTATCTATCTGAAGAGTTTATATTAGTTTTACAAATTATTAGAGTTGAAAAAAGAATTATATTATCACTATCATTGAAATTTCAAGTAACATCCCCTACTAGTGGTAGCACCACAGGTGCATTGAAAATGTTAGCTTCTGGTTCTTCTTAGCATATGACATTCGATACAATCATTGGTCTACTAGGATCAACTTTAATATGCATTGAATGAATGATAGAAGGGAGTGTGTAGTCCTTTTTGTATTATTATCTTATGGATGATTGAGCTCTTTTCTGATTTCTTACATTGGGTACTCTATTGTTTATTTCAATCTAGAGAGTTCTTCCACTTATTGTGTTTCTTAAGTTGTTGAATGAACTCACAAAGGGTAATTTCTAATTTATCCTTCTATTTAAGAATAGTTCATACACAGGAAATCTCCATCCTCTTCACTTATGCTTTTCCTTCTTATAGCAGCTTGATAATTTTTTCTTCTTTAGGCTTCAAAATTGCACCAACATGTAAGGCAATGTTAAAAAATATGACTAAGAAAGATTTCTAGTCTTCCCATTGATGATATCTTCATACATATATTTTTAGATAGTCTATACAAATAGTCAATACATCCACCTTTCACAGTTTGAACTTGGAAATTATAGTCAAGAATAAGGTAAATATTGTCCACATCTCTATAGCAAAAATATAGTCAAATAATACATGCTGGATTGATTCAAAATATCTACAAGTTGAGAATAAATTAGAACCATCACCATTAGGTTTGTTAAAAAAAAATTTATTCAATTGGATTTGCCAAACAAAATATTGGATATGTTCTCCACTAAGTGCATGGGATATCAAATTTGGTAGAGAGGTTTTACCAATGGATAAGAGACCCATTGCATCATATCTCTTAGTAGAGCATATTCTTGAAGGATGGCCAATGGTTTGGAAGAATAGGAGAGGTTAGATCAAATTAATCTAGTAGTACATACATTATTATTATCTTCAATAAGACCATTGCCAATCACTAAATGAATTATTGACTTACACCCCTTCCAAATGGTTTTGAAAATTGTTGATCCTTAAACACTAACTCCTTTTCGAATGACTAACAAGTCATTAAATGAAAGCCCTTTCTAGTCCCTCCCTTTATATGGTACAACTCCTAGTATGTTCTTTATGATTAATATCTTCGAGGGTTCATTACATTGAGTAGGTCCGGCCACTCATTTTGGAGTAAATGCAATGCCTTGGAATCTCAAATCCTTTAGACCTAGAAATCTTAAAAATAAAATATTTTATTCTATTCTATATTGGGGAATCTTCTATTATCAAGATAATTCTTTCATGTGTTGAACCTCAATACTGATGTCAGGGTTTTTTTTTTTTTTTTTTTCCCTCTAGAAAACACTTCTCTTAGGCCTTCAAAGACTTCTAGCTAAATAAATATTTTTAGAAGAGTAGGAACCTTTTAATTTATTTTTCATAAGTATCCATGGTTGACTTTTTACATTATCAAATTAGTTTTTAAGTATAGCCGAGTTTTTTCTATTGAGTATAAAGCAGTATAAAAATTGTATCACACATTCAAGAAACTAGGTCTAGCAAAAAAACTAAATATCAATGCAATTAACTATCCAAAGAGTTTATAGTAGTTTTACACATTATTTGAGTTACAAAAATGAATTATATTATCACCATATTTGAAGTGTCAAGTAATATCTCCTACTAGTGGTAGCACCACCTTCTGCTTCTTATTTGCATATGGTATTTGGTAAAATCCATGGTCTTCTAGGACCAACTTCAATGTTCACTCAATGAATAATAGAAAGGAAATGTGTAGTCTTTTTTTGTGATTCCCTAGTTGATCGTTGAGCTCTCTTTTGATTACTTGCATTGGGTACTCTATGATTTATTTCAATCTAGAGAAGTGTTCAACTTACCATCCTTCTTAACTTGGTTAACAAATTTAGAAAGGGCAATTTCTAATTCATCCTTATATTTAAGTGTAGTGTAATCACATGCAATCTCCATTCTATTCACATATTCTTTTCCTTCTTATAGCATCTTGATAAATTTGTCTTCTATTAGCTTCAAAATTGCACCAACATGTTAGGTAATGTTAAAAAATATAACTAAGATTGATTTCCATTCTTCCCATTGATGATATCATCATTCATATATTTTTAGATAATTTTTAACAATAAATAAAAAATAATGCACTAAAATATATTACCAACATTATTATTAATGTCAATACATCCACCTTTCACATTTTTAAGTTGGAAATTATTGTCAAGAATAAGGCCAAATATTTCCAAGAATTATTTGGCAAAAAATTAATAAAATATATAAAATATCACATGTAGGATTGATTTAAAATGTCTACAAATGGAACATAAATTAGGATCACCATTAAGTTTCTTAAAAGAAATTTTATGCAATTGGAGTTTGCAAGGAAAATATTGGATATGTTCTCCACTAATTGGATGGGATATTAAATTTGGTAGAGAGGTCTTGCCAATTGATAAGAGACATATTATTTATGATATCACTAAAGTATAATATACTCTTTGCATCCTATCTCTTAGTAGAGCATCCTTGGAGTAGGGCTAATGATTTGGAGGAATAGGAGAGGTTCCACCAAATGAATCTAGCACCACATATGTTATATGAGCATAGAATATCATTCCAATTTTTTCTTTTTAAATTCTAGTTACATAAATTTATTGGCACATGTAATCCTCATCATATTTACTTATGCTTTTCATTCTTACAGAAACTTGATACATTTGTCTTCCTTCAGCTTCAATATCACAACAAAATGTAAGGCAATGTTAAAAAATATGACTAAGTAAGATTTCTAGTTATTCTATTCATGATATCATCATTCATATATTTTGAGATAATTTGTAGCAATAAAGGAGGAGGAATGCACTAAAACATATTATAAGCATTATTTTTAATGTCTATACATCCACCATTTTATAACTTGGAAATTATCACCAAGAATAAGGCCAATGTTTCTCAAACCTCTTTAGAAAAAACATAGTCAAATATTACATGTTGGACTGATTCACAACATTTACAAGTTCACCATAAATTAGGATCACCATTAGGTTTCTTAAAATAAAGTTTATGCAATTGGAGTTCCCAAATAAAACATTGGATATGTTCTCTAGTAAGTGCATGGGATATAAAATTTGATAAAGATTTTTTTCCAATGGGTAAGATACCTATTATTGATGATGTCACTAAAGGAGAATATACTCTTCTAATCCTATCTCTTAGCATAGTATTCTTAGAGGAGGGCCAATAATTTGGAGGAATAGGATAGGTTACACCAAATAAAACTAGCAATACATATGTTATTATTCTATTCAACAATACCATTTCCAATCAATAAATGATTGATTGACTTCCACCCCTTTAAAATGGTTTTGAGAATTGTTGATTGTTCAACACTAACTCCATTTGAAATGGCTAACAAGTCATTAAATGAAATTCCCTTCCAATCCCTTTCTTCAGATGGTACAACTCTCACTATGTTGTTTGTGATTAATATCTCAAATGGTTAATTACCTTGAATAGGTCTAGTCACCCATTTAGTAGCAAGTGCAATGTGTTGCAATCTCAAATCCTTCAAACATAGACATCCTATTTCTTTGGCCCTTTTGCACCATTACTAATGAAAAACATGAGTATTTTTCTTTCAACCACCATAGTACCATAGAAAGTCTCTGATATGAATATTATATGAGTATGAAGGAATAATATTTTGAAAAACTTTTAATTTTATGTGATTCCAATTGTTTAACTTCTTCTCAATCTTATCTCTCCCCCATTCTCACATATCTTATAAGTTAGAGAATAGAACAAGTAATATCCCTAGATTAGGGCCATCCCAAGGAATAAAAAATTTAGTGAACCAACTAGGATGAAAGTTATTTCATCCTAACATAATTGATTTGGAAAGGTAGATTTTGCTTCATCAAGATTTGGAAAAAATATTGATTTTTTTATGGCATTCTAAATATTATATTGATTTACTTAGAAAAGAATGGTAGTATCATAGTCAAATTGGATATTAGATAGTTCTTCATTATTAGGAAGAGTTGCATCCTAGACTTTAGGATAAAGGGTTTCATCTCGAAATAGTATAACAAATCAGTCAAAATGAGAAATGGTGTTTATTATTTTTTATATAACAACTATATTAAAAAGAGATAGTTTAAAACTTATAGAAATGAATCAAAGATTGCTAACAAATAATAGTTAGATTTCTAATTATGTATTATTATTAACTATTATTTTTTAAAGTGTGGGTAGATTTGAACCCAAGACCTCTTCGATAAGAGGCTCACAATTTACCATTGTGTTGGATGCTCTTGCCTCCTTTATTTATATTATTAATATTATAGATTGCTCATATTATTTTTCTAATTCATTTTTGTTAAATATTATGAGTTTTGGGCACAATTTTCTTTGTGTAATCCTCTATTGTTGAATTTGTTATTATGACACCTTGCACCCTCCAACAAGATAAGATGTTTGGCTTTATATGGCCTAGAGAACTGAAGTTTATTGTTATTATTTAAAATGGAGAAAATTTATTAGTCAAATATTTAGAAAATAGAATACCTTCATTCTTGAGTCTCATTTAGGATATTTAAGTCATCATTTGAATCTTATCATTAATTGACATATCATTGGCACAAGTATTTGTTGATGTAGCTACTTAGGAAAAGGGATAAAGTTCAAATAGTTATAGTGATAGACATATATACAATTATAGATATAACTACTAATAAAAGCATTGTATAAACAGTTACTGTACATATTTGACTAGCTTTACACTGAAGTTTGAAGACATGCTTAAAGAGATTTCAATTGATCTGAGGATTTACAAATGATGACTATATAATGAAAGTTGAGGTTTCCTTTTGCTCTCTAACTTAGTGGATTTTGTCTTATTTCCTTGGTTAATATAGATGGCATTTGATATGTGTGTTGTAATTGTTCTTGTATTACAAATATTTTAGTCTCAAATCTATCTACCCCTTGTTAAATATTGTAGCCAAATACTACATGAACAACTAGGTTTTTTTTAACTATGCATGTCTACTGTTTGAGTACTACTTAATATAATATTAAGAAAGAGATTCTTAGAAAAATGTGCCATATATTGTCTTAGTCCTGATGTTTCAAAATCTCATATTTTATTTGCAACAATTTTCTCTTGCTATAGTTTACCACTATGCTCATAAGAAATAAGTAGACGCTAAAATAGCCTTGGTGGTATATATCCCAACATGTTGTAAGAAACCTGGACTTGAAGAATGCCCCTATAATGAAACTCATGTAGCATCCCTTGAGGAAGTTAGCAAGACTTTGACACTATGATAAAGGTCCATAACAAACTTGAAGAAGAACTAGAAAAGGAACGACATTTTCCTAATTGATTCATCCCTAAGAAAGAGCCTCAAGAACTAACACATTTAGAGTTCAATATTTTAAATGAATTGTGCAATGTTAATATTAAAATTCCTCTTTTGAAGTCTCTTAATGATATTGCGATATAAAACAAAATTGTACACAAGTTACGCACTCAACAATAGAAAAAGAAGGAGGATCCAAATACTGTTCAAGTTATTGGACAATTGGTAGAATTAATGTTGGGGAATATAAATATTTCAAAATATAGAGATCCTGGGAGTCTAGTTAGATAGGTAAGTATAGGTTAAAATTTTATTCTTAATACATTTGTGGATTTATGTTGCTATAAATATGATGACCAATGAAACAAAAATTAAATGATCATTAGATGGACTTAGACCTACTCCTATAATACTTCAGATTGTTGATTGGTCCTTAGTCAAACTAGAGGGGGTTATAGAAGATGTTGTTCTCTCCATTGACAATTGGGATTGTTCAACCAATTTTATGATTTTGCAACCAAAAATTAAGTTGGGGGAATATCATTTGATTCTTAGGAGACCCTAGTTAGCATCTGTTAATGCCCACATCAATTTTCAATCAGGTAACATGGTTATTTTTAATGGAACAAAAAGAAAAACAATTAACCCTATGTCCCCTAGGTCAACCCCTATTAGATACAGAAGATCATGCATAGGTTGACAATAATCTAGAAGATTTGTACCAATCGTTATCATCAAACAAGTGCAACACCTTGAAGAGCCTACTAATGACAATGTTTTGATGAATTTTCTTCTAAATAGATATGACTCTAATAATATGTTAGAAACTATGGTTTTTCCTTCTCATGTGACTATTGATTGCCCTTCTGGAAAAATTCCCCTACTAGGAAATCCTTGGTATATCCAATGCTTTCTCATATTAAACCATCTTTTGCCACATAAGTGTTTGTATAGTCCATTATTATATTTAGATAAACTAAATCCATCACCAACCCTTATTTTTGATGCTCGTACACCATCAAAACCTATGGAAATCTTATAGGGGTGTACTCTTAATATTAATCCATAGTTAACACCAACTCAAGTCAAAGATCTCATAAGTATTCTCAAAGAACATAAAGATGTGTTTTCATGGGAATATTAGGATGTGAGAGGTATTCACCCAAACACTTGTACCCACCACATTTACATCGAAGAAGGAAGTCACCCAGTTTGACATCCACAACATAGACTCAATAATGCCTTATGTAATGTAGTCAAAGAATTCTAAAAACTCTTGAATGTTAGTTTAATATATCCTATCTTAGATAGTAGGTGGGATACTCCTTTAGTTTTTATACCAAATAAAAATGGTAAGTGGTGTATCTATGTAGATTATAGGGCTTTACATAAGGCTACTAAGAAGGATCATTTTCCATTACCTTTAATTGAAAAGTATTGGATACTCTTGCAAGGAAATGATTATTCTCTTTTTTGGATGGATTCAATGGGTACAATCAAATCTACATTGTCCCAGAAGATTAGGACAAGATAACTTCACCTGTCCATGGGGAGCCTTTTCATATAATTTTCTTCCTCTTGGGTTATGTAATGCTTCTACCACATTCCAAATAGAAAAATTAACTATCTTGACTATTTTGGTTAATGATTGTGTAGAATTTTATATGTATGATTTCACTATCCATGGGAACACATTTGAAGAAGCCAAAGATAACATGGAGAAAGTACTTAAGAGACGTATAGAGACTAACTTATCTCTAAGCCATGAGAAGTGTCATATGCTAATGACTAAGGGAATTGTATTAGGCCACTTAATCTCCTCAAAAGGTATCAAATTTGATCCCAAAAATTTTCAAATAATCTAAGACCTCCCTACATCTTCAACCCAAAAAGATGTTAGGAGTTTCCTTGGTCATGCTAGATATTATAGGAGATTTATTCAAAACTTTAAGAAGATTTCTCCCCCTTCGTTTTCCTTAACAATCAATGATGTTTTCTTTAGTTGAACCCTTGAGTGTTAGGATGCCTTTGATACTATGAAGAATAAGCTTGTGACTACCCCTATTCTTAGAGATCCTAATTCAGAACTGCATTTTCATTTTCACATTGATGCTTTTGATTTTTTTTGTAGGAGTAGTACTAGTAAAATAGGATAATAACCTCTTCTACTCTATCAATTACACTGACAATAACTTTACGAACATCCAGATCAACTACATGGTAATTGAAAAGTAATTTTTAGTTGTTCACTATGTTATTAATAAATTTTGGCATTACATTATTGGTTATAAAGTGTTTATTCATATTGATCACTCAATAAATCATTTTTTAATGAATAACTGAGTAGTAATTGGTAGTTTTATTAGATGATTTCATTTATTATAAGAATTTGATGTCATAATACTTGATGAGCCTGGCTAAGAAAATGTGGTTGCATATTTCTTGTTCGGGTTGTAGTAGCTAGAAAGTGAACTTGTTCCTATTGACAACACTTTCCCCATTGAACAAGTCTTTTCCATTTCGATAAAGAGTTTGTGGTATGCTAACATTGCTAACTATTTGCTAACATACAATTTCCCACTACATTTTTCTCCTAGAGAATATTGGATGTTGGTTAGTCTTAGTGGATAGTACACCTAGATCAATAGTCTACTCTTGTAAACCAACATTGACAACATCATGCATCGATGTATTCTTAAGGAGGATGTTTTTGATATTCTATGTGACTATCATACTAAACCTTGTGGAGGAAAATTTTTTTCTCAAAAAAGTTCCCAAAAGATTCTTACTATAGGATATTACTAGCCTACACTCCATAAGAATTGCAAGCATTATGTTCATTATTGTGATTAGTTCCAACAAATGGGTCATCCATAGGATTTGATGAAAAGCCACTCTATACTCATCTCTCTATTGAACCTTTTGAAAAGTGGGGTCTCAATTTTCTAGGACCTAACAACCCACCTTGTAACAAGGAATACATTCTTGTTTGTTCAAATTATATGATCAAATGGGTTGAAGTGGTTTCACTTAAGCATGCCCATGATATCAAGGTTGATGACTTCTTATACTCTAAGATATTCACTCGCTTTGGTGTTCCTCAGGAGATAATTATAGATCAAGGACCCAAGTTCACTTCTAATCTCATTGCTGCATTAGTCAAAGAGTATGAGATCTACCACTATAAATCATCACTATATCACCCTTAAGAAAATGGACAAGTAGAGGTCACTAATAGGGAACTAGAGAATATTCTTACAAATAATGTTGCACTTTATAAGAGAGATTGGGATACATTACTTCCTAAATCTATATGGGCCTACTACAACGAGTGGAAGACCACCATTGGTCTAACCCCTTATGAAATTATTTATGGTACCAAGGTCATTCCTTCTATTAAGTTCAAGATTAGGAGTCTTTGAACCACACTTCAAATCGACTTGAGTCTCTCTCATACTAAACAAGAATGCATAACACAACTCCCTTCTTTGGATGAACTCTATTAGGATGTACTCCTCCATAGAAAACTTGTTCAGAATCAGTGAGCACTATGGCATGACAAATACATTTTCCAACATTCCTTGTAGCTAGGGCATTGGGCACTTTTGTATGATTCTCAATTTTAGGGTTTCAAAGGTAAATTATATACTCGATGGCTGGGTCCCTATGAAATTGCACATGTATATTATAATGGTGTTGTCCAAATTTACTCTATGGACTCTAAATTCCATAAGCTCTTTGTTAGTGGTGATTCTCTCAAATGATACTAGAGGCCTCTTTTGAAAGAAGCTTTCTTTCTTTCTATCACCAAAGAACTAACTGTGGTTCCTTTTGGCCTCCTTCAAACCTAACTTTTCCAAATATATAAATAAATAAATGTGTGTGTGTGTGTGTGCGTGCGTGCGTGCGTGCGTGTGTGTGTGTGCATGCGTGCGTGCGTGCGTGTGTGTGTGAGAGAGAGAGATAAAAGATCCAAAAAGGAAAATTGCACTCCTAGCATTGTTTGCCAACTATGAGTTGAAAATTGGATTGCCAGAGGCTCCTAGTTGCAATAAGTCCTAATTATGAGAAATTCAGTGTTCCTACAGAATAGAAAGGTATGTGGTTGAAAATTGAGTCCTTGGCAACCTCCTATCATTATCAATAATTCTTCAAAAATAGCTCTTGTTCTTAGAACAAGAGCTTCCTTCTTTTCTTGTTGCCTCTCTTTGCTACGTCTTTCACTTTTTCAAGCTCCTAGCACCTGCACTTACTCGGCTTCTTCTCCACACTGGGTTGGTTTTCCTTTCACTACTCCCACTTGTCCTTTTTGGGTGGTACTTCCTACTACATTTACTTTTGCTGGCATCTTCTCTTTTCCTCCATGTATGGATCCTCTCCATACTTCATTCACGTGGCCCTCTTGCCCTCTAGCTCACCACATAATCATTTGGCATCTCAATTGGCTGATCTTTTTGCATCTCATGAAATCACCTTTCCACATCATTATCATGTCCACTTTCTTGTTGTCATTCTTTCCAAGGAGTATTCTTACCTTCTTTTTTAGTAGTACTTTCTATTTCTATTTTATTCTATCTCTAATTGTAGTGAAATCAAGATGTTTTCATGATAAAGTTGGGTGGGGGTGTGTCATTTGATCTGTATTAATAATTTCCTAAGTCTTTTCACATAAACACTCCACTCTTAATCAATTTTCATAGGCATTTTTCCTAGTTCCTACTGTCTCATGTGAATTCCTTGCCTCTAGTTACAATGGGTGCTAAACATAAGAACTTTGAACCTAATGCTATGGTGAAGTTACTAGCAAGTAATGAGGCCTACAAGATTTTTTATCACATGGGATAACATCAATAGTTTTGAGGATTATAGGTTTATGACCATGTCATCACTGTAGAATTTTCTCAAGGGTTCCTCGAGGTTAATATGAAAATCAGGGGTATAACATTTGTAATAATAGTACACATAGTTTATGTATGCACCAATTTACCTTAAATTAGAGAGCTTTATTTTCCCATCACCAACACCAGGGTTATAGAGTCAAAATATGACTCGACAAAATTCCTACAACCCAATGAGTTTGCGAAAATTGTTAAAGGACATGGCACTCGGTGAAAATGTCTTCCTCCACTCAGTGGAAATTGTTAAACTTATAGATCAGTACATTACATATGAGGGCCATTTTAATTTCATTCATGCATACCATTTGCAGCTCATGCTTCATCTATAGTTAGGGAAACTCATTAACCTTCCCTACTACCTGTATCATTCATAGAGAGCATGCAATCTATTTAAGGAAGGCCCTATGAACTATCTTGCACATCATGGTTTAATAAAGATATTAGTTATACATGGCTATCAACTACATGATGCCTCCATTACATGGGATGCATTTGAAAACCCAGACCTAGATGATATAGAACTCCAGTAAGAAAAGATAGAAACTCAAGGCAACAAGAAGTCCTCTAGAAACAAAAAGTTGAAGAAAAGCCCTACTAATAAATCCCTTCAAACACTAGAAAATGTTTAGTTGCATCTTCTTGTAGACAAATGCCCAATTCATCTTTAGTATACCAAAACCCTCGATAGATTGCAATTTGTTTAAATAATTTAGCAAGTGTCACTCAAGCTGCTACAAACATAGAAGTTGAATTCCTAGCTAGTAGCCCCAATAAGAAATGAAAAGAAAAAGTATACTAAGAGCATCATCATCAAACCAAATGCATAGAAAATCTTCCTAGAGCTACCCTTCATTATTAATAAACTTCTTATCCCACATTATTACCAAATTTTTTTTATTGTTATCAAAAACCTATTGTTGCAATTGAACTTCCTATAGCAAATAAAGTTCAACTTAAACTTCATTTTCTTAGAATATTTAAAGATTGACTTTCAGTCTTTAATTAAACATATTCATGAACATGATAATGTTTAATATGTAATTGAATAGTGTGGCTTTCATATATAGTGATTGTTATTATTAGTAATAAATTAGTGTAAGGATGTATTTTAGTAAATGTTTGATTAGAAATTGTTTTATTATTTATACATTCTTTTTTAGTTTCATTTATTAAAGCATGAATGCTAATGTGATTAAATTAAAGCATTTTAATTTCATTTCTTAGCATATAATAAATTGCATTCATAACTACTTGATTTATTATCTTCATCCCTTGAGAAAATAGTTGTTATATCTCTCTTGTTAGTTTATGAATATTGGATTGACACTCTTAGGCTATTTAAATTAAATTATGTCTAGAAATAATCCATCAAGTTAGACTCCAACAATACCAAATAGTAATTATATGAGATACATGTTTAATTGAGAGTTTATATGGTGATAATAAATATGTTTCATTTTTGAAGTGAAAGAATTTTTAATAGATTGTTGTTCACTACCCCTCACCCCCACTCTTCAGTATCACACTTTAACATCTAAGCCCATAATTTGGATTTTTTTTTCATTTTAATTTTCTTCATAATATGGTGTGAGGTGGGCTTTAGAGTTTGGGTTTTCATAGTGGACATCATCTCCATAGAGATTTGATGGTTGTATATTGAAAAGGTTGGGTTAGGAAGGGCCACTTGCACATTGATAGGTTGGATAGGAAAGAGGTTTTTATGGAAATTATAAAGCTTAAACATAAAGGCCTGGTGTAGGATATTATAGGTTCTTCCTTTTTTAATCTTCTCCCTAACCTTATGAATGTTTTCATCCATGGAATATAGTAGATAAATGGAAAGGACATGAAGTCACGATTATGAAAAAGGTTTAAAATTTAAGGTATAGTAGAAAATCCAAAATCTACCCTCTAAGGTGAGATATCTCATGAGAGCATCGCATAGTTGTTTCCTTGGACTCGGTTACTTCATTCAGAAAAATCTACCACAATCATACACCGAGCTTTCGTCAAGCTGAAAAAATTGGTTAGGGATAGCTTCATCTACAACATGAGTGTTTTTCTACGATTTACATCTCTCCAAGGATAAACCACCAACCCTGGCCATGACCTCTTTGTTGATCTCAAAAAGGATCCCATTCAGAATCACTCTTCTATTATTCCAAGAGTTAATAAAATACATGGAGACTTCTTTGTCACAACCTTTAATATATTGCATAAATGACACCAAGTACCCTCTTTGAGATCAGTCTAGGAATCCTTTTGTAGTTTTCAATGGAACTCAGTTTGATATTAAAAGGGTTACTACCCATTTCACTAATCTCACCTAGGCTCTCAATAAAATCCTTATAGATATCTAACATACCCCCAACTAGGATCCATTAAAGCCTACCAACATTAGAGAGACAACCTAGAATTTTTTTAGCTATGGAAATAGAATAATGAAAATGCAAATGGCAAAAGCTTTGGGAAATAATGCCACATAACTGGCACCTTCCATAATGAATCATAATATTGATTGGTACTTTTTGCTCCATTCATAACACCAGTGCTTTCCTTATTGATGCTTGTATTATTATTTTTAAAATCATTTTTCCTTTCATCTCTGACATAATCCCACCAAATCTTGTAAAAGTTATTGTGCCAATTTAGGCATAAAACTCTCCAATTTTATCACCACTTTTTGGACCAATCATAATCCCCTCATAATTAAATATTTTTATACTCACCTTTTAGTGAACCACTCCAAGTAATGATCACCCCCTAAAGGTAAAATTTAATAATATACAATCCCATCAATAGTTAGAGTCCTTAATGTTTAGCACATTAATATGAGCTGGGAGTGATCATCGTAGTATATTTGATATATGGACACTACTCAAAGTCTCGAGACAAAAATTCTAGCATATGTAATTATTTGAGATATATTACAACTAACTTTTCTTCTTTCTTTAAGGAACTCAATAATAAGTTACAAATCTCCCTACACAACCAAATATTGAAATTCATGTAAGTTGGCATGCTTGATCCCCCAAAATAGACACATCGCTTCACTAAAATTATTGCTATTTATGCCTCAATTGTAGGAATATTCTATCACAAAATTTCTAAGGTCATCTCTAATGGTGCCTCCCCCCAACCACATGCCCCCCCTTTGTAGAACCATCAAAGTTAAGCCTGAACTAGGGGGAGAGATTTACATTTTACATGCTATCTAGTCAACAATTTAGAGTTATCAATTTTCAAAACTGGCTCGTTAGGTCACCAATATCAACAATAACACACTCTAGGTGTTTTTGTGGGATGGGAAGGAATCTTCTATATCATGTAATATGTTGTTGATTAATTGAAGACTAATAGAGGGGGTGGGGAAATGTTGCTCCATAAAAAATATGATTATTGATTTCCTTATATAGCTTCCAATAGACATAAGGGGGTGTCACTTTCCATAACTTTGTAATGATAAGGTGATGAGTAGGATACTCCAGCCAAAAACAAATTGTTGTAGATTATCATTGAAGACCCATTGGACCTCAAATTTTAGAAATATACTCAACCAAAATTCCTTGGCATAAGGAAATGGATCAACAAATGATGGGTAGTATCCTCCACCATTTCACACAACACACACCTATTCACCAATTGTAACTCCTCCTCAAAAGGTTATTGATTGTATGTATGCTACCATACATCACAATCCACCAAATTTTGGGATAATCACTAGGTTCCAAACATATTTCTAATCAGTGTGTATACACCCTAAAATGGATGCCTAGACTATGGACCCCAATTTATTTATTATTAAATTGATAAATTAAGGCCCATAGTCTAGGCAGCCATTTTAAGGTGCATACGGTTGCCCCTCTTTGGCTAATGTTTGGTCAATTTGGAAACACATGCAGTCAAAGAATGTAGTTGAAGTGTGAGGTTGACTTGGGATCATAAAAAAACCTTGATGTGTGGTTGATTTGGGAACACATCAGGACAAAGAATAGAATTTTGATTTGAAAAAGGCAAGGTCAACACCCTTGTAAATAGGTAATTGACATGTCTAAGATAAGAATCTCAAGTGAGGTTGTCTCAAGAGAAGAAAATATTTATAAATCTAAATCAAGGATTGAAGTTTGATAGGTACTACCCCCTCATGATCGAAATTGAAATGAAATAGAGAAGAAACAACAAATTGATACATTTGATCAAATCAAAATAAAGATAAGGTTCTTGATGTAAGATGAAAGATACAAGGATCACAAGACCAAGTTAGATCATCAAACATGAAATATATTGCCCCAAAGGTAAATTAGAAGAAAAGAAGTGGGGTGAAAGTGAATGGAAGATAGAATTTTGGAAGAGGTGGAAATAAACAACAAGAAGAAAGAGAATTTTCCTTAAGAAATAGAATGCCTCAAAATTAATCAACTGTGTAAGATAGAAATTTTTTATTAGAATTATGAAAGAGGATAAGGAAGTGAAGATAAAACATTACCATAGTTGATTTTGAAATTCCACAAGAAATATGAAGGAAAATCCTCTCAAACTCATAATGCAACCTAAAAATGCAAATTAACATAAAGTCTAACAATGCAAGCTACATGAAAATGAAAAGGTGTACTTTCAATAGAGCTACTCTAATGTAGGATTTTGTGTTCATCATACATTAGAGAATATTAAGGAAATTATTTTATTATTGGGCCATTATTAAATGACATTAAGAAATTACACAATAATCAATAGTCACAGGTGTAACTATGAAGATATGAATGTGATTTATATCGGATTGGAGTGTGGAGAGATTCTAACATAAGTATCAAAGACATAAAGGTCAAGATAAATTTGATGTTATCTTACACCATTTAATGTAGAAAAACCATGCTCGTATCAAGCTAATAGATGTCATGATGACAATAAGAATGACTGTGCAAAAATAGTCAAGGATGATCCCTCAAATACCCTAAGTGTTTCAAAGGGACAAGAGGAGACACTGTAGAGTTTGAAGACCACACCCAGAAGCAAAAAACCAATAAAAACATGTCCCATGTCCCAAGTCCTCTAGCTATGCATACTAGAGAGACTTGTTAGACAAGGACACTCAATGAAAATTAATAGCAACCAACATACAAAGAAAATATCATGACATACCTCAAGCATTAAGTGTTATTTTTAAAACTTTAAGTGTGTTAACCGACACTAAGTTTTTAGAATAAGGATTGAATGCTTGCAAGTTAGTAAGATCAGGTAAGGCCAAACCAATAAGTGTTAAAAAATACTCGATGTCAGGGGTGGTATTGAAAAATATAGTTGGGGTGGTGTTGAATTTTTTTTTTTGTTCATAATGTGTCCTAAAGACTAACACATCCTAGAGACCAAAGCTAACATAGTTATGCCCCGTAGAGAAAGACAAAGACCAGTTACAAAGAAAGGAAAAAAAGGACAAGGCATGATGGAGAAAGGCTAAGTGTCATGGACACATAGTAAGAAATAGGGATGCAAAGGCCTCAAGTAGTGCCAGTTTTTAGGTGTTCACCACTTGGATTTTATTGCAAATTTTTTCGTAAAAAATAAAAATAAAATTGGAATATATAATTTTATTTGGAGACACATCAAAACACCTATTGTGAGCTTTCACTAAGATAATCATTTTTTAAGGGTAGTTTTTTATTTTTAGAATTTTTGACAATATATCATTTTTTTTATGTATCAATGCAAGCTAATCTAAATGATAAAAATGCAAGAAAGGAAATATAATCTATCAAAGGAAATAAAAATTCAAGATTAATCATGAAAACAAATATGACTCTAAGCTGAGATGAAAATGCAAGGACGAAACATGATGATGAAAGCCATGGATGCATGAGAGAAGATGCCAAGAAGAGGGTGTAGTGCTTATTTAAACTAGTATGCAAAGAAACATTAATATTTTTTTTTTGATGGAGGTCATCCACAAACAAGTTTTAGGTACCCAATATGGGCCCATGCGTGCCTGAAACCTCTTTGGCTAAGAGTCAAGGATTAAGGAGCATCCACACTACCAAATTTGGCTAGGGCATGATCCCGACAATCATCTATTATGATGTCTTCAGGCCTTGCACTCAGCAAGACTTGATTACTTGTGGGCTCTTTGTGAGCCATTCAACTTCACCATTAGACCAAGGCCCATTGACTCATTAATAATTTTAACTAAATATTTATAGACTAAATGAAATTAAACATTACTTCATGATAAGCTGAAGGAAACATGTTTGAGGCAAGCACACCAGGAATGATAGGCTCCTAAAGTTCATCTTGATGGTATCAATGTGTCCAGTGATTGAGGGATGTATGCTCATGTATGCTCAAGCTACAAGTGCTAAGTGATCACATGTGGAGGTGGATAAAGGATTCAACAATGGAGTTCTATATGGATTTTAGCATGGTGAGGATGTAAATGGCTATGGTGTGGTGTCTGATGGGGGCATTATTAGTTTGTATGGAAGTAAATTATGAATTGTGTAGGGAAAGGCTTTTATTTATAGGCCAAGGGGTAGTGAGATGGAGGGTCTGGATGCAAGGAAGGAAAATTGGTTAAGGAAGGCTAAGGAGAGGAGAGAACATAGATTGTGCTTCTCCAAAAGTTCCACCCTTGTCACAAGTGTCACAAGGGGATTGGGTGGTCAAAGTGGAGGGTTGAAAGGATTTATGAGGGAGGGTGAGGGAGGAATAGTGTGGTTAGAGGAATTTAAGGGCCATGAAAGCATGTAAGGGCCTTAACATCTTTGGATATGAATGTAGGAACATGGGGAAGAATTTTGACTTTGTCTTAGGTTAGAAATTATTAACCCTTGCTTAAAGTTGTGCACATGTTTAGCAGTGGGATTAGGTCTAGCTTAGGATGATATTAGAGGTAAGTGGGTTGGGGCTTAATGAGGTAGATTAATTAGCTGGCTAAGTGAGTTTAGTATGGGTGAATGGGTTGGCTTAGGTTTTTGGGATATATTTATTAAATGTTTTATTTAATTAATGGGGATGTGGGATTAAATTAAATAGATTGTTGCATTTATTTAATTTAATAAAGGAATGAGGATTTAATTGCTAAATTAATTTTGGGTTGTCACTAATTTTATCAATTTGACTATAGTTAATTAAATGAACTAATTAACTAGGGGATGACAATTAATTAATTAAATATAAAATATTTAATTAGTAATATCCTAGAAGATGACTAAATTAGATTACCTACTGGTGTAATTAGATTTAGGTGTCTATAGAGAGAAGTTGTAATAAAATTGCAATGTCCAAACCCTAATGCACTCCTCCAAAATTGCTTTCCAAACTTGTAGCATAACAATACAATATCCATGAACACTATTACTCTTCTTGTTAAATGAGAAGGAGAGGGCTCCTTATATGGTAAAGTGTGGAGGTGGGAGGCTTCTCACAACTAATGTAGGATAATAGGGTTTGATCCATGTGAGACAAAATGCCACCAATGAGAAAAGAGGAGTGTTTGACAAGAAAGTGCAAAGAGAAAAAAAAATCCCACTTAGAAATATGTGCATTTAAGTGTAGAGGAAAAGGATTTTTATTTATTTATCTTTGTTTTATTTCCTTTTTCATCACAAAGAGATATTTAAGTGAGGATTTTATGTATTTAATTTAAAGAGGAATTTATCTTATTTAGTTAAAAGGGGTCGTCTAGACTAGATGCCCCCATTTATCAATATATGAATTGCCTGAATCAATGCCTTGTAATAGTTTTTCAAATCAATTTATATCAAATGATTAGGAAAACTAAATATCGATTGAGTCATCAAATATGAAAAGAACATGGAGAGCACCATAGAGTACCCTCAGTACATATGACAACTATGACCCAAACCACCTGAAAACCACCACCCATTCCGTGTTTTATCAAAAGAAAAGAACACAAACTTTTGAGAAATATTTTTGAGCTACTCAGAACGTTTGAAGGTAAGAAACTAATATTGATTCAATATTTCCAAATATGGTATGTGCAAGATCATTGTTTTCCAAAAAGTGGTAATGTGAAAAGAGTGGATTTTGAAAATTTCTAAAAGCCTTTCACAATTCGCTCTAACCTTTTTCACCCATTCTGATACCAAGGTAGAAAGTTTGGGCCAACCCTTATTGGGTATTGGATCCATTATCGAGTACCTGATACTATATTGGGTACTCGATATCATATTGTGTACTTGATATGAGATTACATATCCAATATGAGATCAAATACTTCAAACCTAGGACTAGGAATTTAAAAAAAATCGAGAGCAAATAATGCATTTGTGGCCGCATCTTGTTTATATTGCCTCTATTTTGGGTATCAGATATAAGAATGGGTACATGATATAGGTATCAATTTTTTGCAATTTTTTATGATTTTAAAATAAATTAGCTATTTTTAAATAGAAATTTTTGAAAATTAGGTTTTTTAATAGAAATTTTGTTTTTCAATTTGATAGGTATGGCTGACCCTAATGATGACATTGAGTTGCAAAAAAAGTCCCTCAACACCCTCCACCAAACGATCCAATACCCCCTAAAAAATATCTACCAAATGATCCCCTACCCCTTGAAAACCCTCCTCAAATTGAAGATTTTACACAAGAAAATCTTACCAAATTAAGGGGTTTTCAAACCACATATAACACTATAGCTATATTAGCTCCCATGTTATCCATGTTAAACAACTTAGTGGATAATATTCAAAAACTTACTGATGAACAAAATGTTGCTCTTTGCTGGCATGAGGAAATGTATGCCATGCTTGATGATGGGTTGGACTATGATGAGGTTACAACCCTAAACATAAGTAAAGATGATATGGTTAACCCTTTTGTAGACCCAAAAACTAGTAAAATAGTAGACCTCAAACAAGCCCAAATTATCAATTAAATGGTTCACAAATGAGGCTATGCATATGAACTTTTGGGATTGTTGGTGGATGGTTTTTGAAAAACTTTTGCAAAAAAAATTAGATGTACCATTCTATTTCATTAGAAAACTATATGCCAAGTTTGTGTTGGAACTTAAGGTGAACTACTGGAGCATGAGGCCCAACATGGGTGTAGGAGGAGGAGCTCCTCAGGATAGACCCTTTTCTCATTCAAAGAAAGATGGCATTTTTGTCCCCCTACCAATCTCCCCCCCTCCTCTAGTACAGCACCCTAATATCGTTGCAAGAGCTAGCTCTCTGACTATTAGAGTCAGCCATAGATTGAGTATCCTATTTATATCCCAATCTAGGTATGTGTTGCCTCCCCATGTTGATGATGGTGGAGTGAGTTTATTATAGGTGAGCTCATAACATGTTTTTGTGACCCATACTTGCATAAAGTGCAAGAATATTTGTCTAGATCCCATAGGTGATCTTTTTTATTATTTCTTTGAATTTCATGAGGATGATACACTAGATGCCCATACATATTTTAGACACCCTAATGTGAGAGAGAAGGGGTATGCAGAGTCATGGGATCCTTCAGTATCAAACATGTATAAACATTTTTATTACAACATATGTGATTTAAAGTTAACCTTTATAATAGAGTAATTTTAACCCATACCAACTTATACATATATATGATCTTCATTCATGTTTAGTTGATTATTGAGGAGGAGCTCGGACAGGTTGATGATGTCACACTCTCAATTATTTCATTTGGCCTTGAGATGTCTATGGTACATTATGTTATGTTCTCATTATTTTCCTGTTTGATATTGGAACATATATGGTTTTTAATCTTTCTTTTTGTTTGTAGACCTATCACCTATTAGTGGTAAGTAGAGTGTGGTAGGTGAGGCACAACCCATTGCGAAGGGAAGGATAATTAGGTACTTATTGTGGTTCCACAATCCATGCCCCATTCCTCACTAGGAATGGGGACCCCCTATTTTTTTTTGAATTCCCAAATTAACCATTCAGGAATCAAAAAATTTTCAAAGAGTTATAAAATTTTTTTTTAAAACCAAAAAATTAAAAAAACAAAAAAAAAAAATCAAAAAATTGAAAAGTAGAAAAAAAGCACAGCGTATTCGCGCACACATGACCCGCAAGGTGCATGTCGTACCCATGTGCACCACTTCTATTGAGCTAAAAATTTACATGATGCTAAATGGAAGGAATTCTTGTGAACTCCTTCTCTTGAAAAGTTGATTTTGTAAATCAAATTCATACTGGAATCCACTTAGTTGAAGATAAATGTGATTGTCCATGAGGAGGCCTTTGTTGGTTCATCTTTGATCTTAGAAAATAAGTAGAATCTATTTGTTGTTTCAAATTAACACACAAAAGAACTATGTGTTTATATTTTCTATTTTCAATAAATGCAATCTAACAATGCAACTAATATGAGTTCCTATTCTAACAAGGGATTAGCAAAGAAAATAACAAAACTTGAAAGAAAATCCTAATGGACATAAGCTACATAAAATAACACACTGCAAGTTAAGCTTTCAAAGAAATTGGTGGGCGACTAATAAAAATAGGAGCAACACTTCCTAGATTCCACTAGTGTAATCATTGATGGGAAATTTCAATAATTGAATGATGTTTCACTCTTCATCAAATTGCAAGGCCACGAAAAGTGCACTCATGTGAGACAAAGAATTATGTAGGCACAATTTTTTTATTTCTTCTTGAGCTAGATACGTCAGCAGAATTCATAAAACTATAGCAAACACTAGATCCAAAACATCACACAACCAGAAACAACACAATAAAATTTTGGCTCAATCACAATCTCATGAACAAAATTCACAAAAAAATGACACATTTAGCCAAGAATCACTACACTCCAAATGCAAGCACCAAAAGCATAATTTTATTGGATAATAATGGTGGCCTTAATTACATATTACAATGGGGTATTTATAAGAAATCGTCTCCTCAATTTGTGTTGAGAGTGAGAGATATTCTTCATGCAATAAAATTATTTTTAATTTACAAAATAAACTAATTATACACAAACTACAGTCTAACTGGTTCTTAGTAGGCCTCCATCCATTTTATATTCATTTAATGGATGCATGAGCCTTTTACATGGTTAAAACAAAGAAATTATGAGAGAGATATAATGAGAAAGCTCCAAGTCAAAGTGGAAGTGTCTAGATGTGCTAAAAATAGAAGCTAATCCTTCATAGGGTGTTTGTAGTAGTTAAATTGCCGTAAGAATGTGTTTCCAATGCATGGAAAGCTTTATTTTTGGAACTAGTAGTTAACTGTCAGCAAATTTTTTTTGAAAATCTAGAGTTACAGAGCTACAAAGTTGTGGACCTATGCACCTAGGCCCCTATGGACCTACGGACCTGTGCACCTCAAGATGGTCCAAAATCTCAAAATTTTACAAAGTGTCAAAATGGAAATTCTAGCATCTTGGTTTTTTTCTTCTTCATCCCAAGGCTATGTTTGGATGTTTTCCCCTGATTCATCTATAATCTCTATAATCTTGGCCACATCCACTAAATCTAGAGCCTCATATTTATCTTTGACCTTCTATCTATAATTGTCTACCTCAATTTAGGTATCAGCAAAACCCCCGAGTTTGGTATCTAATTCTAACAAGGCTTGCAAGATATCTTCATCACTGGATGCTTCCTCAAAAGTCTTCTTAAAATTTTCTACTACTACCTCAATAGGTAAAAACTTCTCTCATTCATCATCTTCAAAAATATCCAAGCATGCATCATTGCAATATTTTTCTACTTCCAAAATTTGCTCTTGGGCTTGATCCTTAAGCCGATGAATCTCCTCATGTAATGTTTCCATTACCTTATTGCTATCTGCTATCTTCTCTATCCAATCATCAATCATAGCTAACTTTTATCCCATATATACATTAATCAAAACTTGGTACCTTTGCCTCTTTATGGCTTGTAGAGTTTGTAAATCCTTACTCCAAGCCCATACTTCATCCATAATATTGAAGTCATGCTTCAAAATTGCTACGATTTTATTCACGTTCTCCTGCATACCATGTAGTAACTTCAAATTTATTGTGATAATCAAAACACCTTTCTTTTTTTCTTTCCCTTCCTTTCTAGAGGGTGATAGTATCCAATCGGGTGGTCAAGTTGGGATACTATCTCTGGCTTGATGGGAGATTGGGCCGCAAAAGTAGGAATTGTGACTTTCCTCCCTCTACCTTTCTCAGGGTGGGCTTGAGCATGGAAGATAATTGTGTCAAGTATTGGATCAAGTTGAAAATGCTTCTTGATCCAATCCTTGGTCATTCTAACTATATGCCTTTCCCAATGATTAATATCATTTCCCTCTTCCCTGTCAACCTTAGCATTCATAATGGGCCTCTCTCCTATCTTGTCCGAGTTGAATAGAGGCTACGGTAGCTCCCGTGAGTCATGTTTCCTTATTGCCTCTAGAATGTCTAGTTTTAGAGCCTTCTCTACTAGATACAAAGTCATCCTACAATAGTCCCTTATGCAGACATTGTAGTCATTTGTGGCATTCATCCAATGATCTTCTACGGAATCTTCATGATGGAACTCCTTACTGGCTAAACTCTCCTCTCTCCCATTATGCTCAAAATAGAGCCTAGGGGAGTTGTACTCTTTGAGGGGATAATTCTCCAATTCCCACTCAAAAGATGGAATATCTTGCTTTTTTTTGACCTAACATGTCCAATGATTAGGGGCCATGTCCAATAGGGTGTTCTTTATATCTTCACCTTCTCACATGCAAATTCAACTTGCCAAGAAATCTCTAATAGCACCAGTTTGTCACTAGGATATCTAGGGGGCTTCTTGGGGTTGATAGTGGTGCCAACAACCTATAGATATGTGAATTTCTTGAATTAGATGAAGTAGGCCTTGAGAACTATTATCTGTACTTTTACTTCATCAGATAGCCTCTTTGTGTAATCTCCTTCAATGAATCGGATGACTAAAAAGATGAAAGCATCATTCATGATTCTATACTCCTTGCTCTGTGTCAAGAGCTTCTTCCTTACTAGCTGAGAGTAAACAATATAGGACCAGGCATTAGGATCCTACATATTGCCTCTCTTGTACAAACCAGGGTAGTTTGTCACCCTTGTTGCAAGTGTATATATCATGTAAGAAGTCATATAGAACTTCTTCGTCTCCTTAACTACGCTAAACTACTCACACAAGTTCTCACTTAGTGTAGTGGCCCAGTCTAGGGGCATCCTTGTCATCTTGATTATCTCAATGAAATTGACAATGAAGGCACTAAGGTGGCCAGCTACTGGTAAGCCCATGACTCTGCTCAAAAGGATAATGGAGTATCCAATATTTTCCTTCATGTATCCCCTAGTCATGTCCACCTTTCCTGAGATCCTGCCCTAAGGAGGCATCTCAATGAGGTAGGAGGATTGAATGATTTCCATTGCCTCTTTTTGGTGTTCCTTGTACCATCTCTCTGCCACTTCATTGGAGAGTCTAATGAATTTATCCACCCTTGCGAGATGGAAGACCCTCTCAATGTTGTGGGGTCATAGGTCCAACACAACTTCTCCATTGACACTCTTAACCACTCTCTGCTCAGAAACAAAATGTTGTGCCAGAGCCATGATTAATTTTTCTAATTATACTAATACAAGATGTGAAGCTACACTCACCAACCTAGAACATATCAAGGTAGATATTAGTTGAAATCTCTTAGTGGGTTTATTGCATATTTTGAGGAAATCACCCAGGTCCATATGTCCCAGGTTGGTATCTCTAATTTTTGCATGACCATCATGGAACCTTGATTTCGATGGTATGCCTTGAAACTTGAATACAATGGGCTCGGGTGCCATTCCAGATGTGGATGCCATTTAATCTCTACATGTCACAAGAAAAGGAACATTTATCAGCTCAAAAGGCAAAAAAACTTGGAAATAAAAATGTAAATGCCTTGAATTTCATTAAAAATAAATATAGAAAACAAAATGAAATGCCCAATTTGCGTGCTATTATTTTAAAATCCATTTTTATATTTTATTTTATTATTTTATTATTATTTTTCTATTAATTAATTTATTATTATTATTATTATTATTTTAAAAAAGTCTATCTTTTAGGTTTTTTGGGGGGATTGAAGAAATGCATGGGTGTACGACAAAAGAGTGTGAGTGGCACGTAGTGCGTACCCATGGCTAGGGTTTGCACAATGCAAGAGGGCAAAGGTGGGCGCACGCACTATGTATAGTGACACAATGGGTTGTGGCATGATGCATGAGGTTTAGAGGCATGCGCAGGTGCCACACGATGTGTACAAGCTGTGATGAGATTTTTAGATTCAAGGGTGCGAGCAAGCCATGGTGTGGTTTTATTTTTTAAGATTCAAGGGTGCATGTGGGCACCATGCATAGCATGTGGGCCGTGATGTTGTGCTAGTGCTGATAGAAGTGGGGAGTACCTACTATGTTGTGTTGAGCTTTGCCAAGGAAGCATGGAAATGAAAAAATGAAGTTATGAAAATTTTGGATGATAGGGGGGTTTTATAAGCCCTGTGGACATGCGGAGCACACATTGCGCCCCTACATGCGTGCATAGGTGCATGGCACAAACCTCAATTTTCTAAAAAAAAATTGAATTTTTGATTTTATAAATTTGTTGGGTTTTTTTAATTTTTTCATTCTTTGAATTTTTTTTTATTCTCAAATGGTTAATTTGAGAATTCAAAAAAAGTAGGGGGTCCCCATTCCTAGTGAGGAATGGAGTGTGCATTGTGGGACCACAACAAATAGCCCTAAAAAAAGGAAGAAATGATAAAAACATTTCTTCATCAGCAAACATCCCTTCAATGTGTGTCAAGCACCAATCAAATTTTGAACACTTCAAGCCTATTTTAGAGGATTTTATGATCACAATTCTAGAATTCAAAACTTTCAAGCCTAGTGTGTGATTCATGTGTTCATTCCCCTTGACTTCTCAAGATGCAGTCTATTAAAGTTTTCTAGCAACTCATAAATAATCTTCCACTCCTCCTCGCTCATTCATTCAAAATTTCTTCAAAGGCTATTCATTGATCACTTGCTTGACTGGATGAGAGAATCAATCTAAGGGCTCTTAGCAGGTTGCCACATTCTTTTAAACTTCTTGGAAATTTTGAATAATCGCTCCATGTAGTTTTCATGAAGCCATGTTTTAGATACAAGTAACTTTGTTTTGAAAACATATATTTTTATCAATTCAGATCTTAGAATCCTTCAATTTCAACACTGTACTATTTTTTTTTTTTTTTAATTCTCTTTTGCATCCTAGCTACACTTAGACAATTTAGTCAAGGCATCGGTGTCATTTTTTGGATTTGATCTCTTGTGAGCATCCCTTGTGTTCCTCTTTTAGAACTTTTAGAAACCCTCATGCCAAACAATGATCTTGGTAACCTTTCAAGAAGACCCCTTCTGTTTGAACTAGTTGAAGTTTTGATCATCCCTCATCATTTTTTACTTTAATTTAACAACACCTAAAACAATCAAGTTTTGAATTTGCAAAGTGTTGAGAACTTGTTGGTCTAGACTTCTAATTTCTAGATTGAAAATCCCCTATTTTCATAAGGAATGTTCATTACTCAGTTGGTATAAGACACACACAATCATCCAAATGTTTTGACAAAGAAATATCTCTTCCTAAAATCCAAACCCAAAAGTGGTTAGTAAAATCTTGAGAGGAAATCTCAAGTACACCTTACCCCCAGGACTGACACAACTTTGAAAAGAAACAATTGACTGAAAGCAGACACACAACATGAAAGCAAAACACACTTGCAAGAATAAAAATATAAGGTAAATGTAGAAATAAAATCTAACTATTTTTGTTTTTTGTTTTTTTAGGCTTCAAAATAATGCTTTAGAAAGTACCCATTTATGGGAAAAGAAAGAAATTCCCCCTATAAGGAACTAAGCCTAAAATTGTTTTCTCTGAGAATTTCTACAATCTAATAAGAGCCTATCCACAAGTGTTGAAACTTGGTATGGCAGCCAAAATTTTCTTTTACCTTATCCTAGAGTAGAACAAGGTCATAAACCTTGAATGATTTAATTGTGGCCCTCTTGTCGAACCATATTTTCACAACTTGATGTTTAGCCATATGCTCCAATGTAGCTATCTGTTTCTCATCCATCTCTAAAAGATTAATTAATCTAATTTTTACTTTGTCAACATCTTCAACATACCCACTCATGAATTTCAAAATAGGAATCCTGAGGTTAAGTGGGAACACCAGTTCTTGTCCATAGATAAGAAAATATGGAGAAGTCCCCAAAGTATTTTTGACTCTCACTTGATCTATCCATAGGGCATATTTGAGTTGTGTATGCCAATCCCTAGGGTTCTCCTTCAATAATCATTTTATTACTGTGATCAAATTCTTGTTTGCAGATTCTACTACCCTATTTTCTTACAGGTAATAATTCGAAGAGAACTTGATAATAACTTTATTTTCAAATGCCCATTGGGTCAAGAATGTAGATGTGAAAGTAGACCTGTTATCACACACAAGGGTGAATGGCATTCTAAACCTAGTAACAATGTGTTCTTCCAAGAAGTCTATTACCACCTTAGCAATGCAATTTTTGAATGTTTCTACTCCTATCCATCATGTACAATAATCCATAACTATGAGAATAAATGCATGTCCAGTTGATAATGGTGGATTGACTAGACCAATAAAATCCAGCCCCCACTTTGTGAAGGGGCATATCTTGTACATAGGCTGTAAGGGCATTTTTGGATTCCTTTCTCTATTGGCATTGGTTTGATAGATATGACAAGAGTGTACATGCGCAAAAGTGTCTTTGAATATCGAGGGCCAAAAATAACCCGATCTTAGAACCATGTGAGCCATTGCTTCTGCTGAACCATGTCCTATACCATACTTTCCATGAAAATGTTCAAAGACTTCCTTTGCTTCCTCACATCCTAAGCATTTCAAAATAATCCCTTCATACTTTCTCTTGTACAACTTGTTGTCTCGTAGCATGTAGGATTCACACTTCATTTTGAGTCCCCTACATTGTGAACTATTCATCTAACTAGGAAATTGGTCCTATAGAAGATAATAAAAAATGTCTTGATACCAAACGTCTATCACCACACCTTGACCAATATCAACTTGAGATACAATCTTTTTATTCTGATCATCCTCATTTGTTTCACTATTGAACTTGAACTCCTTTTCATCTCCATCATGGTTAACTATCATTCTTGACAACCCTTGACCTTGAACTAATCTCATAGGTTGAATTTCCATATTGAATTCTTGAAGTATGGCCATCCATTTACCTCTTCTTTCACTGAGTTCATTCTACATCAAAAGTTTCTTTACTACTAGAGCAAGAACAATTGCATACACCTTACTTCTTAATATGTAATGATAGAACTTCTTCACTGCCTTGATTAATGCAAAGGATTGTTTATCAAGGTTGAACAATTCAACTGGGCATTCTTTAGAGGGAAACTCATAAAAGTGATTGGTCTTTCATCTTCTTATTCTTTCTTCTGCATCAGGATCCTAGCATAGGAATGTTCTGAAGCAAAGGAATATATCTTAGAAGGTAACTCATAATCAAGACTCACTAAGACCAGAACCATAGAAATAGCCACTTTAATATCTTCAAATGATTTCTAAATCATTAAGGGGACAAACTATATCTACAAATCCACTTATGAATTTTCGCACAAAATTTATCTACCCAAAGAAAGACTCGAGTTCTTTTCAACTATGGGGAGGTGAAAACTTTAGAATAGCTTTGATTCTATCATGATAAATGGAGATCCTATCTTCAAAAATGATATGACCTAGGAGCTTTCTTTAGTAACCTCAAACAAACATTTCTTGGGATTGAGGGATATGTCATACCTACAACATCTATTAAATACCTACCTTAAATCAACAATGTGAGTGCTTTGATCTTTTGAAAAGATGGTTAAATCATCGATGTAGATTACTATAGACTTATTTACCAATCCTTTAAAAGGTTCATCCATGGCTCATTGAAATGTAGCTCCTACATTAATTAGTTCGAAAGACATTCTCCTCTAGGAAAAAGTTCTCAATTTAGTTGTGAAAGTTGTTTTTAGTCAATCTTCTTCATCAACCATCACTTGATTATATCCTAAATATATATCTAAGAAAGACATCATTTTTGAACCATTAACAATTTGTAGAACCTCATTGAGTGAGGGTAGAGGGTAGTTTTCCTTTTGGGATGCTAGGTTCAAGTTAAAAAAATCAACACAAAGGCGAATCTCTCTAGTCTTCTTTTGCATGGGAACCAAGTTAGCCACCCATGTAGAATGGAAAATGGGAAAATATGATCTTTTCATCCAAAAATTTCTTGACTTCCTTCATTATTAGGGGTGCAATGATAGGATTGACAAGTCTTTTCCTTTGTTGAAAAGGTTTGGCATCTGGTTTCAATATAATGTCATGAGTTATTATCTTGGGGTCATATGTCTTTAATTATTCATAGCTCCAAGTGATGACATCTTTATACTCAGTAAGCAACTTGAGCATGTCTTCCCTTTCTTCTGCATTGCATGCTTTCCCTATTCAAACCATCCTCAAATCTTCTTCAATTCCTAGGTTGTATTCATCACACTCCTCAATCCCCTTTTCTTTGATAGTTCTTTTTTTAAGTGCTAATTCATCATGGTCAAAAATGCATTCTAACTCAACCATCCCCTTGGGGATGGTGTTAGTCTTTAAATTTAGGATCCCATTTTCATCTTCAAGTTCATCATCCTTAGGCTTGTTATCTGGATTGTCATCAATTTCTTGTCCTTTAAAGTGACCACTATACATGATAAATTCAAGTATGTGTTGATCATCTTGAAAGACTTGGAAGTTTGTAATGTTTTCGAGAATAGATGGGGCAGAAAGCAACTCTACAAAAAATATTTTCAACTTTGTTCTTTTGACTGGTTGTAATGTGTTTGCTGAAATAGTGAGAGCATTTGCCACCATTTTTTTCCTCCTTGGAATGAACTCTATGTTTAGAGCTTTAAAATCATCCAGTAGATACCATACTCTTTTCTAGTAAGAAAGTAACCTTTTATTGTTGCAAGAGGATAATAATTTACCTTACTGAATAACCAACTGAGATTCTCCTTCGATTATTAGAGTCATGACTCCTTTCTCAAGTGCAAAAAGAAGTCCTCAGATCAATGCTTCATATTCTACAACATTGTTAGTACATCTAAATTGTAATCAATATGCTATGTAAAAGGACTTACCTTTTGGACTAACCAATTCTATATGTACTCCAGCCCCTAATTTTCATTTGGAACCATCGAAGTAAAGTTTCCAAATTGGATCTTCCTTGGAATTTTTAACCATGTATTTGTTCGTTCTTAACTTTTCTTTAATTTGAGAGCTGAAAGATTTTTTCTTGGGAACTCATTGCAACTTCTTGCAGTGTGGACTTACTAATTCCCTAGTGTAAGATGTTGAAAGAGGAAATGTATGTTTTTCTTGTTTGTCTTGAATTTCCTCTATCAATTCCTTAATTTGATTTGTTTTGGGTTTCAAATGAACTACGACCGAAGTCCACCCCTAGCCTTTCATGTACCACCTTCTTATTTTAATCTTGATTATTCCTAAGGGAGGAGAAGACAAACCTCCACCATTTGAAGAGGTATCACTATATGATAAATGTTGATCTTTAGTTTCCTCTTCAATCTTCTCTCTCGATTCAATTGAGTTTATAGGACTTTGATTTCTCACGAGTCTCTCTTTTAGAATTTGGTTATCCCTATCTTGCATCATATGTGTTAACACCTTTGCAACTACTTCTTGGCATGATCAGCATTCAAATTCAAAATGGCTGACTTTGTGTAATAAGAAAAATCCTAGGAGGACTAAGATAGTAGGATCGATTTCTTCTCCCAAGCATTGTAAATTAGTCACCATGTTGTCTATGAATTGTGTCACGATCTCATCCTTTGGGATTGATATCTTGAGTTCTTTATCCTGATTGCTTGATGTTTTGGCAGGGATCATATCAAATGGCATCACTTTGTATGAGCCCAAATCTGATTAGAGGAATGCCACCTCATTTAGAGCATTGTATTCTATGGCCATCATTTTCAATTTGGGTTATGCATCTATCTTGATTTGATTGTTCAATCCTTTCCATTGTAACCATAACTGAGTGAAATCTATAGAAAACCATCCTCTTAGAAATTTCATCCATTCTCTACTCAAGAGCAACCCATATGTCTCAAGAATGTCCACCACATGTGTATCAATGACATCTTGAATCTGGGGATCAACTGTCAATTGTATTCAAACATCTTTCAACATGCCTATGACTTTCACCTTCATTTTGTCCAACTATATCACTATATGATTGGAAGGTTGAATACTTACCCCTAACCTTTGTGCTATCGATAGTGGCATGACATTACATGAGGCTCCTGAATCAATCAAACAATTGTGGAGATTCTTTCCATATATCTTGATGCTGAGCAAAAATAGGGTACTTCAACCTTATTTTTAAACATAGTAGGCATTGCATCCATAGCATTGACTCTTTGAGATACTATCCTTTGAGGGACCATATTTGTGTTATGGGGCACCTTTGTATGATCTAGAGTCTTCATGAGTGCTTCTCGCTATTGTGGACAATTTTGCAGCATGTCAAACATGGACATATTTGCTTTGGTCCATTTCAAGTCTTCAATAGAGTTATAATTTTTAGTATACCAAGCAGGATTCTTCAATATCATTGGTACATTCACTGGGTTTTGATTATGGTGTCCCCCATATAGTGGACTAACTAGTGTCAGGTTGTTACTCACTCTCAGATCGAGAGGAGTTGGTTGTAAAGCTAGAGGAATTCCATCTATCAAAGGTTCCTTTCTATTTCTCAGATTATATGTATTTCAATTGTCATTATAAAAAGAAAACATCTAATCATGTTGAAGATCAGGTTCCTAACTGAATGGAAAAGAGAACTCTTTGCTAGCTAGTTGTTCTACCTACACATTCTGTGCAAAATCATAGGATTCTAGTAACATAGTGTTAAATTGCATAGGAGGAGCATTACCATTGACTTGTGAACTTTGATTCATCTCTTGGTTCCCATTGTATTATGAACCATCATTGTTGGGTGCATTCTGACCATCTTCATACTGAATAATATATGCATACTGAACATTGTTATTGTTATTATCGGCAGGAATACTTCCATTATTTAGCCGAGTGTTCCACTATTGGTTCTGTCTTTGGAAGTCATTATTACAATCTGGAGGCTTGATGTTGTTGTCTCCATTATTGTTTTCTACATTATTTTTGTTGTTTCCACTAAAGTTCCTATTATAATTCTGGCCATAATTGTTGTTTTAAGGACTAGCATTGTTTCTTTGGAAGTTGGTGTTCTATCCTTGAGACTACCTAAGATGAGTCATTTTGTTATTCATTTGGGACATAGCCTTTTTCATTTGACCAAACTTAGAAGAAAAACCATTTTCTTCTTCAGTGGGTGTTGTTACCTTTTGCTCAAAGAAGGTAGCTTTTGGAGGTTCAAAAGCTAGATATGTTAGAGCGGGACTTTGTGGAGCGAGTGTCTATTGTAATGGAATTGGATTCATATGTATGAACTAACTAGGCATCATTGGTACTCTGACAGGGTACGTTGGCATTGTTGTGATAGGTGGAGTTTGAAGCATTAATCCTCCTCTATTGGGATTAGCTTACTTGTTGAAGATAATTGTTTCTAAGAAAACTTTTTCCAATGTGTTGATATTTTTCGTAGGAAGTCTTCTCAAAAAAATTACAATAAGATGGTCCATAGCATTCAGATAAATCTGAATAGTGACTTCAAATGGTATAGTGTATGGCATCTCTAGCTTACAATATGCCATATGAAAGTGATGGTTAAAGTGAGAAACTGTCTTATTTGGGGCCCTTTTGATTGATTTGAATTGTTGATGTATCACAGCTAGGTTGATGAATGTTTTAAATTGTTCCTAGAACAATTTTTGGAATGTGTCCCAATCTCCAATGCATCCAGGTGTCAAATTAACATACCAATTGAAGGAAATTTCTCCCAAAGAGTAGGGGAATAAAAAAAGAGCCATGTCCTCATTAGCAACCTATTTGCAGTTGCAAATTTCTTTGAATACCTTGACATGATCTTTGGCAGTTCGTGTCTCACCATAGATAAATCTGGGGAAAATCTTCTCGGGATTCTTAGGGAGGTCATGGAGTGCACCTCTCAAGTTTATTGGTGAGTCTATGCCATTTGCAAAAAAAGGACATTGGAGGGTTCAACAAACCTAAGGGTGGTTGTTGAGGTGTAGCTATTGGAATATGTGGTGGCCCACCAAGGGGTTGGAGTGGAGGTGGAGTTGAAGAAGAAGATGAAAGTTCAAATGGAAGTGGTTGAATTTTGGGTATTCCCTTATCACTACATGGTTTGCAGAAGTGAGTAAGCTTAAGAAACTCATGTGCACTTGGCATAGACCTTAATGCTTGTTGAAATGGAGATTTTGGATCAATATCCTCCATTTTGCATCAATTTTGGAAAAAGGTGCACCTCTATAGAAGTACACTTTCTCACCTCACTAAATTTTGCACACCATAGAGCTTTGTGCTCCTGTGCACCTGCAAAGTTGTAGATCTATAGACCTACATAACTATGAACCTATGAACCTACAAAGTTGTGGAGCTCTAGACATAAATTTCTCAAAAACTTAGAATTTTTTTTGAACTTGTGAGAAGCATATATTATTGCAAAAGTGTAGAATTTCAAAATTTTGACAAATTTTTCTTCTTTTCTAGGAATCAAAAAGATCAACACCTCCTTCTAGTGGCACTTTTGTTGAGCTATCATTTTACATGATGCTAAATGATAGGAATTCTTGTGAACTCCTCTCTTGAATAGTTTATTTTGTAAATCAACTCCAAGGTTCTGGGTGATCTTTTGACCTACTGGAATCTACTTAGTTGAAGATAAATGCAATTATTTGTGAGGAGGCCTTTGTTGGTTCATCTTTGATCTCAAAAAAAAAGGAAAATCTATTCACTATTTCAAAATAACACACAAAAGAACTATGTTTTTATATATTTTTTTGTTTTCAATGAATGCAATCTAACAATGCAACTAATATGAGTTCCTATTCTAACAAGGGGTTAGGAAAGAAAATAAGAAAACTTGAAAGCAAATAACATAAAATGAAAATTCTAACAGACATAAGATATAGAAAACAACACACTACAAGTTAAGCTTTCAAAGAAATCGGTGGGTAACCAATGAAAACAGGAGCAGCGCTTCCTAGATTCCACCAATGCAATTGTTGATAGGAAATTTCAATAACTAAATGATGTTTCACTCTTCATCAAATTCCAAGGCCACAGAAAGTGTGCTCATGTGAGACAAAGAATTATGCAGGCCCAATTTGATGATTTCTTCTTAAGCTAGATAATTAGTAGAATTTGTAAAACTGTAGCAAACACCAGAACTAAAAGATCACACAACTAGAAATAACACAATAAACCTTTGGCTAAATCACAATATAATGAAAAAAGTTCACAAAACAATGACACATTTAGGCAAGAATCACTACACTCCAAATGCGAGCACCAAAAGCATAATTTTATTGCATAATAATGGTAGCCTTGATTACATATTACAATGTGATATTTATAAGAAATCATCTCCTTAGTTTGTGTTGAGAGTGAGAGATATTCTTCATATGATAAAATGCTTTCTAATTAACAAAATAAACTAATTATACACAAACTACAATCTAACTTGTGCCTAGTAGGAATCCATCCTTTTTATATTCATTAATTGGATGTATTAGCCTTTTACATGTTTAAAACAAAGAAATTATGAGAGAGAGAGAGAATGAGAAAGCTCTCAGTCAAAATGGAAGTGTCTGGAGGTGCTAAAAATAGAAGTCGATCCTTCATAGGGTGTTTATAGGAGTTAAACTACCATTAGAATGCATTTTCGATGCATGCAAAGCTCTATTTTTTGAATCGACAGTTATCTGTCAGTGAAACTTTTTTGAAAATGTGCACCTACGGAGCTGCAGACCTATGGTCCTGTGGACCTGCAAAGTTGCACACCTCAAAATGGTCCAAAATCTCAAAATTTTATTGAGTGTCAAAATTGAAATTCTAGCATCTAGGTTTTGTTCTTCTTCATCCCAAAGCTATGTTTGTATGTTTTCCCTTGAATTTATCTATAATCTTAGTAATCTTGGCCACATATGGTAAATCTAGAGCCTCCTTTTTATCTTTGAACTTTTGTTTATAATTTTCTACCTCAATTTAGGTATTAGCAAAATCCCTGAGTTTGGTATCCAATTCTAACAAGGCTTCTTTTGTCCTAAAGGCTTACTAGATATCTTCATTTCTGGTTGCTTCCTCAAAAGTATTCTTAAAATTTTCTACTACTACCTCAATAGAAAATAACTTCTCTCATTCATCATCTTCAAAAACATCCAAGCATGCATTGCTATAATGTTTCTCTGCTTCCAAATTTTGCTCTTGAGCTTTATCCTTGAGTCGATGAATCTCCTCGTGTAATGTTTCCATTACTTTATTACTATCCACTATCTTCTCTATCTATTGATCAATCATATCTAACTCTTCTCCCATATATACATCAATCAAAACTTAGTACCTTTGCCCCTTTATCTCTTGTAGAGTTTGCAAATCTTTACACTAGGCCCATACTTCATCCATAATATTGAATTTTGACTTCAAAATTGCTATGATTTTATTCATGTTCTCTTGCATAGCATGCAATAACTTCAAATTTCCTGTGATAATAAAAACACCTTTCTTTTGTTCATTCCCTTCCTTTCTTGATGGTGATAGTATCCAACTAGGTGGTCAAGTTGGTATACTATCTCTGGCTTGATGGGAGAGTGAGCCGCAAAGGTAGGAATTATGACTTTCCTCCCTCTACCTTTCTTAGTGTAGGCTTGAGTGTGGAAGATAACCATGTCAGGTATTGGATCAAGCTAAAAAGGCTTCTTGATCTAATCCTTGGTCATTCTGACTACATGCCTTGCATAATGATTAATATCATTGCCCTCTTCCCTATCAACCTTTACATTCATAATGGGCCTCTCTCCTATCTTGTCCAAGTTCAATAGGGGGTGGAAAAATTCTCATGAATCCTATTGCCTTACTACCTCCAAAATGTCCATTTTTAGAGCCTTCTCTACTACATACAAAGTCATCCTACAATAGTTTGTTATGTAGACATCATAGTTATTTGTCACATTCATCCAATGATCTTCTATGGCATCTTCATGATGGAACTCCTTACAGACCAAACTCTCCACTCTTCCAATATTATCAAAATAGATCCTAGGGGAGTTGTACTCTTTGAGGGGATAATTCTCCCATTCCCACTCAAAAGATGGAATATCTTTCATTTGTTTGACTTGATATGGTCCAATGACTAGGGGCCATGTCCAATAGGATCTTTTTTATCTCTTCACCCCCTCATATGTAGATTCAATCTGTCGAGAAATCTCCAATAGCACCACTTTGTCACTAGGATATTTGGGGAGCTTCTTGGGGTTGACAATGGTGCTAGCTACCTACAAATATTTGAATGTCTTGAATTGGATAGAGTAGGCCTTGAGAACTATTATCTATGCTTTTTCTTCATCAAATAGCCTCTTTGTGTAATCTCCTTCAATGAATTAGATGACTGTGAAGATGAAAGTGTCATTCACAATTTTGTACTCCTTGCTTTGCACTAAGAGCTTCTTCCTTACTACCTGAGGGTAAACAATATAGGGCCAGGCATTAGGATCCTGCATACTACCTCTCTTGTACAGACTAGGGTAGTTTTTCACCCTTGCTGCAAGTATATATATCATGTAAGAAGTAATATAAAACTTCTTCTCCTTAACTACACCCAACTACTTACACAAGTTCTCACTTAGTGTAGTGGCCCAGTCAAGAGGCATCCTTGCCATCTTGATTGTCTCAATGAAATTGACCATGAAGGCATTAAGGTGGCAAGCTACGAGTAAGCCCATGACTCTAGTCAAAAGGATAATGGAGTATCCAATGTTATCTTTTGTGTATACCCATGTCATGTCCACCATTCCTAAGATACTATCTCAAGGAGGCATCTCAATGAGGTAGGAGGATTGAATGATTTCCATCACCTCTTTCTGGTGTTCCCTATACCACCTCTTTGATGTTTCATAGGAGAGTCTATTTAATTGATCTTCCCTTGGGAGATGGAAGACCATCTCAATTTTTTCGGGTTGTAGGTCCAACACAAATTCTCCAGTGATAGTCTTAACCACTCTCTCCTTAAAATGAAAATGTTGTGCTAGAGCTATGATTAATTCTATTGACTGTACTAACATGGGATGTGAAACTATGCTCACCAACCTGGAACATATCAAGGTAGATATGTTCAACTAAGAAAATTCTAGTAGGTCATAAGATCACCCAAAACTTTGGAGTTGATTTACAAAATCAACTTTTCAAGAGAGAAGTTTGCAAGAATTCCTGTCATTTAGCATGATGTAAAACGACATCTCAACAATGCTTTTAAAGTGATTAAATATCGATGCATTCTTGTAAAAAAAATTTGCTAGTGAAATTTAACTATATCCTTTACAGTGTATGGTGTGGATACTTGTGATGAGTCTAGCAAAATTTGGCATCATAAACCATCTTGCATCTCCATTAGCAATGAGAGCTGCATCATATTTATAAGTATCATTTATTAGTTTTTTTCCTTATTTTCATAAAAAGATTCAAAATAGATTTCAATGATATTAACAACTAGTCTTTTGTATCTCATAGGAAACACCTAGAGCATAGGAGGCTGGATGTCAGAGTTTTGTATCTTTACTCACATAGGTGTTATATCTAGATGAGTTGATAGAGGTAAGTTGTAGTTTGAATTCTTGATTATATGTTATAAATTAAGTATTATATGGATTATAATGTTATAGCTTAAGTTCTAGATCCATCTGACAAACATACTTGAACATATACAGGCCACAACCAACTAGGTTCTATAAATCTTGACATATGAGAGGACTCTCGACTAACATAGGACATTGACAAAAGATGTATTTCTGATCAAAGTTTAACACTATAAATATTCATTAAAAAAATCATCATTATGCATTTGAGAAATAAAATTTTAGATACATAGAATCATATAAGTTTGGTAGTCTAAGGTTGGATTTTCCTTTTATGTTTATGTAGGAGGCATCCTATACACCTAGTTCAGCAAAGAGGTTGTATTTTGATCATCCATTAGAAGCATAACATAGTATAGTTATCATATGATGTGTCATGAGACATTTTATGATGGAATTTTCCACATTGTATATAGAAACATTGATATTATACATACTTTGATAGCATGATTAACCACAATTTGTATATGGATCTATGTATTTTTATATTTATTTATGTAATTTGTCTATGGATACATGAACTTTGATATATATTTGTATAATTTGTCTATGGATACATGTATTTTAATATATATTTTTGTCATTTATGTGCACAAATATATAAATATTAATTTAGTATAGTATTGTTCAATTTATCGTGGATCATGTGTATTGTTCATGTTTATGGAATATCATTCATTTTGATTTTTTTTATTATATTCAATTAAAATGCAATAATTTGTGAAGAACATTTTAACAACTTATATTATCAAATTTTGAAGCAATATTTAATATAAAAATATATCATATATTTTTAATTGAAATTATCTTTGCAATCCCTTAATATGTCTACAACTAGGCAAATATATGGCCAATTTGTCTTAGGAGCCCATCTTTTGTCTTACAAGAAATTTCAATATGCATTTATCACAAATATTATTGGGGCTCCATCATTAAAATAGGGGTGTCACTAGGTTATCTTTAACCTCAACATGACCATCCTGTAGCATTTGACATTTCATTGATAGCCCCCACAAGCTCTAAGTTACGACCCTTGGAAGATTGACCTCAAAACACACTTAGAGGACCTTAGATACTCTATAGTACATGGTGGCCATGAACATTGGAGGCTCTAAGAAGCTAAAAAAATGTTGTCACTATAGTTCATCCACCCATCCAAAGATAATGGAGCTAACAATTCATTGCCAAGATCAATGGTTTCCAAGTTACGCAATGATGCACCTAAGAACTAAGGCACATTGCAAGTTTTGCCATCGAGTGAGATCACTATGCTGAATCCAAATAAAATGTGATCTCTTTGAAAAGAGATAGGTCATTATAAACCTTGATATGATCTTCCTTTAGAATTTTAAATTTCATTGATAGCCCCCACGAGCTCTGAATTATGACTCTCAAAGAATCGACCTCCAAATGTACTCATAGCACCTTGGAGACTCTTTAGTATAGGTTGGTTGCGAATGTTGGAGACTCTACTTGGGAGAACCAAGGGTATCACTATGGTTTTCCCACCCCTTTTGAGTTAATGGCACTCATTATTTGATGCCAATATCTACAATTTCAAAGTTATGTAGTGATGCACCTTTGAACTAAGGCACACTGCAAGTTTTGGCATCGAACAAGATCATGTCAAATTCAATTGGAATGTGACCTCTCTGGAATGAGATAGGTTATTCTCAACCTTGACATGAACACCTTGTAGCATTCAAAATTTTACCTGTATCTCCCATGAGGTTCAAGTTAAGACCCTCAGAATATCAACCTTGAAATACACTTAGACCACCTTGGAGACTATTTGGTAGAGGGTGCCCGTGAACTTTAAAATCTCTTCATGCAAAAAACAAGGATTTCACTATGGTTCACCAACCCATCCAAAGATAATGACACTGACGATTTGATGCCAAGATCAATGGTTTCAAATTTACATAGTGATGCACCTATGAACTAAGGCACATTGCAAGTTTTGGCATCAAGCAAGACCATTGGGCCAAATCCAAAGATAATGTGATCTCTCTGAAAAGAGATAGGTTAGTTTAGACCTCAATGTATATCATTCAATGTTTCACCAATAGCCCCCATGAGCTTTTAGTTACGACCCTCATAAGATTGATCTTGAAATGTGCTTAGAGAAGCTTGGAGACTCTTTGGTACAGGGTCATTGCGATCATTGGAGATTGTTTGTAGCTAGAAAGATGGTGTCACTAGGGCTTAACCACCCATCCAAAGCTAAAGGCACTGACAATTTGATGTTGAGATTGGCAGTTTCAAAGTTTTGAACTAAGGCACACTACAAGTTTTGAAATTGAGTGAGATCATTGTGGTGAATCAAAATGGAATGTGATCTTTTTTATATAAGATAGGTTGTTATAGACCTTGATATTACTATCTTGTGTCATTTGATGTTTAACTAATAGCCCCCATGACCTCTGAATTATGACCCTAAGAAGATCGACTTTGAAACACATTTAGAGCACCTTGGAGACTCTTCAATCTAGGGTGGCCATGAATATTAGAGGATATCTCTAGAAAGAAAAAGGGTGTCAATAGGGTTAACTCAAAAATTCAAGGCCAATGGCCCTAATGATTCAATTCAAAGATCAAAGGTTTCAAATTTATGAAGCGATGCACCTATGAACTCAAGCACACTACAAGTTTTGGCATCGAGCAAGATCATTGTGCCAAATCCAAATAGAATGTGGTCTCTTCAAAATGAGATAAGTTATTGTAGACCTTGACATGACCGTCTTGTAGCATTTTTTATTTCACTAATAGCCCTCATGAGCTCAGAGTTATGACACTTAAAAGATTGACCTTGAAACACACTTAGAGCTCCTTGCAAATTCTTTTGTATGGTGTGGTTAGGAATGTTAGATACTCACTATGGATAGAACAAGGATATCTTTAGGTTAAAATAGCCATGCAAAGCTAATGGAGCTGACGATTTGATGCCAAGATTAGTAGTTTCAAAGTTACATAGTAATGCACTTATGAATTGAGGCACACTGCAAGTTCTGGCATCAAGCGAGATTGTTATGCTAAATCTAAATGAAAAGTGGTCTCTTTGAAGTGAGATAGGTTATTTTTAACCTCAAAGTGACTGACCTATAGAATTTGACATTTTACCAATATCCCCATGCACTTCGAGTTACGACATTCAAAAGATCAACCCTATAATGCACTCGGAGCACCATGGAGACTCTTTGGAATGGGATTGTTGCAAATTTTGCAAGCTCTCTATGGCTAGACCAAGGGTTTCACTAGTTTTAACCCATATATCTGGAGTTGATGGTGCTAAGGATTTGTTGCCAATATTAGTAGTTTTAAAGTTACACAGTGATGCACCTATGAACTAAGGCACATTGCAAGTTTTGGCATTCAACGAGATCATTGTGTCGAATCCAAATAGAACATTATCTCTCCAAAATGAGATAGGTTATTGTAGACCTCAATATGTTGGTCTTGTATCATTTGACATTTAGTAGATATACCTTAGGAGCTCCAAGTTATGACCCTCTAAAGATATAGCTCCAAACATACATAGAAAACTTTGGAGAGTCTATGATACAGGGTGGCCATGAACTTTGGAGACTATCTGTAGCCAAAAGGTAGTGTCACCAGGGTTCACCTACCTATCTGGAACTAATGAAACTAATGATTCAATGCTAGGATTAATGGTTTTAAGGTTACAAAGTGTTGTACCTATGAATTAAGGCACAGTGCAAGTTTTGGCATCAAGTGACATCATTATGTTGAATACAAATGGAATGTGATCTCTCCAAAATGATATAGGTTATTATAGATCTTGACATGGCCATCCTATATCATTTGAGATTTTGGTGACATTCCCCATAATCTTTGAGTTACAACCCTCAAAAAAATGACCTCAAAATGTACTTAGACCACCTTGCAGTCTCTTCATTACGGGGTAGCCACGAATGTTGGAGGCTCTTAGCAATTAGAACAAGAATGTGACATTGGTTTGCTAACCCATATAGCTAATGGTATTGATTATTTGATGTCAAAATTAGTGGTTACAAGGTTACATAGTGATGCACCTATGAACCAAGGCATACTGCAAGTTTTGGCATTGAGCAAGATCATTGTGTCAAATCCAAAGGGACAGTGATCTCTCTAAAATGAGATAGGTTATTTTAGACCTCAACATGACTGTCCTATAGCATTTGAAATTTTTGCAATATCCCTTATGAGCTTTGAAGTATGACCTTCAAAGATCAACCTTGAAATAAACTTAGAGCACCATAGAAATTCTTCAGTACTAGGTGGTCATGACTGTCGAAGGATCTCTGTGGCCAAAACAAGGGTGTCATTATGATTAGTATTAAGTAAATACATTATATTTTAGGTTCGTTAAGGTTTTGGCATTGGCCATAGCACAAGTCTGGTGTTAGTATTAATTAAATTAAGGTCCCTTGACATTAATTACATTAAGGAAAAACATCCATGTTTCTTACATTAAATCAACATGTTTCTATTTACAATATCTAAAGTGTTTCAACATTATTACAAAAATACACAACTACCAAAAATTATAGTGTCAAAAATTGAAGTATCAAAAATAGAATATATTTTTGTTCATTCTACTCCATTTTTTTGACTTTAATCTTCATGCACAACTACTCTTCATGATGTACCTACATTCCAATATCATAAGAAAATTATCAGTAAATGATCATATTAAACAAGATAATCATCAGCTCACTTAATCATTATGAAAAAAATAACATAAGAAGTAAATTTACCTAGTTGAGTGTTCTTGTAGGATCCTCTCTCTATTTTAGATTTTCTAATAGGGCTTCATGATCAACATTAGTAATAATAAAAAGTTCTTTTAATTTTGGTCTTCCTCGATGCTACAACAACTTGACATTACTCTGATAGAATGTACGATTTAAATGATTTTTGAAAGTTCAATAACCTCCAATGTTCTACCTTTACTTGGTCTAAAAATAGGTCTAGTAATAACCTCATCCAGGTGAGATTAGATAGAGTTCTAATTTCTATGGCAGGGATATGCTCCCTCCCTTCTCCATTCCTACCTTTCTTAGATTTATTTATGATCACTCCAAGATATTTTTCAGCTAGGCTAAACATAAAATTCAATGCTTCAAAGCATTTAGATATTATATTATGTGGCATATCCACCCATAATTTGGGGGGTTCATTAAGGAGTGTTGGAATACTTGTGTTTAGGGAATTACTATGTTTAGGATTGTTAAAAAACTAGAAGTTATTACAACATATATGTATAAATGGAAGAAGTCAATTTTTTGGGATATTTTTAAGAAAAGGAAGGACATTGAGAAAAAAATTGAGGATTTTTAGAGGTCTCTTGCCAATGTGGAGGCGTCTGAGGAGGTCACCCATGAGGAGAGGGAATTGAGGAATAAGTAGAAGGACATTATTATGAAGGATGAGATATTCTAGAATCAAAGATAATGTATTTAATAGCTAAATGAGGGTGTTAGGAATATAACCTTATGCCAAAGGTCTACCTCTAAACATACAAAAATAAACACAATTACCAAATGTTTGGAAGTCAAGATCAAGGACTAGTGAAGGAGACATATATGGACAATTTGGATTTCAAGTATTTCCATTATATCTAAAACCAAATTTTTCCTTCTAAGGATCATGAGAAAAGTGAAGATCTTTTGAGAGTTGTCACATTAGTAGTGGTGAAAGGGATCAATGAGGACTTGATGAAAAGGGTTGAGACTGAGGAGGTGAAAGTGGTCATCTTCTCTATGGGTGCCTATAAGACCATGGGCTCTAATTGCTACCTACCTAGATTTTTCTAGGGGTTATGGGAAATTATCAAACATGACCTCACCCATGTTGTCTATGATTACATAAATAAAGATAGATTCCTCATGGAACTCAACCAAACTTACATTGTCCTTGTCTTAAGAGTTGGTGTACCCATTAAGATGGGGGATGTTAGGCACATCAGCCTTGACAATATGGTGTATAAAATTCTATCTAAGATCTTAGTGAATAGAATGAAATGTCTTCTTCATAAATTTTTTTTTTCTTCCCAAAATGGTTTTGTTTTGGGATGGTAGATATTGGATGTAGTTGTTACCTCTCAATAATTTTTGCATTCTATGGAGAAGAGAAAGAACCCAAGTAGGGCCATGCAACTTATATTTGCAAAGCCTATGAGAAGGTGATACTTCATTTTCTCTTTTAAATCCTTTGTACATTGGACATTGAGGAGAGATTTATCTTCTTGATTAAGGAGGCTGTGAAATCTATCCAATTTTTGGTTCTTTTGAATGGAACCCTAGGGAAAATCTTTAAGACTATTATAACTCCTCATGGCCTCTTTTCAAGGAATCCCTATCTACTTCTTATCCTTGTTTGAAATGTATGGGAAAGTTAGAGAAATTATTGAGAAGTTCCAACGTAGCATTCTATGGTTTCAAATGGAAGAGAAATTGAGGATGAGTTTAGTTTCTTGGGAAATGGTTTATGAAACAAAGTCTTAATGAGGTTAAATTTGATTTTTTTTGGACCTCAATAGGTTATTAATGTCAAAGTTTGGAACAAGGTTAATTTGGGAAGAGGCTGGGTGGTGCAAAATTATGAACACAAAGTATTTGGGGAGTAATTTTTTTCAATATAACCTTGGTAATAATAATCTACCACTAGGCTCTAGAATATGGAGGAATATTGTGTTCAGTTTGAAACTTTTGAGGAAAGGTACTAAATGAGAAAATGGGAATTAGAGAAAGCTAAGATTTTGGGAGTAGAATTGGATGGGGGTCACCCTGGACTAGTCATATTTCTATCAAATTAAGTAGGATTGTATAGACAGACTTAGTACTAAGGTGAAAAAAATGGGAAATGAATAAATCTGGAATAAATCCTTCTATGCCAGCCTCTAACCCAAAACTTTCAGAGGTGGATAGAAAATATTTCAATGCCAGCATTCCCATCTAAGGATGTGGTGGTGGTTGAACCTAATGCCTTATAGAAATCTAGTGTGGAATTGGCCTAAAATATCATTAGCATTCATGAAGTGTTCATTGATTAGAAATATGTTTGGAATTTGTGGATTATTCCAAAAGTGAACTTCTTATGGTGGACTATGCTGCATAGAAGCATACTTATGATCAATAACCTTAAGAGGACCAAGTTCTAATTGGTGAATAGGTTTATTTTGTGTGAGATGAAGGTGGATACCACCCCCCACTTTTTAAATCAATCTCTTATACATCACCTGGCAGTCATCTCAGCCTCGCCTAAATAAAACCCAATTTTACTTCAACACTTCTTTGTTGTGCCATCTGCCAACTATTTCTCACATCTCCTGTGCCAAATCAAAATAGAATGTGATCTCTTTGAAATGAGATAACTTATTGTAGAACCTAACATGACTGTCTTGTAGCATTTTTTATTTCACTGATAGCCCCAACAAGCTTAGAGTTATGACACTCAAAAGATCGATCTCGAAACACACTTAGAGCTCCTTGCAAACTCTTTTGTATGGGGTGGTCAGTAATGTTGGAGGCTCTCTGTGGCTTAAACAAGGATGTAAATAGGATTCAAATTCCCATGTAGAGTGAATGTATCTAACAACTTGATGCCAAGATCAACAGTTTCAAAGTTATGTAGTGATGCACCCATGAATAGTTGCACACTGCAAGTTTTGGTACCGAGTGAGATTGTTATGTTGAATCCAAATGAAAATTGATCTCTCTAAAATGATATAGGTTATTATAAACCTCAATGGGACCAACCTATAGAATTTGACATTTCATATATATCACCCACAAGCTCTGAGTTACGACATTCAAAAGAACAACCCCGTAATGCACTTGGAGCACCTTGGAGACTCTTCAATATGGGATTTCTCGAATGTTGAAGGCTCTTCATGGCTAGAAAAATAGTTTCACTAGGGTTCACCCACCTATCTAGAGCTTATAGAACTAAGGATTCGATGCCAAGTTCAATGGTTTCAAAGTTACGTTGTGATGTACCTATGAACTAAGGCAAATTGCAAGTTTTCGCATTGAGTGAGATCGTTGTGTCAAATCCAAATAGAATATGATCTCTCTAAAATGAGATAGGTTATTGTAGACCTCAATATGGTGATCTTGTATCATTTGAAATTTAATATATATACCTTAGGAGCTCCAAGTTGTGACCCTCAGAAGATCCATCTCCAAACTATTGATGTCAATTTTATACCATTTCACAAAATATTAGCAATTGAATATCTGAGATGGAGTAACAAACATAGAATTCCTCTCTTGAAAAGTTAATATTTATGAAGAAATAAGGAAGAACTCCAATTTTCCTTACACCTATGGATACTAACTTAGTATATCAATGTGATTTTCTAGTCGTCACATAGGTGGCCTTAGGCTATTTGTTTGAGGACGATTTGGACTTTGGTGGAATGATGGTGATGGAAATTTGGTGTGAATGCTAGATGATGTTGATGGGGAAGGTGATGGTGATGGAGGCTAAATTTTTTTATGATTTATGCTTTCCTAACTTTCCTCTTCAAACTCCAACTCCTAAACTACTTTCTATTCTACTACTCCTATGGATGGAAAGATTAGCAAATGTATGGGGATATAATCTAATGAAAGTTTAACGGAAGCTCCACCTCCATAGATGCAATGATTCAAAGGAAAATGAAATAGTTTACCACACAAGGCTTCCCAACAAGCTATTAGGATACTAGTGGTCTAGTTATTAATCCCTATCAAACATCCACTAATGCTACCATGCAACTATCCATCTACTTTACTCTTACTTGACAACTTGAAATGAAATCTATTTTAACAACTTTAAAATGAAAATCTTATTTTAACTAGTGGAAGTAGAAATTATTGGCGTAGTGACTATATCCCTGATGAGATCCCTCTCCACTATTAGTACATGCTTTTGGTGTGATGGTAAAATCTATATGGTATCAAAGCACAGGTCACCAGTTCAAGTCCCTCAAACTCTTTGACCCTTCATCTGTGTAGGCTTGGATTATCAACATGCTATGTAGTGGGTGCAAATCCTACATGATAAATGGTTGTATTTGGCTCCATCGTGTTGGGGGTTTTGGCATAATGAATATATCCCCAATTAGATGTGCTACGCCAATACCCCCCACATGATGGAGTTGGATACAACCATTTATCATGTGGGATTTGCACCCACTACATACCATGTTGATAATCCAAACACCAAAAGCTCTTAATCACCATGCAAGTCACAAAAATGAGAAAGGGGTAAAAGCACAAATCTCTGTCACCATTTATGATATTAAAACCTATTTTGGTCAAATCTCATTTCTCTATCAAAACTCTTTTTTTTTCAAAAACTAAAAATACCCTTTTATAGATCTCAAATTCAATGCCATCATTATATAAACTTTTTAGTGTTTTGATTAGTTATAATATGTTAGAATCTCAAAATATTATAAGTCGATATTTAAAAATTTCAAAAGATGCTCCCTCAAAAAAGGAAAAAAATAGTAAATCATATCAAAAAAAATTAAAAATTGTATTTATCTCTAGAGGAGAGAATCTTCTTCATGAATATGTAATTTTTTTTCAAGAAGGTATAGATTTGATAGGGAAGTTTTGACAAGAGGAAAATATTGTTGGATTCTTATAATGTCAAACTTGAGTACTTATAACAAAGAAAATATACATCAAAAATAATTATTTCTTTTTTTGTTCACTAGCTATATGTGTCATCTATAAGATATTTTTAGATCAGAACAAAAAAAGATGATTTGCAGATAATTGTTTGATGGGAGCTACACCCTATACATTTTAGAGTTAAAAAAGGGAATTTAAAATAAAACAAAATGAATAAATTCTTACTCAAAAAAGTTATAAAAATTATAGGCATAAAATACATCCATGTCTCCACATTTCATCAATTTACATCATCTTCATATTTTAAACACAAATACCATTTTTTTTGCCATTAATGTTGAACTGTCACATTCTGATATCCTGTTTCTTTATGAAAGGTGACACAGGTTTGTGCTTTTACCCAAAGAAAAGTAATTTTTTGACATTATCTTTGCAACAATTTTCTCTGACATAACTCTCTCACAAATGAGAGCAAAATGGCCTTATATAGAGGCTCCAAATTATAATGAATGGCTGAGATTAAGAGGCAAAATCAAGGGCCAAGATTATATCTTACAAACGCTAATTAGGGTTATCATTATTCAACCAATTACTTTAGGGTACTAAATCCAATGAGAACATAGGATACTCAGCATGATTTGATTGCATGGACATGAAAGTGTCACCTCATTAACCTTATTTTATAAATTTATTCAATCCTTGAGAGAGGGTGAAGCCTTGGATGCTTGAGCTTGTCCTTAGAAACTTTCTCATTACCACTCAAAATTGCTTGTACTTGTTGTCCTGACCATGAAAGGATGAGGTCTTGATGTATTTGGTGTAATCTTGTCTTGGCCTTGATGGCTTCCCTGGATGTGAACTTCTTTGCAACTTGATAGCCTTGCTCTTCAAAACTACCTTTAAATCAAACTTAACCTCCCCCATTATCATTGCCTTCCTTAACCTTCCTAGTCTTCCAACCTTCTCATTTTCATGCAACCAAGTTGGCTTGCACGAATAGCCAAGCCTTGCCTAGCGTCAAAATATTTTTGAATCTCTTCTACTAATCTATTCCTTCTTGAAATTGAGGGGCTTCTTGAATCTCAATCTTTAATCAAATTCTCCCTTCACCTGATTTCATTCTTCACCAAAGCTCACACTTCAACCTTTGTTGACTTGCAATCAAATAGAAGGGCTAGGACCCCATGTGAAATTCCTTCTAGTTTTGCACTACCCTTAGTTGTAATTCTAGATTTTCACTTATTATTCTTGCCCAATCAAATTTTCCCTTTCCATTTATAATTTCATCAATAATTAATACATCCAACTCTCAAATTGCATATTTTGTTAAACACCCATGACTCAGTTGAGCCTCACAATGACATTTCCATATTCTAATTTGAAGTTTATCATGGTGAGCCTCAATGATTTGGTGACTCCCTTCTTTCATTCGTGTAGCCAATCATGTCTTAGATGCATGAAATAAGCCTCTGTGTTATCTGGAAATGACTTTGCCACCTAGTCCACCATTACTACTACCATACTTTTGTAATAAGGTGTTGGTGTTTTAAAAAATACTAAAACTACTAAGCGAAAAAATGCTTACTACCAAAATGACAGTAAATACACAATCTAAAGACTAGCCTATTCTTATTAACAATGGCATATGTAAGGTATTTGGACCCAACTTCAACAAAACCATAGATGGTTTTCTACTCTTTTGGCTCTGCAAAACTAGGGTGGGTATACATAGGGATGGTTCAAAATTGGAACAACTATATGAGGATTATTCTTAGTTTCATTCTGATTCTCATTTAAAGATCCTCAAACATATACATGATTCTTACTAACTTGGTAAACACATCCCATAAAATAGATATGGCCAAGAATTCTTCTATAGATCTGCAGATGTTTTTAACAACAATGGCTAACTGAAGCTAAAAGTAAAATTTGATTTGATGATGCATTTGAATAACCATTTATAATATATTTTTCCTTCAGCTGAAATAACTTGATTAGTGCCTAATCCATTGGGGTTCAGAGTCTATAGAAAATTTTTAGATCTAATTTTTTGCCTTACAACAAATTCTATCAGCAATTCTTATCAGAACTTATCATTCAAAATCCTTTTCAATACTTAAGGAGTCTCATCGATTTCATCAAAGCCTTTATTTAATCCATTGAATTAATAGCAATGATAAATGGATATACAACCTAACCAGATTGCATTCAATTGCACAAGCTTTTACTCATACGACATCAAGGTAGCTAAGTATTTACAAGGAGACAAAATTCAGAAAGAACTGATATGGGGACAGTTCATAATTTGTATTCATTTCCTTTGAAAATGGTATATCCTTTATAGTAGACTCAGAATGGCCTTCAGAAAGAAACATAGCTCATTCTATATTCATGTATTCTCAGAGGGGTTGACAGAAAAATACATTACAAACTTTCTTTCAAAATTTGGACCAAAAACCAGACTAAGCATAATACTTAGAAGAAATAGAATTCAGACCCTTCTTTAGCCTTGGGATCTCACTTAAATAGTGTGAGATGCAACAAGCTTCAGGCTAAAGAAAAATGATAGGTGTCCTTTTAAAAGGCACTCACATACACTTCTGTCAAAAAGAAAAGAACAAAATAACAGAAAGGCTTATTACATCAAACAATTCTTTGGTGGGTCCCTTTCTGTTATGCTTCTTAGTTGTTGAGACAAGAAAATATGATCTGATCTTACAATCATTCTTCATCCTTGGATTACATAGCCATGAGGTCTAAAAGTGATGTATCATCTTCAGTTACCTACAAACTCACTTTAACCTGGGGATCTTCCATGTCTTCATTAATAACTAAAAGGGTAACTATTACTTTTGCATCTTCCTCCTCATATTCTCCTGACATCTGTTCCAAAAATTGATTTTTCCATTTATTAAAAGCATCATCATCTGGCCAATCAAAACTTAGAGCTTCTCTTTGTATCTTTATTAAAGAATTTGCACTTTCTTCTAAATCATCAAATTCTTTTCTCATAGCAATATAAAATAACTATATTTTTACTAGCTCTTCATTTGTCTTTGCCCAGAACCAATGGCCAATCTCACTCATGATGTTTATTATTCTTTCATTAAATAACTCGTCCAACTCCCTTTTCCACTTTTCCTTTTCCTTTATTGTATCAACCAATTCTAAAGCATAAGGAAATAAAGTGAATTTTTTAGCCATATATTGGGAAAAACAGAGTGTTAATCTTCTCTGTAAAGAATCTCTTTCATCATCAAAATTCTCTAGCTTATTTAATAAATCAAAAATCTTCTCAACTTGATGATAAGGCATTTGGACTGCAGATATACATATGATTGTAATATCATTATTTCTCTCCCTCCATTTCTGTGCAAGAAGAGTCAGTTTATCCCTATCTCTGTTCAATTCATCCATGAGGGTTACAATTCTTGTCAACTGATCATAAAAAGTTTACCATTGTATTTTATCCCTCAAATATACCACACCCTGCTTCAATTTTTCTTCCTGTTGATTTCTAAATTCTATCTACAACTCATGTAATTTGGTTTTTTCTGCTTCAAAGTCCTCTGCAGTATAGAATTGGGGCCTTTCAGGGGTGTCAGGTATTTCAATGATAGGGGTTGATCCAACAAATGACTATGGAGGGTATGCAATTCTAAGTGTACTGGATTCTCCCACCTTTCTTTTCCCAAGTATCTTCTCCAATTGAGATACCTTGTTTTCCAACTCAATTCTATTTTTTACTTATTGATTGTAGGCATCCACCACTATTTCATACTTACTCTGCAGATTAGTCATTTCCTTTTCTTCTCTTTCTGTAGTGGCCAAGGAAAATTTAGAATAGTCCACATTCATGTGGGCTGCCTGTACATGTGAAGTATCAGTGACCCTCCTCACAATGATATTCTCTATTAGTCCTGAATCATCAGGCTGTAATGGAGTAGTCCTAGATCCTCTTCTTAATGACCACATAACAAGGGTAGCTTGATCATTACTGAATGATGTTCCAGAGAATTCCTCTTTACCTAGATCCTGTAATCCTAAATTATTTGACATAGAATTAAAAATTAAGGCATCAGCAATATCCCAATTGGGCAATAATAAAATATTTGCATTTTTCACCGTCTGTCTACCCTCGTCAGGGGTTATATTTTGGAACTCTTGTATCATTTTTTCCTTTATTTGATTCTGAATGGAGGCTTCATCCATCTCTGGATGCTCTGTTTTCATATTCCTACATCTTTGTTCAAAAATGTGCATGTTTGCCCTCCATGCAAACTGATGGAAAGCCCTAGATTTTACAAAACTGTTATCAGAAAAAAATTGCTAACTAGCTTGTTCCAAAATAGGGTCTAATTCCCTTCCTCTGAAATCTGCTATAGTTAATTCAAAACTTGGCACAGGAGGCTCCTAGGGGTTCCCTTCATCAATTTCTGCTTGAGTAACAAAAACTCCTCCTTGTGACCCCATTTGTTCAATTTGCTCATTGGTGAGCTGCTCTTCCTCAATTCTCAGTGGAGTTTGGGAAGGTGAGTAACCTTCATCATAGGATTCCTCTTCCCTTATTATTTTTCTTCTTTTGGGAGAAGGTTCAGGGGGTCTTTCTTCAAGGATAGTACTTGTAGATTCAATTATCTATTTTTCTTTGTTTACAATGGGCATCTGGTCCCGAATAACAATATATCCTATACTCTTTCGCACAACCAGTGGACCTACTCCTATGTTAAGGGTGAAATCCAATTTCCTCATAACTTCTCTGGATTTATCTAGAAAAGAATCAATAAAATGTTGCTTCTTCTCATTCATTACCTCCATTATTTCTGAGAATGTACTCATGAGCTTATTTATTTTATCTGCATTAGTTGCAACATTACTAAGAGGATTGTAATCTTTATCAAAACAATTAATAAACTCCAAAACTTTTGAATAGACTCTCCATTTCTCTTTCTTTGTTTCTTGTTCTTGGAGAGAATATTCATTCCTTATTATATCTTTAGGGAAATAGAATTTATGCTGACTTGGACGTAGCTTGATTCTATGTCTAAGAGAAAAATTGAAGAAACCTTCTGTGTCACAAAAATAAGCATGTGATGCTGCCATCTTATACTAATCCAAAAATTTGTAGAGGAAGATCCACCCTTCTTTAGTTATTACAAACTGGTGGGCTACAGTGCAAGTAGGAAAAATTGATCCTGTTCCCCTTTTGTGCAAAAAGGTCTCCTCCACTCCTCCCAACTACCATAAAAATTCAGCTACTCCTACCTTTAAAGGCACCTGATAGGGTAGTACATGGGGTGTCCCTTTCAATCCATAAACCCTAATGACAGTTGAGACTGGATATGGGATGATATCCCCCCAATTATGTGAAACTTTTAGACTATGGGGTCTGTCCATAGGCCTAATAAGGTGCATTAGTGCCTTAGGAATTCTAGGATTGCCACTTAATATGAGGCATCTTAATTTAGAAGCAAAATGCCTATCAAATCTAACAAAACTAGCATTTTTTGCTTCCCTAGTCATGTCTACACTCCATAATTGAACTGGTAGTGTTTCCCCCTCTTGTTCCCTATTTAAAACCATTTCTTTACCAAAATATGTAACCCCTTTAAAAATAAACATATACATCAATATGGAGTACTGACACCAAACCTTTTCCACCTTGCCCTTTGAAATCCCCACCAATCCATTGTGAATCTCACTAGCCAGGTAAGATGCAAAATCAAAAATTATTTCTACACCGAAAGAGGAGATTTGGGTGATCATATACATGACGCTCACAGAAATAAAATCTTCTTCACCCTCTCCGAAGACTCTACACAGGGTCCTGTATATCTCTATTGCCCTGGCATTAAAACATGATTTCTTAAAAGGTTCTTTAGAAGATGATGTTATTGCTGGTAGGTTTCCAATTCTACCTATGTGGGCCTTCAGTGCACCTTGTCTAACTACATCCCTTTTGGACATATATTCTTTTTCTAACTCTATCAAATCAATGGGCACATGATACCTAGTGAGAGGTCCCAAACTCAAAACTTCCCTAATTTCTTCTGGACTAATGGTAACTAAAACTTCACCATCTATTCTTCTCACTACCTTAGTAGCCTGATCATAACTTTTTGCTATAGCTTCAACAAGGTCATAATCCATAAACACACTGGGAACAACTAGCTTTCCAAGATCAAAATTCCATATATTGGCATGAGGGGCATATAATTTTCTCTCTACAAATCATTTTTTGAACAACCTCAAAACAGTTTGAGAATTTTGAGCATCCTAGACTCAATTACCCTTATCATACAATCCATCAGCTATCCTTAGCCTAGGGTTCAGAGAGGTTAACCTTTTAACTTGCACTCTCTCTACAGTATACTCCAGAAGCAACTCAAGCAAATCATCATGCACATTTCTATCCAAATATTTTATTTGACTTGAAAATCCCTTCTTTGGAGGCATCTTGGACTATTTTTTACAGAATTGAAAAGTCTACGAAGATTATGGTAGTACTACTTACTTGAATTCTATCTTTGTTTTCCTCTGTATTTCTGCAAACTTTCCACGAACAGACAACTTCACAATTTTTGCCAGACTTCGGCACACTTTCCTTCAGCAATTGCTTCTGTATAAGAGTGGCTCCAAATCTTTGCTCGCGTAAGATGAACTAATGAAATCTCTCTGTATTATACTCTATTTTTTCTCACGGACAATGCTTTCATGTCTAATTAATACAAAGAGTGGCACCACATTCTATGTTTAAAACTATGTCGTCAATTTTCAAAGATCCTACGATCATGTGATACGGAGAGAACAACTAGGCGTTGCACTTGACATGTCGGTTAATTTACCAATGAGAACTTACCACGTACATAACTCTTTCCTTGATGGCACTTATATCTGGACCCACTGACAACTGAGGACATGTGTCAGCATGTCACTACATCGTTATGCATCACGAACAAGCACCTTGCCATAGCAAAGCAGCGACAACCGTTGATCTGATCTGGAATCGATCAGATGATATGTTACTAGGCTTGCTCAGAAAGAAGGCGGTGGACCCTATTCGCTATGTTTCTATAAATATCTCCCTCGCAACTCTTCATAGTGAGAAGACGATGATCGTTGATCATATATTCAATCAAGGGTGAGGAAACTGCACAAAGTCTCTTGATTCATATTCGCTATGTCGCATAGCTTAAAAAGCATGCAACTTTTCAAAGCGAGGTAGCGAGGACTGTTGATTTTGTTCCAATCTGACACTCAGGATCTCTTTGTACATTTGATCAGAAGGGCATTGATGAAATACAGAATTCTGCATAGTTGGCACCTGTCAAGATTTTACTGCAGTCCTAATTATCATCCCACATCACCAAAGGTCCTACTAACTCTTCAATTTCACGGGGCCTTGCTACTTCGCTAACGGTGAAGTGTCTGATTTTTTCGATAGCGAGGTAGCGACCTCTGGCACTTTAATGAATTCTGGCACCGGGCAATGCAAAGGGGCATCAAACAATTATTTATGTTATTTAAACTTCTTCTAACAATGGCATCTATTACTTGTCATGCCACCTGGTGTAGTTACGGTACTGACAAAATGGAATGTCACTGATTCTTGATTTCACGGGGCCTCGCTACTTCACTAACGGTGAAGTGGACAATTTTTTTGATAGCGAGATGGCGAAGCATCAAAAAAATCATCATTTTGGCTCTGATTTCAGACATTATGCTGGGTCCCCTTTCCTATTTTGATGGTAATTGCAACATGTACCTGCATAATAAATCAGTCAGAAAACAAAGCTCCAACCATCGTATCTTCATTTTGTGGTCCCATTTTGTAAATTATTCAGCACTCACTACCTCGCCATACATAAAAAGTGTCTATCTTTGCATAGTGAGGCAACAACAACGGTAGATCTACTTGGATCAGATGGCTGGGGAAATATGAGAGGAAAGGTATCTCGGGGGCACAAAAGATGAAAGGCGACAGAATATTCGTTATATTTGAAAATTCAAAAATTTCGCGCCTGACACTTTACGAATAGGAAGAACGTAGGGTTTTCATAAGGTTTTTTCAAAGGCTAGCCCAATGGATGGATTATCCAAAAACCCTATGTTTCACTTAAAAACCCTATGGTTTTTTCTACAATTGGACAAAAACTTTCTGTTACACAAAAAGTTAGACCAACAGTGGCTCTGTCTGGGGATGATAGACTATTTGAGTCTATGCAAGAATTCAAAATCTATGGGAGAGTAGACCACATACTTGATGCAAAAATGACAACTTCTTCAGAGAGCACAAAGCAACACACAAAAATAAGGAACCAGACTGCACAAGGATACTTACAAGGATTTACAAAAAAAAATAAAATGATAGGAAACCCTAAAACTACTATTCATGGAAGAAAAAAAAATTCAAGAAAAATACCTCTTCAAGAGCTGTCCATGAACTGGCAATTCAAGAATGTTGTCAAAAATATCTTTGAGTATATAAGAATCTTCACCCCAAGTATTTTCAATGAGATATGGGCCCAACCAAATAGGATCAAATTTGCCATGTTTTCCTTTATCTTCAATTCTTGCATTCCACATTAAGACTAAATCTCCATTTTCAAATTTTTTGCTTATAGTTCTTTTATCATAGAGTGTCTTGACTTGCAATTGCAACTTTTGGTTCCTTAAAGATGCTTCTTTTTTGGTTTCGATCAGTACTACCAATTCATCCATTCTTTCTTGCATTTCATTTGTAGTATCTTCATCATATAACTGGATGTAATTGTATAGTCCCATCAAGTTATTCTGAGTTATTCTGGCTTGAATCCCATACACTAAATCAAATGGAGCTACACCAATTTCTTTCTTTATAGTTACTCTATCAGCCCATATTGCCAATTGTAACTTGGAATCCCATGCCTTTTTATTATCATCCAAGGTTCTCTTAATGACCTTCAACAGGCTCTTATTTGTGGACTCAGCTTGTCCATTCCCTTGTGGATGATAAGGAGAAGATGATGACCTTGTCATTCCATATTTATCACAAAACTTGATGAACTCCTCAGATATGAAGCACATAGCATTATCTGTTACAGTTCTCTGTGGACATCCAAATCTAGAAATAATATTATTCAATAGGAAATTATTTACTACTTTACTTGTTGCATTTCTCATGGGGATAGCCTCTACCCATTTTGTAAAGTAGTCAGTGGCAACCAGAATCCAAGAATAGCTAGTGCTAGACTTGGGGAAAATCTCTCCTATGAAATCTAGACCCCATTGTTGAAAAGGTGCTTGAATCTCCACTGGCTTCAATGGAGTATTTCCTAAGAACTTTAGCTTTCCAGAAAACCTCTGACAAGGGTCACATTTTCTAACCATAACTTGTGCATCTTTAAAAAGGGAAGGCCACCAAAATCCAGCTCTCATTATCTTATGTGCAGTATTTTTGGCCATGTAGTGTCCCCCACATACTCCAGCATGCATTTCTTTCAAAACCTCTTTTGCCTTTTCTTTATCAACATGCTTCAACAGAACTCCCTCAAAATTTCTCCACCATAGGTTATTTTGGACAATTATATACCTAATGGCTTGCAATTTAGTATTCCTCTTTTCACTGTCAGGCAGATGGGGAGGAGCTTCCATATGTTGCAAGTAATATATGACATTGGTGTACCAATCACATTGGTCCATGTCACATAAGTCAGCTCTGAGATCATCATTTACTAGATTTATCTAATTAGCCTCTAGATTAGTTTCAGCCATGAGTTTGGCCAAACTTTGACCTCTTACTAACTTTGTTATTTGTATATCAATGTTAAATTCCTAGATTCTATTGATCCATCTACACCTCCTGCCTTATACTTCCTGTTGAGAGAATATATCCTTGATTGCAGCACTAAGTACAAAAGTGATAACAGTAGCACCTACCAAGTAACTTCTGAAAGCTTTTATAGCCTTTACCAAAGCATATGCTTGCTTTTCATTTATCTCATACTTAAGTTCAGATGGCTGTAGTGACTTACTGAAAAAGGAAATAGGCTGCTCATATCCTTCTTGATTTTTTTGTAATAAGACTGCAGCTACAGTATGGAATGATGCAAAAGAGAAAATATGCATGGGTTTTGCATAATCTGGGGTCCTCAACACTGGAGTATTCTTTATTGCAGTTTTTATATCCTAGAATGCTTGTGAAGGTTTACCATTCCAATCTATAACGGCTCCCTTCTTGAGCATCTTTGAGATGGGTCTACTGATTTCAGCAAAATTGGTAACAAATCTCCTCAGAAAATTGACTTGGCCAAAAAAGGACTGAATTCCTTTCACATTTTTTGGTTTGGGGACTTTGTCAATAGCTACTACCCTTTCAGGATCTATTTTTACCCCATCCTTAGACACTATGTGTCCTAATAATTTTCCTTCTGTGACTTTGAATGTGCATTTCTTTGGGTTTAAAGATACTCCATATTCCAGGGCTTTTATAAAGATTTTTTCCAAATGTTTGCAGTGATCTTCAGCCTTATTAGAGTACGCTGTAAGATCATCTTGGTACACAACCATAAATTTTTCAATATACTCATGAAATGCTACATCCATGGATCTTTGGAAGGTAGCTCCTGCATTAATCAATCCAAAAGGCATCCTCACATACACATATGTTCCCCATGGGGTTGTGAAGGCTGTCTTGAACTATTCACTTTCTTTTACTAGAACTTGATTATATCCAGAGAAACCATCCATCATTGACATCAATTCAAAGCCAGTCACTTGTTGTAACATGGCTTCCATATTAGGTAAGCCATAATTGTCTTTTAGAGATGTAATGTTTAAATTTTTAAAATCAACACAAAGCCTAATATCTCCATTCTTCTTCCTGACAGGAACCAAGTTTGAAACCCAGGTGGAATGCCTGATCGGTTTAATTATTCCACCATCTCTTAGTTTTGTCAGTTCTTCTTGCATTTTTGGGGCAAGGGTAGGATTGATTGGTCTCTATTTTTGCCTGAAAGGTCTTACATTTTCCTTCAATGGTATGACATGCTAGAAAAGATCCTCCCTGTAAGCCTTAAGGTCATCATATGACCAAGCAAAAACATGTCTGTATTTTCTAAGTAGGTCAATCAATGTTTTCCTAATTTCAATAGGCAGACTTTGGCCAATATAAACCCTTTTAGGAACTTCATCAGTACCCAAGTTTATTTCTTCTAACTCCTGGGGTTTGGGGTCGTTAACTCCTAATTTTACTCTGTCTTGACTATCAAAAATATTTTCCAAGACTACTAACCCCTTCGGGATCTTTTTTTTTTTCAACTGCATTATTTCTTGACAAAGTCCACTTCAATCCATCTCCTGACTGTAATACTTGTCTTCATTTAACAAAAAAATTGTAATATCTTTGTCATCTTCAAAAAACTGCCAATTTTCAATGTTGTCAGGTATGGAAGGTCTATTTTGCACCTCAATCTGGGAGATTCCTACAAATGATATTTCTTTTGGCTTGATTGCTACATTTGCCAATAGATTAGCCATCTTGTTTTGGGTCCTATCTCTCCATGAGATCCCAAATGCACCAAATAATTCTATCTGATCCCAGACTGCATTTCTATATTGTTTCAATCTCCTATTCTTGGATGAGTAGGTTCCTTTAATCTGAGAGATAATTAGTTCAGAATCCCCTATGACACATAATTTCTTAATTTTATGATGTATGGCAACTTTGAGTCCTAGCAGCAATGCTTCATATTCTGTAATATTATTAGTGCAGGCAAACTTCAAGGTGAATGAATACCTAAAAGTGTTATTTTCAGGGGACACAAAGACTACACCTGCCCCTGCACCCTCTTTAGAACTAGCCCCATCAAAGAACATTGTCCATAATTTTGGTGAACTCATGCAACATTCAACTTCATTTTCAATGATAGCAGGTAAGTTTTCAACTTCCTGAATAATTAATTCAGCCCTGAAAGCATTAATCCCAGTATCTAGGAAACAAGTGGTATCTTTGTCAATTTCTTCACCTAAGATGTGGTTAACCCTTGGTTCCCTAATTACCCTGAAAGCTTTGTCCCTTATATGAAAAGTGACATAAGTAAGATCACATTATAGGCTTCCCCCCATGGTAGCACTCCATTTTCTGGAGAGTAACATTTCGTAGTGTGGAGGTATATCTACCACAAGGACAGACATGGTCAATTCTACTTCAGGATATGTAGCTAGTTTGAATGGTAAGGCATTTATAGTACCTATGACTAGGACTTCTCTAGCATCCATCCCTTTGCATCTGCCTTGCTTGGTATCTACCTTCAATCCTAAGGCTTCCATTAATTTGAAAGGCATTATAGTATTGGAAGCTCCTAAGTCTATCATGCAATTTTTTAAGGTTTTCCCCTTTATGATTAGACTGAGGAAAAAAGGATCAATATCTTCTATGAATGCCACTGAGGAATCATCTAGAAACATTTGAGGAATCTAGGATATGATACCACTATCCTCTATTACTAATGGGGTCTGTTGGGACATAGTTTGATCAACAATAATATTATTGTTTGCTATTCCACCCAACCATGACAAAGCCTTATTCTTATGCTCTTAAATTCTAAAAAGTTCAGACAAGGGCACTTTTACAGTAATTTGAGATAACATGGATATCATATCAACAGGTTCAACCACAATAGGTTTTACAATAGTACCTGGAGTTGGAGTCTTTTGAGCAGTAGGCACCACATTTTGCTTGACAACAGCCGGTTCTGACTTCTTCGGTTCCACAACTGGTTTTGTTGCTTCACTTATCTAAAATTGAACCTTCTTCTTTGGTTCCCATTTCTTACCCTTGTTCTCCTTGATTTTAGGCACATCTACATTGACTTTCTTGTCTTGATCATTCATCTTATGAGTGATGTCCTTGATGAATACACTAGATTGCCTTCCTACATCATTATTTATTGCTCTATTTCTCAAATTATAATTACTATGGACTTGTGAAATCATTTCGGCTATAATTCTGTCAATTTCCTCCTTGGAGGGCATTCTTAAACTTGTAAGACCTACATCAGAAAATGTACTGCATACCTTATCTATATCATACCCTTCATCATCTGAAAGTACTTGCTGATGATGTAGTTGGTAAGAAATTCTCTGGCTAGTAATACCATTTTCAGGCTCTTCTGAATCAGAATCTATCAAATCATCACACATACTCACCATATTGCAGCTTATATCGTCATGGTTTTTCTCTTTTGTTTCTTCTTTAGCTTGCACTCCTTGGGCTTGGGAAAATGACTAAGCAAAAGCACAATAATCAGCAGAATGAGGTGATTGGCATATAATGCACCATGGTACATCATCATTCATATTTACAGTGTTCCTTTGCAGGGGGTCTGGAGTACCCTTATCCTTCACATTTTTGGTCTGGTTGGGAACTGGTTTACCATCTTTCCACTGAGTGTTGTAAGGGTAATTTTGCATCCTAGGCTGCCTATTGAAATTTTTGTTATTCACAGGGGATCTTTTAGCAACATTTGGCTTCTTGAAACTAGTGGGATTCATCTTCTTGAGCATTTCTAAAACCTGGCCTATAGTAGGTTCTTTTGGCTTTTTTCCTATAGGGGTTTTGTCACCCTCCCTTTTATTATTGTTTTTAGGATTAAAAAGCTTAGGATCATCCCTCCTACCTAGTTTTCCAGATGCCTTTCTATTATTCTCTATATTTACTGCAACTCTATAGGCATCTCTTAAAGTTTTAGGATCTTTATCCCTTAATTGATAAGCCATTTTGCTATCAAAAGCATTGAAATAGGTTGTGAGACAGACGTCTTCATTTAACCTCATGAATTGAAAAAGTTTGTACATACCCTTTTGGAATCTCACATTGAAATCAAATGTGGACTCATTTGGATTCTTCTTGATATTGTTGAACTCATTCAACATGAATCTTGCATTAGTATTGTCCCCATATTGCTCTTTGAACAACTTCTCCAAATCACTCCATGAGGTAATATTGTCATCAGGCAACCTCCTCAACCAATCCCTTGCATCCTCTGTTAGTGAATGCACAAACAATTTCATTACCATGTCTTCATGTTCAACTTCATAATCATTCAACATGTCAATGAAAATCCTCAAATGTTCTTCACCAGTAACAGCATTATTTTCAAAAAACTTAACCACTTTATCCCTTAAATCAAATGATATGGGATGGGGGACACCGAGAATACCAGAAAATGATATCTGTCTATACTTTTCCAGGTATATAGGTTTCTTCTAGAAACCAGGAACATTTGAGGTACTAGCTATATTAGCTTGACTCAGGGGAGCAGCTTGGGACTGTTGTGGTGGCACAAATGGGACTTGGGTACCAATAGTGGAAGATGAGGTAGGAGTAGATTGGGGTACTCCCTGAGTTGAAATTGTGGGACCACTAACTGGTGCAGGATTTGTAGGTGGGATAGACAAATTGGGCCATGAAGCCAATGCAAAATTAGACTTTATGAATTGGATTTTCCTTCTAGTTTCTGCAGCTTGAGCTTCATTCTCAACCTTCTCAAGTTCTTTTGCAAGATCTTCCCTCTCTTTTCAAGGCTTCTCAAGATCTAGATCTAATTTCGACATGGAGAGTTGTATAGGTTTTCTTGGTATAGCTTGAGGCTCATTTATTTGGATTCCTATAGCCTTGCCTTTCCCTTTATCTAGAGCTTTTACAGTAGGCTCTACAGGATCAACTTGAACAGGTTTATAGGCTTGAACTTGAGCAATAACTGGTTCTTGCCTTTGATTTAGGCGTTTCTCCTGTTCTTGCACTTTAGCTCTTAGATTATCAGCATCTCCAAAAACATCCTTATGGAGAGTTGTGGTATTCTCTTCTATTTTTCTATTTTTCTATTTCAAAGCAGCCATCCTTCTTAGCAGAGCATCTCTTTCTATTATGGCATCTAAGGTGGCTTGCTCCTTCTCCTTTTCAAGATGAATGCATTTAGCTTCTTCCTTAGCAATCCATTTCTTCAAAAATTCTATTTCAGAGTGCACTTCTTTAGGGTCTGTAGAAGTTGCCTCAGAATCAGCAGGGTCATCTAGATCTATAAGGTTTGGTTCTACATATGGAGCTACTCTAGGATTAAAAGGATTATCAGATGAACTCCTAAATCCTAACCTATAATTCATATCTACTACAGGATTTGGTCTTAATGAAGCAATACCCATAGTAGACATATCCTTGTCTTGAAAAACTCTCTCATCTAGTAATGGGGTACTGAAAATGCCTCCTAAGAGTCTTGTAGTTTCGGATTCAAAGCTAAGCGAAAAAGACTCTCTTCCTATTATGGGTTGATAATGGGAATTGATGAATGCATTACCTCTGGGTTTCCAAGTAGGATTTGGGTCTGTCTTTTTCTTAGTTTGGTTCTTCCTACCACCTTGGGGTAAATCAATATACATTGATACATCAAGATTAGCTCTCATGTAAGCTCTTGTGTTTTTTCTCTTTTCAGCCATATTCACCTTGTGTTACAATAAGCACTAGTTTCAAAACCTTGACTGAGTCGCCACCCTATTTCAAAAATATATAATGACACTTTAGCTGACCGAAGGAGAATAATACTCAAGTAGGAACAAAATATATGGCATAGACAGACCAATCACTAATGTAGTAAAACTGTAACTCTTGCTTGTTAGATAAGACACTTGGATAGGTTGGGTACATCAGTATGTAGCAATGGTACTTGGGCTCTATCTTCTTTAAATTCTCAAAGTTTGACAGTAAAAAATTCCCTTATAACCATGGGAAAAACATAGATCATATGACACACATATACAGAGTGAAACCAAAGAAAATTGCAGTACTTTTTCACAGATGTGTTGGACAACTCCCCAGCAGAGTCGCCATTTTGTTGGTGTTTTAAAAAATACTAAAACTACTAAGCGACAAAATGCTTAATACCAAAATGACAGTACATACACAATCTAAAGACTAGCCTATTCTTATTAACAATGGCATATGTAAGGTATTTGGACCCAACTTCAACAAAACCACAGATGGTTTTCTACTCTTTTGGCTCTACAAAACCAGGGTGGGTATACCCAAGGATGTTTCAAAACTAGAACAACTGTATGAGGATTATTCTTAGTTTCATTCTGATTCTCATTTAAAGATCCTCAAACATATACATGATTCTTACTAACTTGGTAAACACATCCCTTAAAATAGATGTGGCCAAGAATTCTTCTATAGATCTGCAGATTTTTTTAACGACAATGGCTAACTGAAGCTAAAACATTCCATGCAGACAAGTGCTGGCCAACTTTGAAGATCTATAGGAAATAAAAGTAAAATTTGATTTGATGATGCATTTGAATAACCATTTATAATATATTTTTACTTTAGCTAAAATAACTTGATCAGTGCCTAATACATTGGGGTTCAGAGTCTATAGCAAATTTTTAGATCTAATTTGTTGCCTTACAACAAATTCTATCAGCAATTCTTATCAGAACTTATCATTCAAAATCCTTTTCAATACTTAAGGAATCTCATCAGATTCATCAAAGCCTTTATTTAATCCATTGAATTAATAGCAATGATAAATGGATATACAACCTAACTAGATTGCATTCAATTGCACAAGTTTTTACTCATACAACATCAAGGTAGCTAAGTATTTACAAGGAGACAAAATTCAGAAAGAACTGATATGGGGATAGTTCATAATTTGTATTCATTTCTTTTGAAAATGGTATATCCTTTATAGTAGACTCAGAATGGCCCTCAAAAAGAAACACAGCTCATTCTATATTCATGTATGCTCAGAGAGTTTGACAGAAAAATACATTACAAACTTTCTTTCAAAATTTGGACCAAAAACCAGACTAAGCATAATACTTAGAAGAAATAGAATTCGGACCCTTCTTTACCCTTGGGATCTCACTTAAATAGTGTGAGATGCAACAAGCTTCAGGCTAAAGACAAATGATAGGTGTCCTTTTAAAAGGCACTCACATACACTTCTGTCAAAAAGACAAGAACAAAATAACAAAAAGGCTTATTACATCAAACAATTCTTCAGTGGGCCCCTTTCTGTTATGCTTCTCAGTTGTTGAGACAAGAAAATATGATCTAATCTTACAATCATTCTTCATCCTCGGAGTACATAGTCATGAGGTCTGAAAGTGATGTATCATCTTTAGTTACCTGCAAACTCACTTTAACCTGGGGATCTTCCATGTCTTCATTACTAACTACAAGGGTAACTGTTACTTTTCCATCTTCCTCCTCATCGTCTCCTGACATCTGTTCCAAAAACTAATTTTTCCATTTATTAAAAGCATCATCATCTGGCCAATCAAAACTTAGAGCTTCTCTTTGTATCTTTATTAAAAAAATTTAGTACCATCCCCTTCCTCACATGAACTATCAAAATCAATCACATGTGAATGCAAACCATTGTCAACCATTCTCCCCAAATCTAATAAAGAAACAACTCTATCATCTTGATCATTGTACATCAATAAAGTATTGTCAACACAAGGGGTATTGAAATCTAAATTAGTTACATCTCTATAAGTTCTTTCTTTATCACATGAATCAGTAGAAAATCCATCTCCCTTATATGCATTATTGCAATGAAGCACTTCACATTCATGTTCAATATTTTCACAACATGCATGCTGATTATAAAAGGAGGAAAAATCTAGATATGCATCATATCTCACATCTCTAATGTTACTTTCTTCTTCATTGGAAATTACTTGTGCTGGTAATAAATTTGAACAATTACTAGATGCATACCTTTCAAAATCATGAGCCAATAGTGTTCAAACTTCATCAGTTTTTAGTGTGACTTCATCACAAGTTTGTTCCTCTTGGCTATGATCATAATCTGGATACTATGGAAAACTTATAACAGAAATATCATTAGTAGAATAATCTGAACAATCAAAAGCATTACTAAAACATCTTTTCTCTTCTCTACACAATACCTCAACATTAGGTACTTTAGCATGTTCATTCTCAATCACAAGAAGAGTGATCTCTCATGTTGTTACACTTTTCTTCCTCATACATACCATCATAAAAAAGAGAATTAGTCATATGCTTATCTTCAAATTGTTGATTATATTCATCTAATTCATTAGAATGAGAATATTTATCTTCACAACTATAAGATGTATCATATTCCTAAGATCCATCATATTCACTGGGATCTTCAGCACTTCCACATTCATCATTAGAAAAGTCAACATAACATTCATTTCCAATCAGATAAGTCTTTTTTTTTTTAGGATTGTTCAATGTGAATGACTCTTGCTAACCTCAATCTTGCTGATCAATTAGCTAAATTAGGAATGAAAACATCTAAAAAGACAATTGATCATGAAGCCTCTTTGGATCTTAAAGAAACATGGAGATTCATGAATGTTGATTTGAACTTTAAGTGCTTTTGAACATCATTTAGACTTTGAAAATCTCCTATTTCATTCCTTATGAAAATGATAATATAGTCATGAAGTTCTTTTCTTAATCTTACAATATCTTCACAAACACTTTCATGACTTGCTAAACCATTTTCAGATCTCAGATATGACTTTGCTTTTAAACTATACCTCTTTCTCCTAGTGTTGGAAACATCAAATAGAGGTACTACTTTTCTATCACTTAATTCTAATGAAAAGAAAACTCTTGAAAATTAAAATACCTCAAGTGTTGATGTTGAAACTTCATCTATTGATTGGGCACCGTTCTAGGCATGAAACTCTTTCATATCATTTATGAAAACCATGTAGAGTCTCCATCTCCTTGAAAAGAGTATTAGGAAATCATTGTTGTGATTTTCCTTTTAACATTTCAACTTTATAAAACACCAAATGCATACAACACTTTTAACTCTCTAATCAAGAATTTATAACTTCTCTTTTCAAGAACTACTCAAAAAAGTTTCAAATCTTCTCAACAAAATGTTGAAAGACTTTTAAATCTTCTATATCCTCAGGCCCTTGTACCACTTTCTACTTCTCAGATTGTGGTTGCTACCTCTTCACCCTCCACCTTAGACAACTTCTCCCCTTCAACCACTTGTCAGTTATCTCCCATGCTACTCTTTTGCACCTCATTGCCTTTTCTTTGTGGGAGTCTGCCCTCCTTTCTATCCCCCTTCACACTTCCTCCCACCACAGGCCCACTAGCTAGAAATCTTGACCCATGAATCAGTGGTTCGATCACTAATACATTTGGCATCGATTTGCGATGGCCAAGTGTTAGAATTGTGACGCAAATGTGTCACCACTGCGACAGTAGCAGACGTCATTGTTTTTTAGTCACAAATTACGATGTCTATTCTTGGACGTCGCAAGCTCAACATTCTAACCCATCATTGCTCCTGTCGCAATGGATGTGGTTCCCATCACAATTTTGACATCTTCAACACGTATTGCGACAGGATGGCGTCGGCATCTGCCCACGGGTTTGCTGAGGTAGGAGCCTTTATAGTTCTTCTGTGGGTGTCGCACTTGCGACATCCATGGAAACTTGCGATGGTGCTAGCGGCGTGGTAGCGCTGCTATCAACACCGCTGGACATCGCAATGTTTGTGAATGTGTCACAATTGTGACACAAAATCATCAATTGCGACAGCGTTGCTATGCACGCGACGCTTATTTCATCGCAATGCGTGTGCAGACGTCGCAATTGCGACGTCCATGGTTAGCAATATGGCAGGGCCGCTGTGGCGGTGACGCTAACTGTCGTCGCCGCCACAGCAGCCCTGCCACAAGCATCATCTTCAGCTGCTAGCTCTAGCAATGTGTTCGCAGTAATGTCGAGCAGTTGTATTGCTCCTTCATCAAATGTGGTTGCCCATAGCTCTCCAGTGTGGTCTTGCAATTATAGGCAGACCATGTAGCTATAATTGCATTTCGTAAATTGCTTGTCACATTTTTTACCGTACCACTCTTCATTTGCATTTTCAGACAAGTTTTTCTTGCATTTCTTTCCTGCCACTTGGTTGGGGCAAGCCGGGTAGGATAGCGTGTCTATGTTGACCTCTACAATGATTGGTTTCACAATGCACTTTATAGCACAAGTAGAATGCACAGTTTGATCATGTATGTCATGGATTGTCATTCTCAATACTGCAGGAGGTTGTGGGGCATAGCTAATCGATGGCTCACCATTGTCCTTAACATTGTCATCGAACCATGACTTTAACTCCACTTTCTCTAGAATTTGGAGATTGATCATCAGTTGTGTATTACCTGTGGTGTTGAGTACTCTTCCATTGAACTCAGTAACACGGCCTCCCTTAACCACTAGAACTATAGTGTCTTGCAAGTAGTAGCTTTGTTGCAATTCACTGCCCACTTGCTCGGCTGCTGAGCCCCAAAGCATCAAATCAATGGGCCTATGAGTTATATCAAGCAATTGGATGGCGCGCCGAGAAAATTCCATTCCATTTTCTCTTCTTATCGTGGAGGTTGGTTGTACACATATTATTTGCCGGTGCCCTATTGTTGCTCCCTCGGCTGGTGTTGGAGATGATAACGACATCCTCTTGATCTTCTGACTCCATTACGTGGCTAAATGAAATATATATTCTCACCTTTTTGCTACCCATGCTTTTAGAATTTATACTTTTTACTATAAAATTGTAATTCTCATAAGGTGTAGCTTGCTAAAGAATCACTGGTATGAGGATGAAGCTCCATGGGTTGTGCCAATAGAGATATATACAAGCTTGCTTTAATTTATATCAATAACCAAGTGTCAAATTAAATCGTAGTAACAGGAATCAGACATTGAAGTTAGTGAATTACAGGACCATACTATCTTAAACAGAAGAACAGAACACACACATCATTATATGTAAAATCGAGCTTGTTACAATTAAAGAATAAAAATGGAATTTGAATAAGATGATGAGATGCTAATTAATTACAAAACACCTAAAGCAAATTTTGCAATGCAAAATATGAAGTTCAATGAAGTGGCTCATACAACCGCCTATGTAGATGTAATTTATTCGAACTTTAATGGATCCCGTCAGAGAGACCCTAGTGTGAAACAACAGCTCACTTGGAGGTCACGCAATCTAACACAGCCACCAGTAAAGACAGGCAAACTTAATTTCCTGGCCATCACAAGCAGCAGCGTGAGGATTTTAGGGCAGAATGCTTTTGGTATAAGTTTTCAGAGGCTGACAACCTCAAGGATCCTGCAGAATAACGATGTAGAAGGGTGGATTGGTAGAACTAAACAATCCAAGAGACCAATACCTACAACAACTAAATTTAGGCCAGTGAAGGCATGGAACAATATTACACAGCCCTAACTGGATATTGTCAATTTTTTCATCATTTGACTGCTCAAGGTTAAAGAGCACAGAAGAGATAAGGAACACAAACTCAATAGTAAAATCGAGACTCCAAATCTATAACAAATTTGTACACTAGTATTAAACAGGAACGAAGGCTAAAAATCCAAATTTCACAACAGAAGAAGCTATCAAACCAAATCAAAACACCATAGAGCATGGAATCGCATAATGGCATTTTACCTAAATCACCGAAGAGAACTCCAAACACTGTTGTCCACCTCTCCTACCGTTGTCCCAGTTCCTATAAGAGGTAACAAAGAACGATGTAAGAAAAGTTATTGAGAAGCAGAAAACATGCATTCTTTCCAAACGACAGCAATCACACTTATCTATTCTAAATTTTATTAGTTCTTTAAATCCACTTGTTGCACAATCTTCACAAAAGCAATTCCACTTAGTAGTATGGATTGCAAGAACTTGCAATCTCTAATAGAACTCTTTGGACAGATCCATAAAAATATTTAACATGAGTATGTTTGTGCAGGTTCTGAAGCTGAGTATCTCACAAATTTGATAATTTTTTGAAATGAGCCACTATTACTTTCCAATCAATACACCGCAGAAACCTACAATGAAATGCAAGTTATCTAAAGCAAAAAAAATTCTTGTGGAAGAGCTACCTTAACAATTCAGACAAAATGGGTATTAGCAAAATTCTGATCCAACCGAAATCTAATGCATTAATTACATAGTTACAAGCAAACCATCCAAATAGCCAGATATGTGGTTTCTAATATCCAATCTCAATTGCCAAATTATTTTTTGAGGTAGGTTATTAAGAGATTTAGTTTTCATCAAATTAGAACCAAGCACATGGATGAACTACTCGTTAACCCCAACCATGCACATTTTTATTTATAAATTAAATGTATTTTGTAGTATTTGGGGTTGATAGGCATGTAGCATCTTACATCCTCCCAAAATCAATAGCGTATTGGTTGCCCACATTTATGCTGACATGTCATAGAAACCAACCAATATCAATGTAGAAATAGCCAAAGAAAACCAGGCCCTTATTGGCACAATTTGTGTGGCAAGTGAAGGAATCGGGGATTAAGCTACACAAAATATGGAAAAATAAAAGTACAATGTCCATGTAAGATTTGGGGTTTTGATGAAATAGTTCTTATTGCCAGGAGATGGGACCAAACTGACGTGGAAGTAGCCATTGATGATGTTGAAAACAATTGTTGTTTAATTTGAGCAGCTGCCAAAGAATGTGGGCATACCAGCCAAAAATTAATTACACCCTGGCTTATAGATCTTAGACCACAAGAATCAATCCATTCACTACTATGATTGGTGGGGAGGAGTAGAATATTGTTGTATGTGTCGAGAGGGCTTCCATTGGTAAAACCTTATTCCACCTTAGGCATATAGTACACACATTTGCTAGAAGAGTCTCATCCCTTTCGACGGGGTGGTCTTCTTAGGAAGTTTAGTTGGGCAGACTTTAGTAAATTGCATCCTAAATTGAGCTTGCAGATTGATTAAGGTATGGATAGAGACAATGCTATGAGCCTAGGGCTTGCCATAACACAATTTTTGTAATAATTTGAAGCCTGATTAAAAGGCCAGACCATCCAAGTAACATGTCAAACTGCGAGGAAGTGGAGGTTCAAGCTGGAAGGAATCACCAAATTTTTTGAATGGCCTGCAGGGGAAGTATAAGTGTGCCGCTTATAAACTTGAGGACTTGTTTGATCACCTATATGTCATAATGCTCCAATTGACAACCACTCAAAAAAACACTACAACACAGGAACAATATTTTTTTTTCATTTTTTGACAATCATTAATAACATTTCTGACATTCCTCTTCTAGGGTTGATGAAGTTAATGACACAGGAATTATCTCATCATGCAATCACTAAATTAATGCATTCGGAATAATAGCTCTAAAAATTTTCTTAAGTCATCCAATGACATTCTAGAATGATTTCATGATAGTAGCACTACCCCTCAACTTCCTATGAATGTAATGGAAGTTTGAACCTCTTTTGTAAGAATATGCCAGTTCAGCATTGTGATAACATTCTTTGAAGGACAAGGATAGTTTTCCATGAGTATCTTGGGGATGTTTCTCTTATCTAGCGATTTAGGACAATTTATTAGATCCTCAAACAAATGAGTAATGGAAATACATGCACTTCCATTTGTATTCTTTCAATCATATTCTAATCAAATCTTTCAAAACCACTCTTGAAAAATAACATCCTCTTTGCTTTATTCACCATAATAACATTAAATTCCCTATAATAGATTTTGTCATCTCAAAATTGACAATTGCCGAAGCTTCAACTTAAAATTTGGTTGTCTCCCCTGTTAAGCTACAACAAATTTTGTAACATAAAATTCAGTCCACTGCATCATCATGCACCGGTGTTCCTAGCATAATACCAGGCGTATGCTATGAAACACCATACTTATCAAACATAGATCCCTTATGAAGCATTGGATCACATAAGTAAATTGAGCTATCTCAACCAAGTATTGGCTTATGGCTTTGGAAAATCAATGTAGGTTCTTTGGCCTACATATTGAAGGCTTGGATGAAGATTGAATGGACAATTTTATTTGGCTTTTTCAAGGAAATGATATTTGAACTCATAAGAAATTAGAGTGGTGATCTCTTATGAAGCGTTGAATTTTATGAGTCTATCACAACCTATATGGAGAATTAACACACATTCGTGTGTTTCGGGGTAGGGTGGTTATTTGAGTATATATCTTATGTTTCTTTTCTCCTCTTGTTTTCTCTTATGTCAACACTCTTCTTAATTTTTATAGATTTGGTTTTGTTGCATTATTATCTTCAACGGTCTAAGGAGGAGTTCATTATATTTTCTTCTAGTATCAATAAAGTAAATATCAAATGTCTTACATGAGGAAGTACAAACAACTTAGATAAGTATTACTTTCAACTAGCCAAAAACTATTGTTATTGACACAAAATTTTCTTGTGCATTAACAAGTTATAAGTTTTTTTAATGTTGTGATGTTGCTATCAGGATTCAATTGTGTATTTTTCGGTCAAACTCATTGGTCTATGTTTATGAGTAGTGTTTCGCAATAACTTCTTTCTCATTAGAATGAATAGAACACTAAATACTCATTGCATCTAGGTTTTCTCACGGAGGTGAAGCGTTGGGCTTTCTCGAGATGTTACCCACCCAAGCACCACTCCAACCCAAATGTTCTTAACCATGGAGTTTTTTAAAGGTTAATGTCATGCTCAAAAATCAAGGCTAAAGCACACAATTTTTAAAAAAAAAGGTAGTAACAAGTATCTTATTGAGCTTCACTTTGTTTCGAGAATAGTTTAATATTCTCTACTAAATAGGGCCAACCACGTGAAGGTGGAAGCTCATTTGGCCCCACCCCCCTCCCCCTAACATCACTCTACATTCCTTGTTAACATCTAACATTCATTCATTCTTTCAACCATTAATAAAATGTAACATTCAATCAATATCACATGATAACATTCATTAACACATTAGATTCGTTAACATGCAACATTCATCAATATTCTGCATTAACACATAATTCATGAACATTCATTAGCACATAATTAAATTCATTGAGACATAAAATACAATCATTATCAATTAAGGTATGTAGTGACAATCATTTCTTTTTTTTCTTTCTATTTCTTTTTTCTATGTAAGCTCTAAGAGGAGCATCAGTGTCATCATCAATTCCCCCCTCATCAGTTGTTCTGTTCTTTGTTCTTGATGATCTCAAATTCCTATGCTGTTGCAAAGGGGGGTCCTCTGCAATAACAAATAAAAGAGTTAAATTAAAAATAATTTATTATAATTGTTACAAGTATTTAATTATTTTAAATAACATAATTGTGTCTCTTTACTTGATCTGACCACGTCATTTTGTCTGGACTCAACATCAACACGATCATGAACATTGATCCCTCGATCCTCTACAGCTGCTATACAAAATGTTACGTTAATCCAAACACCAATTGTAATTACATATAAAAAATTTAATAGCAAATGTATACCTCCACCACTGGGATGCACATCATGCGAACCTTCGACATCCACAGATTGTGTAGAAGGATTGTCAAGCTGCATTCCAACATCCTACGCATTGTTATCATTGCTTGCTTAAAACAGATATACTCACTTTATATTGGAACTTAACATCAAATAGACTAATTGGTAAAGTATTCAATTTGAAATAAATTTCATTTAGCTTATTTACCTGTGGCTTAGATGCATCAGTATTAGAACCTTCCACACTAATTTCAGCTCGTAGCTGTTCAGCCACGACTCTATAGCCTTGTTGGAAGCCAATTCTCTTATCGTCTTTTGTGAGGCATCTCTTGAACTCTGAGCCCTGCATTTTTGCGTGGTATGGTGAATTTTACTTGCATTGTTTCATCAACCAATGGAGGGTAGTTAAAATATCAACAGCAAATCATCTATATCCATCACAATATAATAGGAGAAAAATCGAGCAGTTTTGATGGAGCAATCTACTATATAAATGTTGCGTGTTTGTATGCTTTGCTTGTACCAACATATTTTCTCCAAATTCTTAAGTTGGGTAAGAGTTAGTTCAGCTCTTTGGAAATAAAAATGGCTGCAAGTGCTGTTGCATTCCCTCATTCTTTCAATCACTGCCTTTATTCTCAACTATTGGAGGAAAATTCAGTCAAGGGTGAGATTTTAAATAATGTCATATTAGTGAATCACAAGTTTTCTTCACTAATCTAGATTGCAGAGTCTTGACTTCAATTGTTGAATTGTTTATATTGAATATGAAAATCCACTACTATTATTATATTCTATTGACCTATTTATAATTGATGAGCTAAATAAGGGAGTCCTAGCATTTCCCTTCACATTATATAAAAAATTTGATACAATTTTTCATTTACTAATACTTACAACTCTTGCTTGAAGTTTCGAAAAACCACTAGAGCTGAGCTTGTGTGTCTCGTGCTTTTCTAGTCTTGCCTTTGTTTCCTTTGATGTGTCAGGCAATCTATGAAAAGTTTGAAATATGTTAGATAGTATAAATATGGAGGTTAATTAGTACATAATTAGATTCTCAACAGTATCACATACCTTGTTGTACTCTCCATTGGTGTAATATTATTTTTCTTGTCAGCTTTATACTTTCCATCCAAAATCAGAGCCTGCCACTCAGCCTCAGGAACATAGGGCGGACGCTCGTACCTAGGGTTATCTCGTAAATTTTTTCTGTACTGGTCCCTAATATACTTCAAACATAAACCAGCTTTTTCAAGGATCTTGTTTCTCTCGAATGCACAAGGTCCAAAGATTTGGGTCATGCTCTCTATAAGATCATCCTTCAACGGTTTGCGTTGGTGATTCCACCTTTTAAGTAAAAAAAAACATGTTAGACTCATAAATGAAGTGAAGCTACCTTTAATATAGTTCAAGAAATGGACAAAAAGGAAAACTATTATAGCAATGATATGAAATCAAAATAGTGGTTTGGGGTTTTAGTTAGGATATGATGTTCCACCAGGTACGCATAGTGGGCCCAAATATTCGCAAACACTCATCACCAAGTTTTTTCCAAAAAAGATCATTCCCTACAAAACAATCATGGGATCATTAGTCGATGAAGAGTGATCAAAAACTAAATTACTATTATATCACTATAGAATAATAATAACTTTAAAGTACCTAGAACTTTGGCTACTTTTAATGGAATGCCTTCATTGTCGCTGACGATCAATGTGACATCCTTCACCGTTCATGTACTAGGAACATAGGAACATCCAGGAAATGATGTTGCAGGTCCTATTGCAAAAAGTTTCATAAGTCTTTGTCACGATCGAAGTATAAAAGAACAAATGATAATTGATGTTATAAAGTTGTAAAAAAGAAACTATTTGTTGTTGTCATAAGAGAGAAAAAGAGGGATTTGTGTACCAGCAGATGGTGCAATAGTCGATGCATGTAAGCTGTGTGTTGTTGACTCAACAGTCGGAAAGAGATTTGTGGTTGTCCTGGATGGAGGCGGCGTCATCGTAGGATTCAATTGATGTGAAGCTGAAGAATAAAATTGTTAGAGCATGCATAAATATAGAATGCATGGACTAGCATGGACAAGATTGTTAGAGCGTTAAAAAAAGGATTGTTCGAGCATGTATTGTCAATGATTATGATCATTCCTATATATATTCAGTGGAAAACAGAAGTGGGGAATGGAACATGTGATCTACCTGAACCACCTGCAGCACCCTCATCATGGGAACAGGGCTCGAAATCAAGCAAAAGCTCTGTAAAGACAACGCATCCATATTTTAATTAATGCCATAAAAGAGCATAACATAAAAACCATTATTGAACTCTTGTTATAATTAAAAATTTCATTAATACTTACTTTTAAGGACTCAGAGGTGTGCAACAATTTAGATGCCCTATCTTTTATTTGTTGAGTCATAGGCTTTATGGTTGCCAAACGTAGAATTTCTTTGCTAATTTTCTTTAAATTAATTTTAATCAAACCGATCAGGTCATCGATCTCTGCTAAATTGATATAGAAAGGGTCCTCCTCAGGGGGGGCCTGCTGAGGGACTGCAAGTTCCTTTCCCTCCCTCCGACCACTAGTCCTCTGTGACAACAATAGTATTAGTATTATCAAAATTACTCCAAAACAATAAAGAAAACAACATTAAAAAAATAACATTTTGCTTCTATCTACTTTGCACAATTACAAATGAGTTTTACTTGCTCATGTGTAGATGAGCCGGGAGCATCGTCAGCATCCCCTTTGGGCGGTTGCTCCATATTGTGCCCCTGTGTCAAAGATGAAGTATAAAAATGTTAGCCAAAAATTTATTGACTAAATGGTATGTTGGAGTCATTGATTAGAAGTTGGTTTAATAGTATGTACCACCCCCATGATAGTAGCCTCGTTTGTATCTATGCGGTTCAAATTGTAATCAATAAGAAGCTCTTCCCCTTCACGTATTGATTTTATCGCACAGATGAATACACGATTTCCCTCGCGCGCCTCAAATATGCAATTGGGTTGCTTTATAGTTGACCCAGGTCGTGTACTATTTATAAAACCTACAATATTCCCTGTTGCTTTTGGCCTTCCATCAATGTATATAGCCACACTTTTACTTTGATTATTGTCTTGCTGTTGTATATAATTTGCCGAGAGGGCATACCTATGCATACTTTTTTTTTATTTAACAATATGCATCCAACTTTTGTAATCGTAACATGGTCCAACATACTCCATCAATTCAAAAACTTTGTTGTAAGACACCTTTATGCCGTCCATAGAAAATAGGCCCAAACCATGTAGTGATGATGGTGCTATACAATATATCCTCTCGTTAACACAAAAAACAGTGTTTATTGGAGGAAGTTCCTTGGGTACCCAATGTTTCTGTAGATGTTGGTACCTCAAGGGCACCTCGATGTCGCCTTCCATCTCATCATCATAAGAACATGACCCCCCTTGAGCAAGGAAAAATTTCATGCGTTTATTGAATTTCCTTCTAGTCCTTTGACCTCTAGTTAATCTCCCTGTTCTAGATAAACTGCATGTCTCACTTTCCTCTTCTATTCCTATATTTCCCTCACTCGAGGAAGACACTTCTGACAAATACCTATTCGCTGGTACCTACAAATGGGAGAGATCTTAGAAGACATCAATCTTACTATTGATAAGTGTATCAAATAGACTGTCTATAAGGAGTATTGACTTATACCTGTCGATCCATGAGACTGTGCGGGATGCTCCTGAAAGGGGTTCAATTTCTTGCAAATGTAATTCAATTATCATGAGCATAATCACATCATAATCATAATCACATCCATCATTAGCATCAAATAAAAATTAAAAACATTAAAAGGAACACAATAAAACACTTAAATCAAGCTCACATTATAAGCCAACTAGGGAAGTAGGCCTAGTGAAGGGCTAAAACTGGGTTTTTGTATCAGTTGATGAGTTGAGGGCTTAGTCACCTTGGGGACATGCTATTTGAAGTTGTTTGATGTGTGTGGAGGTGGAGGAAACACCTAGACTAAAGCCACTTGCATAACATTTTGAAATTCAGTTAGATATTTTATATTAATTAAGATAACTGTAATTTCTTCCAAAACCCATTATAATAATTTTAAAATGGATTACTGGTTTCTTTTTACTTACCGTGTAAATCCCATAGATCCAAATACATGTACTGAAATAAGTTTTCTAGTTTTAGTCTATAAATCAACATACTGATACAATGTTATTCCTATTCTAAAATGAAATGTTAGAGATACTTGAATTATTAACCAACAAATTGGGTAAGCACTTATATTATGTTTTCCCTATGAATTTTATTCTAGGTACAACTCCCTTTTATAGATATTTAATGAATTCCCTTTTCTAAACTAAACACTTACAAATGCTTTTGACCTGAAAGAAAATAAGGCTCAATACATTCACGCATCAATATGTGTTTTAAATAGTTTTATTTAATTAATTTAGATTAATAGTTAATTTAGATTAGCAGTATTCTATTTGTAGTTGAAACTTGTAGCTTTTAAATAGATAATGAATAAACTATGTAACCATATATATAAGATAAATATATTTCTATCAAGAAATGAATATTAAATAGATTAAGGATTGATGGCATACCTCTAAATTCCATCATCATCATCCTCGTCGTCGTCATCATCATCATCATCATCCTCGTCGTCGTCGTCATCATCATCCTCCTTGTCATCGTCGTCATTGTCATTGTCGTCATCGTCATCATCATCAACATCATCATCAACATCAACATCATCTTCATCATCATCATCAGTAGCAGCATCATCGTCATCATCTTCTTCTTCTTCTTCATGAAAATTTGTGTCAGGAACATCATCCAATAAATGTCGATCGTTATCACCATCTACATCATCTTCTACTTCTTCGGTATCTTCTTCTTCCATCGCATTATACTTTATTGGCCTTCCTCTCGGTTCATGTCTAATAACAAATGACCAACCCGGTTTATGTGGAACCTCTGAGTAAAATACCTGCTCACATTGGCTTGGAAGAACATAAGGCTCATCCCCAACTGGCTCAAATGACCTTGTATTAACCATTGTAAATCCATTATCATGTTCAATAATAGTTCTATCAAGATCATTTGGATTAAGTTGTAGCCTGTACCATTTGACAACGAAGAGTACTAATTTGAAGGAACTAAAGTCACACTCAATTATCTCATCCAAAATGCCATAGTATCGATTTTCAGACTCTTGAGGATGTAAGTCGTTTCTAGATGAAATATTAGTCACTTGAATGACTGCAGTTATTCCTGAATCACAAGTTTTCTTCCTGTCATCCAACACTTTGACGCAAAATTTTTGACCATTACAGAACATAGCCTTGTGGTGTTTAACCTGCAATAATATGTGAAACATATAAAATTATTGTATCGTGAGTTGATAAACATATGGGTGATTAATAAATTTGTACGTACCTGGAAATCTCTTAAACTACGTGCTAAATCTATTTCCCTTTGCGTAACATTGGAATCTCCATTACGATGAGCTTCTTTAACCAATGAAGATACACCTTCCCATGTTAATGTGCGACTAGAATGTTGACATCGTTCAATCCATACCGTCATCCAATCAAGATTGTTTGCAATATACAAATGTAGTGCATCCCACTCTCGAGCACCTGTACAAAAAAAAAATAGACAACTTACAACCAATTTATTTTGAAGATTAAGAAATAATTTATTACAATAACATCTTATAATTTATTACCTCTCACTTTCCTCAATGTACCTTTCCCCATCAAGTACTCCCCTTCTAATTTTTTAAAAGGCTCGAGATCCCAAATGCGATCTACATGGATATTTGATGCAAACTTAGGAAGATATTCAGTAATGTACACCATAGTCTGGTATACCATATATCCCTCTACCATAGAACCCTCAGGATGTGCTCTTTGTCAAACCAAAGCCTTCAAAGATTTCAAATGCCTCTCAACCATCCACATTGACCTAGTGTGTATAGGTCCACACAATTCAATCTCCTCAACTAGGTGTATGAGGTAGTGTTCCTGTGCATTGAAAAAATTTGGAGGTAGACACTTTTGCATTTCACACAGTAAATGAGGAATTCTTCTCTTCCAATAGTTTATATCTTCTTTATGGATTTCTTTAGATGACAACCACCTACATTAAGAGATTCAAGTCACAAAAAAATATATAGATATGAGACTTTACAAAATAATATACAATAGATTACATAGCAAGAAAAACAAATCATGAATATAATAAATATATACAACAAATTGAACAGATATTACTGCTTACCTCATATATTTTTCAAGATCGTATATCACTTGTTTGATGTTATTGTTGAAGTGCTCTGGGAGAGATAGAGGAAGCACGTACTGCAGTAATTATAAACCAATCATTTCATTGTTTTCTAACATAACATAACAAACAATTCACGTAGTTTATGAATATATTGTAAATACAGAAGAACATAACTTACCTTGACGAAAGTATGCCAATCATGTGTTTTGAGCCTTGGCCCAAATTCACTTTTTTTATATATGAGATTGTTTATGTTCGCAGCAAATCCTGTGGGAAATCGAATTTTTCGTATGACTTCTTTTATGGCATCACTTTGCTGCTCCGTTAATAACCATGGAAGGGCACTTATATTAATCTGATCTCTGTTGCTATTTGAGTGAATGAATTTTTTCAATGCATGATTGGATTCATGTATGTCATTACAAATTTTGACAATTTTTTCTTTGTCACGCCTTCCATCCAATATTTTCCACAATGTCTCTGTTATATTCTTTCCAATATGCATAGTATCAAACAAATGCACAATTTGTAAGTGCTCGTAGTAGGGCAACCTACTAAATTGTCTGGGATAGCTTTTTAGTCCCTTTGGAAGGTTGTCAGTATTGCCTTGACGACCTTCACGATCATCAATTACACAATTAGTCAACAAAAATCACAATAGAAATATATAAATTACAAACATAAACCATTAGGTGGAACGGCATTACCTCGACGATTAATTCTATTATATTCGAACTTCCATAGGCGAGGTGTCATTCTTCGTGGCTTTGATGTAGTCTCTTCTTTCCCATTGAAAAGATGTTTTTTCGTACTTCGATACTTATGATTCCTGTGGAGGAAGTGTCTACACTCATCAAACACCTACTTTCCTAAACTTTTTGAATGACGAGATTTCATCTTTGGACCACAAACTGTACATGCAAATTTTCCCTTTGTTTGAAGACCTACAAGATAATGATGTAATTGGATTATTAAATATGTTTATTTTTATAATTAGAATTATTGTGCGCAACTTGAATTCACTATAACATACCACAAAAATGTGTTAGCCCTGGGGCATCATGTATTGTCCATGCAAGTATTGCATGGAATTGAAATTGTCTTTGTTGTATTGGTCTAGACACATCATACATAGTGACACCGTTCCATAACTCCACCAACTCGTCAATAAGAGGCTCAATATATACATTCATATCTTTTACTTGATATTTACCTACTTGAATGAACAGTAACATTACATAGTTATTGTGACCATTTTACTGCAAGATTTGTAAGTACGTGTAAATTAATAACTATCAAATGATAAGATACCTGGAACAATCATTACCAACACAATGTGCTCCCTCTTTATTGACATCCACGGAGGAATGTTATTGTTGATAGCAAAAACAGGCCACACCGAGTAAACAGATCTCATCTCTCCAAATGGATTGACACCGTCCGTTGCCAATGAAAGCCTGAGATTACGAGGTTCTTCTTTGAAGTGTTGCCACTTTTCCTCTCTGTGCATAAATGCCCAACCATCTGCAGGGATTCGAATAATGTCATCTCGACTTCTATTGCGTGCATGATAATCCATAAATTGAGCCAAGCTACTACACCTGAATAATTGTCGCATCTGCGGAATAATTGGGATGTAACGAAGAACCTTTTGAGGCACCTTTTTTGTTAGTCGATCTGTTTGATATCTACTTGTATGACATACATGGCATTGTGTTGCAAATTCATGTTCTTTATAATATATAATATGATCATTGGGACAAGCATGTATTGCTTCATACTCCATTCCAATATCTTTCATAACAGCAGTTAATTCTCGATATGAGCGAGGTAGAATATTTGATGATGGTAACAAAAACTCGCCTATCAATCTACAACAAAAAATATAAGTTGTTAATATAAACAATATTAGTGGTACATTATTCACCCTTTGTTAACTATAAAGACATATATGACATACCTTAACATACGTGACATTGTTATGTTGGATAAACCATTCATAACCTTCAAGTTCAACAACAACACTATAGTAGAGAGAAGAGTTGTTTGGGAGTCTTTGTATAGGGGCTCGTATGCCTTCTGAAGTAGAGGTACATTGAGGCTATCATCATCATCATGATCAGATACGCTTGGACTAGATGTGTCATGGATCAATGTATTTATACCATCCTCTTCAATTGTGTTTTCTGGCGCATGATTGTCATCTTCCATGGGATCATTATCTTCACCTTGGATATTTGCACCTCCATGTTCCTCCACTTCGAAAACCATATTCTTCAGATTGTTGTGGTTCATATCATGTACTTCCCTGGGAAGATCAACCTATATAAAATTGATTAACATAAATAAACCATGATCATCAACTCATCATCAAGTGATTTCATATGTATATAAATTGTTAAAATGATATAATGAACGACTTACCAGTGGATGATAGTCATGCCCCCCTTTAATGTGACCATTCTCCCTACAATGTCTCTTAACTATTTTGATTAGCAGTCTTCTACGGTTTAAGCCCTTACAAATATTGCAAGGACAATAATATTTTCCATCACCTTTTCTTTTCAAGTTAGACCACAATCTAGCGATTGTCTCCCTGTTTTGTTCTTCACTTATATTATCTTACATGATCATTCTTTGCAGGAAGCAAAAATCGGGCTATGAAAACTTTGGTCTACAACTTTCAAAAACTAAGCAAAACTGTCAAAAGTACACAAATCTTCTTAGACCTAGCTAAATACTTTAATATTTTAAAAATACTTTCTTTGACTTTATTCCTAAGATTATTTGTAAAACTTTGACCAACCGCCTGAAGGTCTTATTTCAAGAGACCTTACAACATTAAGCCACTAAAAGCAATTTCAAAATATATAAGCTAAAAATCTAGTTAAAATATACATTAGAATAAAAAAAAAACAATTTTCATACCCGAGCACGCGGCTATAACTCGTGTAACGGCCTTCTTGCTTAGCTGTAGAAGCTCTCCAGAAATCAAATTATACAAACTACAAGGCCTAACAAAAATTTCATAACATATAAGCTAAAAGTCTAGTTAAAATATACATTAGATTAGATTCAACAATAGCAAGCAATGTTATTCAGAATTAGATTCAACAAACCTTAGCAGTGTAAATAGCCATCTCCTCTAAACTGGACTCCAAACACGAGGGGGTATTCACATACTCTTCCCCTAAAGGTATCCTGAAGAACAAAAGCCACTATTCTTGAGTTTGTGAATTGCACCTCGAGATGAATGAAGCTTAAAAGGAATGAAAATTGTTTTCATACATTTAAATCAGGATGTAATATTTATTCATAAGTATATACCTTGCAAGCACTTAAAATTTTTGTTATATGTGTTGCGAGAAAAGAATAATTTTATACTTATGTGTATAGATGCACTTCCTGTATGCGATCCAAAGCTTGAATGTTATCAAGTGTGTCCAATGATGGGGAGAGACCTCCGTGCAAGCAGAAAATTTGCAATGAAACAAAAGAAAATAAAATTTTCTTATAGTAAGAACAAGTTTGTTGTGCTGCACAGGGTACCAACAAAATAGTGTATAATATCTTTTTCTTTACTTGGCTTTCAATTCAGCATGAGAGCCTTTAATAGAAAAGTCAAGTTGATAACATATTTAACAAGAGCTGCAGGGCAGCATAGTTCCTGCGTAAGTCCAAGAAAATGTGTGAGGATTGACATAGATTTGCGTAAGTCCAAGAAGATGTGTGAGCATTGACATAGATTTTGTGAACATTTTCTATGTAATGAAGATTTTACTGCAAATGGAATGAACCTAGGGGTGGATTGGTAAACTGATTATTTGTATCAAATGGTGTAAAATTGAAACTAAAACCATTTCAATTGGCCACACCACTCATGGACTGTTCCTCCATATGTTTTAATACTTTCATCATATATCACAAATATGAAATAGAATATGTAGCACACTGAAATAAAGCATTAAAAGATAGTGTCTAAATGTAATTAAATATATGGAACTGGTTATAAGAATCTGTACAAATCAATTAGAATGGGTTGAAATCAGTGCCCAACTTAAGAAGATCAACACTAATAATATGTCAAATATTTATTGTTAATTTCTAATCGTAGCTGTAGGGAAATTAGGTAAGCAAGCAACAAAAGAGCTAATAGTTTGTAAGAGTATACCATTTAAACTGTGTATGCTCATTTAACAAGAGAGTCCATAATTTGGCATGAAATACTCAAGACAATATATTTGATATGCATCTTACTTCAGCATTTCATGTAAACGTGCATATCAACTCCAAGTGTCAAATGTCAGCTGTAAGTGCAACAATGCAAGTTTCCATCTGTGTAACTTGTTTTTCTACTACAGTCAATGCTGATACATCCTGCTTTAACATAAATAGATTCAAAAGGAAGCATTGTCAACTTAAGAAAAATTGTAAAAATATACAGATGGATAAATGATGCATTTGTTTGGTATATTGTTAACTAGTTGAGTAATAACAGAAGCTACGCTGACTGCTTGAAACTTTTTGTATGGCTTTTCCTGCCCCTGTGAAGAAGATGAAAAAATGCCATAGATAGTAATCAAAAGGAATTAAGCCTACTAACAACAGCATGATTTGCATTGACAGAAAAAACCACAAATCCATACATTTAAAGAATGACTTGAGTGATCTTTCAAACAATTTGAAAATGAGCTCTGAAAAAATACTTTTAACCATATTTCCTTTTATTATGCTATGTCTCCCTGCAAGAAAAATAAATAGATCTACAAGAAAAATATTACACATGCTCATCTGCATGCCAAACTAAACATGCAATTAAACAAGTGTTACACCATTTGTAGAAATGGGAAGCTCAGGAGCACCCTCTGCAAGAATGATAGGCCCAACACTTTGGTACTTGCTCCCTCATGCCAAAACGTGCCAGCACGCGCAACAACCTTTTGCTCTCTAACATCTAGATGATAGATCATAGAGTGAGATCTAAAACATTGTGATTCAAAAAACATATACAATCTCTTCTAGAAACAACATCAAGTAAAATATTGGATAGCAAAAAAATTGTTATGTATAACAAAAAGTTGTTTTTAAATAAACTTGTGCAATTTTTAATTTACCAAAGTTTTTGCTAAGCCCACATTTGCCAATTGTGTAAGGAAGTTCATATGATGCTGCGAGGAAAGTGTTGATGAAGCCAAAAAATGTGATTTTTTGATTAATCACTAATTGCCAACGTTCATGATTATGTAATTCTGAAGGACATGTCTGAATTGGATCTACTCTGATTTACAATCAATTTTCATCCTATCACTATGAAAAATGGTTGAGAAATGTCAGGATAGCAAAAAAGTGAAAGCTCGACTTGGAAGGGAGACATAGTGGTGCATGTGAGGCTGAGCCCAATAACGATGGAGTGAGAGGTTGTTCTTAAAATTGGTTGATACTCTACCAGTTTCGGAGGCCGGTAAGAGTATTTTTGGGAGATTTAATATGCAGAAGTTGATGTGTAATGAGGGGAGAAACTCGATAGAGGGAGCTTGAGAATGGAAGAATGGAGAGTGGGTATGAAACCCGATAGTGGTAATTAGATAGTAGAAGGTAGTAGAAAACTTCGATAGCAAAGTGGGAGATTGCGGGAGCCCGCAAGCAAGGAGGAACCGAGACTTAGACTAAGGTAAAGAAAAACAAAGGAATATGTGTGATGACAAATTTCCTTACTGGAATTTTGACATTTAAACTAGCATTTCCCATTTTCCCTCCAAAGGAAGAACAAAAAAAATTAAAATGAACTTAAATTAGTCAATCTACAAGATCAAACTTGGGAAAGGAAAAAAAATTAAAAATTGCCATAGGGTGAATGTCTATTTGTTTGTTTTACACCTTGCCGATGCGGGTCTATGCCTGGCCCTTTCAATGCGTCGAGTTCGCCTCGCTCAATGCCCCTCTTTTCCTTTCTACTGAAGTGATCTCCCGCCTTTCCTTTTCAGAAGAACCCTGTGATCTCTCGCGCAATTTCTTTCAAATGAGGGTTTTCGGTTTTTTTTCTCTTATATCCCGCAGTCGTCGCAATTGCGACACCTGACATCGCAATTGCGAAGGCATCGGGCTAAAATTGAAAAAAAAAAGCCAAAAACACATTACCTTTTCCAACCGTCGCAAATTGACCTCTAATGTATTAGTAAGTTAAATTAAAAATAATTTATTATAATTGTTAGAAGTATTTAATTATTAGACGAAGATAAATTGGATGCAACTTTTTCTGATGTTGTGTTCCTTATATTTATCCATTCAAGTGTTTTACTATAGTTATTTTAGTTAAGTTGGAAGAGGAAGGACCATGTACCCGCACATGAACTCACATTGGTAGAGCACAACAACAAGTTGTTACAACTTGAAATGTACTAGCCATCTAGAAACAAAATAATAATAAACTACGTAATACTAAAAGTAGTAAAAGCTAACTTACATGAGTTGCTATCAATCATAAAGAGAATTAACTTCTTTCTGCTACTCTTATCTAACATATTAAAGCTAAAAGTATTATCACCATGTCATAATTGCTATAGCTACTAGTATAGTTCATACTCTTCATATTCCCAACAAAGGGAAGCCAAAAAATTAATAGAGTGTCTTTGGAGAGACTATAAATCTAGTATTAAAGTGAACTAGAGTAAGTAAACAAAAGAGAGACCTACAATTGATTTAAACTTATCTCTAACCTCCCAATTCTTCGAGAGCCTCTTATAATTCTTCTTCTACTCACAGTTGAAGAAGCTGGAAGTTAGCTTAATATTTTGCAGCCACAAAGACTATTTTTTCCATATTATCATCTGCAGGTTCATGCCTCCATCAATAGTCCAAAGATTTATCTCCAAGAACTCAGAAACAAATTTGAGACATGCAGGCTTTCGTAGGTTATGGAGTTTGTTATGGAAAGTCTGATGACTTTCAATTTGTTCCATTCAATGTTGTTGATTGACCAGTCTCTAAGGATAATAGAGTCCTCATTGAATCTTGTTCATCCTACAAAATTGAATTGATATGTAGTATGACATGTACTATCCCTAACCCTCTATATGAAAGTGTGATTACAGCCTTCAATGGCATTCTGTGCTTTCTCATAATGTCATGCCTTTGTTTCATTTTGCATGCCCCCTCAACCCTACTCTCTCCAACATCAAGTATCCCTAAAGCATGATCCCTACTCCCTCTATTAGCATGTATCCTTGAACCCCAATCCTCGCTATTTGAAACAAATTTGAGACATGGGCGAAGTATTCTTATTTCCTTCTTAGGATAATCAGAAACCTAGACCAAGTTAGGAAAGAGGCATTCCTATAGGAAACAAGGGATTAATTATTTATGTTATTGTTAGGATTGAGGGGGTTATACTCTTCTCTCTTTGCGAGAATAAAAAAACCTAGAAGCTTTTGACATTTTTATAAGTATGTTGTCTAAGGTAAGTGAATTTTTCTTGATGTGTCTTGGAAAGGTGAAGAGTTAGAGGAGTACGATCTTCTCTCTTTGAGAGAACAAAAAATTTAGACCCTTGAATATGATCTAATTTCTTTATTTTACCTTTATTTTATAGCAGAAATATCAGTGTTTTCAAGCCGCTTCTGCTGTTATTATTCATGGATTTTTGTGTGTGTGTTGAAGCAGAAGAATCCAGCAATATACAGATCTACAGATCGTTCGAGGTGCTCACTTTAGACATTCATGTAAATCAAAAAAACAAAAATGAATGCTCATATCAACCACTCTTTAAAGTCTCATTAAAATTAAAATTTACCCATGTCATCCCGTCAATCAGACAACATACAAGAAACAATACCCAAATCAAAAAATCAAAAATTCATATTCCCGTTCACATCTAGCCCCAAAAATAATACTCAAACTAACTATCCACTACAACACCTTGTACCATTGAAAGATTTCACAAAATCTGTTATATTTAAACGTTATATCGACCAGATAATGAATCGAATAAGGTGAGATCAAAGAGGAGGATGTCTCAAAGAAAGAGATATTTTACCTCTTCACATCAAACCTGGAGTTCAATCAAGATTTGTTTCTTTCCTTCATCTTCAAGAGGAGGATGTCTTAGAGAATGAGATATTTTACCTTAGACCTGAAGTCCAATGAATATTTGTTTGTTTCCTTCGTCTTGCATACAATTCATGTAGTCTTTGGATTCAAAATTTACTCCAAATAATTGCAGTGTCCCACAAACCTAACCTCAAAAATTTTGCTCTGTGCTCGATCGGGGGCAGATTCGCTGATTCGCTATGCTCGGAGGTATTTTTTTGCTCTGTTGGGAGATCTGATTCATTAGGCGCAAACAATGTGAGCAACGCGCCCTTTTTTTTTCTTATAACCCGACGACATCGCAATTGCGACATCGGGTCATAAGACAAAAAAAATGCCAAATACACATTGACATCGCAAAACACTGCCTAATGTATTAGTGGATGAGGACTAAAAATCTTTCTACCACTCCCTACATGCTTCCTTCATGGCACACTCCCCCTCTTACACTCAGTTGTGTTCTTCTTATCACCACCTTCTTCGCTTCAAGAACCAGGTTTTTGTGGCCTCACAGTGCAAATCTCTTTGTGACACTCTCTCTCATGACCCAAAAATCTTCTAGTGTGCCTTGCTCCCCTGCCACCCTCCCCTTCCTTCTGCCCTTCACTAGCACTCGTTAGTATCCCATACCTCCACCCTCTATGATATCTCTAGCCATCTACCCACTCACCCACTTGTCTCCCCACACTGCCATCTTTTCACTTCATCCACTATTGGTGAGGCCATTAGACTCATGAGATGCAACAAGGTTGCTAACGAGGAAGGTTTTCAGGCAGAGCTCTTCAAGCTCGGTAATCTAATCCTTTGTTCTTTTCTTTTGACACTCTTCAACGAAGTGGTTTGCACTAGGTTTCTTGAATCATGGTCAAGACATATGATTTGTCCCATCTATTAGTTCGGGTTAGTTTCAGACCCCGACAACTATAGGACCATCATGATTGGGCATACCTTTTCTAAGCTCTATGCCATGGTTTTGAATACAATCTTTTCTAGAGACCTCAACAAGAGGCAATATCATGCTAGAGGATAGGTCAATTTTTGTACCGATTATCAGATTATGGATCACATCCAGACATTGCAGGCTCTCATTGAGGAGGCTCAACATTGTACTATGAAAGTCTACTATTTCTTTGTAGACTTCTGCAAGGCTTTCGACTCTATTCCCTGTGGAGAGCTTTTCCAAAGGCTCAAAGATGTCAATATTTCGAACATTCTTTTGACAATGATCATGAAATTATATGAGACAGTGGTGGGCAGATTTTGGACTCTTGAGGTTTTCTCTGATCTGATTCAAAGTACAATTGGGGTGAAGTAGGGCTTCCCTCTCCCCAACTTTATTCAGTATATACATTGATGAGCTTAAGACCTTCCTCAGGGAGACCTCGCTCTTTAGAGACAGTTATTACTTACACTAGGTTCTTATTTCCATTCTCCTCTTTGTTGATGATGTGGTTCTCCTTGCCTCCTCTCCTAAGGGGCTCCAGAGCCTTATTGATGGATTCACCTCTTTCTGTGCCTATCCCTAGCTCGTTGTGAACCTGGGAAAGACTTCGGTCATGGTCTTCAATTTATTAAATACCTCTCATCTTCACTTTACATTTCAGGATTAGGAGACTAAGATTTTCTTGTCATACACTTACTTTGGGGTTAAGTTCTCTAGCCTCTGGTTCATCATGAGGCTAGCTTGCCTACCCAAGGTTGCCAAGGGATGGGATCCCTTACTCTATTGGAGAGACAGTGCTTCTAACATCACTTTTAGGACATGTTGGTCATTTTTTCCTTCCCGCCAAAATCACCACATTTGAATTCAATGTAGTAACGTTCACAAGTTTTAAATATTCAAATATTCAAAAGGGCACAAAATACCTTACGCTAACCTTATTATATTTCTTTCCCTGTGCATTTTAATGTTTCTGCAGGCCCGCAAGTCCCCATCATCAGATCTCAAAAGATCAACAGTTAGCACTATCTCACTATGGGAAGTTGCACATTGTTTTGCCATAGTGACATAGCGCCTTTTGGCCGCGTGTCAGGTGGGTCCTTCCTTTCCTTGTTGTTTCTCCGACACCGAGTTTTGATAGATCCCTAGAGGGCGGTATGGTGCTATCAAAAAATCTGTGTTCCTCACCGTTAGTAACATAGTGCCTAGGAAGAAAGTGATACTACGCCAACATCAGAAGGAAGGTGGGTCCCAAGTATGCCCTGTCAGATATCAGTGATGAAATTTGGCACACATTGGTAGTTGATCAATCTTTTCATTGGCTAAGGTATGACTGTGTGGAATGTGGGTCCTACTTCACTTGGCGGACCACAAACAAGGACTTGTCAGACAAGTTGGCATGTGGCCAGTTCTTATTGGTTGGTATACTGATAGGTCGGATCCATCTTGCTCGTCGCCAAATTTTGGAAAATCAATGGTGGGCACTATCTCGGTATGGGAAATTGCTCAGAGGTTACCCATAGCAACATAATGCCTCGGCGACATTTAGTGCCGAGTGTTATGAAACCGTAGGGATGGTATAGTCGAATGTTAGGTGGTTGCCAAGTGTTTCATGGGCCCAGAAGTTTTAAGGAGATAGTGCAGTAATATGGCGAGTCTTCACGATCATCAGATCAGTCTAAATCCATAGTGGGTGCTATCTCGCTATGGGAAATTGCTCGAAGGATACGCATAGCAACATAGTGCCTCGGTGACACGTGTCCCAATGGGTCCGATGGAGGCAGTAATGGTTAGATGTGCTAGCAGTTAATGTGACCATCGCAGTTGGAGTTTGAAGAATTGGTGCAATTAGTAAAGAAAGATTGGTCAACCTCGGGAAGACCTTGTGGGGTGGAAAAGTGAAAAGAAGTCGTTGGTCTATGTGGCTCATTCTAGTGCCAAGGTTATGTTGACTTGCTAACTTTGTTGATTCATGCACCAAAAATGATAAGAAATTGAGGTTTTACACTAATCCGATCTTATGATCAATTCCAACCACCCTGGAGTAAATACGAAACAAAGAGGGACACTCTCCACCTCCGATCCAATCCATCTACCTAGTCAGAATGGCTTAATGGTGTTGTTTCCATCCTTTCAAGGCATTATTTGATACAGAAGATCAAATATCATTGCATCTAGATCCGTATCCCGATCAGATTTTCCCCATGATTGTTCTTGGCAGAGCCTTGATGGCGGTGGTTGCAAGATAGTTTTGGAGGGAAAATCTCAGTTATGCCTAAACTATAAAGGTAATTTTTGTTAATTTCATAGGGTCAAACTTTCTCTATTTTATCTGTTACTGCTCTACAGATTCTTAGTGTAAATTCCCTTATGCCTCTGAACTACATGATTTTCTGCCTTATCTCTTTCAGCCATTGGTATAAAAGTGCAAGAATTCTTTGCCTCTTACTGGTGTTTTGTAGAGATCTATGATTGGTATGACTGTATCTCTTTGGCCTATGAATGATAATATAAGTGAATCTCTCTTTCCTTGTGTCATTCATCTTGGTCTTTTGATCTACATGTGATTATTAGATTAAAGCAAGTCTAAATGTGTATATCCTTAGTTTCATTCTAGTTCAATAGTACATATATAGGCAGAGTTTGGTCTGAACACTCTATTTTGGTGCATCACCTCTTTAGATTAGATTAGGTAGATTTTCTTTCATGCTCTCCTTCTCCCTTTTCCTCTCCAAGAATAGTTAGGTGCGCCCTAATAGTAAGAGGAAGCTGGCCTTCTCTAGGGACTCAACCTCAAAGTTCATGTCCCACAGCTTGGAGGTTGTTTCCATGTTTCACTAGGTTGTCCTCATGCATAGGCTTTGGACAAGGGTGCAAACCTCAGTGACAACAGTTTTTGGCACACCTAGTGGGACAACTTTTCAAAAAAATTCAAGCCTACTGGTGTCAAAAGGGAAGATTTCAAGATCAATACCGAGGAGATAGTACTGGCTTCAGTGTTTAAGCCTTCAAGAGGCTCATTCTTCAAAGTACTTAGCAACTCTGAGCTTCAAATACATATCTAGTTCCAGACCAAAGTTGCAGTGATTCATGCCCAGAGCCGAAACAAGGGCATCTTCTAGAGGTAAGTTTCGGTATCAAGAGATTTCGTTTTCAAACCCTAGAAGAAGGAAGACTAGAATATCTTTATCACCGGTTAGGAGTGTAATAATAAAAAATACACCTACAAGATCTATCTCTACTCCTCCTACTGTTAGATCTCAGCCTAGACTGCCATCAACACATATCAATAGACCACTTCTCTATATGGTGTTTCCTAGAGCTCATACTTTTGCCACCTTTAATGGTGGGAGCCCTCTCTTATTAGCCAAAAGAAATGACATACCAGTAGCTACCCTCAAAAGTATACCAGACTTTACTGGTGAAACTTCTATCTCTCCTTCAGAACACATTCAAGAGGTTACAAATGTCTGCAATATCCATGGTATTACAGAGGATGATCTTGCAGTTAGGCTCCTAGCCTCATCCTTGAAAGGAAAAGCACTACAATGGTATAGAGGTTTGGCTCATGGTTCTATAACAGATTGGGATGGCTTAGGAGCAGGATTGTGCAAACATTTTGAGGATAAAAGTGACTATTTGTCACTTTTAGAGCAGTTGACTACTATAAAAAGAGCCCCCCATGAATGTATGACTAATTTTAATTATAGATTTCAAAAGACCTGAGATAGAATACCTACTTCAGTGAAGCCTACCCCTGGTAATGCCTTCTTGAATTACCTTAGAGCTTTTAATAGTGATATTGCCACTACAATCCAAACTATGGGAGGAGATACATTGCCTAATGCTTATGACATAGCAACAAAATCAGAGAACATCCTAATACAAGGAGGTAAACTAGCTCCAAGGCCTCCTATGCCTTTCTTTCCTGATGTTCCAAATCATCAACCAGCAATGGCTCCCCTTCCCACAACTTCTAAATCACAATCCCTTACTCCAGTCCCTCAAGCTTCCACATCCTCAAATGGGATAGATGAAATCAAAGAGATGATGTAATCTCTGATGTAGAACATGGATAAAAGAGAAGAACCTACAGAAAAGATTGCAAGATTATGGGAAGAAGTTGGAGGATAACTCTTCTATGATGCAGAAAGTAAGCAACAAGATGGTAACTTTAGAAAGACAGCAAGCTCAAGGTAGTAAGCCTCATCAATTGCAATATCAAACCCCAAGCAATGGTAGGCCTCCAAATCCTAATCATTGGAACAATTATTTTGATTAGAGTAGGCAAGGTAGCCATGCTTCAACCTCAAATATAAACCAAAGTAGGGCCATAGTCCCTCAAAACAATATGGCTCAAGATCAAGATTTTTGTCCCTCCTATAATTACTCCTATGCCTATTGTATGTGTCAGAAGGCTGAATCTTTTATGGCTTTGACAGTCCAAGAACCTGCAGCAAAAAAATCATACAAGGAGGACCAATTTAAAGATGCCTCAGATATGCAAAGAAAGGGTGATTGTTCTTTTATGAATCATCAGATGGAGGAGCATTGTAATGTAAACCAGGATTCCATTGCTCATAACACTAGAAGAAAAAGAAGAGCTATGGAAGATGATATCCCTCCTCCCAAGCAGGCCTCAACTTTAAATGCAACATCTCATGAGCAAGAAGCAAATAATCAATCAAGTGCCTTTCAGCAGCAAAGGCAAAATCATGGCAGAAAAGATACAAGTGATCCTCAGGTTATTCCATCTCAACCCCATACAATTGCAGCTCCCAAAGCTTCTACCAAAGCACCTACTATGCCATTCAGTGTGGTAGAGAAAATGAAGAAGACAAATGTGAATATCTCCATGTGGGATGTTGTTGCTACTATACCCATGTAAAAGAGGTTGCTGCAGCAAGAATTGGAAAGAATTGAACCAAAAGATCAGACACTCAGCATGGAAAGTGCCACAAGCCTAGTACAACCATCAAGGGAGGTAGAAACAAGTAAAAAGGTTAGACCTCCTCCCTTCTATGTTTCTCTAATTATAGGGGGCAAACTAGTCCATAATTGCATGATTGATTCAGGGGCTAGCAGTTTAGTGATGCCTAAGTGTGTTGCTAATACTTTGGGAATGAAATATGAGCCCATTGTTAGGGATGTATTACATTTGGATGGTAGTACTGTCAAGACTGTAGAGATCCTTAGGAATGTGGAGATAGCCTTACATGCATGCTCTGGTTGTACTGTAGCCCAAGATATCTCTGTTGCTGAGGTCAAGCCATATTTTTCCATCTATCTATCAAGAGACTTTACTACCCAAATAGGTGGTTTCATATCTTCTGATTGGTCATATATGTCTTTTAAAATGAGATATGGAGCCAATGCTTCAATTAGAGAAGAGCCTCAAGCCCTCCATCATACTAAATCTTACACCCCCAACCCCATCAACATGAATTGCCCTATTCTAGAGATGGATGAGAACAACATAGTGAATGAGCCCACCACTCCCCTAGCAAAGACACCTGATTTTTTCTTGGATGAGTGGGCTAATGCGTATCAATTTGACCCTATGTCAGAAACCCTTGAGATAGGTCTCAATACATATTGTATATTGGAGAAAGATGCTCTAGTTCCCAATCTTGTGGGTACTAAAGAAGATATGAGTGGGATATGGAGTATGTACTTTGATGGATCAAGGAATAAAAATGGATCAGGGGCTGGTGTGATGTTAATTTCTCATGCACAAGTAAGGTACTACTTCTCCTTTAGGCTCCAAGTCAATTGTACTAATAATGTAGCCGATTATGAATCCTTGATTCAGGGTCTCCTACTTGCTCAAAAAAGAGGAACCCAAGCCTTAAGGGTGTATGGAGACAGTGAGTTGGTGGTTAATCAAGTGAGAAATCAGAATACCACCAAGAATAGTTTGCTCAAGTCTTATAAAAATAGGGTAGGGGATTTTCTTGAAGGTTTCAATGCATTTAATATTCAAAGCATCCCTAGAAAGGAAAACAAGCATGCTGATAGACTTGCAGCAATAGGTGCATCTTATGATGTGCCAGGGAATCTTGAGGAGGAGAAGAAGCAACAAATCAGAGTGGTAGTAAGGCCTACCATCCCTAATAACAACATCCATTGGAAAGTGTTTGAGTCTGATGAGAAAATTGTGAGCTTCTTGTAGAATGAAGTAGAGTTTTCAGGCAGGAACCAATTGAGACTGCAGGATCAGTATGGTGATTAGATCATTCATCTCAATTCTAACAAATTTTCTAAGGGTCTCATTACCTTAGAGAGTGTTTTTAATCCTGATGACCAAGCAACAGGCAAGGCCATGAACCTAGCTGCTGATGAAGATGACTACACTCCAGTCATGATTGCTAATGGAAAGTCCTTAAACATGGGGAAGGTATGTTTTGAAATTGAACAAGAAAATTTTATTCATCTATGTCAAGAATTTAATGATGTATTTTCTTGGACATATGATGACTTAAAGGGCTTTGACCCAAGGTTGTTTCAGCATACCATAGATTTAATTAATGATGTAAAACCAGTAAGACAAATACAGAGACTAGTGAATCCTAAAATTGAACCCTTAATGAGAAAGGAGTTATCCAAATTGATTAAAGCCAATATAATTTTCCCTATCAAACACTCATCATGGGTAGCAAACCTTGTCCCTGTTAGGAAGAAAAATGGAGAAATTAGATTGTGTGTGGACTTTAGGGACCTTAACCAAGCTTCCCTTAAAGATCACCATCCTCTCCCTTCTATGGAGCGGATTTTGTCCAAGGTCAGTGGTTCATAGAGATTTTCATTTCTTGATAGATTTTCTAGCTACAATCAAGTGCTGGTTAAAGAGTCTGATAGGTACAAGACTACATTTACCACTAAATGGGGTACCTATGCTTATTATAAGATGCCATTTGGGCTAACCAATGCAAGTGCTACATTTCAGAAGGAAATGGAGATGGCCTTCAAAAGATTGATTGACAAGTTTGTCTTAGTTTACCTTGATGATATTATAGTGTATTCTAAGGATGTGGAAGATCATTTTGATCATCTAAGACAGGTATTCTTAAGATGCAGAGAGTTTGGGGTTTCCCTTAACCCAAGCGTGTCTTTGCTACTAACCAAGGAAAATTATTATGACATATTGTATCTAAGGATGGCTTAACCATTGATCCAAAGAGAAAAAAAGCAATACTTTCGCTCCCTCTTCCTCAACACAAGAAAGGGCTGCAAAGTTTCCTAGGCAGGATAAATTTTGTGAGAAGATTTATCCCTAATCTTGCTACCATGGTGAAACCTCTTATAGCTATGCTCAAGAAAGGTATGGTCTTTGCATGGACCAAGGAAGGGAAGGAAAGTTTTGAAGAGATCAAGACAGCCATAGCCTCAGCCCCTACTCTCATGAATCAAAATTTTGAGAAAGATTTCATCCTTTGTACCTTAGGTGGTGAGTCAAGCATTTCTGCTGTCCTAACTCAAAGAAATGATAAAAGTGACGAGCAGCCCATAGCTTTCTTTAGTGAAGGGTTTAAAGAATATGAAGATTAATACAGCTATGTAGAGAAGCAAGCCATTGCAATCATTAGAGCTTTAAAGAAATTTAGACACCTCCTGTCTCATAATAAGATTCATTTGTTAGTACCCCATGCCAGTGTGAAGGATTTCCTTTTGAGCAAAGATATTAGTGAAAAAAGAGTTGGCTGGATTACTCAAGTGATGGAATGTGATATTGACATTCAGATTACCAAGCTGGTAAGAGGGAGGGGGTTGTGTAAACAAATGTTATCATCTCAAGAACCTGATGAGGAAGCTGCTATGATACTGACAGAGCAACAAGAGGTAAGAAATAGCGACCCAAGGAGTTGGATGGATGATATGATGAGTTTCTTATTAGGCAATGGATACCCTCAAGGAGTTGGATAGAACTAAAAGGAGACAATAGATTACAATCAATTCCTTATGCCATAGTTGATGGTTTCCTCTTTAGAAATGATTTTAATGGAGCCCTATTAAGATGTCTTGATACAGACCAGGCTGAAAGAATGATCAAAGAACTTAATGATGGTCCTGATGGTGGCCACTTCTCAGTAAGGACAACTGCAATGAAGATCATGAGGGCTGGTTATTACTGGCCATCTCTATTTCATGATTGTCATAAGTATGTGAGGAAGTGTGAAAAATGTGCCTTCTTCTCTGGCAAACAAAGACTTGCAGCTCTTCCCCTTCATCCTATTCAGGTGGACCGGCCTTTTTCTCAATGAGGATTGGATTTCATAGGCCCTATCAATCCTCCTTCTAATTCAGGTCACAAATGGATTTTAGCTGCTACAGATTACTTCACTAGATGGACAGAGGCAGTTGCATTGAAGGATGCCACTGAATCTTCAATTGTTGAGTTCCTTGATGGAATTGTGACCAGGTTTTGGTGCCCCTTCAACCATTATTTCAGATAATGCAAAGTTTTTTGTTGGAGCTCAGATTTGTGCATGGGCAGTGGATCATAATATCTATTTGAGCACATCCTCAAATTACTATCCTCAAAGTAATGGTTTGGCTGAGTCCTCCAACAAGACCCTAATTAGGATCATGAAAAGGACAATAGAAGATAACTAGAGGTGTTGGCATAAAAAACTGAAGACTGCACTATGGGCTGACAGAATAATGCCTAAAAGGTCAATAGGGAATTCACCATTTGTGTTAGTTTATGGCAGAGAAGCAAGGCTTCCAATTTCATTGGAGTTCCCATCCCTAGAGCTAGCTCATCAGCTAGAGTTGATTGAAGATGATGCCATGATAGTAAGAGTGGCAGAGTTGATGGAGCTGGAAGAGAAGAGAAATAAAGCTATGCAGACCCTAGAGACACACCAGCAGTAGGTAAAAAAGAGTTTTGACAAGAAGGCTAGGGTCAAAATCTTTTGAGAGGGAGATTTGGTTTTGAAATGGGATGAAAATAGGGCAAAACTAGGAAGACACTCAAAGTTTGATGCACTGTGGAGTGGCCCCTATCTGATTATCAGTTGCAAATAGGCCAATGCTTTTCAGTTAAGCAGGCCTAGTGGTGAAATTTTGCCCATCCCAGTCAATGGGATTTATCTCAAACCATGCTTCTGATGAAGGTTGAAGGTTTCATGTATATAAGTAGAGTAGTTTCTTTTTTTTTAGCTCTCCTGTTTTCCAAGAAGTGCATGAGCACAGGATTGTCTCCATGAGATAGCCAGTTTTCTTGAAGTTTTGAAAGTTGCGGAAGGAGGTTTTGGTCTCTGGTTCCAGTTGCAGAGGCAAGGATTTCAGGGTTTTTCCTCTTAGAGGTAGGGTTAGGGTTTCACAGTATACAGAGGATCCACATCTTTTTGACTGGGCTACGCATAGCTAGCTTGCATCCCCTCTGAGTCACCAAATTTGTTGGTCATTTTTGCCTTCCCACCAAAATCACCACATTTGAATTCAACATAGTAATGTTCACAAGTTTTAAATATTCAAATATTCAAAAGGGCACAAAATACCTTACGCTAACCTTATTATATTTCTTTCCCTACGCATTTTAATGTTTCTATGGGCCCGCAAGTCCCTATCATCAGATCTCAGAAGATCAACGGTTGGCGCTATCTCGCTATGGGAAGTTGCACGTTGTTTTGCCATAGCGACATAGCACCTTTTGGTTGCGTGTCAGGTGGGTCCTTCCTTTCCTTGTTGTTTCTCCGACGCCGAGTTTTGATAGATCCCCGGAGGGTGCTATGGCGCTATCGAAAAATCTGTGTTCCTCACTATTAGCAACATAGCACCCAGACAGAAAGTGATACTGCGAAAACATCAGAAGGAAGGTGGGTCCCAAGTATGCCCCGTTGGATATCAGTGATAAAATTTGGCACACATTGGCAGTTGATCAATCTTTTCATTGGCTAAGGTATGACTGTGTACAATGTGGGTCCTGCTTCACTTGGCGGACCACAAACGAGGACTTGTCAGACAGGTTGGCACGTGGCTAGTTCTTATTGGTTGGTATACTGATAGGTCAGATCTGTCTTGCTTGCCGCCAGATCTCAGAAAATCAACGGTAGGCGCTATCTCGCTATGGGAAATTGCTGGAAGGTTACCCATAGCGACATAGCACCTCGACGACACATAGCAAGGTGCGGCCAAGTGTTATGAAACCGCAAGGATGCTACCAGTCGGATGCCAAGTGGTTGCCAAGTGTTTCGTGGGCCTAGAAGTTTTAAAGAGATAGCGTAGTAATATGGCGAGTCTTCACGATCATCAGATCAGTCTAAATCCACGATGGGTGCTATCTCGCTATGGGAAATTGCTCGGAGGATATGCATAGCGACATAGCGCCTCAGTGACACGTGTCCCAGTGGGTTTGGTGGAGGTAGTAATGGTTAGATGCACTAGCAGTTAATGTGACCGTCGCAGTTGGAGTTTGAGGAATTGGCGCAGTTAGTAAAGAAAGATTGGTCAACCTCGAGAAGACCTTGTGGGGTGGCAAAGTGAAAAGAGGTCATTGGTCCACGTGGCTCGTTTTGTTGCCAGGGTTATGTTGATTGCTAAGTGCTGATTCATGCACCAAAAATGATAAGAAATCGAGGTTTTACACTAATCTGATCTTATGATTGATTCCAACCACCCTGGAGTAAATACAAAACAAAGAGGGACACTCTCCACCTCCGATCCAATCCATCTACCTAGTCAGAATGGCTTAATGGCATTGTTTCTGTCCTCTCAAGGCATTATTTGATACAGAAGATCAGATATCATTGCATTTGGATCCGTATCCAGATCAAATTTTCCCCATAATTGTTCTTGGCAGAGCCTTGATGGCAGTGGTTGCAGGATAGTTTTGGAGAGAAAATCTCAGTTATGCCTGAACTATAAAGGCAATTTTTGTGAATTTCGTAGGGTCGACCTTTCTCTATTTTCTCTATTACTGCTCTACAGATTCTCAGTGTAAATTCCCCTATGCCTCTGAACTAAATGATTTTCTGCCTTATCTCTTTCAACCATTGGTATAAAAGTGCAAGAATTTTTTGCCTCTTACTGGTGTTTTGTAGAGATCTATGATCTGCATGACTGTATCTCTTTGGCCTATGAATGATAATATAAGTGAATCTCTCTTTCCTTGTGTCATTCATCTTGGTCTTTTGATCTGCATGTGATTATTAGATTAAAGCAAGTATGAATGTGTATATCCTTAGTTTCATTCTAGTTCAATAGTGCATATATGGGCAGATTTTGGTCCGAACACTCTATTTTGGTGCATCACCTCTTTAGATTAGATTAGGTAGATTTGCTTCCATGCTCTCTTTCTCCCTTTTCCTCTCTAAGAATAGTTAGGTGTGCCCTGATAGTAAGAGGAAGTCGGCCTTCTCCGGAGACTCAATCTCACAGTTCAAGTCCCACAGCTTGGAGGTTGTTTCCATGTTTCACTAGGTTGTCCTCATGCATAGGCTTTGGACAAGGGTGCAAACCTCAGTGACAACAAGACACCAAGTCTAAGTTATCACTTTTGGACTCTCTAGTTAGACCGATAGTTCTTTAAGGATCAGTGGTTTAGGGACCTTTTCTTCTGGACTCTAGTTAGGCATCAATTGAGTGGGTCTAGACCCTTCTCCTCCATCGAATCATCAAATGTCACTGGTACACCCTGTACTATATTATCTTGGCTGAATTTGGGGCCCATCCCTTCAAGCTTAGTGTTATCTTCTACTTGATCTAGTTTCTCCACCACCTCAAGGGCTTTATTGACTATGCAAAGGGCTTCCACAAACACTCTTAGCTCTCCTACTACTCCTTTGTTAATATCACCAACTTTGATTTGAGACCCAGAGCTCGTGGCCGGTATGCCCAAGCCACTGCCTTACATAACTCGATTGGGATTGATATTGATTGTCTCCCTCCTTACCATTCCTCACTAGATGCTCCTGCTCATCTTCTCCCCTCATAGGGTGAGTTGAATGGGCATGTCAGACTCGACATTTAGAGAGAGTACACCGCCATGAAGGGGGTCTGCGCTCACAGATGGCCTTCTACTTGGAGAATTTTCTTGAGATCCATGAGGGGACTATTGTTTGTCCTTTCTACTTGAGCTAGGACTAAATCCATGCCTTGCATATCTCCCTAGGGTCCTTAGAGTGGATTCACAAAGGTTGTGTTGTCGGACCAATCACCACTTGGTCAAAGATCAGGTTTGTCAGCTTTGTACTCTATTCTAGACGGAGACTAAGATCCATTTCATCTTTAGATGTCCCATCTACTATGAGATCAAAGGTAGGTATCACTACCTATTTAGAGACTATAGATCTCTATCAGCCTTCTTCAACTACCTTGACTAGCAATGTTTAGCCCTCTAGCTTCATGAGACTTCGCAACTTTGTGACAACACTTTACAGCTCATGTTTCCTTAGAGTCAGGCCTCGGATCAAATCATCACTGCCTTCTCCCCCCTTGTCACCCTCTAAGGGGAGGAAGTGGACATCAGATACACCCACATCAAGACACACCATATTTGTTAGACCATGTCACGAATTCATCAGGTAGCGACATTCTACTCCCAGTGCTACTCGGATTCGAGCTCAAGTTCCTGGTCACCCTAGGTCTTATGCTTCAATGATGGATTTCTTTTACTGAAAAAGGATATATAGTCCTCTCATTTGTTCATTCTCATTTCCTCTATTTTGTTGCTCAATCTTTTTTGGACACCGTTTGGTGCACCCACTGGGTTGCTTTTTTTCCCTACTATATCTTACAATCCCTTGGGCCCTTATTGGTCTTTCTTCAGACATTATCTTATCCTATGAAATCAATTAGGGACTAGTACAAAGATCTTTAAAGTCGTCACTCACACTTATGAGACAACATTTTGAACCATAATTTGTTACTTGACAAATCTAAACCAAACCTTAAACTTGTGAGGAACTTGCAAATCATTAAACTACTCTTGGAGATTTACACACTTGGGAAAGAGGAAAAAAACATTTGATCATTCTTGACTCTAAATTTTACAACACTTTATACATAGCTAAATTGATTGATGGTAAACTTACTTTGGTTATAGCATACAATTTGCATCCAACTCTTAAAGCTATTGTTGTCATAAATAAAGCATTACTGGGAGACATGAATCTTCAGTGAGAAAATGGAACAATCATCACAACCTTGTTGTAGCATACCTTTTCATGTCTTTCATCTTATTGTATTGATCTCTTTTCAAATTCTCAAGGTTTGTCTACTAGAGAGATTCAACACGTCTCCAGCGAATTCACCATCTTGTTGGCTGGCTCGTATGGACAAAACACTACTAAAAACATGAATCAACATATGCAATTTATACTAGAGATTCTTGCTCCTTTTATAAGGCTCATTGCAACCCTATGCCCAATAGTGTTGTCATCTTATTGGCTCCTGATTTAATAGAGATTTCAACTACCAGGTAGCCAAGACAAAATTGTATCTAAGCAAAGTTATCTCCTATGATGTACACAATTTATCTAGAACCCGAGCCAACTATATGGCTGAACTCCTCCACTTTAGACTATGGAAAACCTAGGCGGGTAGACCTTAGATTCATCTATATGGTACTAGTTCCTAAAACATAAATCTGAATCTGTATTAAGAAAATGAAAACCCCAAAACCTTCTATACTCGTGTAATAAAAGAGGTATGAAATAGCTAATAGCATAACCTATGATATTTAAAAACTAAGTGCGGGTATCCTTCTCAACTCTACAACAGAAAAGGGAAAATGATTTTGATTAATTGATTGATATCAACATAACCCACATATGAAACAACAATATACTTGCATATCCTATGACGAATCAGTGTCCTAGCCATTGGGCATTCCACAAATCATAGCATACATTAGATAATAGATCTATCCCTTCACTTTGTGAATTAGAGACTTGTGTTCAAACTAAATCTCGTGCTCATACTATCCTTCTTATAAAATCTGCAACCCTGCCAAGATATGTCAAGCATTTACATGATTCTTTGAATCAAATGCAAAACACATCAAGACATACAACTTAAAATAAGATACAATTGGATCTATGTTCTTTTCCCATAAACCACAAAAAATTATAAACAACGGAGATAGGAGATAGGAATTAGAATCAAATGAAGTAACTTGATGCTCTTTGTACTCATTCCTTTGAAATAAGTACATTCAAGATGTATGAAAAGACTCATAAAATACACAACAGACCAGAAATATACACTAAAACTCCATAAATGATGTTTAGACATAGAGAAAATGTTTAGGAGAATGGTGGAAACACAGCTAGAGCTCTGCTCAATAATCTGGAACCAACAACATCCAACCTTAGAGAAAGAAAGGAGAAGAGAATAAGTAGAAGAAAAAGAATCCCTAGATCTGGTTTGATGATATCATTTGTCCACTTGAAACCCTTCTAGTTGTTGAAGCTAAACCTCTTTCTTCTCTCTCCGACTGAAAACTGGGTCAAATCTCATCATTGTGCATAACCAACTCTAAAAATATCTAGTTGGCAACTCCAAATGGCTCACCACATCAGCATCACGCACCACGCAGTGCTTCTTGATTGGCCCATGACATCCAATCAACACTCCACCTCATCTCGCTCCACCTGGGTGTTTCTGCCATGTGGTAGCATCTCGCTGCATCTCATCTATGTGGCTTGGGCTTGTGAATCCATGAGATTTTTCCATGTGTCAATTGTTGATATCACTGTCTCTACCTTTGAATGCCACAAGTCACCTCTAGATTCGCCAATGTCGCTAGTTCATTAGCCACCTAGACACCACATCACCAACTCCTTGTTGGGTACCCAGGCCCACTATGCCACGTGGTATGATCTCACTTCGTCACATCTCTAATAGCTTGGGCTTGCAGGTTTGCATGATCTCGCCATATGGCATCTCCTACACAATCATCTTGTCAGGTCCCATCACCATGTAGTGCCTTTGCACTTCCTCTCAAATCTAACATTTTTCTCTACAAATGAATGATATTTTCCCTCTTTTCACATGTCTCATTCAGTCATCTCGATACTCGTGCCACATGGCATGTGCTCACTGATCGAATTGGTCCATGTGACCTACCTTCGGATGTGTACCACATGTTATGTTCCCATTCGTCCAACTGGTTGGTTGCTACATCATCTCTAATTACCACATTTGTTCAAAATTAACTCACCCATACACCAAATTTGCTTGTGGGACCCTACATGAGCCTGTGTCATGCGTCATAAGGCTTGTGCCTTACACAACTTCAATACAAATGCTTTGACATAATAATAATAATAAAACATGGTAAATATTTCCCATAAGGCCAACGTGGGCTAATGAATCCACCTTCCTCTACACACAAAAGCGTTGCATGATGTGCCTAACCATTTGGCTCCAAACTATTTTGTTGGTCTTTATATTTTCATCATACACAAAATGTGAGTCCCCTACGTATTGGAGAGTATTACCCAATACTAAAATGACATTCAAATCATTATTTTTGGTGTTGTTTGCATAAAACGGCTTGAAACAAGATTCAAAATGGAAAGTCTTATTCTAAACTATAAACCTTTCTTCAATGACGCTTCCTAGTTGTTCATCTCCTTACGAATCCAGAATGCAAATCTACCAATGACATGAATGGTTGCCAAGTATATTGTAGACCAAGAGCAAAACACTCCAGCTAAGAATAATAGTTTTCTTAAATTGCACCTCCATATTGCTTTGCCTGTTATCCTTTCATGTTTACTCTTGATTGGGTGTGATTAGATGATGCAAGGAAAATAGAGGGGAAAGAAAATAAAAATAAATTAAAATTGTGGGGGAGAAAATGACGAAAATTAGAAAAATAAATTTTAAAATGGAGAAAAGAGTGAAAAGGCATTTAATAGGTGGCATTATTAAATGTAACTTGTGGCTAGAGGGTTTATTTAATGTAAGGGTTTAGTTAATGTAACTTGCTAAGTCGACTTGTGGCTTGAGGGTTTATTTAATGTAACTTGCTAGTGGTTGACTTGTGGCTTGGTTTGGTATAAGTAGAGGGTCTTGTCTTGTCATTACTCTTCATCCAACTTGGAGAAGAGGATGTGGAGGAGGAGCGAATGTTGAGAAAGGCTAGTAGCTGAGGCTTGAAAAATAAGGAGATTGCTTGGTGGGCTTGTGAGCACAAGTTTAGATCTTCTTTGGAGGTTTCTACCAAAGTGTGGATCTGGACTAGCTAGAGTTGGGATTGGATTTTGAGGGACCTTGTAGAATTACTATTGTAATTGCTTATGTATTTAGCCATAACTCAGAAGGCCTTATAGTCAAGCATGTAGTTGGATGTAAATCTTATGATTATATTATGAGAATTGGCATTATTTTCGATCTAAATATATGTGTTATTATTCTTTCATTGTGTGGTTATTTGTTGGGGGCTAGGACATCTCTTTTGGGGATTCTCCTACCTCGTACTGTATCAAGTGGTATCAGAGCACAATTGTTCCTGAATGTGTAGACAGATCACCGAAGTTGAAGCAGTTTGCATCAAGACCTTGGGAGGACATGCAGATGGATCTATGGTTGCGAAGATGGAAGGTTGATCTTGTTTGGGAGGATTGATCTATTGGTGATTTGTTGCGGAGGGTTTGTGAAGATCTTGGAAGATGGCTCTGAGAGGATTGGACCCTCAGATGATTCTGAATCTCAATGATATAGTGGAGAGAAGGATTAATGAGACAATAACACGGGTGAACATTGTGATGGATGCTTATTTTTCTAAAAGAATTGAGAAACAGGAGAAGGAAGTTGTATGCTATTGGAGTTGGAGTCTACTGATCTGAAAGAGAGTTGTCTGGCTAGTTAGAAGACTTAATCAAGAGAGAAGATGGTGTTGCAAGGTCAAGGTGGAAGAGGCTGGTTTCGTTGATCAATTTGTGAAGTCTGATACAGAACCTGTGGAACAAGTAGAGGTTGTTGCTGAGGATATTCATAACCTTGTTGATGCTAGGATGGAGATTTGTTTGCATGATCAATTGGTTGAGTCTGACATGGAGATTGTAGAGCACTCGATCGTGGATGATCCAGTTGTTGTTGGTGGTGACTTGTATGTTGCAGAGCATCTTGTTGTGAGCAATGAGACTGCTAGTGTTGTGAGTTTGGAATATGTCAAAGGAGATCTACACATTGTTGTTGATGTGAAGTTTTTTGCTAGTGTGGATTCACTAATTGTTGGTGTGGATGTAGATTTACTAATCAAACATTATGTTTAGTTTGTTCCTGGGAGTGAGCATGTTAATTGGAAGATTGAGATTCTGGTGTTTGATGGATGCAAATGTGGATGATTTGCATATTGGTTTTATTGTCCTTGATGTAGTGGAAGCCTTTGGTAAAGATGAAGATGGTTGCAGATATTTCTTTTGGCGTCAAAGTATGGGACACACTTTTCTATCTACCTAGGGAGATTGATGTAGGAGCATCTTGCATCAAAAAATAAAGGGGGAAATATTTTTGTTTTTGTTTTTTGTTCGAAAAAAAGAAAAGAGGAAAAAAAGGAAAATAAAAGTAAATAAAATTGTGAGGGAGAGAGAAAGTGACAAAATTTGGAAGAAAAAATTTAACATAAATTGAAAAATGGAGAAAAGAGGGAAAAGGCATTTAATAGGTGGCATTATTAAATGTAACTTGTGGCTAGAGGGTTTATTTAATGTGAGGGTTTAGTTAATGTAACTTGCTAAGGCAACTTGTGGCTTGAGGGTTTATTTAATGTATCTTGCTAGTGGCCAACTTGTGGCTTACTTTGGAGGAGGAGCAAATTTTGAGAAGGGCTAGTAGTTGAGGCTTGGAAAGCAAAGAGATTGCTTGGTGGGCTTGCGAACACAAGTTTAGATCTTCCTTGGAGGTTTCTACTAGAGTGTGGATTGGACTTGCTAGAGTTGGGATTGGAATTTGAGGGATCTTGCAAAATTACTATTGTAATTGCCTATGTATTTGGCTGTAACCCGAAAAGCCTTACAACCGGGCATGTTGGATGTAAATCTTATGATTATATTATGAGAATTGGCATTATTTTCAATCTAAATATTTGTGTTATTATTTATTCTTTCATTGTGTGGTTATTTGTTGGGGGCTAGGACATCTTCTTTAGGGATACTCCTACCTTGCACTACATCATTAGATCTGGAGACAACTGCAATATTAGATCACGAGAAAATAGTATTGCTTCAAACATCCTGCACATGTCAAGCTAAAAGGATACACCTTTTCTAGTGGTAACAAACCTCATGCATTTCTTTATGTACCTTAGATTGCCTATGTAGCTGATTATTGGATATTCAGACTTTCCGCATCATACCAAGCTCTTAGACATCCATTCGCATCTGTGATTTCCAAGATCTTTGACACCTCTTCAATGTAGCAATGAACCATTGATGGTTTAACACGAGGAAACCAATAACATTACAATGCCTTTGTAATTGTAGATTATAGGTTGTGCATTCTAATGGAGATAGATTAATCCAAGTTCTGCATTTACTATTCCTCAATACATTATTATTATTCCATTTCTGGTTTGATCATTGAGCTTTAATTTTCAATCATGGCACCCCTACTTTATTATATGCTCATTTCATTCTACCATCACAATGGCACTTAAGATTCTCTTGCTTGGATGTATGGACCCAAACATTTCATAACACCGCTAAGAAAACAAAAACACCAAATTCCTATATTTGGTGTGGTCCCAGGAGTCAGTCAAAGTGAAGCTCATACAATCCAAATAGGCAAAGAACATCCTTGTACACTCCATTCTACCTTTGCATAGGACTTCACCTTACTCAAGCATCAATTTGGGCCTCATCGTGCACTTACAAAAGCACAGGTTTCAAATGCAATGGTTTTAGAAAGGGTTCAACTATATTCATGTTTGCTTGTGCAATCCATGATTGTTGTGTTGGATCTAGCACCACTTCACCCCACTAAACATAGCATTTTTCTATACAATACTTTGAGCAAGTCATTCAAACATTGTAGTCTTTTCAACACCAAGCTTGCCAATAATGACATCTTCATCCAATTTTGCAAACAAGTGCATGAACCACGATATGCTTGTTTAATAAAAAATGCATCATCACATTGTATTCCATATTGATCCATGTCATGTTAGTCCGGTGAAGTCAACTAGGCCCCAAAGTAGGTCAAGCTTTAAAAAAATTACATTTCATACAACTGATTCCTTGAACCCACTGACAAAAACCTCTGAACTTAATGAATTCAATCTAGGTTACTAATTCATCATTCAAAACACATCCTTTACCACTTTTGCACACTGTCAACTTTGTGTCGAGAGTTTCCAAATTCGGCCTTAAAAACTATCAAAACCACCTAATCTAACCCTAGCACTTTGCCCACTTGCTCCGTAGTCAACAATCTTTTGTAACTGCCTAATCCTACCTCATAAAAATCTTCCGATCAAAAGATATCAATTGTCAAAGTTGCCCCTTTCAAACTATTCCTGCAAACAACCTATTAAAAATCATAAAAGTACATTCAATTTTGGCTTTGAAAATAAGTCACATGATAACTTGGGGGCTGAAATTTTGGGCATTGGTTCTTTTCTGTATAGAAAATATTTCTATTCAATTTAGGCTAATGATGAATAACTAGGCGAATTTGGCAAGCGCATGAATTTGGCTACTTGGAATTGCATGACTAGGTATACTAGTAGAATAGTGATTTTTGCATATGAAATAGACCTTGGAAAGTGTGCAAACGAATTCATGAAAGCTTCCAAACTAGCGCACTTAAAGTATTTTCAATCTAGAACACAATGGTACAATCAATTTGGATTCATCTATCACGTTTTCAAAGTTATAACATTCCGAACATGGCTACTGATGAATTTGCCTATTATGTTACCAATGAAACTTCAGAAATTGCATTTGGAATCGTGTTTGCAAGCTAGTTAAACAGATTCGCCATGAGCTCGAATTTAAAACATAGCAAGTCTCTAACCCCTAGACTATAACAAGAAAATAATATTTTCATTAAGGTCAACTAAGTCAAAGTTGTGACTGGTCAAACAGGGCTTTCCGGAATTCTTAACAATGTGCATCAACATGACAATATAAACAACCAACTTTGAGGGATTCAAAACATATCAAAATGATTCGAAGTCTAAAATATAGGTTTTCTAATATGCGTACTAAACACTCCCAAAGTGGTGCATCATGAAACTTAACCAAGTTTAAGATATTCAATTGCAAACTAGACTTCCTGTCATTTTTTGACACTTCTACAAAAAAAAATGCAAATTTGAGAAATGTTCAAAATTTTGTCAACCTAAGATGCATGCATGTACTAAATGAAAGGTGTTAAACACATGAAACACATCATAGGCCTCGAAATGACAATCAAGTACTCATGCATGAAAAGCTCTTATAGAGGTCATTCAAAATCAATTTTAGAATGGTACTCAAAATTAGTGCTTCAATTTTGAGTCCCAACACACTACTTGTCTCATTTCATAAGATTAAAATACTTGTTATCATCTTAATTAGTTCAATCTCTCAACATTGTCTACAGTAACAAAGTCTCATGTGTATGTTTCATTGCATAGCATGACCATTACAAACACACGTCACTAATCTTATTGATCAATATATTTGCATCCATTACTGTGAATTCACACTTGTGCTTTTACTTCTTGCATAAGGATGCTTTTGCTTCTTGCAAGAGGACGTTTGGTTTTTGCAAGTGATCTTGGGCACTCCGGTCTTTGAGTGACTCTACTATGACATTGGAGCTTAACTATGACACTAACTTGTTCTTGGTAAGGTCCAAGGATTCCAACTGCCCTCAACTTTCCGGTGTTTGGAATTGGCCGATTGAAAGTGTTCACCAAAAGATTGAGAAACATCAAGCCTTTAGGACTCCCAATTCGATGTGGAAGATGGGCACTCAATCCCTTATGAGACAAATCAACACATGTCAAGCTAGAAGAATATATTCACAATAATATCATTTTCCCTTGATACTTTATTTAGGTCATCTTTATAGTACCTCAATGATTATTGTAGCCCCATCTGTACTTCCCTATAAACTTGTTTTGTCATAAATTGTGCATGGCCAGAAATTTCAACAAGGTTTCTGAAAACACCGTAATCAGAATACCAGCCATTCTACCAATCTGCAGAGATAGTCTGACCTTGAATTTGTTGAATCTCATAACTATAACTTCCAGACGTAAATCGTCAATCCTATCTGGGATTTCCTGTCATTGTTTTCACCTACATCAAGTACTTCAACTGTGAAATTCTGTGAAAGAATAAAACAGTTGATTCTGCCTGATACATGTAATTTTGTTGTGTAGATGTCCAAGAATATGTAAGTGATTCCCAACGATGCATATAGCATACATATTACCACATGGCCACTATTTATGAGCAATCAGCACAGCCTACTAATGCCTAAAATTGGAAATTGAAAGTAGTGTGTCACCTAGAGCTTTGTTATTCAGCCTACATAAACATAATTGACTAGATTCCAGTGAGATATGCTGTTCAGAATGAATCTGAACCTTGCACGTTCAAATTTTTGAAATTTGCTCCAACACTATTATTAAATCAATGCCCCTTCTGTTCAGATACATTTGATGTAATAGTATTAGACAGCATCCATACTTGAAGACAGACTATAATACAGTTCACCCTAGTTAGCCAATAAGATATCCAACAAACTAATTACTGATATTTATTTAAAATCAGAGAGCTCTAACATTAGAATATTTCGTCAAATTACTTCAATTATCTTTTGTGATTGGTTAATAAATTGGAAGTAATGAAACCTAACAGTTGCATTACTATTTTTGCCAACCTGCAGGAACTAATAGCACTTCTAAATTTCGTATCATCAAAGATATATATGGGCATAAGAATAATCAGCTTTCATACTGAAAAACATCCATTGATGTGTAACCTTTAATTAAAGTATCTCTATATCTATGAGTCTATAACGTCCATTTCAAAATTTACATAAACTTTCCAATTTATAAAGTGTATAAGGTACATTTCTTTTTTAAATCAGTGTCTCATTCTACCTTGGTCCTGAAACTCTCCATGAGCAATCTTGGAAAGGCCTCCAAATGATTATCATATGCTTCAGATATTGCTTGATCCAGATGCCATTGGACTTCATGGTACAAAATGAACGCATCTACCCTTGAACAGATTCATGAACCTATTTCCACTTCAAAATTTTCTATTCCATTTTGCTTTGCAGACTCAAGAATACTACCAAGCTTAAATTTGCAGCAAAACTAAATCTCTATAGTGAATTATCCTACCCAAATTTTCTCTTTTTGTGAGAATTTGCATGTAGTTGATAACTTGCTGTGAAAACACATATTAGAAAGCATAATGAATAGAATATACTCTTGGCCACAATTAATGCTGTTATTCAAAAATTAGAGTTTGACTTCCTTGATCGTATGAATTCTTCCAGCCGATCCCAAATTTCCAAAGCTGCAGCCTTGTCCTGATGTCGCCTATGCTTGCTAATCTGTTGCAAACAACCAAGAATTAATGAGACCAAAATGAGGACCCCAAAAATATGAAGCATTAATGTTCACATTTATCAATTTCAGGAAGAAAAATCCGATTGATTTGCACAAATATTAAACCAAAAAACCTTATACATAAACTTCAACCATTTTGAAAAACATTTTCATATCATTACCGATATGATCCTCACATTCCACTGTTTCACAACTTTTGCAGATTCAACGCTGTCATCTTCAAAGCGGAGGTAAAATCCAATGACTGCAACCATCAACCTGACCCATTAGTTAATTTCTGAACACCCACTAAGTTAACACAAAACATACGCATTACAAGAACAGTCCATACCAAGGTCCAAAACAAAGCTAAACAAACATGGAAAACATTACTCCAAAATAATAATGTGAACTTGATATTCTTAACTTTCAGAAGCCATCTAAACTGACACTCAAGTTATAGCCATTCTTTACAAGTGACCATAAAAACTGCAAAAAAAATTTCCATTCGCACATCATTTATAGCCATAAACATGGCTTCAATATCTTGGCAAGTACTCAAGACTCCCAAGGAATGCGCCCAGCAAGTTCCTTGCCAAAAAATCGCCTGCTTAGCTTTGCATGAGTACTCACCGAGCTTTTTGTGAGATTTTTGTGAGTTTTCCCAAAGTACTCCCCAGAAATTATCTAGTCTGCAGAATTTCTTTCCCAAATTCTTTTTGAAAATTTTAACAATTTATTGAGCAATTCACCTGGCTAATACAAGAATTAAATTATTTTAGTAAAATTTATAACAATATTTTGCATGCTACTTAAGATTTAAAACGATTCTATTAATTTATGGATTTTCCAATATGCCCAATCAAAACTTTGGCCTGCTAAGGTTTTGCTGAGTCCTAAGTTTAGTAACCATATTCAAAAGCAATTGTCAACTTTTACAACCAAATCAAATCTTATTTGACCAGTTCTTTGAAAATCAAAAGGAAAAGCATTGTAGTCCACATCCTCATTTTTTTGCCAACCTAATATTGTGGTAGGTTCCAATGAGCAATTTATGATCCTGGGTAGCTTGACAGATAAACAATTGGATAAGCTAAAACCTAGTGCTGGTGTCACTAGATATATTCAATTGCCATAAGAAATCCATTGGCAGTTACTGCTGATATTCATGGTAGTTACTGTTGTTATTCAATGACTGTAATCTGTAACCCTCTCTGAATATATGCTTTGCCATGATGATTAATGGTATTGAGAAAATCTTTATTATGCTCCTTCATATGGTATCAAAGCATGTAAAATCTCTGAGCATGTAGTAGTTCTATGATGGACATCTCTCATACTTCTGCAATAAAGAATCACACCAAATTAAGCAAGCGATGAGGAGACATTAATGGTTATACTATGCAGAAATTTACCAACACGTCTGCAAATTTTCTCGGACATTCACCTTGTATTTTCTATTCAGCCAAAATACAAGGTGAATGGGAGTGCTGAAAGTGTAGATGTATCAACACCAAATTCCAGAAACAAACCATGATCAGGCCAGATTGTTGATGCCAAACAAATAATAGCATGCTCCAGATTTAAAATGCCAGTGATGAATTCCACAAAAGACACCTTCTTTCCAGCAACAGAATCTACAGTAGGGAAGTCACCTCCAATTCACAGCCTAACTCCAAATTCTCAAATAAACAATCAGCTCCTTAACACAAAACTTCTCAGCCACAGTCTGAAACAGTAGATAAGTAATGGCAATTTGCTATACTTAGCAGCAATTTGCAACAATACTCGGAAATAATTCCAATGTCTCAGTTACAGTTAATCACAAATAGGAGATTTAACCAATGAAACCACCATACATCAGCAGTGGCTTCAAACAATCTTCAGAAACTCAAAAACCCTTATACCTCAACAAAGGCACAAAATCAGAAACCTCAAAAAAGCCATAAAGACAACAAAAGCAAATAAAATATTCAAGCATGCTTTTCTCAACAAATGGGCTTGTATTTATAACCCCCAAATTCCCTTTTGTTGCCAAAATGTAACTTCACTCAAGAAGCTTCACCACACAACATTAATTAGAAGCTTCCTTTAGATTCTTTCACTTGACTTGGCTTAACTAATTAACAAATGGCACTTTCCAATGATAACTCAACTCTCAACTTCAGTGAAATTATAAAGTTAAATTATAACTTTATAATAAGCCATTTAATAATTAATAATAATTTGGCCACTAAAAAAAAATTCCAAAATACTCATTTAAATATGTCGTTTGAAATAGAGGTCATATCTATTATTTCTCCATGTGACCAAATGCACTTTCCAGAAATAGAAAAGGTCCATCTCAATCAATACCAACTTACCACAAATAGTAAGTACACAAAACTAAGCCCAAACAAAGTCCAATCTAAGCCAAACGAAGACCAACCTGTAGCTTACTAAAATGTGGAGAAGATAAGACCCTCCCAAGCCAAGTTACTGCCACAGAAGACCCTCTATCCACAATAATTAACCTATGAGGATCACAATAATAGGCTAATACCTAAAACTCCAATACTGGGAAAGATAGGGACATTACGCATAGATCAAGATGTCTAATTTTTGTTTCAATGTTTCATTTGCATATCAGCTTTTTTTTTATCAAGGTTAATTCAATATGTAATCAGTTCAAAACTTTGATACAATATTGATTAACACTAAACTACTAAACTTTTTTTTTTTTTCAATGTTCAAGTTAGTACTAGAAGTTCATCATTTGCAATATGTCATTATGATTTATGATCTTGATCATATTTAAAGTTTGCCTTCTTTGTTACACGTCTACAGTTTAAACATTCAACACATATATTGTGACACGTCACTCCTATTTTAGCTTTCTTTTTTTGAAAGCTCAATTTTGTTACTCATGACTCATATTTTTCGATTTTCTATAAAATATCACAATTATTTTTTTTTTAAATAGGCCTGCCCACATAACCCCTTCCCTTGTTTTAGGAAATGGTTGTATCTATACCAAAAGTACCCAAGTACCCCAACATGGGCAACGTAGGTAAAAACTAGTAATCTTCAAACTGGCAAGGCTTTTAGAGGCTCCCCAAAGATACCAAATGCATAAACCCATAAAAGGGTTATTTTGCAGGCAAAAAGCAGCAAACAAAAGAGGATTTCCATCACCTCGAGTTAGTTATTTCACTTTGACATGGTGTTCTACATAAGAAACATTTTTGGCATCTTTGCTTTATGTTTTCTTTTTGCCTTAGAAGTTTATCATTTACAATATGTCATTAAGATTTATGATCTTCTTGATCATATATAAAGTTTTCCTTCTTTGTTACATGTCAAAAGTTTAAACATTCAGCATATATATTGTGACACATCACTCATATTTTCAGCTTTCTTGTTTTGAAAGCTTAATGTCATTACTCATAACTCATATTTTTCGATTTTCTATAAAATATGAAGAAAAAAAATTAAAATTAAAATATGGCCTGCCCACATAACTCCTTCCCCTGTTTTGGGAAATAGTCGTACCCGTACCTGAAGTACTCAAGTACCCCAACCTAGGCAACCTAGGTAAAAACTAATTATCTTCAAACTAGCAAAGCTTTTAAAGGCTCCCCAAAGATATCAAATGCATAAAACCATAAATGGGTTATTTTGGAGGCAAAAAGCACTGGACAAAAGAGGATTTCCATCACCTCAAATTAGTGTTTTCAATTTGAGATGGTGTACTACATGAGAAGTGTTTTTGTCATCTATGGTTTATGTTTTCTTTTTGCCTTGTTGTTACTAATGGATTTGAAAAATGTATGTACTGCAATGGTCATGTGTTGGAGATAGGTTTGGGGTTTGGTGAAAAGCTCAAGTATAAATAGTTGCCCAAAAAGTTCACAAGACTGTGATCCAAAATTATCACCCTTAAGAGGGTCAAGATAAACTTTGGAGGATTTTTGTCCAAAATTTGTTGGTGTTTTTGGTTGGAGAGTTCGAGACTAAGAGCTCAAAGACTCAACTTGGAGCTACACATTTACAAGGATTACAAGACAACTTGGGGGAGTTCCACTTGACTTGGGATTTGATTCTTCAAGGAAATATCTTATCAAATATATGTAATTATGTTATGTTATTAGAAGATGTTGTTAAGCCTTAAGGCGGGGTTCCCTTGGCTAGGTGAAACTTTATTATTGGATGGTACATTTTAGGAATAATGTAATAAGGTGGGAATGTTTGTGACATTGTTATGGCAAATTGACAATGTATTAAATAAAGGAAATGAGGCTCCTTTTATAGATTTACAACAACAATGTTTCTATTATGAAAAAGTTGTGAACTAAAAGATGAAAATAGAAACCGCCTAATAAATTAAAGACTAACTAAAATGACCATTTAAGAAACATTAGGTTTTCTAATACTCTCCCTTAATGGTCATCGTTGAACTACCCTACAAAAGATTGTACACGTCTTGTGGTCATAAATTCTTCAAAACATTCTGTAGCTAAGCCCTCCCTAGATCTACAAAATAGCAATGACCAAGAATAGCCAAAATCAGTCCAAAATAACAGAGAAGTGTGCTCCCTTCTTTAGAATGCACTACAAAAAGAGACAAGAGTTTGTTGCTGACTCTGCCACTAAAATGAGTCTCACACTAATCCTCCCAGAATCAACAAAACCTTTGACCAAAAATCATAACAAAACTTCAACCTAATGTTAGATAATGAAGTTGTCCTTCCCTGTAGCCAGGGATACACTAAGAACATCTACCACGATTTTGAGAAAAATTACCCTCCAATTTTTTGAAGAAGTGTACAACGCCCCAAAATAGTCTAAACAATCATGAATTTTGAGGAGAAAAATTAGAAAAACTAGAAATAGAATCTGATACACAAATCAGAGAATACAAAACTACATTTTTTTTTTGGAAAAACAGTAAAACCAAATATAGAATTTTTGAGGAAAGAATCATTAAAATCCACCAAATAATTTTTGGAAAAAATATTAAAAGCCAACCAAAAATTCTTTTGGGAAAAAGTTATGAAAACCCATCAGAGAAACCTTCACGCGGGAAGACCCAAGACTCAGAGTGGTAAACAGCACATTCAAGGAATATGCAAGTAAATCCAACAAGCATGCAAGTACATCTTCCAAAATTAGAGACTTTTGCTCAAACCAAGAAATCATACAATCAAAACCCTTGATCAAGCTTGCGAGTTTCAGCAAAACCTTTTAAGGCAAACCACAAAATTTTCATAAAATACACTCCACAATTTTTATTTTATAATTTTGAAAAAATAAATTCTGGAAAAGATATTCCAAACAAGAAGAGGCTTGAGTTTTAGTTAAAAGATTCGCCAAATTTTATGAAATCCCATCAACTTGCTTCGATACCATTTTATTGGGAATTGATGTTGTATTAAACAAAGAAGATAGAAGCTCTTTATATAGATCTATAAAGACGATGTTCTATTATGAAATAATTGCGAGCTAAAGAAAACTACTTAATAAACTAAAGACTCAATAAGATGACCCTTACAGAAACAATATAATTTTCTAATGGTAACTAGAAGAATAAAGTGGTGGGTGGGGATTTTAGTTGTGGGTGGTTGGCCCAACTAGAATCCCCACCCAACCCATAGGAAATTCTAGTTCCATTCCCTGCCCTTGCCTAGTTTGAACGGATCTTCTCCATCCATGTCGGCCCCGCCATTCTTTATGTAGGTACTCGCCCCCACCCCCGGTACTATAGCTATATAGGGCCCCCTAGGGCTGGGGTCATTAGCCCTTCCCTTAGACTGAGAATCATCACGAACTGCCATATGCCTTAGATTAGAGGATATTGCAATAACTACTCCATTGGTGGTTATTGTCGTTATTCATGGTAGTTGTTATTCAACGATTGTGTAAACCATTGCAACACCTCTCAATACATATGCTTTTCCATGCTCATTCTTAGTGAGAAAACTTTGGTTATCCTCCTCCATCTAATTGATAATATAGAAATGAAACAATTTAATTTTCAATAGTTGAATCTCTCGTTGGACTAACCGCCAATGTTCCTTCAGGATTTGTGACATGGATCAACCGCCTCTTATATTCTATAAGTCTAGTGATTGTATCGCGCATTGGCAAGTCAATCTTTTGGTGCAACAACAACCCTAGCTTGTAATAAGTGGTATCAAAGCTTGCTCACAGGTTTGAATCTCCTCAAGTAACATTGAGGGGGGTTGTTGGACTAATCGTCAATGTTCCCCTTCAAGATTCATGACCTGGCTTTAATTGCATCCTATGTTCTATAAGGCTAGTGGTTGTATTGGGCATTGACAAGTCAATCTTTTGGTGCAACGACAACCCTAGCTTCTAACACCCTTGTGCAACACATCTATAAAAGTTAAAAGATTATTTTCTTTGCTCACATATAACGATTGAATAAAAGATAAAACAGAATGAAAGGACAAAAGTATTTTCATAGACATGCACAAACAAAAGAATATTGAAAGACTAGAGTGGTTCTTGTAGTACTAAACCAACTCATTTTATTCCAGGAAATTTAAAATATGGAGCACTAGAAATTGCTCATAAATTCATAAGAGAAATTTTCAGACTTCATGAGATTCCAGAGAAGATTATCTTAGATAGGGATGCTAGATAGACATCTAGATTTTGGAAAACTTTTCTTTCTACCTTGGGAACAAAATTGAATGTTACTTCAGCTTATCACCCAAAAATTAACGAGCAGGCTGAAAGGGTAAACCAGGTGTTAAATCAGCAACATCGATTGGAGATGTATCTTCCCTTAGTAGAGTTTTCTTATAATAACTCATATCAATCTGCTATCAAGATGGCATATTTTGAGGCCCTATACGGACAGGAATGTAGAACTCCTATAAGTTGGAACAGGATTGAGGATCGAATAATTGTTGGACCTAAAATGCTCTTAGAAATGGAAGAATAGGTAATTCATATCTGTCAAAGATTTAAGGAGGCAAATAATCGCCAAAAGAGCTATGCAGATGCTAAAAGAACTCCTAGAGAAATTGAGGTGGCAAAATAGGTTCTCCTAAAGGTTAAACCATAGAAAAGTGTTATCAAATTTGGTAGAAATGCCAAGCTGGCCTCAAGATATATGGGACTCTTTGAGGTGTTGGAAGTTGTAAACCTTGTAGCCTATAAAGTTGCTCTAACCCCAGCCCTTGCCTAGATGCATAATGTGTTCCATGTGTCTTGTCTTAAGAGATATATAGCCAATGTTGAGCATATTATAGACTGGAATTTCTCGAAGGTTCAAGATCTAGGGGTGGGGGTAAGAGAACAACTCATAATACTCGCGATGCATAAGCTATGCTTACAAAATTGGGATATAACCCAGTGCAAAGTCTAGTGGGACCAATATGCTGAAGAAAAATGCTACTTGGGAAGATTATGATGAAATCTTCCAGAAATTTCCCCATCTTTTTTCAAAATATGAACTTTGTTATGATACTATTATTTCGTGTTCTAAATTGAGGATTCTAAACATTATGACAACTCTTGTGCAATTTTTTTTTTTATATGCTTATTCATAATTGTTCATCAAGGATGATGAAACAGGAGGGGTAAGGTATGTTACATCCCATATTTTATGTTAATTTAAAACATTTTGAATATAACTTATAGCCGTTGAGATTTCATTTGAACTAGAAATGGTTGGTTGAATTGGTTATTCGTTATGATTTCATGCGAATTGGAAATGGCTGGTTAAGTTGGTTATTTGTTGTGGTTAAATTATTTGCATTAGAATTCATTGGAAATGTACTTTCACTACGTCATTTTCTTTGGAAATCCAAGCTGAAGGGGGGAAAGCATTGACAGAGAGGGATTAGGGCACAAACACCAACTTGCCACCGAGTTTGTCAAGTATTCATCTATACCACCTTGGTTAGGGAAAAGCAAACTAGGGCAAACTAAGTAATACAAAGTTTCCACTCTGAGCTAACTAGGTCATCTAATTTAAAGGAATATGTATATCTATTTATTTATATAAATAATAAATGAAATAAAATTGTTACCACTAAATTAGAATTTGGACACTTTGCATTAGCTGATGTTGGATGTATTATATTATATAAGTAATACCCATGATATTTATGTATGTTTCTATGTATTAAAATATATAAATAGATGTGTGTATACTTATATTTTTAATATAACGTACACACACACACACACACATATATAGAGAAAATAATACGTACAAGTAAACATAAATAGTACAAGTGTACTTTTTATAATACTTTGGAAAGGATTCAATTTCCATATCGAATTTAATTTAACTCATGAAAAAGTCCATCAGCCTCTTATATTTCTTTTTATTAATTCAATCATTTATATTTCTTCCAATATTGCCATCAGCCAAGATTGTAACATACAAATACATGTCTCTGCCACCCTATTCTTCATGCAAATCCAATCTTCCCTATGTTGGCTGATCATTCTTCTTTATAATTATCGATCGCTATAGATCATTTTTTTTGAGCAGTCCATCCATTAGTATAGCCGAGTCTGCAATTGTATGGTTAATTCAAAATATACTATCATACTAAGCTAACAAAATGTAGAATGGTGATACCAACTAAGGAGTTCATTGGAGTTCATTGTCATCGACTTTAGCAAGTGAGCTACAATCTGAACCCCCTTAATCAAGTCGTTTTCCTTGATATGTTCATTTTAATTTCCATGATAACGATAATAAATTATCATTCATAGCATACAGAAAGATGGTCCAGTCGAACCTTGAATACAATGTGAAAAGTCCATACCAAAAAGGAGCTATTAGACCAGTCATGCCAGAAGCACCATAAGTTGATAAATTGCCTCTATTATTTAATGTTTGCTTTTATGAAACTTAATTATTTGTAAGTTAAAGAGAATTGGGTTGTCATGCCATGTATACTTCCAAAATACAGTGACTTTAACTATATACATCCCTCAAATTTTATGGAAGCTTGTCAATGGTTAAAAGTCAATCTGGCCACATAGGAATTATAGTTTTCTTTTCTTTTTATTTCTGAATTATGGATATAGAAAGATAATCCTTTACATAACTAATTATGTCGTAGGCATTCCTTATATGAAGAGGACGAGCTAAATTGTAAAATCAACGGTGCAAAGTTTGTTACAACCAATGACTACCATGAGGACGATCCTCGCCACAACGTACAATTGACATGAAAATGCCCAAGTATACTATCTCCTCGTCATTTATTATCTATCATCACGGGCAATGCTCAATGTTAATTCTTGGTAACTTCAGATTTACTCCATTGTCATAAAACGCTCTTGCTACCATTTTATTGGGCATTCCCGCCTAGCTACCGATCATGGTGTTGAAATCTTCTAATAACAGAGCTTGTCAAGACAGTCGTTCTACAAAAGTTGACGGAATTTGAGGTGACATGGTTCTCTTTAAGGTCTGATTACTCTGTAGCGATAAATCAGGCATAGATCCCTTATAGTGATTCCTCTTGGGCGTTCTGACTAGAGTTCTCTTATGAAATCAAATGGGGAAATTACATTTAATGGAGTGAATTTCCATCATTCTCGAGCACATTACCGTGTCGGGTTTCAAAATAGTGGCCATAAATTATGATCTCAATCCATCTCATCTAAGTGACACTCATCGTATTCGCATTTGTTTATTGAGCTCAACGTAGCATGAACATATGAAACTATTACAGTGGTCAATCATAGGATCCTGTGTAAGAAATTTTGGTATCCCTCCTCTACAAAACATATAGAGTAAGACGATCTCTTAGTTTGGTTACAGGAATTGAAATTTGGGAATAGGAATAGTTATTCTAGAATAAAAAATGGGGTACATATTTCTATTCTCTTTTTAGTTTAGCATAATTTGATGGGGAATTCATGGACCTAAAAATTTATGTTTTCTAAAATAAATAAAACTAGAATAAGAATACGTATTTCAATTCCACCTATTTAGGTGGAATTGCAAATGCTTATTTTTTGGGCCAAAATTAGATATGTATTCCTATTTTATTTCCTATTCCAATTCCAATTTGGTGCATCCAAACAGAGAATTCAAAATTTTTAAGATGTACATATGCTTATTCCACTCGTATTCCCCCTGCCAAATAGACTGTTACATGTTATTATAATGAGCACACGACTTATCAAACATATCAATAATGTCAAGCAGCTAGAGGAGTGATAGCCATACAATCAATAATGTCATTCCTCGCTTAACAGCCAATGACTTAAACATTACATACTAAGGCTTGATTCCTAAGATAAAAGTGTTAAATAGTCAAAGTTGACTTATTTTTTCAAGTTTAACTTTGTCCTTAGTGTGTGATGTTTAAGGGTGACCACTTAACACAAGACGCTTCTCTACCTTTTTTATGCAACAACTCAAACATTTGGAATAAAATATACAAGGAGATGTGACCTCTATGAAGGACAACATTAGTACAAAACATCAAGAGAAAGTCTTAATGAACATAATAGACAAGTATATAAAATGTTCTATTGCTCACTCAAAATTAAAAGAAAAATACCAAGAGCCTAAATGAAAACATCTTAGAGGCAGACATATCATTTACAAACTTTGTTTACTTTAGCCCAACCCAACCAATATTATAAGGGATAAAATGATAAAGCTAGAGGAATCGATTACACAATTAGCACAAGCTTACAATCTTCTACAAGTCATAGGCATGCAAATTAGACAAATAATGGATACTATCAATAGCCAACTCCTACAAATCCACATCTATAGGGAGAAAGTCAAAGGATGGATCAAGTATCTCTAAGAGACAATAAACATTCACTTGACAAGTATTCTGGTAGAAACCAAAGTAGAAAACAAACAAACATAGATCTCTAATAGCCTGTCAAAGGAAGAGATAATCAAGAGAAACTCTTGAACATATAATAATAAAAGACATTAGGAGAAAATACTAAATTAACTCAAGGTGAAGTAGCGATGCGTCCTCCCCAACTAAGCATCATGTTTTCACGACTTTACATATTTTTAAAATTTCTCACATAGTGACTCTAACAACTCTATCATTTCCTCGCCAATTATTTTTAAAATGTGTAGGTTCTCTAAATACCGATGGGACATCTTTATCAACAACCCCTAATTCTTTGTTGGGTTCCACCACGTATGTTGGTGTTGGATTAGATTGTGTACAAGGTAGGATGGTTGTTGCTATATAGATCTTGACTAGATCCCTCTACCTCACCTATGTTTGTGGGTGATTCGTGAGAATTTTTTTGTTATCCTTGACACTACTTGTAAAAAGGTTTGTGTTGGTGGGGTGCTTAATGGGCACTCTTCTTAGAGACCCTCTCTTATCTTGGAGATCTTGAGCTTGAGCCTAAACGAACTTAATAAATAATAATAATTAATCAAAATACATACTAATAATTAATCTTGACTTCAGTCTCTTAGTGATAAAAAAGAAGTTAAAGATATATCATTTTTAATAATATTTGATTAATATATCTATAATTAATTTATAAAATTCTAGAAATTGTCATATAGTTATAATTTTATGAATTTCTATTTAAATTATTTACTAAAAGCTCATGAACATTATGTTTTAGAGAGAGAGGGGGGGATACAAAAGTAGATAAAGATGTTGAGGCATACTGATAGGAAGATATCTAGTTATACAAAAGAGAGATACTAACGAAGGGACATATGCTAAGTTCACCCTCAATATCTATCCGGCGTACCTATTGCACACTAAGGTGCAATTTCTAGTTTATATATATAATGCAAGCTGGAAAATCACACCAAATATCATGAAGGATAGCAAGAATAGCTGAGATAAGTGGTGTAGTCCATATGAATTGGACAAAATAATAAACCTACAAAAACAAAGAGATGAATCAAAACTATTATAAATAATCTAATTGGAATCTAGTTAGCTTATAGTGGGAACTGGAAATTAGTATTGTTGATGTGTGTTTTATGACCCACCAAACAGTAGAACAAAATAACCAAATATATTATTCCCTCTTGAACAAAGTCTCGTGTATGCTAAAATTGCTAGAAGATCATACAATGACTCCAAGGTTCCTCCAATGTCAGGTCTTGACTGTGGATAAGCTCAGTGGTTGATGTGATTTGCTAATGATCACAAGGGGCCTTACATATTTACTTGGATTCATTTCAAGCCATGCTGGATGTGGGAGCTATCTTAAGTTTTTGCAATGAAGTACTATTTTGGGTTTTCACAAAATATGCAGAAGTGAAATAGGATAGGGTCCAGGAATTCTATTCTAACCATAAGGGTAGTGATGACAATAAATGGTACTCTGGTGGACAAATTCCTCGATTTACCGAGCTCCACTTTGCCAAGTTATACTACAACTATGCATGAATTGGTGCAATCTTTAGGGGTTATGCCAAAAAATTTCATACCACCACATACACCATCATAAAGAACAATATATACGAATGATAGAAGTCAAGCATATGCATGAAATGGGTTCAGGCTAACTTTGCACGACGATTTAGAACCACTAAAATGTCAAAAGTATGAACCAAAGGAAATTCATCATAACACCATTACATTATCCATTGCAATCACAACACTTTACCTAAACTAGACTAAATCTAAATGAGGGAATTTAAGAGAACAAGCAAGCACTAAGACACATCAAGTATTCACCAAGCTTCAATCAGAACTTCATTATCTCAGTAGCTCATAGAGACAATCTTAGAAAATCCCCCCCCCCTTTACAAATGAGGAGTGAGGCCTTTGTATAGGTTCTCAATGACAACAGATGGCCAAGATGATCACAATAACTGATGACCTAGATCATGCCACATCAGCCCTAATTAGGGTTAGGGCAAAGAAAAGGAATCTACATTAATGCAATAAGAAATCCACTACCATAGTGGGTAATAAATTCCCACTATGAATGCTTGCACAGAAAGAGAGTGGGGTGCAATAAATATCTACTATGCATGTCCATTCCTCGATAAATGCTCAGTCTTCCTTGAATAGATTATTCTTGATTCCATTCCCTGAATGCATAAAAGTCTGACTTGGAGACCTCAACTCGTCAGTGAAGATAATTGGGTGCCACAAAATCATGATGGAGGACACGTAGGCTTGATTCCTTTCCAATTGCGTCATAAGATCCAACTTTGACTGACTTTTATGAAAATCTCTCCTTGAACATCCTATCTTTCATGTACCTGCTCGGAAATTTATTTCCTTGTGATGGATTGCAATCTATTGCTAATGACTTTGTCACTTTAGAATTTCCTCATATTGAACTTCCTTCACCATTAAACTTTGATCTTTGAACCTTGAATATTTGGGACTGGATCACTTAGTACTTTGATGTTGGTACTAGAATTCTGGATTTGAGCATCTTTCTTGAATTTCTAGAACTAGAGCTTTCTTCTCATTTCTCTTCAAATCACTATTATGCCTTTTCTGACATTTTTGAAGATTTCACCCTTTTTGTTTATCACCATCAATCATTTTTCCCATGGGTGCAAACTTGAAGAGGGTGAAATTTGAGATTTGGAGGAGAAATTTTCCAACACATAATCCTTTTTCATTTTTCCATGAAGGAGAATTTTCAAACACTATTCCATTTTTTGTCCATGAAGAAGCCATTTTTCTCTTCCACGAAAGCAAAATTTTCCGAAACTTAGCCCATTTTTATTCCATGGAGGAGAGAGTTTTGAACACTTAGCCATTTTTTCTTTCATGAAGGAGAAATTTTCCAACACAGCCATTTTTCCTTCCATGAAGGAGAAGATTTTCAACACTAAGCCATTTTTTCTTCCATGAAGGAGAAATTTTCCAACACTTAGCCATTTTTTCTCCATGACGGAGAAAATTTCCAACACTTAACCATTTTTTCTTCCATGAAGGAGAAATTTTCCAACACTTCGCCATTTTTTCTTCCATGAAGGAGAAAATTTCAACACTTAGCCATTTTTTCCAAGATTTTCAATTTTCTTCTTGTAGGAAATTTTGAGTAGTTATGGATTTTGTCCATGATGGAAGAGTTCCACAACAACCATTTTTTCCAAGGCAGAATTTTTTGAGTGGTCGTAGATTTTGTCTATGATGGAAGAATTCCACAACAAACATTTTTTTTCCAAGACAGGATTTTTTGAGTGGTCGTGAATTTTGTCCATGATGGAAGAATTTCGTAGAAACCATTTTTCTCCAAGACAGGATTTTTTAAGTGGTCGTGGATTTTGTCCGTGATGGAAGAATTCCGCAACAATCATTTTTCTCCAAGGTAGGACTTTTTGAGTGGTCATGGATTATGTCCATGATGGAAGAATTCCGCAACACCTATTTTTCTTAAGGTGAGATTTTTTGAGTGGTTGTGGATTTTGTCCATGATGGAAGAATTTAGCAACACCCGTTTTTCTCCAAGGCAGGATTTTTTGAGTGGTCGTGGATTTTGTCCGTGATGGATGAATTTCGTAGCAACCATTTTTCCTAATGTTTTCATGCATTTCCACTTTTGAATATTTCAAGGATGATTCCAGACTTAACCATTTTTTATTGAATGTCTTCCTTGCTCATTCTTTTGGATATAGAAACAAATACCCTTTCAGCTCTTTATCAACTGGAGAGTGTCTTCCTTGCTCATTCTTTTGGATATAGAAACAAATACCCTTTGGGCTCTTTATCAACTGGAGAGCACACTCATTGTCAAAATAGACCTACCAAAAATAGACTTTCTAAATATAGTAAGTTGTTCCAAAGTCGAAATAAGGTCAATTTGAGAGGTAGTAAAATTTACTCGAAATAGACTTTCTATTAATAGTAAGTTGTTCCAAAGTCAAAATAAGGTCAGTCTAGGGGTAGTGAAATTTACTATAAATACACTTACTAAAAATAGACAAGCTAAAAATAGTATGTCAAGACATTCAATTCTCAAATAACTAAACAGTTTCCATTCTAGGAGCCACATGGACAACACTTTCCAAACTTGGCCAATTTTTACCAATTCTCATTCGAAAGAGGGGACCTTAGAAGGCCAAACCCAAGCCTACCAAGAACTAAAGCCAAAAGGACAAGACCAAGAGACAAAAATGAGCTCCCCATTTACAAGTCGATGGTGTGAAAACCCCACAACAAGTATGTCTATCAAGTCAAATGGTGGGTGATTGAGCACATAGTGTCCTTTAGAAATCCTTGGCCAGGGTAGGTTTATTGGCAAATAATGTTGCTATGATCACCAGAGGTCAAGATAACTCATAGTCAAATGGCTGACATGTTAGGAGGTACCCATAGTCTAGTCGGCTATGTAGTTGACAACTTTGACACCAAGTTGCTTAGGTGGCAAGACAAGGTAGTGTACACGTCTTAGCCCATACAAGGTAGGGCCATTCTCAACAGAGATTGAGTGGGGATAACACTAGGTACATGGTTGGGAGGTTAAGCCTCTGTCAATGCTTTTCCTCTCCTCCAAATGCCTAGACTCGCACAACTCAGACCAATTCCTACTTCTCTTGATGTGGTGCGATCTAAACATTGTTAGTAATTCATTATTTCCTTTCAATTGCATCTTTATCTTAGTTTCAGCATTATATTGTATGCAATTGCATTCTTGTTCATGTGAAATGGTAGTTAGGATTTGCAATCAGTTTTTTAGTATTTTACATATCATGTGTAGTATAGTTAGTTAATCTATTATGATTGTTCATACTAGTTCATCATAAAGGTAGCTAATTCTTTTAATTGATAGTTAAGGTCTTTTCATGAGAATGCAATTGCTATATAGCAGTTAATTAGTTATTCTCTGTTATTCCTTTTCATGTGAATGTTACACAACAAGGGTATCTCAAGGGTTTTACTTCTATTTGATAAAAGAAAGAGTATCTCAAGGGTTTTTTGTCCTTAGAAATTTCAGTTGTTACACAACATCTCTTTGTCTCTAAGCTTTTGGCCCTCAAACACAATAGGATGACTATCCTACATCAATATTGCCCCAATTCCTTGTCTTGAAGCATCACTCCACAATGAAAGGCTTTGTAAAATCAAGTAGTGCTAAAACTGGACATGTACTCATAATCAAAGGTAACTTGTGCTTTTGTGACCCGTGAAAAGCTCATTTCCTTTTAAGGTCAGTCAATGGCGAAGCTACCTCGGAAAATTCTTGTTTAAACCTCTTGTAATTGCAACATACCCCAAAAACCTTTTGAGATCAGAAATATGCTTAGGAATTGGTCACTCTTGGATTGCCTAAATCTTCTCCTAATGTACACCTTTACCCCGTCAATACCTACCTACCACATGTCCCAAGTAGACAATTTCCAACATTCTAAACTCACATTTAGAAGCTTTGGCTAGCAAAGACTATTGTTCCATGATGCTTGGGACAGCATCTCAGAATTGCATAAGTTATTCCCTGGTTTTACTATATATTAGTATGTCATCAAAAAATACTTATACAAACTCCTCAACTGTCCATGGAAAACATAATTCATACAGACTGAAAAGTTGTAGGTGTTGAAGATTGTAACTGCGATAGAGATCTTTATCTATGGAAATATGAATGTTATTACCATTATTGTCACCTCCAACAAAAAAGGAAACTTATGCTTAAATAGTAATATTACTTGTAAATGACATGTGTTATTCACATGCGTTGAGGCATGAATATCCAAATAGTTGTAATTAATTATAGGAGTTATGGGAATCTCAAGAGACCTTCGGTTATAATATGAAGAGTCTCTCCTATTGACATATAAATCGCATCAAGCAAAGGATATTGTACACTTGAACTTTTATGATCAATAAAATGATCTTTTGTTGTCTAGCTGGGTTTTTCCCTTCATTCTCGAAGGGCTTTCCCAGAATATTTTCTGGTGTTGATTATATCTCTTTTGTTATTTCTTTATTGTTGTTTATCATCTTTAGTTTCTAGGCTCAAATTTTAACATGGTATCAGAGCCAAGTTTACTTATAACAGCAAGAAATGAGTGTGAATAAGGTCTTATGTGATTGGTATCTCATGCATGCGTATTTTGTTTTAAATTCTTTCTTTTATGTGTGTCTGGTAGGTTGAGAATGCTCCTCATTGTTTGACTATCAATGTGTATTCATGTTTTTGAATTCGTGCATCAATTATACCTTACCTGTCACTATCAAGTCATATGGCATAGTGTACAAATTTTCACCAATCCTAAGGTATGGTTTGTGTTACGGCACTGTTTCTCATTTTTCTGAGTCATGAAGAATCACGTGTTTAGCTTAATAAGTTTTGTTCAAGAAACCGAAGCTATACCAAGCAGTCTCAGTGTTAGTGTGTCAATTTATTTTATATCTAGCACAGGCGAACAAAGCATTGTTATCATCATGAACGAAGGGATAGATGTTCAGATTGCATAGACCAAAATATTTACTTCCAGCTTTACAGGCTTAGGCACCATTTCTATTTTAGAAGAGAATAGAAGCGTAGGAGACCATTTCCATCGCATCACCTCTTCCACGATTTATGGAGAAAAGTGAGTCCATATGGAATGGACAAAATCATTGATTAATATCAATATGGGGTTGCAAGAAAGAAAAAATTGTTTTGGGCAAGTGCTGATCGACCCACCTGGCTCAAGGAAGACCACCTATTGCATTGTAGTAGATTTGGGAAGCACTTGAGTGTTTGTGTTCTTCATATCATATGTATTTGCATTCAACATGGGTGGTCAAATTCAGTATGAGGCAAGAATCTTTTCATTTATAGTGCAGCCAGTCTTCATGCTGCTATAGGGGCATCCAATCATTTACTCTATGTAACCGTTCTTTGTGGTGGAGACATCGTATCATCAATTAAGCCAAGAAACACCTTGTTTCTCACCCAGTTTTGTGATTCTCTTTACCATCTTGTAACGGTGAATTGGTCCTTCGATATCTTTTCAAGACCGAGTCTTTGGTGGTGTTCAATTGAACGTACATCGACGGGCAATGTATATTTTGAAGCTTTGAATTACAGAGACTATGTAGAACATTGACATATATATTGATCTGGGTATCAAGGTTGAGCCTTCATAACAACAGAGTTTGTGAAGTTACAGGGGAAGGATTTTGAATATTGCATGCAGACGTATTCCATCACTCTAAGATGGAACAACAAGAAATCGTCTGTTAATGTGAATTTGCCTAGACTCAGGGTAAGATGAATATTTCTCGTTAGTACACAAGAATATTTTTTTATTTTGATTGGTAAAGTTTTGTGCTCAATGTGTTTGGAACGGTTTACAGGCATTATTCATCTTCATGAAAGACTGGTTGTGAGTCATTGCTATGCTAGTGAATACCTATGGCCAAGCTAGAAAGTTTTCAAGATGTTGAAATAGCAAGTTAAAGCCTTCAGCAACAAGAAATTATGGCTAGTGAATGTCCATTTGCAGTGATATTTTTTGTGAGGGACACATTACTGAGCTTCTAAAAAATTAAAGCTAAGTATTTGCTTATTCCTAATCTAGTTTTAAGGAGGTTGCATGCATTATTCGATTGGAAGTATTTCCTTTGGATACTAATTGGCTAAGAGCCTATGTGTAACTATTGCATACATTATCTCTAGTGATAGTTATTATGTATTCTAAGTTATATAATTGGATGATGGTCTTTCTTTGTTACAGGAAGTAATAAGATGATTTGTGTTCACAGGAAGCTCAAGATTCAGAGGGAGATGTTCAGCCTTGGAGGTTACTGTCAGCCGACTGGATGGTCCCAACGGTGTTTCTGTAGCCAACAAAATGATTGTCGTCAGTGTTTTGTATTTTGTAGCCGACGGGTAAATAGTTTGTAGTGGACATAATGGTTGTGGCCAACGGACTCCTTCGGGAAGGTTCGGCGGATAGTATTTATACACCGTCTGGGATCATTGTAAATCATCTTGGATCTTCTATCATTAATCTTATGAGTCTGGCATATGCGAATAATCTAAGAAATTTTGCTGTTCATGTTCATTGTCTATATGCGTTCATTTATTTTACCTGTACGATGAACATTTGGCGTCGTTGCCTTATGAACCTGGAAGGTGGGAGGAATGAAGATTAATGCCAAATCAGCTTAACAAAGATCGGAATAAGGTCAAGGGAAAAGATGGAGTCTGTACTGCGCAAGAGAATAATTCTGGCACAGCAAGCCGAACGCCAACCGAGATTTCAAAAGATTGCCAACAGAAAATGGAGCGCCAAAGAATTGTTGGAGGAGACTCGACAGCGGGTGGAATTGGTGGAAGAAGCACGGGAGGAGTTCTTGAATTTGTGTTCGCCGAGGGAAGAAAATTCAGACGGAAGAGCATCAACTCGCACGGCTCGCAGTGCCGAGGGAGCACGAGCGTGGAGTGACCTCTTTGTCCGAGATAGACTTCCGCGAGAAACAACTTCAGAAGATCCTTCTTGTTCACCAAGGTTCGTAGTTGTCGACACCTCCGGTGTGGGAGAGCAATCCGCCGCTGTGGGAGTGTAGTCCGCCGGTGTGGGAGAGCAGTCCTCTGGTGTGGGAGTACAGATCGCCGGTGTGGGAGTGCAGACCTCCAGTGTGGGAGAGCAGTCCGCCGATGTGGGAGAGCAGTCCGCCGGTGTGGGAGTGCAAACCTCTGGTGTGGGAGACCAGTCCCCCGATGTGGGAGTGCAGACCGTCGGTGTGGGAGACCAGTCCGCCGGTGTAGGAGTACAGACTGTCGGTGTGGGAGTGTAGACCGCCAGTGTGGGAGTGAAGAGCGCCAGTGTTGCAAGACCGAGCAACGCTTGTTTACAGAAACCAATCGTAATGGCGAGACCGAAAGAGAAACTGCCGAAGTTCAATGACGATGGTACGGCCGATCTCATTCGACATTGTAAAACATGTGAAACGATATGGAGGGCAAATGGCATAACTAATGAAGACGATTGGATGAGACAATTTTTGGCAACCCTACGAGGTGTGGCGATTGATTAGTTTTCGGATACGGATCCACAAAAGCTAAATAGCTGGGATAACATTAAAAAGGAGTTCCTAGCGGAATTTAAACTCTTGCGGGATGATAATGAAATCGTAGCAGAGATTTTCAATACCAAACAGGGAAAGCATGAAACTGTCCGCGTCTACACCAGGAGATTAAAAGACTTAATAAACAAAATGGAAAGCAAGCCAGCGGACGGATTGCAGAAAAGATGGTTCGTGGACAGCCTACACTCGAAGTTGCGAAGGAAAATGAAAATTGTGCCACCGTCATCATATGTGGACACGTATAACAAAGCACTAGACCTTGAAAGTGAGCAGAAGACAAAGAAGAAGAAAACTAGCTCCTCTGACTCTGATGATGACGAGCCTACCGGAGATGATAGCAGCGACGACGAAGGCAGCAGCAAGAAGGTTCGTGCCCTACAGAAGGATATGGTTCGCATGATGGAGTTTAAAAACATACAAAAGGAGCCAAAAGGCAGTGAACTGTGGTGCACAGGGTCATACTAAAGGATCGTGTCCAAAGAACCAATTTTGTGACATTTGTCAGATCATGGGCCATTCGACAAAAGAGTGCCCCTTTAACATAAACACAAGAGGATCTCCGCAAGTGTTTCTTACACAAGAGGCTTCCCCGTCGGGCAGTAGCGGAAATACGAATAGTGCAAGTGCCACATCCAGAGGACACAGGAATAATAGCAGAGGGCAAAATAACAACAATACAAATAATAACAATAATAATGGGAGTCGAAGTCGAACTCAGTATGATGCAAACGGACGGTCGATCGTTCAATGCCAAGCATGTAATTTGTGGGGTCATTTTGCGCGGGATTGTACAACGGCAAACACACCGAAATTATTATGCAGATGGTGCGGACCCGGCGATCACGAAGATTCCAAGTGTCCAAAGTCTGGAGTAAACTTGATCATTGTTGGCACGGATGTAGAGGAGGTTTTGGCAATTACACGGAGGCAAGCGGAGGAAAGAGAAAATTGGGGGAAGCACAAGCGGAAATTGCAAAGGCATCGTCAGTGGGGACATCTCAGTTGAAGGACATCACCAGCACCTTGGCAAGGAACTTCGCAGAACAAAACATTGTACAACAGATCTTACAAACGGAGATACCAGTCAAGATAAGTGACCTCCTTCTCACAATGCCCCAGTTACAGACGGCCATTTTGAATCATACATCGTTTCCGAAAGCAACGGAGGACACAGGAAGGGACAATAGGGAAGTAACGGCAACAGACCCAATGCTGCTGGCACTCACATCCGGACGACATCCGGCAGTCGTCGAGATGGGGATTTTGGGAAATGTTTTGACAGAGACAATTGTTGACGGAGGGTCCGGCGTGAATGTCTTACCGGAGGATACTTGGAAGAAGTTGGGAAAGTCAACGCTGTGGCCACCTACATTCCAGTTGCTCACGGCAAACCAGCACGGGATCAAACCGTTAGGAACCTTGAGGGTGCAACTGGTAATCATTGGTACGCAACCATTTTTATTGGATTTTGTGGTCATTCCATTGAAAAGAAAAGGATATGATGCTATTCTGGGACGGGATTGGTTGGTGCAAGCAAAAGAAAAACATGATTGGAAACGAAATACCCTATCAATGGAGCGCGGAGGCAAAAGATTCATAATTGACCTGCACACACAAATGGTAGGTGAGGAGGCAGCATCGTCAGACTCAAAAGGTGAAGGCGACAGTGACGACGAAAGAAATGACGATGAAGGAAAGAGGAGAATGGAACTGAACGATGAAGGAGTATTGACACTAGAAGGAGGATCAAATGATGACGACCTAGACTCGGTGAATGGCCTTTACCATTGGCAGATAGAAGACTACGAATTATTTTCGAGTTGTAATATGCTAAGGGTCGACGAAGGTGAGAGAAAGGAGGAAAATGAGTGTCCGGAGGAATACAGAGAAGCAGATTACGGAAAGGCAGTTATGGCTAAAGCTAAGGGGAAGAACATACAGTCCAACCCCAAAAAAAAGAAAGATCCCATCATCCGGCACCCAGTGAAAGGACCGTGCAGAAAGAGAAGAATACATCGCACCATAAAATTGATGGAAGGGTGCCAACAGCAAGGAAATAAGTTAGATGTGCGACGACCGCAGGCACAGTGGGCAACGGAGGTGACACAGAACAGACATAAGGCCTGGCATGACAAACATCTCAAACTCAACAAGTTTCCGCCGAGGCAGTTGGTACTCAAGTACGACGGTCGGGATGAAATCAAACAGGAAAGGTTTAAGGCAAGATGGGTTGGACCATATCAGACCTGGGAGGTTGGTGACAATCGGGTGATAAAATTGGAGACATTGGACGAGCAAGAGGTGCCTTCGGTAGTCAACGGATTTAAAATGCAAATATATGGTGCCAGGAAGACTCCGTCACAGAATGGCCAGCTGACTCCGTCGTCGTTGCAGAATGGCAACGCTTGGAGGAAAAATTGAGGTGCTCTCTTTTTATTTTATTTTATTTTTGTAAAAAAAAACAAATTGAAAAATTGAAATTATATATTCAAAAAAAAAAATTGAAAAATTGAAGGAATAAAAAAAAAAAAGGGAAGCAGGCCGCGGGAGAGCCCGCGGGGAAGCTGAGGAGGCCGTTGGCGGGCATCTCTCCGCGGGAGAGACCACGCGGGCACATGTCCGTGGGTAACTCTTCGCGGGAGAGTCCTGCGGGCACATGTCCGCGGGCAACTCTCCGCGGGAGAGTCCCGCGGGCACATGTCCTCGGGTAACTCTCCACGGGAGATGGCCCGCGAGCACTTCTCCGTGGGAGTTCGCCCCGCAGTCAACTACCTGCCGCCTGTCTTGTCTGCGGAAGCAACCCGCGAGGTTGTTTTAAAACCACGAAATTCACAATTTCTTTCAACGCCACAGACCTTTGGTGTATTTCAATTTTCTTAGCCATCCATGATGAAATGGGCTCAGGGAAGGATCAACAACAGCAGGAGTTGCGAAAGTTCTTGGTAAGAATTCCTTCCCACGAAGAGGTGCTGGAGAAATCCGACAGGCAGAGTTCTTTCGTCCACCTATATACGTATAAGCAGCAGAAGCTCAGGGTTTTGTGAGGAGTGGGAAAAATATGACATATTTAGTTTGGGCGCTTTTGAGTTTAGCGGCAGCACAGTAAAATTGCAGGAGCCAAGATCGAATCTGTGTAGGGAAGGAGAAGAATTTCTATGTGCAGAGGGATTTGTGGTGGATTGTAGAGGAAGCAGTAAAAAAAAAAAAAAAAATGATGACAAATTCAAGTTGTTCAGAATGAGTTACAGATGATGCCAAAGGGAAGGGGACGCATCAGTGGTTGCCAGAAAGAGTGTAGAATCGGCAGAAAATGACAAAAATGGTGTGTTCCGTGCATTTCTGTGTGGGTTGCGAAGTGCTAATTTGGTCTTGGGGCGAGGGGTGCTGCCCCTCGACCCCACCCTGTACTGCAATAGGGAGCGCACCTGGGGCGTTGCCCCCTAGACCCCCAGTCATTACGGATATCAGTCGTGAGAGTCTGACTAGTTGAGAAGACTTGAAGTTGCTGTAGGCATGGACTTTTTGTGTACCAGAGGCACTGGAAGTAGGTGTTGGCCGGGAGGCTGTCTTGGTGGATGCATAGAGAGCTCGGGAGGAGCTAATCATCCAGTTGGAGGCAGTGCAGCGACACTTGGCTCAGTGGACCTAGTGTTGGAAGCAGAGAAAGCAGCACGGGTGGCTATCAAGGTCAGCTTGAGGAGACAGTATTGTGTTAGCAGAGGCTACAGATGTAATGGGATGAATGTGGAAGTGATGTGACAGAAGCAGATTTTTTGTTGTAGTCACTCTGTTAATGTATTTTGTTTGCTAATTTGTTTCAGATATTTTGTAATTGTCGTCCAGAGACTACTTTTCTTTTTGGGGGATGGTGTCAGCCGACTGGATGGTCCCGACGATGTTTCTTTAGCCGACGGAATGATTGTCGTCGGTGTTTTGTATTTTGTAGCCGACGAGTAAATAGTTTGTAGCGGACATAATGGTTGTGGCCGACGGACTCCTTCGGGAAGGTTCGGCGGATAGTATTTATATCCGGTCTAGGATCATTGTAAATCATCTTGGATCTTCTATCATTAATCTTATGAGTCTGGTATATGCGAATAATCTAAGAAATTTTGTTGTTCATGTTCATTGTCTGTATGCGTTCATTTATTTTACCTGTACGGTAAACAGTTACACTATCTAACTGAATATGATGATCAAAACTATTTTGATTAAGAGGGAGTGTTTATGGAATCCCCTTCATTCTCGTATATGCTTATGTTATTAGTGATATTTGAGACTATTCTTTTTTTTTAATGCATATTCTTGTGTGAATAAATGAGATTGTAAGATCGGCTGTGATAACTCTTTCACTATGCAATAGTGAACATCATGTTGAGATAGTCCATGAGGTCATCACTTTGAGAGATTCCATGATGGGAGTTGGATGCCATGTAGATCGGTTGTGATAACTCTTTCACTATGCGATAGTGAACATCATGTTGAGAGAGTCCATGATCTCATCACGTTGAGAGATTTCGTGATGGGAGTTGGATGCCATGTTGAGAGATTCCATGACAGTCGTGATTAAAGACTTAGTTGTGAGTCTTACAAATCTTTCATGTTGAGTGATTCCGTGATTATTAACAATGAGTAATTGTTATAGGTTTTCATGTTGAGTGATTTCATGATTATTAACAAAGAGTAATTGTTATAGGTTTTCATGTTGAGTAATTCCATTAATTTCATAGGATCTATGTGAGGAGATTTCATCATTGACACTTTGGTTGGAATCTTGTGTGATTGTTCAGCTAAAAGATCTCTCTGTGGCTAAGAGGGAGTGTTGAATATTGTAGCTGCGATAGAAATCTTTATCTATGGAAATATGGACATTATTACCATTATTGTCACCTCCAACCGAAAAGGACACTTATGTTTAAATAGTAATATTAATTGTAATTGACATGTGTCATTCACATGCGTTGAGGCATGAATATCCAAAGAGTTATAATTAATTATAGGAGTTATAGGAATCTCAAGAGACCTTCGGTTATAATATGAAGAGTCTCTCCTATTGTTATATATATCGCATCAAGCAAAGAATATTGTACACTTGAACTTTTATGATCAATAAAATGATCTTTTGTTGTGTGGCTGGGTTTTTCCCTTCATTCTCAAAGGGTTTTCCCAAAATATTTTCTAGTGTTGATTATATCTCTTTTTGTGATTTCTTTATTGTTGTTTATCATCTTTAGTTTCTAGGCTCAAATTTTAATGGTAGGAGCATTGGTCAAACCAAAGGCATGACAAGAAATTTGAAGTGCCCGTAATAACAACAAAATGATGTTTTTTGTGTATCTTCTTCTCTTACACTTATCTAATGGTAGCCGGATTGTAGATCAATTTTGGAGAAGAAAATTGAGTCATGTAGTTCATACAACAACTCGTCTATTCTAGGAATAGGGTACATGTTCTTAATGGTTCTTTTATTCAATGCTTTGTAGTCTATACACATCCATAATGTGTCATCTTTCTTCTTGACTAGCACTACTGAGGAAGCAAATGGACTAGAGATTGGTCAAATATGACCCATTTTTTAGCAACCTCCTTCGTTGTCATTCCAGTTTCCTCTTTGAAGTGCCAAGGATGCCTATAAGGGCTGGTTATCACTAGTTCCAAGCCTTCTTCCAACTCAATCACATTCTCGTATCCTCTATCAGGAGGATATTGGTGGAATATCTCAAAATGTTGCATTGTGTTTGTCTAATAAAGATTATACATCAACATGGTAGGTTGGCTCTTTTTCTGTAACAGCATTATTAGAAACAAAACAATGGGATGCCCACTCACAGCCCACTCAATGTCATTGTGAAGGGAAAAACCTCCATTCATTTGGCAGAGACTAATCTAGGTCCTCCATCCTCCACGGCTTTCAACATGTTTTCTTACCTTCAAGTTTCAACCATAAACTCCAACTGCCTTTGTTTGAAGTCATGAACATACATTCCTCCGGATGCAAGCCACTGGAGACCCAAGACAACATCCACATTACTGAGATTAAAAACATAGAAATCTCCTAACAAGTTATAGTCTCCCATTTGAATTTTAAGACAAGCTAAGACTCGGGAACAACTCAAGGGAAAACTATCTGCCACTATCACATTAAATTCAAGAACTCCTTTGTTTGCAGTCCACATCTACTAAGAAGACTCTCATCATTAAAATTGTGAATAGCATTGTTGTCAACCAAACATACCATTCACTGTCCCTTAATAACTCCTTTCAGCATCAAAGGTCTACTTCTCAAATTCAGGACAGTAGCAATATGTGGATTTTCTCCAGCAGCAATATCTTCCAATTCAATTTGTGGATTTTGAAACCCATGTCTGTTATCTTCCTTGACAATTTCCTCTCACTCATCCTCATTTTCTGAATAAACTTCGATTAAATGATGCTTGCTCTTACCAAGGCAGCGATGTCCTAGTTCCCAAGGCTCTTTATAGGAGAAACATAACTACTCTCCCCCAAGCTTTTTTCTAGACTCTTGGGTTCAGTATTTAATAGAACACTTCTTGGCTGGTTAAAACTTCTATTCCTTTGCTGATTTGGACCATTTTCTCAGTTTTCCATGGCCTGTATTTTTTTTTTGTGAAGCTGATAGGGTGCAAAAACCTCTAAATCCATCACTAATCCAATAGCATCATCAAGGGAGTTTGGTTTGTGGACTTTCACCAAACTTTTCAATCTATCATTAAGACCTTCAACAAAAAGCATGGTGATCCTGAGGCATATCAGCCACCATTACTGTAATCTTCTGAAATTCATTGATGTGTGATTCCATCTGTTCAATTTGCTTCAACTAAGACAACTCTCCATAATAAACTTATATCACTTTCCTGTCAAAGTAGCTGATTGGCCTATTAACAAATTCTTCATAAGATTGGATCATGGCATAATCCTGAGAAACCAAGTCGTGATGCCACTAATCATAAGCCAGCCCTTCTAAATGCATGGTAGCAAACTGTATTGTTTTCTCCTCTTCCATGGGCTTAAGCGCCATGAATGTATCCAACTTGTGTACCCATGATCTTTAGCTGTTAATCTCTCCCTCCATCAAAAGTTGGAATATTAATTTTGTTCATGGCATCCTTGTATTCCAAAGGTTGAAAAGTTTGCCCTATTGGACACCTAGGCCTCTTGTCTTGTCTCTCCATACAATTTCTTACATTGTCCTTACATTGGTTCATGAATTGATTCAAGTTCGTTAGCTGTCTTACATCAGCCAGCAATTGCATATATTATCATGTGCAGTCATAACATCGACTGTGATGTGGGTTTCTACTTCCTCTGCTTCTAGGGGGATTTCTCTATCAATATGTCATGGTATAAATTGAAGACTGTAACAGTCAATCATATCTTGTATCCATTGTTACCACATTAGAAGCAGCTCTATCCCAATTTTCGCATCCTACTTCTCCTCTACTGTGATGGCAACTTGAAATCCTTGATCGTGCAAAATCATCTCTTTACTGCCCAATGGTTGTAATCATCTGTGCTTGAAATTGCTGCATCACCTGTTGTTGTTATTGAGCAAATAATGTCAAAGAATGTTCATCTCACAAGTAGAGCTTCCATCCCTTCTCTCTTCCATTTCTGTGTATTCCCGTAGCCCAGATCTGCTCCTTGTATTAGATCTATGAGATTCAGCCCCTCTGGAATCCATAGAACCCTGTTACACAAAGATGCACCAAAAAGCAAACAAAACCCAACAAGCTAGCAAGGTTTAATGAGCTCTAATAATGATGTAATAAACCAGCTAGGGTATTATATTGAAAATACCATCTACTTGAAACATTCTAATAAAAAATAGATCAAACAATCCTAGAACAAATTTCCTTTTTGGAAATAAATCAGAACCTTACGAATTAAATCAGATGGGACTGATTGTTCATCTCACAAGTAGGGCTTCCATCCCTTCTCTCTTCCAATTCTGCTTCAGATGAAGTGATTTCTGCTTATTCCCGTTGCCCAGATCTGCTCCTTGTATTATATCTATGAGATTCAGCCCTCTGGAATCCATAGAACCCTGATACACAACCATGCAACCAAAAAGCAAAAGAAACCCCACAAGCTAGCAAGGTTTATGAGCCAGATACCACTATAATAACCCAGTTAGGGTATTATATTGAAAATACTATCAACTTGAAACATTCTAATAAAAAATAGATCAAATAATCCTAGAACGAATTTCCTTTTTAGAAATAAATCAGAACCTTACAAATTAAATCAGATGTGTATAAACTATCAATTACAGAAGTAAGGTATTGAAAACATTATAATTTGATTCTTATTGGACAATTGAGGTATACCAAGTATTGGAAAGATAATTATTTGATTCTTATTGGACAATTGAGGCATACCAAAAATCTAATGTCAAACCCTTCATTGTTCATAGCACTATGCCTGAACGAATACATCTAAAACCCTTACAAATACTTTTGATACCCTCAACAATGGCGGACTGTGAAAACTGAAATCCACTTCTGTATCCACACCTAAACTCTTGTAGTGTGCATACAGCAACTGAAACTGTTTGCTTGGGGTATTGCCCAAGGCTTGATGCTCAAGGTTTGCATCCTTAGCATAGAGTTCCAACAGTGGATCAAAGACAATGTAAAATCATAATAAAAAGCCCCTAATCATTTCCTTGTATTGTAGTGATATAACGTTGGCACTCCAAAACCTAACTTGATAGTAATGATAGGGAAATGAATATTCCTCAGCGCTAATCCACAAAGTAAGGAAAAATCTGAAAATATCTTATTTGACTTGACCCCAAGCCCATGACTGAAAATCAGGAAGCCACTTAAGTGAATTCAGTCCCACCAGTTATTAAAACAAAAGACTTTTCAAACTCAGAAAAAATGGCTAAATATGAAGAAAAAACATGCTACAGCCTTATTAGGAGAATTAAGAACTGCCGCTAGAGAGGGACATGACAATGTAGAGGGGACGTCCCCAAGTCTCGGAAATGTCCCCGGTACTATGGAAACCGGGCAGAGGACATGTCCCCGAATTACACTGAAAAAAATAAGGCATACTTCTCTCATCAAGTATATAACAATATAAAATTAGTGTTTGCATAGGGAACTGCTAAATATATACTTCAGCTTCAATTATGAAAGAATGTTTCACATTGCTTACTCACAACCTCACCTTCTCCTGCTGCATAATCAATTTGGTCAGGCCATACACCTCCATATCTGAAAAGGCAGCCAAGAGATATCCTTCTCTAGGCGTCTATTTTCATAATCCCATAATTTTCATCATTGAATATTTATGTGAGTCTAAGAGGCGTGAGGAAATGATTCAAGACTTTTGATCTACCTCATTTTTCTCTGTAATTTTCACGATTTTAATTATAATTATATTTAGTCTATTTCTATTTTGTTTTTCTGACATGTAAATGAACATCAATTTTTTTTCAAAATAGAAAATGTTTACATTGAAGATTGCTGCCACTGTAGAAAGCCTCTCGGCTTAATCAATTTGGTCAGGCCATACACCTCCATATCTGAAAAGGCAGATGATCCAGGGGTTCTAGGGGGTTTGCCTTTTTCCGTAATGGAAGCACAGAGGAAGCAGGAAAGGCAACAGTGGAGCTCAATGACAGGAACTGGGATGAAAATGATATTAAGTTATTAAAAGCAGAGGCATCTGCACCTTCCTCAATTTCAAAAGCTCATTTTACTTCCCTTCATAGCAAGGTTCCAAACTCTAGTGAAGTCTGTCAAAATTTGGTGAGACAGGGGAGCGTGAGGATTCCAGAAAGGATGGTAGCAACTATAGTGATGAAAAAAAGAACATTATTTCTCTGGGAGGGCCTGAAGTGACTAGGATGGTTATGAAGGTTTATCCCTCCTGCATCACCTCTCCTTGACAACTCTGTTTTGGAGATTGGAGTCTATGAAAATGAAGATAGGGTCACTGCTCATGGCTCATACCTGAATGTTCTTCTAAAGTTTTACAATGAAAATGAACAGGTAGCTGAGGCTCTTAATTTGTCCAACCCTGACCATAAGTCTAAGGATGTGATTGGAGGAGCTCCAGAAAATACAGGTGTTACTAGCAGAGGCACTTCCTGCTGTCCGAAGTATCAAGCCCACATTCCTGAAATTGTAATGGATTTTTAAGGTTTCTGGGCAAGAAGATTTTCTGGCAAAACATGGTCTAATTGGCAAATTCCAAAATAATGGCTGAAATCGTCCAATCTTCATTAGTGGGTCCCTGAGGTGTGTAAACATAACTTGCAGAATGAATTCTATGTCTGTCCATGTGCCAACGGTTTTTAATTCTGAAGCTTGAATAAGTGAAAGACAGATAAATCATTTCCATCTCACAGGTTTTGTAGGATAATTTGTCGTGCATCAGACCACAGTTCCACTCTTTTACTACTCAAAATGGTAATTTTTCAATTAACTCTTATCTGGGTTAGGTCGCACTATTTGCCACTACAGTGCTGGTGGCCTCCAGGTTTCATTGTGATTGCAAACTCATTAGGAATGTTTGCGTGATTGACCATACAAAATGGTAATAGAACTTGTACAATCTTTGCCTGTTTTCATGTGGAGATGGATCTATCAAAAGAATTTACTTAGGAAATTGTTTTGAAGATTGGGCAAGAATCGGAAACTATTCAGTAGATTGTGAAAAATCAAATATCAGTTGCAAGAGTAATGATTTCGAAAAGTTTGGACTATTAGACTCCAAGGATACTCAATTTCACACCTGGTGGTGTCAGGTGTAGCCTCATTATCATCTAGTTGCTCCAACTGGCGCAACCGTTTCTAAGGATTCTGATTCTTGTTCTTCAGAACTTTTGGAGGTAAATGGCGCTCCCCTTAATTATAGTTGCTGTTCCCTTACCAACCTTCCTCCTCGTAAAGCTGTGCAGGTAACACGTGATCAGCTGACCTATTCTGTGAAGGTTTTGGGTGCTCTTGATACAAATAAGTCAGTTCTTGATTCCTCTACTTAGGAGCGCAAGAAAGTACTGCTTAATTTAGATAAGGGTGGCTTCAGGAAGTGATTTAGCACTCCCAATGCCTCACAAGAGAATGATTGAGGTCAAAATTAAAAGGACGGCACCTTCTAAACTTGGATTTTGCAGCTGCTGACTCGAGGTCCTTCCACTTTATAAAAGAACTCCATGATGTTTGGAAAAAGGAAATCTGGTTCATGTCCCATATATTTTTTATAGATATGATGAAACCCTCAACTACCACAGTCCCACGATCAATTCTATTTTTTGCAGCCCCTGGATTCGTAACCCGTGTTCTATAGAAAAAAAATACATCCTAACACTTGAAGATGTACATACTTGAGAGACCACGCACTTCAGAAAGAAACCTTATAACAAGAAGCATATTTTTCAGAATTCTCAAGTTCAACTTAAAAAGTAAAAACTAATCAATTTTCATTCTTGGAAAAAAAAAGAGCAGCAGAATCAAGATTACTTAGAGAGGCGTTACAATAATAACACGGTGCTTCTAGAGAGCCCAACTAAAGCGCCATATTAAGCTGCGCTATACTCACGCTTATTGAAGATCTCAACATGGTCCTTAAAAGGCCAGTCCTTAAACTGCCATTCCTTCCCCAGCACAAACACCGCTACAACTCTGCTCCAATCCTCAATTGAGAATGCAGAGGGCTTATCCCTGATCTCAAATGTAGAAACCCCTTTATCTTTATTAATCTTCTTCTGTATGGTAATACACTCTTGCTTCTTCGCCATATCTTTAGCCTTCAAATCTGGTGCATAGTAAACCCCATCCTCCAAAAACTCCTTTGCATTGTACATGTTCAGAAGGGTCTGAGATGCACTGGGCACAATAATTATTGGCACTCCTTCGCCACAACCCTTAATCAAACTAATACTACTACTTTTATTTGAAGCCCTGGAAAAAGGATAGCTCACTTTTACTCCATCTTTCTGCCTTTTGTTAATGAATGACTGTGTTGTATCGATGCCCAGATCATGGGTATCTTTCCAAAACCATTTATCATCGGAGGATCTTTTGACTCCCCTGGCAGGAGTCGCCTGTAAATGGGTTTTCCTCTCTTCATCCTTTTTACTAGCCACTTCAATTAGGCTCTCGAAGTTCTTATTTTTACACTCGAGAAGAGCTTCTCTATCTATCAAGGGTTTTTCAATTGATCTTATCATCTCAATGTAGTAATTTTGAGGTGGGTCGTTTTGATTTTGATTTATCTCTTGGATTTCATCTGCTCCAATTCTTTTGTTGAAAAACCCATTATGGGTGCCAAAGTCCGGATCCTCTGGGTTGTATTCTTCAACTGGCGGTTTGATGACGAGTTCGATGGCGTCTGTCGAAGCAACCTTGCCTTCCAGGTAGTCGAGAAGTGGTTTCCGATCGGGCAAGGAGACACGCTGAAGCTTGTGGCTGTGCACCTGTTGGATGTATTCCGCGTGCTTCAGATGGCTGTTTTTTACGAAGAAGACCAGGGATTCCAGAGTGTAAAAACTGTCCTGATTGACTCTGTAAGCTGTTTCGATGTTACAGGGAAAGTGGTATTCGTTGCCGAAGAGGATTTTGTCGCCAGAAAGCGTAATTTTTTCCAGGTCGCCTCGTGTTGTGAAGTCGCGTAGGACTGAGAGAGGATCCATGGCTGATATTGTGACAGTAATCTGAAGAGGTGTCCGCTTAAACAGAAATAATAGCGACGACAATCTGTTGTTGTTGGGCCTCGGATCGCAAGGGCATCAGAGCCTATTGAATGAAGAACCAAAACCAATTGACCAGCAGAGTCTGCTGATCCACCCGTAGCATATGCAGCATATAGAGAATCTTCTGAAGCAAGTAGGGGTACAGAAATGCTGACAGCAGAAACTTACGAACAGGCAAATATTAGAAGAATTACCGTCCCTTTTCCGTGTTGCCTTCAGTATGATTTGCTATTAGATAGCTACTCCCTGTTCGACAATGTTAAAATCTTGATTTCAGCCCGCAAGGCAAAGAACCGATTTAAAAATGGCTTGGAATTTCCTATTTGAGCCCTACGATGTAATTAGTGCATGATTGTTTTTAGTTTAATTGATAGGAAAATAGTTCAGATTCAATAAGAAAAAAAGATTTATTGTTCTGATAAATAAATTTTAAAATATATATTCAAAAACTTTAGGAATATATGATGTTTGTTGAAAAAAAAACATAGGCTAGGGTCAAATAAAAACATTAGCTCGAAGGAACTAACAAGTGCCACATAGTAGTAAACTATAATAGTTTAATAGAATAGACTAGTATATTAAAGTTAAAATAGTTTAATAGTTTAATTAGATAAAATAGTATATTAAACTTAATAATTATAAAAGAATCAACAAAAAGTTAAAATGGCGAGCAAAACAAAAAGTAGAAGAGAAAAAAATGCGAAGACATTTTGTGCAAAAGCAGTTAGTCAATATTTTTGCAGAGTGCTTACCCTAAAAAATGGGGGTTTTTGAAAACAAGCCCAAAACCTCCACCAGCAAATAGATCAAACAATCATGTAACTAGAAACATACAGGCATAGGAACCGTCGGGTGAATTTCGACAAGCAATCGCATCGTATGCAGTTAAGACCTCAAACCATTTTTCCTCTTTAACTGGCTTATAGGTTCGGGAGAATAGTGTTGTTCAAGATTTTTGCCCTAATCAAAAAACCTCTACCCTTCCCTTTCTAGGCAAAGAATGTCCTTTGATTCACTCAACGATCAGTTTAGATAAGCAGATCTTTATCTACAATTTAACAAAATATGCTAGCCATAATCTCAATCTCATTTACACCTAGCAAAGTGGTTTCGCCATTAAATCATCCACTGATCAGCCAACCTAAATTGCCAACCTAAATTTAGGAATCCTTAGCTCCGTACTCCTCAAAAACCTACATTCCTCCACATCGCAGGTCACCTCTCTATTGCCCCAATTCTTATCCTAACTTTTCTAACCCTCTTCCCCTTAGTTGCACTCCAATAGATCATGAAGACAAGATCTTAATTATTAGCAATCAAGACAGCAAAGAGTGTTGGCAGGAATGTCAAGAGGTCAAGTTATTCACTTTTTGGAATGGCCCTAAAGCAGGGCTTCATAATCTAATTGACTGGTTGGAGGACTTCTGCGACTACCAAGTAAGTACTTCTCATTATACTGATAGATTGGTTTTTATACACTATAGTGAGGAAGATGTGAAAAAAGATTTTCTTTTGAATTCTGATTGTTTTTATAAGGGTTATGCAGTTAAGTTTTTTGATTGGATACCAAACTGTAATGAGGATAATCTAAATTTTTTAATACCCACATGGTTCACCATAAACTCTATCCCTCTGGAGTTAAATCAAATAGGTATTATTAAAAGAATAGGAAGATCAATGGGAGAACTAATCGGATTAGATGCTTCCTTTGAGAGATGTAACAACATAGAACTCCTAATCAAATGTAGGGTAAATAAGATGAATATTAAACCAATTGAAATCATTACCAATAGATTGATTTACAATCTAAACTTTCAGAAATATGAGGGTAAGATCACAGAAATAATCAGACTTGATGATGAGCAGAAGTGTTCCCTCAAAACAATGCAAAAAACATCAGATCTCAATAAATTGCATTTCATGATTAGAAAAAGGCACCTTAGAATGATGCAAGAAGAGTATGAAGTTGAGGAAACTACCTTAAAGAATACAAAAGATATATCAAACAATATAAGGGAAGTAAAGCCAAGTAAGGTCGAAGCATAAAATGATAATAGTCTGTCATTTCAAAGCAGTGAAAATCAGCAGGAAAATAGAGGGAGTTTTCAATCAGAACTGGGAAAAAAATTAGACAAGAACAAAGACAAGTTATCCAAGTCAGAACTGATGAAGTAGGAAAATCTCATCATCAGCTTGGAAAAGCCCCCAAATCAAACAATAGAACCAAATTACAGAGCATAATTGTTCGCAATAATAAATAGAAAAAGAAAGGAAAGAAAATCAAGGAAAGGCAAGGTGATTTAAAGCCAGATAAGGAACAGAAGAATTTATCAAAAACCAATTTGACGAGTAACAAAAGTTCAGTTTGTCCACATAGAAATATTGATGATATGGAACAATCATCCCTATTCGAAGAAGCTTTAACAAAGGAAGAGAGCAAAAACAATGAAAGCCCAATGAAGATACAAAGGTAGCTATTTGAAGAACCATCTCTGGTGAACTCAAAATCAGATAAAGAAATTCCAAAGTGACTAACCAAATTTTGGCAAACTCCCTCCCCAAAGAGAGAGTACTTTGAAGACAAAATCAATACAAGTATGTTAGAAGTAAGCAGGTCAAAAGATATACCAGTACAAGAATTCTAGGATTTTTTAAATAAGAAAGTGGAAGAGAATAAAGACTTAGAAATAGAAGTGTTAAGGAAGGAGGAAAAGGAAAACATAGAAAGGCTCTTAGAGGAATTGATCCGGTTATTTGACTTTGAAAATGAAGACAATTGCAGTATTTCACAAAAAGAAGTACTCGTGCAACAAGTATTATAGCTGGGAGGAGAAAATTATACTTTTGAAGATCTTAGAAGGGATCTATTATCTTTTGAAGAAGAAAAAGTCAAACATAGACACTCTAATAGCCAAAAGGTCAAGTGAGGTTGAGGATAGAGTCATCATGTAACACCAGTGCATAACAGAATAGATACTACAAGAGCTAGGTAATGATGAAAAGGAGGTCAAGGGGAATATTCAGATTGAGAAAGTTAAAAGTGCTCAAGAGAATCTGGAATAGTTGAGCATATTAAAGAATCAAGGAGTTAAATCTCCTAATTACGACAAGACGAAATCCAAGAGAGGAAGAAAAATGCACAAGGAGCTTAGAGAAGCATATGGTGAAGCCCGAGAACATCAAAAAATAACTCATCTTTTTAATATAGGGAAGGGGAAGATCCTTCCCAAGGATTCATGAAGATCACAACGTGGTGTTAGTGTAATTTTTTATTTTTCCTATTTTGCTAGGTTTTTCCTACACTTTTAATAATCTCGCTTAGGTTAATAAAGCATGTCTTATTAGGTGAATGGTTGTGAGGTGTCACCTTCCTACATGTGAGCATCCATTAGCTATCTTGGGAAGATACTTTGCTATCTTTAGTCTGATAGATGGTTGCTCCTCATTGGTTGGTGTTGCCACCTCCTCCCTCTTCCTAGCCTATATAAGCATGCTACCTGGCTTGTATTTGCATCTCTTGTTTTTGCATCCTCTTAATGCTATTTTGCTTCCAGCATTTGCATTACTCTCTTGGAGACTAACTCTATGATGTTATTTTGATTTTGTATCATTTGCATTCATAGTTTAGATATTTATTCTTTGCACTAGTTTTCTGGGTTATTAATCTTATCAGATTCTAACATGGTATCAGAGCTTTTCTATGTGCAAGAGTAGATTTTAGTTTCCTTTTTTGAGAGATTCGGGGGGGGCTAATAAATTTTATTGTAGTTTTTGAAAAACAAAGTATGCTCTTCTCTTGCATCTTTGGATGATCTTGAGAATCAGAAAAGTTTTGACAAAAACGATTTTTCTCTGGGGTTTCAATCTCAAATCTGACAACCAACTTGCATATTTGGAGTTTTCAATCAGTATTGCAGGTTCTAGCATGCCATTAATGGACTTAAGAAGCCGATCCAACATTTGCATGTCATATTTTGGTTGCTGGGGTCGTTTCTTGATTTTTGGAGCCATTTTTTACTGTTAAAGGCGTCTGATTTACACTACAACAACATCTTCTATACATCAGCAAGGAAAACGCTTTTTGAGTTTTGTTCGCAGCTCCGAAAAAACATCTGGGTATCTTTTAGATTTTGCATACAAGCTGTATATTTTGCAGAATCGAGCATGAAAGGCTACAGCCATACCCCTCTCTGTTGGCAGTCGCAGATTTGAATATAGTTTTCAAATGTCTCGTTCTTGCTCATACGGACTCCAATTTTGACGATTCTTGTAATGAACTTGGCTATTTTTTTGTGCTCTATCCACTAGTGGAGTTTTTTTTTTATTTTCATGCATGAATTCTTCAGAAATTGCAGATTCTCAACCGTGACTGTGCATAGTTCTCGTTTTGAAAACTTCGGAGGATCATAACTTTCTCATACGACCTCGTATCGAGGCGATTCTTTTTTTGAAAGTGCATGATTTTTCAAGTAGATTGCAGTGGTGCTATTTGTTTCCTTGATTAATGTACACAAGTTTCACTTTTAGCATATGCTCTTCATGAGGGTTTGTAATGCATTGAAATCAAGACCACTAAGTATTTCTTTCTAGTGGTAGTTGTAAACGCACTAAAATAAAGTGTCAAATCATATTTCTTTGGGGGGGGACCTTCTTTGATTGAGTAAAAAGGGGGAGGCATTGTCGTGGCTGGGTTCTCTTCTTTTTAGCATTTCTTTGCATTTCTTCATCATGGATCAAACAAATATGCCCATCCTAACTCCATACAATTACTTTGAGTGGAAATCACGCATGACAATTCACTTAAGGAAAGCTGGATTAAATAGGATAACTATGGGACTTGAAACTGAACCTGCTAAAGATGAAGACAAGCCTAAGTGGTTTAACAAATGTGATGAGGCATATGGAACATTGTGTTTGTCTGTTTCTCCTGACTTGCTATTTCACATTAAGTCTTTGGATACACCAAATGAAGTATGGACAAAGCTAGAAACATTATTTGGCACACAAGATTCAATGAGGGGTCATATGTTGGAAAATGAATTAATTAGTTTGAGTCCAGGCAATTTCAACACAATCCAAGATTTCTTCACCAAATTGAAATCACTAAGGTTGCAGTTAAAACAATGTGGAATTGAAAAGAAAGATGAACAACTGATTCTCAGTATTCTCTCTAAGTTAAGTTCAGAATATTCTGTGTTTGTCTCTACCTTCTATGCTACTAAGGGTGCACTTGGTACTCAATTCACCATGCCATCTCTAGATGATTTTGCTGTCAATCTCACTCGAGAACAGGACAAGCTAATCCAGATGGGCACTCTTAAGTCCTCTAAGTCACATGCCTTAGCAACCAACCAAGGCACAAAAGAACAAAAAGGACAAAGTAGTAACAAAAATAGTAAGGATGAGAAACAAAATAATAGTGAGGAAAAGAAGGATCAGATACCAATTGCTTCAAAAGCAACTATTGATACCTCATCCTCTAAGGGCGATAAGCCTAAGAAAGAAAAGGTTAAATGTGCCTATTGTAAAAGACCCAGTCATGATGAACATAAATGTTTGAAGAAACAAATTGATCACTTGACATACATTATTGAGAAGAATAATATTAGTGTTCCTGAGTCTATAAAACAAAGTTCTAATGAAGAGTCTAACAAGGTAAAAGAAAACAACAAAGGGAAAGGAAAAGGCAAAGCTCTTGTTGCAGTTGCTTCCTCACCATCCACTTGGGTTCTTGATTCGGGTGCTTCGCACCACATGGCTTCATCTAAGGAAGAACTTGCATCCTTGGAGCCATGTACTATGCCTTCTATTTTGATGGGTGATGACACTCCTATTGAGGTGTGTGGGAGAGGGTCTATTGATGTGGGGGATGGCACATTCCATGATGTTCTTTGTGTACCCTCATTATCAACTAATCTCTTATCAATATACCAAATCACTCACACAGGTTTAGGCAAGCGGGTTGAGTTCACTCTTGATTCAGTGGAGATACATGAGTTGCATAGTGATTCTATAGTTGCAGTTGGGAGAGTAGATCATCAGTCACGGCTCTATCTGTTTTCTCACTTTGTTCATAATCCTCCTTCATCTGTTTTGATCACTCACTCTAATGATGTGAGTAAATTATGGCATGAGCGGTTTGGCCATCTTAACTTTCGCTATTTGCAATAGCTCAACCAGCAAAGCATGGTCACAAGGTTGCCTTCGGTTCAATTCTTAGGAGGTGTTTGCCAAGGTTTCATTCTTGGTAAGCATCCTAAGGAAAAGTTTGACAAAAGTAAGGCATGGAGAGCTTCACAGATACTAGATTTAGTTCACAGTGATTTGGCTGGTCCATTTCAACATCCTTCTTTCAGCAGGGCCCGATATGTGCTCACATTCATTGATGACCTTTCTCGATATACATGGGTGTACTTTCTCAAATAGAAGTCAGAGGTATTTGATCATTTTCAAGACTTCAAAAATTTTGTAGAAAAGCAATCTGGGAAAGCCATCAAGGTTTTGCGCGCAGACAATGGTGGTGAGTATGTCAACCATCGGTTTGAAAGATTTTGCACTTTAGAGGGGATTGATTTATAGCATTCAGTTCCATACAATCCTCAGTAAAATGGTGTTGCAGAACGAAAGAATAGATCCTTGAAGGAAATGGAAAACTATATGATTCACTCTAGATTTCTTGCACCACAGTATTGGGCAGAAGCCATTAATTGTGCTTGTTATATCCAAAACCGTGTTCCTCACCGAGCCTTGAAGGGAGTTACTCATTTTGAAGCTTGGAGCAGTCGGAAACCATCAATTAAGCACTTTCGAGTTTTTGGCTCCCCTGCATGGGCCCACATTCCTATAGAGAAACGTAAGGCCTTGGATCCGCAAAGCAGACCTTGCATATTTGTAGGTTATCCTGATGGTGTGAAGGGTTATCGGTTGCTCCACCCTACTACACACGAGTTATTCATTGAGAGGAGTGTTCAGTTTGAGGAGGGATCTTCAAGCTCACTTTCTATCACTTCTCCAATTCCTTCTACCTTGATATTAGAGTCACTTGGAATACGTGACAGATCTTCTGATGAGTCAGATTCACCTGAACAGTCTTCTACCTCTACTTCTGATGCAGAAAGTGATTCAGAGAACTCACGTCCTTCCTCTCCTAGTCATCATTCAGAGGTTAATGATTCCCCTCTAGATTCTCCATCTTCTTGCCCACTTTGGGCTAGACAGACCTTGCAATCTACAGGTGATTGGGTTGGGGATCCATCAGACACCAGGAAAACTCGTTCACAATTCCAGGATGCTCCACATGTCTTCATTGCTACTGCCTCAGATCCACAGTTCTTTCATGAGGCTTCTGGTATTTCTGAGTGGGATACAGCTATGCAGGAAGAGTATAGTTCCTTGATGAGGAACCACACTTGGGATCTTTTCCCTCTTCCTAAAGGAAGAAAACTTGTTCGATGTAAGTGGATCTATTGGACAAAATTTGTAGCAGATGGGTCAGTTGACAAACACAAGGCTCGCTTGGTCACCAAAGGATTCTCCCAGGTTCCTGGGATTGACTACTCTGAGACTTTTGCGCTAGTTGCTCGAATGAATTCCATTTGAATTGTTCTTGCCATTGTTGCAGCTAATCGTTGGGAAGTACATCAGATGGATGTGAAGAGTGCTTTTCTTCATGGTGACCTTCATGAGGAGATCTACATGGAGCAGCCACAGGGCTTCCTTCAAGATTCTTCACTTGTGTGTCATCTTTGAAAGTCTCTCTATGGCCTCAAACAGGCTCCTCGGGCCTGGTATGCCAAGATGGACTCCTTCCTTCTATCAGTTGGGTTCACTCGGTGCCATTCTGATCCTAATATCTACATTTTGCAACAGGGTGATTCACTTCTATTTTTGGTTTTGTATGTTGATGACTTGCTGATCACAGGAAGTTCTTCACCCACCATTAAGGCTGTCAAAGTGGCCCTTTAGGACAATTTTTTGATGACTGACTTGGGCTTGTTGCATTACTTTCTCGGGATTGAGATCCTTCAGTCTCCTTCTGGGATCACCATCACACAATCCAAGTATGCTCTAGATTTACTCTCGAGGTTTCATATGGCTGACTGTAAGCCTGCTTCGACTCCCTTCCTTCTTGGAGTCAAACTTGAGGCTCAATGTTCTTGTCCACTTGTTGATGGCACTTTGTACTGCCAACTTGTTGGGAGTCTCATTTATCTGACTCATACGAGACCTGACATCTCCTATGCTGTAGGCATGGTCTCTCGATTCATGCAGGAGCCCCATGAGTTGCATTGGAAAGCAGCCAAGCGGATCCTTCACTACATTCAAGGTTCTCATAGTTGTAGGATTCACTACGCGACAGGTATTGAGCTTGATTTGGTGGGCTACACAGATTCAGATTGGGTAGGTGATTCTGAGGATCGCAAGTCTACTTCAGGGTATAGCTTCTCACTTGGGTCAGGTCATGTTTATTGGTCAAGCAAAAAGCAGTCTGCTATTGCTCTGTCTTCTACTGAGGCTGAGTATCGGGGGGCTGTAAATGTCGCCACTGAGGCCATTTGGCTTCAACATCTTCTCACTAAGTTTGGTATCCAGATCAGACGGCCATCAGTCATATTTTGTGACAACCAAAGTGCCATTCAGATCTCATGGAATCCAGTTCATCATCAGCGGACCAAACACATAGAGGTCCACATGCACTACATCCGGGAGCTCATCCATGGTCATGTCATTGACCTTCACTATTGTCCGACTTTCGAGCAAGTTGCTGATATCTTCACCAAACCCTTCACTGAGAGCAAGTTCCTTCATTTGCGAGCTTTGCTGGGGGTGCGGGATGCTTCATCTTTTGGGGGGGCCTCTTCCTCTCACTCGAAGTCCTGACTTTTTTGTGTGGGGAGGTCTCTTTTCTCTCTCTTTTGGGAAATCTTATGTACATGGGTACCTCATCAGGCTTGACTTGTCAGGACCCATTTCTACATCCACCTAAGCTTTGCTTATGGGGGGGTGTTAGTGTAGTTTTTTATTTTTCCTTTTTTGCTAGGTTTTTCCTACACTTTTAATAATCTCGCTTAGGTTAATAAAGCATGTCTTATTAGGTGAATGGTTGTGAGGTGTCACCTTCCTACATGTGAGCATCCATTAGCTATCTTGGGAAGATACTTTGCTATCTTTAGTCTGATAGATGGTTGCTCCTCATTGGTTGGTGTTGCCACCTCCTCCCTCTTCCTAGCCTATATAAGCATGCTACCTGGCTTGTATTTGCATCTCTTGTTTTTGCATCCTCTTAATGCTATTTTGCTTCCAGCATTTGCATTACTCTCTTAGAGACTAACTCTATGATGCTATTTTGATTTTGTATCATTTGCATTCATAGTTTAGATATTTATTCTTTGCACTAGTTTTCTGGGTTATTAATCTTATCAGATTCTAACACGTGGAATGCTAGGGGTTTAAACGCCCCTAGCGAAAAAAGAATACTTAAAAAAAACATAAAAAATTTTGACTCCAAAATTATTTTATTACAAGAAACAAAACTAAATAAGATAGAAGGACTTAGTTTAGGTAAAAAGTTAGGTAACTAGAGTATCATTATGCAAGAATCTGTAGGTACATCTGGGGGATTAGGTATCATTTGGAACCATAGAAAAGTAGCTTTCAATATATTAAAATCAAATAATAACTAGATTAGTGGTTCAGTCAAAAGTGTGAAATCAAATCTCAATTTTATCGTAATTAACATTTATGGCCCAATCAGCAATATAGAGAAAAAATTAGTTTGGGAAGAAATCAGTCAATTCATGAAAAATTATCAAAAAAGTCTAATAATACTAGGAGGAGATTTCAATACTATTCTAAATTTGAACGAAAAATATGGGGATCTCTTTAGATCTCTCAATCTATGAAAGATTTTTTAAAATGGTGTGAATCTCACAATTTGATTGATATCCCACTTAATAATTGGAATTTCATGTGGAACAACAAACAGAAGGACTTTGCGTATATTGCTGAAAAATTAGATAGGTTTTTTATCAAAGGAGATTTAGAAGTTAATAATCTAAATATACAATCCTCGATTCTTTTGATAGCTAGTTCTAATCATTTCCTTGTTAGATTCAAACTTTCTGAACCTCACAAACTTGTTAGAAATTTGTTTAAATGCAAAAAATGTGGTTTTTAGATTCTAGCTTTATAAGTAATATCAACGAATGGTAGTCACAAGGTAATTTTGAAGCTTTGAGAATGTTTATTTTTGTGTCCAAAATGAAGATGCTCAAAGAAAAAAATTCTTAGATGGTACAAAGAACACTTCAATAACATTTTTAAAGAAAAATTGGACATTGAAGATAGATTAAAGGGATTAAATCTAGAAGTTATTAAGAATGGCATGAATAATGCTAGTTACTTTTTAGAAAAATAACTGCTTGCTAAACAAGAAGATATACTGTCCAAAGAAGAAATCTTTTGGAGACAAAAGTCCCAAGAAAGATGGTTAGAAGAGGGAGACCAGAACACTAAATACTTTCATAATTTGACTCTCTACAATAGAGCTAAAAGTAATATAACAAGTATTAGAAATCATGAGGGTGTCTTAATAGATAAAATAAATGAAATTGCAAAAAAATTTGTGGATCATTTTCAAAAAACACTAAATAATTATAAAGGGTCAAGTAGAGTAGCTCAAGCTAATTTGCTTCAAGTGATCCCTAAACTAGTTGCCTAGGAGGATAATAAAGCATTAAATCAACCAATAACATTAGAATAAGTTAAGATGGTAGTGTTCAACATGAATCTAGAGAAATCACTAGGTCTAGATAGATTTCAGGTTTTCTTTTATCATAATTGTTGGGACATTATTGGTACAGACCTCTGGGAGGCAATTATAAGTATCGAAGAAGGGTGGATCTTTGTTATCCGAAATTAATTACTCTTTTCTCACTCTGATTCCCAAAAAGTTAGTGCCTGAGAATCCTGGAGATTCCAGGCCCATTGTGTTATGTAATACCATTTATAAAATATTTTCAAAAATAGTAGCAAACAGACTTAAATTAATCTTTCTGAAGATTATTTTTGAGGAACAAACAAGTCTTGTACCAGGCAGATCTATCTTGGATGGCATTCTAATAATTCAGGAAATGATTCACCCGACCCAAAAGAATAAAGAAGCATGTATGTTTATGAAGCTAGACATCCAAAAAGCCTATGATATGGTAGACTAGCGATTCCTCTATAAAATATTAGAAGCTTTTGGTTTTTCCCTCCAATGGATTAATCTTATTTTCAAATGCATCTCCACTACCAAGATTTCTATCCTTATAAATGGGTCCCCTGAGGGATTTTTTGAGATTTCGAGGGGATAAGGCAAGGAGATCCGTTATCTCTATTTTTGTATATTATTATGGTTGAAGCCTTTGGGAGAGCTCTAACACAGGCTTATAACAAAATTAAAGGTATCACTGTTACTAGTAACATCCCTAATATAACTCATCAACAATATGCAGATGACACGATTTTGCCAGTGAAAGCTCAAAGAAAGAGGCAATTAAATTAAACTCCATCATAGAGCAATACATGAGTGCCTCCAGTCAAAAAGTGAATGAATAAAAATTAGAGATATTTTTCATTAATATGGATCCTAAGGTGGAAAATAAGATCTGTCATATTATGGGATACAATAAAGGTTCTTTCCCCTACAAGTATCTCAACATTGAGCTAGAGAAGAGTGTGAAATCAAGCAAGGTATAGAATAATATATTGAAGAAATTGGATGCAAGGATTGGATTTTGTAAAGATAAATGGCTCATGAAAGTGGGAAAGATTATTAAGATTAGCTCAGTTTTATCGGCCATTCCAACTTACCTACTTTCCTACCTTCCTCTTCCAAAGCATCTCCATCATAAGTTTGAGTCTAAACTCAAAAAAATTCTTTGGAATGATTGTGAGGAATCTTAAAAACATGCCCTCGTTAAATGGGACAATATTTGTAAACCTAAGGAATATGGACAATTAGGTATTAAGAACCTTTAATGGCAAAACAAAGCACTAGGGGCTAAATTAGTATGGCGCCTATACATGGAAAGAGAACATAAATGGGCCAAGATTTTGTATAATAGGTATTTGAATGCAAAAGACCCTATTTCAGTTTTTAATATGAAGACTCTCCCTATAGGATGAAAAAGTTGGAATTTCATGGTTAAGTGTCGCCACCTCGTTAGCAAATACCTAACTTGGGATGTTGGTAAGGGCAATGATGCCCTTTTTTGGGAAGATTTGTGGGATGGGCACCCATTGATAGACAACAACCTTGTCTCAGGTAATCTCAAAGAAAAACTAATTAATCGGTGGGGTAGGAAAGTAAGCGATTATAAAACAAAGATTAATGCGAAAGATCAATCTTGTTAGATCTGGAAACCACTGGAAGATGTAGAGTTGGACTATGCTAAAATTAGGGCATATGAAAAAATTATATCTGATAGGAAGTCAAGCAACTTGAGAGGAAGGACAAGCTCATCTAGGTGGCATCAAATGATGGTGAGTACAGTGTGAAAAATGGTTACAAAGTGTTGATCAATTCTAAGAGATGGGAGCAGGTGGAAATCACACTTAAATTTGGTTGGGATCTTGCTTGTTTTTCGAAAGCTGGTTTCTTCTTATTGCTAGCATTTCAAAATAAGATTTTGATAACAAATAGACTCAATAAAATAGGTATTGAAGGTTCGTTGAGGTGTGTTCTTTGCAAGCATAATAGTGAAAATGTAGACCACCTACTATATAGATGCCCATACTCCTAAGCTTGTTGGGAATGACTTAGTCAAAAGCTAGGTTGGATTTCTCCATTTCCAAAAAACTTTATTGACTTTCTCAAAGGGTGGCCTTCAAATCTATGCAAGGGCATCTATAGTAAACTTTGGAACATCTCTCCCTCCATTATCATGTGGGAAGTCTAGAAAGAAAGGAACAAAAGAATTTTTAGCAATATTGAGATGGAAACAAAAGAGTTAGCTCAAAAAATAGATGATAACATAGTTGAAACAATTAATTCCCATCCTAGGAAATTGAGAATGGAAGAAGATTCCTTTTCTTTTTGGGATGGTCAAATCAAAAAGATATGGCCTAATCTAATAAATCCTCCTCTCGTTTACTTTAAGAAAAGCAAGGAGGCAAGAAAAAGTTGTAAATGGACCCCCCCATGAAGGGTTGGGCGAAGATTAATTTTGATGGAGTAGCTAGAGGTAATCTAGAGTTAACAAGAATTGGTTGCATCATCAATGATGACACAGGTTAGTGGATTGCTAAAAAAGCAATGGAAATTAGCCCTACTTCTAATAACTTGGCAGAGCTTGAAGCATTAGAAGAAGGGCTAAAGCTAGGTCATCAGTTAGGATTATCAAAACTCATCATTGAGGGTGATTCTCAAATCATTTTAAATGCAATAAGGAATAGAGCTACTCCAAATTGGATCCTCAACTCAAAGTTAGAAGAAGTTATTTATATGATAGATAGGTTTGAGGATATCAAGATATGTCATATATTTTGAGAAGGTAATCAAAAGGTAGACCTTCTAGCTAATAAAGGGGTTGATGGTGTCAACTTATTGGAATTCAAATATGGACACTGACCTCCTAAGTTTTCTCTATTAATGTTAGTTTTTATTTTAGTCTATAATTTATATTCGGTATTACGTAATAGACATTTATAAGATAGTTGGATTAGGCCAGCTATTATCTTAGATAGGTTTCTTGGGGTATTAGCATATCTTTACATAGCTTGTTTTATAGATATCCGGAGGGATACACAGTTATTAGGGGATTATAAGTTGGTATGTTATAGACACTGAGGTTAGCAAAGGTTTTTGCGGAGCGACTTCCTTAGGTCTTCAGTTAGGTAGTGACAGATTTAATTAGGATTAGATAGACTTCTAGGTAGGTTGTTCTGATAATGATTTTTGTCATGTCACTTGGCCATAGCATGTCTACATAATCATTCTGAGGTGAAGAAAAGCTTCTTCAATAATTTAGGAAAATTGAGGAACTTCTAGAGGGTTTGTCTTTTAGACCTATTAATTTGGACAAAGAACCCAGTCTTTATCATTCAATTTTGTTAAGTGTAAAAGATGGACACTAATATCTATGTTTATCATACCAAAAAGGCACACACAATGGCCTTTCATGGTAACATCAAACTTGAAAGATTGAATTAGATCCTTAGGGCAGTCAACGGAATGACTTGCATTGCGGTGAGAAGAGCTATTGGTGAAGGAATTTTTAAGTATGAGTACACTTGGTAGACGAACAGTGACGTTATAGGCACTTTCATTGGTTGCATGGCTAAAGCAGAGATTAACAAATGGCTTATGGTAAGACTCTGTCTTAATATTTTTTACTCTACTTGGTGTAACGATATAATGGAAGCTATTATGAGTTTGGATGAAGATTTGAGAGATAGGGCAACTTTCAACATAGCCTGGCTCAAGATGGAATCTTGTTTTCATTTTCTCCTGGGATGGAGAGGGATCATGGTGAATGTTGGACATAAATGGCTCACCAACTATCTCTATCTTTTTAAGGCTTACATTCATCCAAGAGTGGGATTTGGCAATTTAGATAGGTTGGATTTTTGTACCCCCAATATTGAAAAGACTAGTAAAGAAAGGTCCTATTTTGAATTTCCTCCATATTTTCAGGCAGAAAACCTAAATGATGTTGTGGAAGTAATCATGGTATATTGGAAGAAGTAAGAGGTGTCATGGAGTTGCTGGTTTCAAGTTTTTTGTTTTTTCTGTTTGAGTAAGATGATTGGATCATGAAGCATAGTCTCCTTCATATAAAAGGAATCTATGTAAAAGGCTTTTGTTTATATAAAGCTTCTAGTCTATATAAAGCTTTTAGTCTATATAAATCTTTTAGTCTCTTTAAACATTAATGTAAATTAGGCTATGTTAGGTCATACTAGGGTTTTGGTTTATGTTAAAATATAGAAATTTGAAAGTGGTATGTAAATCAGTAATGGGTAGTTTTATTGCCTCTGTATGTAAATTGGGTGATGTAAATGGGCACGTCTTTATACTCAATATGAACAAAGATTATATTAATAATAGATTTTATTTTAGACTTTGGAAAGGGGTTATCTTTCTGTGAACGATGCTTATCTTTACCTGAGATGTATCCTAATATAGTTATGAAGAATTGTTATGAATATGTAAATTGGATAGAATGGTTTCCGATGATCAATTTTTAAATTTCATTTCTAATTAAAATTTTTAAGGATAATCAATATTTACATCATAAAAAGGTTCTATGTTTTTTAATGCCTCTTTGGTAGGGCACGATAGGTTAGGAGTCAGAATCTGTGTTAGCATAATGCCAGATATTTAAGTCTAGCATCTAGGTTTGAGGTGTTGAGATCAGAGGTGTTGAATGGTACTAAGTAATAATTTATTTAGTTAGTGGTATTTTAGTTTGGGTGATTCTTTTTGAGATTAGCTACAAGTGATGTCTAAAGGGCAGATTGAAACTTACTCTCTTGGCTTTAGTGAGGATATATAGGTTTCGCTTTTTTAATTGAATATTAAAGAATGTTAATGAGCTTAATGAACTAATATATCAAAATATAGAATCATCTTTTAAAAGACAAGTTGTTAGGTATTGCTTGAAAGGCACTCAACATTAATAATTTTTGTTGTTATAAGGATTTAGTTAAGGTAAGAACATAATTATCATGATGTATGTCTTATTTTAAGTATGTAGGAATTATTAGAAATAATTAAAAGAAAAAGTAATAGTTATTTTCTCCAAGGTATCCATTATTTAATAAAGATATATTTAATTTTATCACTAACAAATCTGATTGTAAGTCAAGAAGGTAGGGTTGAGTGCTCTACTTAGTAACAAGAGGTGTGTGAGGCACAATGGCAGGAGTGACTCAATTAAAATTGGTCTCAGTTGCATCCAAGTATCCTTGAAGATTATAGCAATTTATATTACAAACTTCTCTTTAGTAATCATAAAATTTGTAGTAATCTAACTGGGGTATGCCCCTTTTATGATGTAATAATAAAGGACTTTAGTTCGGGCTAGACTAGAGGTTTTCTTCTTTGTTCTTTCCTACCAGTGCCCATTTGAACAGAGAAACTTTGTTGTAAATTACCAATTTTTATTAATAAATATAATCAAGGCCTTGGCCATTTACTGATCAATTTTTTTTTTAATAAAAGAATCAATTTATTTGATTGTAATGATAATATTAATGTGATTGAATTTAAATTTTAATTAATATTCAATTTCTAATTCTTAAAAATTATTATTCTATTTTTAAAAATAGTTAAATATTTAATATTTTAAAAATAAAATATTTGTTAATATAAAAATATTCATCATAAAAAATTATTTATAATTTATAATATACTTATAATGATATCTTAGTTATTGATATTGTATTTTATTTGGTTTAAATTCAAAATCTTTTAAACTATATATTATATAGTTAGCGTCTTAGCATTTGAATTCAAAACCTTTAAAAACATATTTGATTCATTTAATATTTTTCATATATCTATCTTCCCAATATGACTAGTTGAAATAAGAAAGATTAATCACTACTTAAGAAGTGATTGCAATAGTAGCGCAAATACAACAAGTGCCACATAGTGGCTTAGTACTTGCCTTTAGTTTTTATATAAATGTGATTTTAATTTAATGAATTTATTATAATATGTTTTTAGAAATTATTTATAAATATAATTATCGATATATTACAAATGAATTATAATATGAAAAATAGTAATATTTTCATTATAATAATAAAAAATAATATTTCTTAAACAATTATATGATATAAATAATATAATTTTAAAAATATTTTTGAAGACATTTTTTTTTAAAGTTGATAAATGGCCAAGGCCTTGATTAATTTTATCGATAAATTTAACAAAATGCAATATCTTAACTTCGTTCAAATGGGCACTGGTAGGAAAGAATGGAGAAGAAAACCTCCAGTCTAGCCCTAGACAAACGTCCTATATTATTACATCTTTAAAGGGGCATACCCCAGTCTAATATCTTTCTTAGTACAAAATAATAAAAATTACATTATATACAGGGGCATACCCCTTGAAATTACATCAAGTTTAAAAGTATAATACATTGTCTTTATCAGAATCCACTTAATCTAGATTCAAAAGTCAGTAATGTACTGACAAAACACCTATATCGATCAATCATACTTAAATTTTATTATTCACCAAGGTTAGAAAACATATAAACCAAAATCTCAAAAATAGTGATTCATCCAGAGATACCAAGAAGTCCTAATTTCCTAACATTGTAACAATTATTTATAAACCTCATAAAATTAATAATCACAATTAAACCAATTAAATCACCAAGAGAAAGAAACCTAAAATAAATTACTATAGTAGCAGAAAAGAGCAGAAACACAACTATAACCTATTGATACTACAACTATCTAAAACACAATCTACCCCCTAAGCAAATTGAAGAGAATAAGGGGAAATTTGATCCCACACAGAATCTCAGTCTACATCAAAACTAAATAGATTAGCAAGACATAAATAATTTCAAAGAAGAGAAATGAAAGGAATCTATATAAAGGCCAACAAGACCAGAAACTAACTCTATCCAAGCCAAATGCTCTAAATCTACATCAACCCTTAGCAACCAAATAGGATGCAGACTAAACCACAAAAACCACCCAATTGAGCATCTAATCACCAAAAAGAGCCCTAACAAACTAAAGAATGAAACTAGAAAAGACTAAACCTAAGATCTCAACCTATTGACATGTATCCTGAAATAGGAGATCATAATGAATAGAGCAAAAAACCTAAAATCCTAAAGATCCAAAGAAGAACTCAACATCCTAAAGGAACCTACAACCACAAAACAGATCTAAGATTGCTAGGAAAATGCTCTACAGACCCTACTCAAGGCCATCAACCCATAGTCTAACCAAGGGCCTAGTAATAGAGCCCATGAGGGAGAACACTAACAACATAATCAAACAAAAGGAAACATTAACCTAAAACCCATAACACATATAATTCTTAAATATGTCAATAAGAAATACTTAACATTAGATAGGAAGGCCCTTAACAAAATTAAACTAGTAGCTCCCATTAAATGAAAAAACTAGCATTGAGTATACTATATCCACAAATCATTTATCGAAAGAAATTTCAAATCTTACTAGGACTCGAGAAACTACCATCTAAACAACTACAGATTGTTGTGAATTAATCGGGCCGAAGCGATACATAAAAATACCTGCGAAAAAACTTATAAACTATTTATAAGTCCTAATTTAAAAAGAAGCTAACATACTCTACAATGCAGGTAAGAACAATTGAATTTCGAGATCATCCATTCAAAATTCAATCAATACCCAGCCATCATTTCATAATTAAACCCGAACTCATAAAAATAGTACCAAGGAAGTAACAAACACATTAGCCATATGTATAAGTATATAAATTACAAGGTACTTAATATTAATAGAGTATGTAAGTACATATACAAGTGAAACTATCACCCATTGAGCCAGAGTCACAAAAAGTAACCCACATTACAAATATATGAGAATACTACAACATTCTTATGATATAATAGACAATACTACATATCCAAAACCCTAGACATACCATGTATGTAGAATTAACAAACCATAGCCATATAATACAACCAAAACTTTATACAAAACAAGCACTATTTCTTTTGCTTCCAGTAGACCATTATGACTTTAGGAATATCGTTAGGCTTCTAACAAAGAAATTTGGAGGAAAGTCAAAGTTGAATTTAGCCCTCTTGTTTTCTTAGAATTTGGCATACAAAAATCTAGGGCGTCAAGATCATCAAAGTTCACACCCGGTTGTATATAGGCATTGAATGAATTGAGGTAATTTATCAACCATTCTTTACCCTCGTCTTCCACTATTCTCCTCCATCTCAGTAGAAATTGTATACTTGCTTCCATACATGGCCATTCTTGATAGAAGGCCAAATTTTCTCTAATAATTAGAGTCTGACGTCGATATGCCATCTCTAAATCTAACATACCTAGAGGGGGGCTCAAGTACTTTTCAGGAAGGGGGATACAAAACTTGTCATCGATACTATAAACGACCTTCTCAAGCCCCTTTCTCCACACCAGACTGAAAATATCACTACATAATCTAACAATACCTCCACAACTAGCCTTTGCTCGCACTAAACATCCAATAAATGACCCAATGATGCTACTAGTCATCCTCCAAGTTTGTCCATCATTAAACATTCCCTCCCCAATGGCCTTGCTAACTACGATTCTCATCATATCATCGACCAAATTGAGTAGATGATTCCATTTTTCCGGCTTGACATTGCCCAAGAAAGCCATAGTGTGATTTTCAGTCATAAGTAATACATGTATGTTTGTCTCCATTGCAGGGGATTTGATAACGACAAAAACACTTAGGAAAACTAGTAAATAAAGGCAAAACCCTCAAAGGATCTGGAACCCCTAAATCTGATAGTTGTAGCCATCAGACTTCGACCTAGATATGTGAAAGGGAATAATGACAAATAAAATAATCATAAGGAAGGAAATCACAATAACAATCATAAGACAATAAACCTACGCATGCCTAACCCCTCAACGATGAAAGAAAATACAAAAAAGACCACAATGAAATGCAAGATCACCAAAAATGAAACCCAGGAAAGAAAAAACCAAGCAAACAATAGTCTAGAGACCCTTAAAGGACCAAACATAAAGACAAGATAGAAAAGGAATATGAAAAATGAATGAGAATATAAATATATATTATAATATTTAAATCTATATAATTGCATCCCTACAACTAAATAGAAATATGATAAAAGAAATCTGATGAAGGAAAGAAAAGAAATATATCAAAGATGAAAGCCAAAAGCAAGAAAGAAGCATAGAAAAATAAATAAAAGACTAAAAGAAATAAAATAGAATAGAGAGAAAGGAGGGAAAAATAGAAAATCGACCCTAGCATTCCTGACAATACGCATAAGAGTCTTCTACAATGATAGTACAAAAATAATGACTAGACCTTATACTATCAACCAATGCTTCACTTAACCAAAAGGGACTAAAGATTATAATAAATCTGAAATAATACTCCATCCACTCCTTTATTGGCTAACCAATCTACTTTTTGGTTTCCTTCTCAGAAAATATGACAAATTTGAGTGTCTTCAATATGATCAAGGAGAAACACAACTTCATTTAATTTAGAATTTATTACCCAATTAGGAGTGACTCACTTCCTAATTGCATTGAGGATAATCTGAGAGTCACCTTCAATAATAACCTTAGACAAACCTAGGCTAATACATAACTGCAGTCCTTTATCTAGCGCTTCTAGCTTTTCCAAGTTATTAGAGGTAGGAGGAATGGGCAAAGCTAGCTTAGCTAACCATTTACCAGTGTCATCATTAATAATACAACCTATTCTTGCCACACCTAGATTACTTCTAGCAGCTCCATCAAAATTGAGTTTAAACCATCCATGAGGGGGTGGTTCCCACCTACACCTAGCTCTCACCTCCTTGCTTTTCTTCAAATATATAAGAGGTAGATTAATGAGATTAGACTAGTTCTTTTTCATAAGACCGTCCCAAGAGGAAAAGGATCCCTATTCTTTAATAGATTTCCTAAGATGAGAATTCAACACCTCCACAATAGATGCTTCTATTTTTAATAGTAATCCTTCCACTTTCAATTCCAAATCTTGAAAGATGTGATGATTCCTTTCCTTCCATATTTCCCATGCTATAATTGAAGGACAAATATTCCAAAGTTTACTATAAACTCCATGAATCATGTTAATAGGCCATGCTAAAAGGAAATCTTGAAAATATTTTGGCAAAGGTGAAGACCACCCAAGACGTGACTTGAGCCTCTCCCAACAAACTTGCGCATATAGACAACTATACAAAATATGATCCAAATCTTCATTATTATGTTTACATAGCACACATCAAGAAGGACCAAAGATACCAAATCTAGCCAATCTGTCAGCAGTCAAAATCCTTTTTTGGAGAGCAAGCCACAAAAAGAATCCTGCCTTAGGGAGACATGCACCATCCCAACAAAGTTTGAGGGGCATCTCCACTTGATTCCAATTTTGGGAATGGACCAAAGCCTTATAACCATTCTTCACACTATATTTACCATCCAAAGAGCCAGACCAAATGAGATCATCATTCCTTTTAGATTGTTTAGTCATCCTATCTGACAAAATCTTCTCATAAGCCTTTACTGAGGCGGGGTCTAGCCCTAACTCATCCACCGATCGCCAAATCCATTTATAAGACCCTTCCAAAATAGTCTTAATCTTATAATCCTTGACAAGACAAAAATTATATTATAAGAAAATACAATATTAAAATATAAAATCTAAATCAACTCACTTACATTCAAAAAATTTATTCTTACATTCAAAAAGTTATTAAACATTAATGAATCCCATTAGATTAATAATAAACCAGTCCTACAAATATTAGTTGGTAAATAAGTTCACCTAATCAAATTGTAGAAAAGTATTTTCTAAAAATTGTAAAGTTAAAAAACTTCATCTACAATATGCAATGTAATAGTTTGATAAAAAATTTAAAGAATGTTTATTTCGAACACATAGAAAACAAAACAAATTAATCACTAGTTAAAGTATAAAATTCAAAAAGTATCACAATAGTACTTAGCCTATTGGCAAGTACTAATAAGTGTGAAGAGATGTAGTGTCTTTTTTTCGTTCAAATGTTTGAATTTTGTTGTAGAGGTGGAAAAAGCAATTGATTTGAGAATTATTTTAATGAACGATATTTATACTTTGGAGCTTGTTAGACCTAAGTATTCTAAAGAATTGGGATGATTATAAAAATTGCTTGCATGTTAGAATGACATGTAAGGATTTTTCATCAAAATACCTCTTGCAAAAGCATGTATGAGGTTCTTGAAGGGAGGAAAGGATCTCAACTTTGCTAAGACATCAAAGAAGAAGACCATTATACCCTTTTTATATAACAAACTTAAAAACAAGGCTCCAAAGCAATAATATTGATTATTTGCTATAAAATTTTAAAATATAAAAATAAAATAATTTAGGAATAAATAAATGTAATTATATTAATTACTTAGTAATGTTACTTATATTATTAATTATACTATATATAATAATAATTTGTAATTATTTAAAATTTTCAAAATAAATATTAAAAGCATGAATCTCTATACTAAAATTTTTATTTATTACAAAAATTAAAATGTTATACACACACACACACACACACACACACACACACACACACACACACACACACACACACACACACACACAGATATATATACATATATATAAGTTATTAAAATTTTATTATAAAATGTATTCTTTGATAACATAATTTATATCAATGAAATCACAAATATAACTATTTTGCAATATTATATATTATATATTATATTACTATGCTATATTATAATTTATTGAATATTCTATAATCTTTTGAACATTTTAAAATAAATATAAAAAATATTAGTCTACACTTTTTTTTTATGAATAGTTCTTTTCTATTAATAAATAATAAACTTAGATGCACGATAGTTCACACAGCCAAAACCCAAATCGACAACTATTCATCAATTTTTTTTAAAAGAATCAACAACTACTTAATTTCTAACTAATAATAATTTAAAATGATAAAAAAAAAACTACAAATATAAGTTATTATGAGCTTTGCTACCGATTGTCAATGCAAAACAACAAATCGAACTCTTCTTACCAGCAAATCATATCCTTATTCAAGCAATGCATTCCTTCACAATTTGGTGATGCTTTTCCACAACATTTATTAGATATTCTAGGCAATGAATAATATTTACTAAGATAAATTATTTTATTAGAAATTAAGGTGGATCCATTTGGTTGTGGGAACAGAGATATGGGAATAAAAATTGTTGTTCTGGAATAGAAAACAAGATACATATTTCTATTTTATGTTTGGTTCAACCATAATTTGACTAGAATTCATAGACCTAAAAATTTATGTTTCTAAAATAAAAGAAACTAGAATAGAAATAGAAATTCACATACCCAATAACCCTTGTGAATAAGATAGAAGCACAATGAACATTTTAAAGTTTTGAAACATTCTAAGCAAATCAATGCCTAAACATGATACCTAATCCAACTACTATCCCTAAATTTCTAATATGCCAACCTATCACAAATACAAACATAGAAAGACATTCAGGAAGTAATACACCTCTAGGATTTATGGGTCAAGAAAATATTGGGAGGGGTGAAGAATTTTGACCTGTCAAAAACATCAACAATACTTAAACAAAATAAGAGAAATTACAATCTTTCCAAAAAATTGGGTAGATTCAAATCACATTTTCAATCAATTAAATGTAGAAATTTGTGTAAAGCATTTAGAGAAGAAGCAGAGTGCAGAGGATATCATTTGTCATCTGCCATATCCTATGAGATAGAAGCTAGATATCAAGCATTTTCTATTTTATATTACCAGGTAGAAGATCTTTTCACTTTTTCTGATATAAGGCTACTTCAATTGGTTCCATAGCTGAATTGTCTTTGGTTGGTTTCATTTCTAATTCTCATCCATCAGTGACCTCACACATTTTCTACAAACATCACTCTTTAGCTCATGTTATTGTGACTTGCTACACATTCCAACTCGAGGCCCTGTGCACCCAAACTACCCTATATGCATTGGCATATCATTCAATCCTAGCTCAACAATCTAATCACATTAGTAGAAGTACTATTTATAGTCAACACTGATAATAACATCCTACATATGTTTTCCAATAAATTTAAAACTTGAATAATTCGTGGTGAGTTAAGCCTCGTCGATCATATGAAGCTATGCCCTATATGTGAAAGATGAAATAATCAATCTAAATAAGATGCAAAGGTATGCAAATCAAAAGAAGTTTGTTTCCCCTACAAAATATGGGAAAGTGGAAAACTACGAAGGTCATTTGAAATATCAAACAACATTGCTTTGTAAAAACAAATTTGAAGCTCTAAGAAACATTAAGAGGATCGAGATCAAAGTACTCCTTCTATGAAAGAAAACACAAGCAAAAATATGATCCAATAAACCAACACTCATCCATAGTCATGGAGGAAAATGACCAAAATCATAAACAATGGAGAAAAGAAGAAAAAGGAACTAACCAATTTTCAAAAATAACAAATAAATCATAATGGGGCCAAAAGGATACATGGAAATCACTGGAAAGTAAAGCCCTAAGGAAAAAAATGCTTTCTTTGCCCAGCCAATGAAATGCACAAATAATTAGTAGGTAATGATGGAAACAACCCTTGGATGACAAACATTTTTTGTCCAAAACCATATATGCCCAAAATAAATAGATGAGAATAATGAATTTGCATTGCTAACACATTGATGAAATAATCCCTAGAGAAGGTATCAGAAGGAAAAGGTTGGGAAATGAAGATGTTATAATCATAAGCAACCATTTTTTTCTGAAAATTAGTGGCATTAATGTGAAACTCTTGGGTTATTTGTAGTCTAGAATAACCCAAATCCAACAAAATAGACTTTGGTAGAATGGTTAAGTGTAGGGTACAAGGGTCAGGTAAGTACATTATGTTAGAATAATGAATAGCCAATTGCACATGAGGCAACTCAAGTTTGAGTTGTTGGCAGCAAGAATTTAGTTTAATTGTAGTTTTGACACAGAGTTCTAGTTTGAACAAATGACTAACTATAGATCTTTATCTTAGATCTAGTTAGTTGTCTAGAGTAGTCCACTTGTCCATTACTCTTGTTGTTGTGTCAAATCCTCTTAGTGTATTGTCAAACTCTTATGAGTTTGTTGTCAATGGCTTTTTCAATATTGTATGTATGTAGGTTGTTCATTCAACTATATAAACAGGCTTCCATTATTCAATAATATCAAGTTGGCAGTTCTTCTTCTCTTGTCTATTTTCTTCTTGTGTATTGCTTCTCTATTTTTCAATATGGAATCAGAGCTAAGTCTAAGATTCATTTTGTGATGTTTTCAAAATTCTTTGGAGTGTTGAAGATGTAATATATATGGGTGCAAAAGAAGGAGTTTCTGCAAGTGATATTAGCTAGTGTGTTAATCTAAATGATGTTATTGGGAGAAGTACTCATTGTGGCAGTACACTCAAGTGTAAGATTTTTTTGGTAAAAATTTCTTGTTAGTTTTCTCTTTTTTTTTGTGATGGCCAATCTTCTAGATTCTTATCTAACTGAATCAAATAAGTTAAATGGTACTAATTATGTTAATTCGAAGTTCAAGATGCAGACTCTAATGGAAGGGTATAATATTTGAGCCATTGTAAATGGAAAAGAGGCCAAGTCTACATCACCTAAAATAATGACAACTAATAGAATCAAAAGCCAAGATTATCTTGCATGTACATGTTAGTAAGAGACTCAGTTACCTCTCACATTTTAGACATTTCTACTTCTAGTGGTACATGGTTAGCTTTGAAAGATTTGAAAAAGATTACAAACTCAAATAGAATTTTTTTCTTAAAGAGAAAATTATAGTCTATCAAATGGAAGTAAATGAAAGTGTTAGTGAATTTATACCAAGAGTTAAGGAATTGAGGGATAAGTTAGCTAATGTTGGTGAACAAGTATCTAGTAGTGATCTAGTAATAGTAATAAATGAAATGGGAGAAGAAAAGTCTAAATTGTTAAATGAAATTAGTGTCCATATAGAGGCAATTGAAGAGCTAGAGGATAGGATAAAATTTGTGGAAGAAGTACATAATTGGTAGGTGAAGGAAACATGCAAGCTTAGAGAGAAAAATAAAGAATTAGAAGAAAAGTTAAATTTGTTTGATGATGCTAAGAAAAAGAACAAAGTTTTAGAAGAAAATGTGAAGAAATTGGAAGAGGAAAATAGTATGTTAAAGAAGGAATTGTCTACTTTGAAACAAGAGAAAGAATGTTTGAATGTGAAACCATTTGTAAGTGATGTATCATGCGACACAAATGATTTGTGTGATTATGTAATTGAGAAATGTGATTTTGCTAAAGCTGAAAGTGTTTGTGATGAAAAGTGTAACAAAGTAAAAGATAAGAAGTTTGCAGATTTTGTTTGTTATGATAATAATAGTATTGATTTAAAGATTATGGAAAGAATGGGTTTCAAAGGTAAAGGTCTAGGAAAGGATGAACATGGATTAAGGAATCCGATTGAGACTACAATTAGGCCAAAATATGAAGGTCTTGGATATGATGTAGGTAGTGAAAAGATGAATAAAGGTTTAAGAGAATCAATTCAAAGCATAAAGATTGTGCAATGTTCACATTATACTAGGAAAAGGAATACAAAGGATAGATGTTGGGACATACATCCTTGTAATTGTGGCTTGAAAAATCATTGCTATAAGACATGTTGGAATAGAGATTGCAAAAATGATTCTATGGCAGGTTTTATACAAAAGGAATGTGGATGGAGCTATGGATCAAGGTGGCAAAGAATTGTAGGACTGATCAAAGGTTTATTCAAGTACAAATGTTCAAGTGTAAGAAGCAATGTAGCAACATTGGGAAATAGATTAGAGAAAGGCATCAAAGAGGCAAAAGGTTATCAACATTTGTGACAAATGAGGCAAGATTATTAGTGGATCTAGTTTAAAGAGGAAATCGTTGGCAGCTAATTGCTTACAAATTGTTTGTAGAAATCAAAGGCTGCAACCTTGTAAGACACTATTCATGAAGGCATTAATGAATATGAAGATTATTGGAAAATAAGTTTTTGGCATTAGGCAGAAGAAAGGATTTGGATTTGTATGCAACAACATTTGATAGTAGAAATTAGGTGGGAGTGTTAGAAATAGTAATCTCTACTAAGAATCAAGAATTAATTGTTTGTTATTAGATGTTTCTAGATTATTAGGTTTAGGTTTAGGTTGTGTCAACTAAAGTATTTTCCAGAAGTTTGAGTTAGCTGTAGTATTTTCTAGAAATTTTTAGATATTTTGTCTTGTTGGCTAATGCTAGATTTCTCTAGAATATTGTGCACTTGCCTATAAAAAGGCACTATGTATTCATTTGAAATCACAATGAATTGAATACAATATATTTTTATTGTGCCACAACACATTGTGTTTGGTGTTTTGTATTTTTCGTGTGCCTCTGACCATCCATCAATTATGAATCCAATATTAAATTAAATAGGGAGAATACTTTATCAATATCACACCAACCTTCACAGGAAAATTGTATGGAACAAGAGGAAGATATAGATAAGGTTTTGAGTTAGAATAATCATCTAATAGTACAAAAAAATTGATTTTAAAGGGGGGTAAAAAGAGTGTTAGCTAGAATGGTTAGAAAGGATAGTTCAAGAAACATAAAAGATCAAAAAAGAGAAAACATACGCTCATGAAAGAACAAAATCTTGATATATAAATAAAATAAATAAATAATGAAAATTCTCTGGTTTTAGATAGGAAGCTCGAGGAAGCAAGTACTACTTTGGAAAAGGAAATTTTTTAAAAGTACTCACAAGCTATATGAATTTTTGCAAACTCCAATTGGAGGTAGACATCTTGTTGAGGAATATTTTATGCTTAGTAAGCTCCAAGGAATAGAAAGGCAAAGGGAGAATAAATATACTTATAATTTAGATCCTAAAGGGTTTGAAGTCACCTCAGGTAAAGAAAAAACAACAAATAAGAAAGAAAGAATTGCTAGATTTAGAAGTTGACACTCTTCACAACCTCTCTCTAGCAAGGATTAATAATATCTTATCAACTAAATTAATAAAAGATCAAACTATTTACCTAGAAATGAACCAAGAGGATATTAGAAAGAATGATAAGTTTAGTGCCATAAAACCAATTAATCAAGATGCAAATGATATAATAACAAAGGTTGTAAAACCAAACATGACTTCAAATCCATCTTGGATAGAGTTAGCTTAGATAAAGTAGACTTTATTGAGGAATTTGTGTATGAATTGGAAAACTAGGAAAGCAAAGAAGTGTTAAGGGGAAAAAAGTTGGTTAATAGAAAGGATCATGGAAATGGACCAAGAGGATTTTGAAAACAAGGATCTAGAGATTAATATATAATTTCACAATCTTATTGAAATCATGGGTAATAGTGAATCAATACTAGGTATAAAAAAAGTCTTAGATTCGTCTATAAGAATTAGAGAAGATAATCATCCAATTTCAATACCCTTAAAAGAGCATTATAGAGACAAGCAAAAGGATTCAAATTCTATCTTAGAACATAAAGGAAATGAAGAATTTTGAACAAGTACTTGTAATTATATTCCTATAGAGATTGAGATTTTTTTAAAAGAATTTGAATTATCAAATCAAGAAGAATATTCAGATGATGAGAAATTTGACAATATAGATAGGGATAAAGTGAGAAAAAATCAAATTGGGAAGAATTTGGGATTATGGATTCATAAGTATTTCAAAAATATAATGATAACATAAATAAATTAAACTATCAAATTATGAAATCAATAAGCAAAGAAATGGTACAAAAAGATAAAGATATAAGTAACAAAATTATGAAGAGAATTAGAAAATGACTATTCAGATAAAGAAGAAGAAGAATCTATAGTTAGATGTAGAATGAAACTAATAATATAGATAACTTGAGTATTAAAGCTAACTTACAAGGATTAGAACAACCAAAATGTGGTAAGAAAAATAAGCAAGGAGGAAGAAAATCCTTAGCTGAACTTAGAGAAGCTACAACTCTGGCTAATAGCTAGAAAAAGATTAATAATCTTCTAACTGGAGGGAAGGGGAAGAACCTTCCTACTAAATCATTAAGTTAACAACATGGAATATTAGGGGTCTAAATACCCCTAAAAAAATGTGTTTACTTAATTTAACTTAACATTATTTGAATCTAATGTAGTATTAATTCAAAAAACAAAACTTAATAAAGAAGGAGACGAGATCTAGAAGAAATTTGGGATTTTGGGAAATGGAATTGGTTGAGTCAGTTGGGGCCTCTTGGGGAATAAGCATCATATGAGACCCTAGGAAGGTAGATTTTAATCTACTCATCTCAAGCAGTAATTGGATGGGGGGATAAGTTAAAAGCTTCAAAAATGAAACTCCATTTATACTAATAAATGTATACAAACCAACTCCAACATCGAATAAGAAACAATTATGGAATGAAATAAGTGATTAGATAGAAATATTTACATAAAAAAATATTTTTATTGAGGGATATTTTTATGTTATTCTAGACTCTAGAGAAAAAGTAGGTGGTGCCTCAATCATCACCTAGGTTATGCTAGACTTTAAAGCTTGGTTTGCAAAAGAAAACCTTATCGATATCCCAAAAACTAATGGGACTTTCACATGGACCAATAAATGAGATGGTTTTTATAATATACAAAAAAGATTGGATAGGTTTATATTCAAAGGAAATTTAATTTCTTTTAAACACCCTTTCAATTCAATCATTCTTCCTAGCATAAGATTTGATCATTACCCAGTTAGGCTAAAAATAGGGGAACCTCATAAACGACCAAGTAATCCTTTTAAGTGTGAAAAATTGTGGTTTATAGATAAATATTTTCTTAATAATATAAAGTAATGGTGGCATGAAGAGGAATTTGGAGGCTCACGAATGTTCTATTTTAAATCTCTAAAAGAAAAAATAATAATTGGAATACTTTAATGATAGTTTTAAAGACAAATTAGAGAATGAAGAAGAATTATAAAATTTAAATGGATAAATTATCAAGGTAGGAATGGACAGTGATAAATTTATTAAAGAAAAATAATTATTGGCTAAATAAGAAATTATCCTAAGAAAAGAAGAAATATTCTGGAAACAAAAATCAAGCAAAACTTGGTTGTTAGACGGACATAGGAATACAATTTTTTTCATAATAGTACTTTTAATAGAAGGAATATAAATAGATAATAAAAATCAAGGATCAAGCAGGTAGGTTAACTTGAAACCCAAATGAGATAGCATAATTTTTGTTAAATATTATACTGAAATTCTTAATAAAATTATGAATTTTCAAATTTAACAACTCAAAATAAGATGTTAAGATAGATTCCTAAAATAATAACTACAAAAGACAATAAGACCTTAAAACAAAAAATTCACCAAAGAAAAAATAAAAGAGGTCATTTTTCAACTTTAATTCAGATAAAGATCTTTGGGTCCAGATGGATTTTAAGCATTGTTCTTTCAAAAATGATGGGATATTCTAGGAAATGATCTCTAGATAGAAATTGAGGCAAGTAAGAATTGTGGATCTCTTTTGACAAAAATAAACAATACATTCTTAGCTTTAATTTCAAAGACATCACAATATGAGGCCTCGGGAGATTTTAGGTTCATAGCTTTATGTAATACAATTTCCAAAATTCTATCAAAAGCACTAGCAAGTAGACTTAAAATAGTTCTCCCAAAACACATTTCAGAGGAACAAATAGGTTTGGTTTCCAGTAGGTCAATTTTTGATGATATTATAATTATTCGGGAATTAATTTATTCAGTACAAAATAACAAAGAATCTCTTATGCTAATAAAATTAGATATCCAAAAGGTTTGTGATAAATTAAATTAGAGATTTCTCTGTAAAACTCTTGAAACTGGATTCTCTCATCAATGGATCAACTTAATATACAATTGTGTTTTGAGCCCAAAAATTTCCCTTTTCATAAATGGAATACTTGTAGTCTTTTTTAGTATTTTTAGAGGGATTAGACAAAGGGACCCCATTTCACCTTTCCCCTATATCATTATGGTTGAAATTTTTGATATAACTATAGTAAAGGCTAAAGTTGAAAGGAAGATAAGAGGTATCATAGTTACTAAATAAGTTCCTAAAATAACCCACCAACAATTTGTGGCTAATAGTATTTTACCAAGATAAAGTACCAAGGAAGAAGCTCAAAATTTTAAACAAATAATAAACAATTATATGGAAGTATCAGGCCAAAAAGTAAATGATAATAAGTAAGAAATTTTTTTTATTAATACAAAAGAGGAAGTAGAAAGAGATGTGTAAAATTATGGGATATAGAAAAGGAACCTTTCCTTGTAAATATCTTGGAACTCAACTTGAAAAAGGATTTAAAGATAGTAAATCCTGGGATACAATTTTAGAAAAAATATATTAGAAATCGAAAGTTGGAAAGGTAAATGGTAAACTAAAGCAAGAATAATGACGATGATGAAAGAAATTCTTTTGGCTATACCTACATATCATCTGTAATGTTTTCCTAAGCTACCCAAAGGTGTTAAAAGTAAATTAGACTTTGAACATAAAAACTTTTTATGGCAAGGTACTAGAGATAAGAAAAACAAGCTTTGATAAAATAGAAAAAAAAAATTTAGACCTAAAGGATTTAGTGGCCTAGGCATAAAAAATTTAAGTTGGAAAAATGAGGCGCTATGTGAAAAACTCATTTGGAGAAAGTTTAAAGAACATAAAAGTAAATGGGCTAGATTTTTATATCATAAATATTTAAACAATAATAATCCTCTATCTTTGTTCAAAACTAAAAATCCTTCAAAACGTTCAAAAATTCGGAACTATATGTTGAAATGTCACCCTTTAATAGCTAGTAACTTAACTTGGGATATAGGTTTAAGGAAGGATGCTTTATCTTGGGAATATTCATGGGATGGGCTCTATTCTCTAAATAGTATAAATCTACCTATAAACATAAAAAACACTCTTTTAGCTCTGTGGGTTAATACTGCAAGTGATTATAAAATCAAGACTAATGATAATTAGTATGGAGGATGAAAATGGAGAACCCTAGATGAAACTCCACTTTCATCACATGACATTTACATTTTAAATCACTTTTTAAAAAGTAGATAGGAAAATCATAAAGATAGAAAAGAAAAATTAATTTTGGAAGCCTCAAAAGATGGAAATTATAAAGTCAAACTAGGGTATGAAAACATAATAAATTTTCAACAATGGGATAATATTGACATTGCTCTAAATCTATGTTGGGGTCTGACATGTCTTTCAAAAGTAGGTATCTTCCTTTGGGTTGCTTTTCAAAAGAGGAAAGAATCATAAACATCTAAACACTTTCTTTATAATTGTCCTTTTGCTAAGAATTATTAGTATTGGTTATGCAAGAAACTAAATTGACAAACTATATTCCTTGATAACCTTTTAATTTTTGAAAATTTGGCTAAAACATGGTTGCTATAAGGTTTATCATAATTTATGGAAAATATTTCCTTCCATACTTCTATGGGAATTATGAAAAGAAGGGAATATAATAATTTTTTGTAATAAAAATATGGATCTTTTTAAAATAAATTGGAGGCTTGTATTATTGAGGTAGCTAATAATAATCTTAGAAACTCATATAAGGATGAATGCTCTTTTTCAAACTAGGATGCATACATGCATACAAACTAGTTTAAACTAAATAATCCACCAATGTTATACAGAAAATTCAACAAGATTGCTAAGAAAGAATGTAAATGGGAACCTCCTCCTATAGGATGGTCAAAATTAAATTTTGATGGGGCCTCTAGAGGTAATCCAAGACCAATAGGTTCAGGATGTATTTTTTGTTCTGATATATATCATACCTAACTAAATACTCAAAACCTTTAGGAGTAATGTCTAATAACTTAGCCAAATTAGTGGCCATGATAGAAGGCTTCACTCTTAGTAGTGAGATAAGTATTAAAAAATAGTTATCAAAGTAGACTCACAAATTATTCTAAATGCATTGAGCAAAAGAGAGACCCCAAACTCAATCCTTCATTCTAAACTTGAATTTTCCCTAGCCATTGTTGATTAATCCAAAGAAATAATAATTAAACATATTTATAGGGAATGCACAAAAGAAGTAGATAATCTCACTAACAAAGAAGGAGATGGAGAAGAGATTCTAAAAAGACAAGAAAATATGATAAGTTAGACACTTGTTATTGAAGTGAAATTGGTTTAGAATGTTTACTGTCAAAATAAACATGTTAAATTTAGCTGATATCATGGAAGTTTAATGTTAATAAGTCACATTGTTAGAAATCTAAGAGGAGTAACTAAGAGGGGAGGGGTGAATTAGTTACCACTAAAATAAATCCTAGATCCCTTAGATGTTAGTACAAAAACATAAACTCTGTTTAAACTATTGATACCCGATTAACACAAAGGCACTCGGTTAACACTAACAATATGTTGTAACTCGACAAGCAATGTAATAACAATTGTAACTTGAAAAATACCGAACATGCAAAACTTAAGATATTAACTATGATTAACCTTAATTAAATTAGGTGTATACACATTTAAAAAAAACATGAACATAAGTGACACCAAGATTTATTATCAAAACCCAATTTGGGAAAAAATACCAATTGCAACTAGTTACTATTTTTCACTTTTCTGAAGTGAGCCCTATTAGGAGGCAACCCTATTAAAGGTTATGAAACACACTATTAAGTGTGGCCCTATTAGATGACTTAATCACCCTATTAGGAGTGGCCTTGTTGGAGGTCTTAAGACACTTCAATCTAGAAATGTCACCTTGTTAGAGGATTTAGAAATAATAGTTAGGCTAACTCTGTTAAGAGATTTGATACACCGCTACAATGGTTAGAGAGTAACAATGATATGACCTGATTGCTGATGCAACTATATTGTTGATTTTAGATCTCAATTCTAGCTTGAATACTTGATCTTTCCTAATCAAATTAATCTTTTCTACCTAACAAGGATTTTTTCTTATCCTTCCAATTCGCTTCCTCTAAGCATCTTCTTATCTTCCACACATTCTCACACATTCAATCCTCAACTTGACCTTATACTTATAAGTGACATTGTTAGAAATATAAGAGGAGTAACTAAGAGGGGAGGGGTGAATTAGTTACCACTAAAATAAATCTCAGATCCCTTAGATGTTAGTACAAAACATAAACTCTACTTAAACTGTTGATACTTGGTTAACACAGAGGCACTTGGTTAACACTAAAAATATGTTGTAACTTGACAAGCACTGTAATAACAACTGTAACTCAAAAAATACTAAACATGCAAAACTTAAGATATTAATTTTGATTAACCTTAATTAACTTAGGTCTATACACATAAAAATATAACATGAACATAAGTGACACCAAGATTTATTATCGAAACCCAATTTGGGAAAAACCACCAATTGCAACTAGTTACTATTTTTCACTCTTCTAATGTGAGCCTTATTAGGAGCCAACCCTATTAAAGGTTACAAAACACACTAATAGGTGTGACCCTATTAGAGGATTTAATCACCTTGTTAGGAGTGGCCTTGTTAGAGGTCTTAAGACACTTCAATCTAGAAATGCCACCTTGTTAGAGGATTTACAAATAATAGTTAAGATAACTCTGTTAAGAGATTTGATACATTGTTACAATGGTTAGAGAGTAATAATGATATGAACTGATTTCTAATGCAACTATATTGTTGGTTTCATATCTCAATTTTGGCTTGAATACTTGATCCTTCCTGATCAAATTAATCTTTTCTACCCAATAGGGATATTTTTCTCATCCTTCCAATTCACTTCCTCTAAGCATCTTCTTATCTTCCACACATTCTCACACATTCGATCCTCAACTTGACCTTATACTTATATCATATGCATTTCCAAGTCAGCTTGAATACAATTAGAATAATTAATATTCATCTTCTCAGTCAGCTAGAACCAACAAACAAATCCATAAAACTCAATATGCCAAAATAAGAAAATCATTCGTTAGCCAACCTAGCTCGGTAGACACTAATTTAGAAATGATTTTCCTATGTTAACAAAGTGAACTCAGTTAACACTGCAACTTCATCAACTTTCTTTGGTAAACAAGTGAGCTTGGTTAACACTTAACTTCTACAAACTTCTCTTCAATGCCCTAGTGAACTCGGTAGACACTATCTTCTAAACTTGGCAAAAAATGGAATGTTTGACAGACATAGGAAACTATCTTCATCGCCTAAGTGATCTTGGCATACACTAACTGATAAAGATATGAAATTTTGTGTAACATCAAAGACAATACACAATTGATCAACTATTTTGAACAATCTCCCTCTTTGGCATTGATGGCAACACAACATGTCATAATACAATGAAATTTTTAGAGAAAAATAAAAGTAAGGAAAATATCCTTAGTTTCATTTTGATTATCATCCATGAGAACTCCATCTATTAGTGTGAACTCCCTCTAAATTCAATCTCTTCCTTTGACTTCAATTTCTCTTTCTATCAGCAAACTCTCCAAGTTTACTTTGTCTTCAACATCTTCTTCTAATAGAAAACTCTCCCTCTTTGATATCAGACCAAGTTCTCACTTACATCTTCAAATAAAATTTATGTGATATGATAGTAAACTCTCCCTCTTTGACATCTAATTCCAAAGAAATATTCAATGAATTCCAATGTACTTGATGTACTAATTCATATGTAATCTTCCCTTTCATTACTACATCAACTTGACTGATCTTCAATGTGCTCTGGTTGATGCATCACTAAATTTTTTTTAGTGAGTTTTAGATAGGGGAATAACCCCTAGCTTACCTCTTAGATACATAAATGCATCCTTAGGTAATGGCTTGGTGAATATGTCTATAATTTGTTCCTTAGTATTCACATATTCCAATCTCACCTCTTTGTCTTGCACCAATTCTCTTAGAAAATGATATTTTATTGCAATGTGCTTGGTCTTGGTATGCATCACAAGATTCTTTGATATATTGATTGCACTTGTGTTATCACAAAAGATAACCACTAGATCCTTGATTTCTACCTTCATACTTGCCAAAATTTTCTTGAACCAAATAATATTGGAACAATTAACTGCTGCAACAACATATTTTACCTCTACTCTAGACTGAGAAATGTAATTATTCTTTTTACTTGTCCAAGACACTAGTCTATTACCAAGAAAGAATGCTCTGTTGTTTGTGCTCTTCCTATCATCAACACTTCCTACCCAATCTGCATCAATGAAGGCTTTCAAATTTAAATTACCTCATTTCTTGTACCACAATGCATAATCTTTAGTACCCTTCAGATATCTCATGCCTCTCTTTATTGCCATCATATGATTTTCTTTAGGATTAGCTAAAAATCTTGCCACCATATCAACTCCAAGAGCAATATCAGGCCTAGTATGTACTACATACTATATTTTTCCAATCATTGATCTATATTTGGTCTAATCTACCTCATAAGAATCATCATTTTTAGAAAGCTTATGTCCAATAGACATAGGTGTTCCAACTAGTCTTCAATCCTCCATTCCAAACTTCTTCAGTATTTCCTTTATATACTTAGATTGAGTAATGTAGATACCATCTTTCTTCTGTTGAATTTGCAAGCCAACAAAGAATTTGATTTCTGCAAACATTGACATTTCAAATTACTTACTCATTTCCTCTAAAAAAGATTTGCACAAATCATCATTTCCAGTAAATAATGTATTATTCACAAAGATTTTTGCTAACACAATCTTCTTGTCTAGTCTTCCTTTGATATATAGGTTGTTATCATTTTTCCTTGAAAACCATTTTTTATCAAATAGTTATGAAGTCTTTCATACCAAGCTCTAGGAGCTTGCTTGAGACCATACAATGCTTTGTGCAGTTTACAAACCATATATTTTTTACTTCAGATCTACAAAACCTTCAGGTTGCGCTATACACACTTCCTCTTCTAGAATTCCATTCAAGAATGCACATTTCACATCCATCTTATATACTTTAAATCCTTTATATACAACATAAGCAAGTAAGTTCCTAACACCTTCTAATCTTGCAACATGAGAAAATTTTTCACCATAATCAATACCCTCTTCTTGAGAATATCATTTGCATACTAACCTTTCTTTATTTCTCAAAACTTCTCCATATTCATTCAACTTATTTCTAAACACCCACTTTGTGCAAATTACATTCTTATCCTTGGGTCTAGAAACAAGAGTCCAAGTCTTATTCCTTTCTATCTGTTCTATCTCTTCATTCCTTGCTTCAATTCAACTTTCATTATACAATGCATATTTAACTATTCTAGGTTCAAATTCAGTAAGAAAACATGTATCTTTCAATTTTCTCCTTGTCATTGTACCATCTAACTTGTCTCTAATGATCTGCTCAGGTGCATGGTGCCTTCTGGCATATCTTGCTAATACAGGCACTTCAAATTTTGAGCTTGTTCCACTTGCCTCACCATGATTTTCTCCATCATGCTTGGATCCCATTATTTTTGACTCAGGTCCTTCAGACTCATACTCGGGTTGCACTGGTTGTAACTTAGTAGCTTCTAACTATGACTCAGGTCCTTCAAACTATGACTCAGGTTGCACTAGTTGCAACTCAAGTGCTTCTCAAGATTTTGGAGACTTGGGAGGTGAAGTTTTTTGACTTCCAATTGGATTAGGTAATGTATCAAGTTCAAAGTAAATAAATTTTCTATAATCTTTAGGTTCTTTGTTGCTCTCTTCTTCACTCTTTTCTGCAAACTCATCAATCTTCACATGTGCAGTGTCTATGATCTTATGATTAGTTAGATTCAAACATTTGTATGCTTTACTTTTGTTAGAGTGTCTTAGGAATATGCCTTCATCATTCTTGACATCAAATTTACCTTTCCCAATCTCCTTCAAGATATAACATTTGCTACCAAATACTATAAAGTAACTTACATTAGGTTTGTAGCCATACCATAGTTCATAAGGAGTTTTATTTGAAGCTTTCTTTAGTTGTACTCTATTTAAGGTATGAATTGTTGTACTAATTGCTTCCTTCTAATGTTTGATTGCAACATTCTTTTCTATTATCAGGGTTCTTGCACAATCCATGATTGATCTATTCCTTCTTTCTTCTATACCATTTTGTTGTAGTATACCAGGGGTTGATACTTGTCTTTTGATTCCTTTCTCAGTGCAAAATTTATTGGAAATGAATTCACCTCCTATATCTAACCTCAAACACTTCAGTTTCTTTCCTATTTCTTTCTCAACTCTAGCCAAATACCACTTAAACTTTTGAAAAGCTTCAAACTTATCTTTTAGATACATTACTGTCATCATTCTAGAATAATCACCAACAAATAAAATTAAGTACTTATCTCCATTGTAGCTCTCAGTACCAACAGGTCCACAAAGGTCTATATGAACTAGCTCCAAGACTTCTTCAGAATGATAGTTCTTTCTTTTGAAACTTGTCTCGCCCATCTTACCAATTTGACAATTTTTGCGTAGGCCCATATCAAGTTTTTTCAAACTAGGAATACCTCTCACTCTTTTTTTTGGCTTATCTTGATCAAGTTATCAAAGTTCATATGACACAACCTTTTATGCCATAACCAACTTTCTTCTACTTGAGCAATGAAACATCAACTTTCACTAAGATCCAGGTAGAATAAGTTACCTTTTGTTTGGTTGCCAGACCCAACTAGTTTTCCTTTTCCATCTAGTAGCTTGGCCTTTCCATTCATGAATTCTACCTTGAATACAATGTTATTCAACTGTGCCACACTTAGTAGATTATGCTTTAGTCCTTCAACCCAATAAGCATTATCACATCTAAGTTCATTGGTTAGTGAGATACAACATTTTCCTTCTATGCAACATGGTTCATTGTTTCCAAATCTTACACTCCCACCATCATAGCGTTCCATATGTTCAAAATTTATTTTATCACTAGTTATATGATGAAAACAACCACTATCAATAATCCATGTATCATTTGATAACATGAGAGATAAGTGCCATTTTATCTTCTTCATCATTAGATTCATCTTTTACAACAATATAAACCATTTCATCATCATCACTACTATATGAATCTTTAACCACGAAGCAAGGCTTCTTACCTTTATCATTGTAGTCCTTGTAGTTCTTGAAATCCTTCTTACCTTTGTGATTGTTGTTATTCTTTTCATCTTTGTATTCTTTGTTTGGACACCTTGCAACAATGTGACCAACTTCTTCACAAGAAAAATAGATTAAAGAAATTTTATCTTTGTACTTTCCTTTGCCTTTGGGATATCTTCTTGCAAGCAGGGCTTTAATGACTTCAAGATCGCTGCCAGAACTATATTCCTCTTCACTTTCAGATTGTTTGCATTTAGAGTTTGCATCTTTCTTCTTGTGTGATGACTTAGCTTCAAATGAAAACTCAAGATTGCTAGAACGAGGAACATAACTATCATAGTTATCTAGCTCAAATGTTAATCTTCCCACTAAAGCATCCAAGGTTATCTTATTATTTGGATCACAGTCCCTTGAATAGTTGACACCCTAGTTGGGTTCTAAGTACCTTTCTTACAACTGTGACATCATCAATTTTTCCTCTAGAGGCTTTGATTGCACTTACACTACCTTTGATTCTCTCTACATATTTTGCAATGTTTTTATCTTCCCTCATCTTCATCTAATCAAACTAACCTCTCAAGCTTTCTACATTGGCTCTCCTCCCATTATCATCATCTCCATAGATATATTTTAGTTTGGTCCACATCTCATGAGTAGTAGCACACCCTTTGACTTCATCAAGTTCAACATAGTTAAGAGTGGATGCAATGTTTATCATATAAATGTTATGATTCTTCTTTTCAACAATCTCCTCCACAATCATAGTATTAGTAGGAGTTTTATAATGGGCATTCAAATATTTTAGACCTAAATCACTGATAGTTGCCAGTTGTAATAAGTTCTTGCCATGCCTTGAAGTTATCTTTGTTCAACTTGAGAATCTCTCTTCTATAAGACATCTTGATCTCTAGCTTAGGTCCTTGAAACCTTCTCTGCAAGGACCAAAAGCTATAATACCAACTGTTGAAAATATAAGATTAATAACTAAGAGGGGAGGGGTGAATCATTTACCACTAAAATAAATCTTAGATCCCTTAGATGTTAGTACAACACATAAACTTTTCTAATACTCGGTTAACACACAGGCACTCAGTTAATACTAACAGTATGTTGTAACTTGGAAAGCATTGTAAAAACAACTATAACTCGACAAATACTGAACATGTAGAACTTAAGATGTTAACTATAATTAACCTTAATTAACTTATTCACATACACATAAAAGAAATAGCATGAACACAAGTGACACCAAGATTTAATGTGGAAACCCAATTTGGGAAAAACCACCAATTGCAACTAGTTACTATTTTTCACTCTTTCGAAGTGAGCCCTATTAGGAGCCAACCTTGTTAAAGATTACAAAACACATTGTTAAGTGTGACCCTATTAGAGAATTTAATCACCCTATTAGGAGTGGCCTTATTAGAGGTCTTAAGACACTTCAACCTAGAAATGCCACCTTGTTAGAGGATTTACAAATAACTATTAGGCTAACTCTATTAAGAGATTTGATACACTGCTACAATGGTTAGAGAGTAATAATGATATAATATGATTGTTGATGCAACTATATTGCTAATTTTAGATCTCAATTCTGACTCAAATACTTGATCCTTCCTAATCAGATTAATCTTTGCCACCCAATAAGGATATTTTGCTTATCCTTCCAGTTTTCTTCCTCTAAGCATCTTCTTATCTTCTGCAGATTCTCACACATTCAATTCTCAACTTGACCTTATACTTATATCATATGCACTGCCAAGTTGGCTTGAATACAACTTAGAATAATTAATATTCATCTTCATAGTCAGCTAGAACCAACAAACAAATCCATAAAACTCAATATGCCAAAACAAGAAAAATCCTTCGTTAGCCGAACCAACTCAGTAGACACTAATTTAGAAATGATTTTCCTACTTTAACCAAGTGGACTCGATTAACACTGCAACTTCGTTAACTTCCTTTAGTAATTGAGGGAGCTCAGTTAACATAGGTTCCATCCAACTTTCCTTTGTTAACTGAGTGAGCTCAGTTAACATTCAACTTCTACAAACTTCTCTTCGATGCCTGAGTGAACTCAGTAAACACTATCTTATGAACTTGGCAAACACTAGAATACTCAGCAGACATAGGAAACTGTCTTCATCGCCCAAATGAGCTCGTCATATAATGACTGGTAAAGATATGACATTTTGCATAACATCAAAGACAATATAAATTGATCAATTGTTTTCAATAGACATGTTATCGGATATTCAATTTTTTTTCTTATAATACTATTTGATTTTAAAATTATAATTAATAGGAGATAAGTTTCATTTTTTTATTATAGTTCTTTTCGTTCTAATAATTTGATAATAGCCAAGTTAAATTTTCAAGTTATATTCACAAGGAATTATCAAGATAAAAGCTATCATTTTGGAAATTAAAAAAAGGCACTAAAATTGGTCAAATTACTCTAAAATATTTATGTAAGGGCTACACCAAAGATACTTATCCATCTTTGATCTTTGGTGCCCAATTGAGATGGTTTTTGAATCTAAACACAATCTCGGGCCTCATGGTCTATTACCTATAAAAAAAAAATATTTAATCACTAATTAAAAAGAGTTTGACACCTATAGGTGCCTATAGTTATAGAGGCTACATGATATGAACTAACAATGAAATATTTACTACATAAGTATTGTATTGGAGCACTAGTATTTCTAAACCAATTTGTCATTCTTGTGATGAGAGATTCTAAAGTGATGCTAAATATGTATGGAAGAAATTGTTTCATATAGAAAAAAGAGATTTTGGTCTGCACAAATATTCTCATCTACTAAACTAGCATTTTGGGTTCTTATCTTTCTAGTAAAACTATGAAGTATAATTTTATCTAAGCAACTTTGTAATATCAAAAATAGTAGAAACAATATTTTTTTATAAAAAAAAAGAATATAAATATGTAAATATAAAATAGTGAAAAATAAATTATTTGTAACAAAAATCTAAATAGCAAAATTGTGTTATTTATATAATCTTTGTAAAGTTTAAAATTGATCTACAAAATTTATATTGTCAAGTGCTTCAAAAAGTAGCCGACCTATTTAATCAATGCCTAAAATGGTTAAAATAACTATTGTACATGCTATGTGGAATAAATATTAGAATGAATGTTGATGATACTACTTTTTGGGGGGGGGGGGTGATCCTAAGCATTAGAAAGTATTGACATGTTGCATTCATGACTATGTTTGTCACTGATGTCAACATAGTATGGTTTTTGTAAAGACTGGTTGAGTAGAAGACGTAGATCTTAGTCACACCAACAATGGTTTGATTGTCTGACGATGCACGGTGATGAACATGTTCAGCACAGTGTCCTGATGATGTGGTTTAGTGCGTAGAGTCTAAGTCAAAGACGTATGGAAGTTGTACCTGATTTACAAAGAGTAGTTCAAAGACAGAGCATTAGGAAAGCAGTTTTTGATGGTTGTTCGATATCTTTCATCTGAGATGTAATGAGAAGATGCATAGTCAGGAAATGATAAAGGACAATATGTTGGTGATGTTAGCAAGTGAAAAAGCCCTAGTATCATACGTGCGAAGTTTTGTACAGACAGTGAGTCGACAGTGCTATTGTAATTGTAATTAATTAATTATCTTATTATAATTAATTGGGAAACCCTCAAGGCCGACTCATGGAATTTTTTTGAAGATATGGTATAAAGGAAAGATGTTTTCCTTGTTTTTAAAGTGTGTGATTGTTGTATGAAGTGTGAAGTGTGAAAAAGAGAAGAGTGTTTGGTAAATGCATGTAAGCGATCCAAGGGATTATTGGATGCTAGTTTTGCGATCTAGTTATAAGATTAGAGGGAGCAAAAGTTTGGTTGAAAAGATAGAGATAGAGGAAGGAAGTAAATTTCATTTCTATTATTCTACAAGGAATAATATAGAGATCATTTGGACAGTGGGTTCATTGGTCTTAACCTTGAAGTTGTTTGGGCAGTGGGTCCAACTATCTTCCACAACTCCTAATAGGGTTGGAATCTCCTAACAGGGATTCAAAGTCTCCTAAAGGGACTCATATGTACTAAATGTATTCATATAATCCTAACAGGGTCCATTCTCTAACAAGGAATATTTATATTATCACATCATCTTATGGGTACCATCCCTACTGGAGTTTTCCCTCTGATCAAGTGTTTCTCTAGTTAACATATCTAGTGTTATTGTGTATGAGTATCTTGTTGTGGTTTCTAATTATATTACTCATATGGTCAAGGTTTAATAGGGTTGATAATTGTGTTATTAGTTAGATAATTAATTCACCCCCTCTATTAGAGCATTAGGTCTTTGAAGAGAAAGCTTAACAACTTTGGGAGATTAGTGGCAGGTCATTTCAGAAAGGATAGTCCTAAGTCAAATAGAGGAAATTTTGATACCCAGAATAAAGATTCTTGGTGAGTTATTATATTTGTGTAAATAATAGAGGATCAAGTTTCCAAATCCAAAAACCTTTGGTTGCATAAAAAAGATTAAAAGTACAAGCAAAGACAAATCCAAGTTCAAAGAAAAGATAAAGATCAAGGAAGGTATTGATCTACTTATGACAAGAGAGCTAGAAGGTACAAAATTTTTTTTTTGTTGGACATGTAAAGAGTTTGGTCATTTTTCATCTAGATTTCCTAATAGAGTAAGAAAATGTAGAAATAATTCTTTGTTTGATGAAGATGAAGAATTTAAAGCAAGTATGGAAAGATTCTTTAAATATGACGATAAAGATAACATTTGAGCTTGAATTGGTTAAGAAATAGGAAGTACTAGAAGAAACAACTTTGGTAACTATGATTGATGATTATGAAGAAGAAGATAATTCTAGAATTATTAGACAAAATGCATACGTTTTCTTTGAGACTAACAATGATTTGCAAAATGATATGTTAACTATTGAGCAAAGAGGAGAGAAGAGATCTGAACCTAGAGATGATATCAACTCCTACCCCCAATAGGAATCTAACAAAGAATCACTCTCTTGAGTAGATAATTGGAAGAAAAGACAAAGGTGTGATGATAAGAAACAAAGTAAATGAAGAGATATGTTTGATTTCTCAAGTTGAACCTAAGTATGTAGATGAAGCATGTAAAGATGATCGTTGGATTCAAGAAATGAAGATTTAGATTAGATTGTGAAGAATGAAACACGGGAGTTAGTTCCTAGACCTAAAGATAATAATGTGATAGTAATCAAATGGATATTCAGAAACAAGATGAATGAGCAAGGGGGAGTTGTGACAAACAAGGCTAGACTTGTCATAGACTATGATGAAACATATGTACCTATAGCTAGAATGGATGTGGTGAGAATGTTCCTTGCTTATGCACCAAATAAGAAGTTCAAGGTTTGTCAGATGGATGTTAAATCAACCTTCCTAAATGGAGAACTTGAAGAAGAGGTATATATTGAGAAACCTGAAGGTTTTCCTTTGATAGAAGACAAAGACATGATATGCAAACTAAAGAAATCTCTATATGGTTTGTAGCAAGCACCTAGAACCTGATATGAAAGGTTGAACAATTATTTGGCAAAGCTTGGATTTTCTAAAGGTACAATAGATAATAACTTGTATTTGAAGGAAATTGAGAATGGTTTGCTAATAATAGTAATATTTGTTGATGGCATCATATTTGGAGGTAATGATGAAGCAAGTAATAAGTTTATTGAAGAAATGAAGAATGAGTTTGAAATGATCATGATAGGAGAAATGAAGTTTTTCCTAGGATTGTAGATTGTGCAGACCAGTGATGGCATTTTTATTTCACAAGTACCTGAAAGACTTGTTGAAAAGGTTTAGATTAGAAAATTGCAAACCTATTGGTACACCTATGATAGCTAGTCACAAGTTATCTAGCAAAGATGAGACACCTGTAGTGGAGTAGAGGTACATATCCAAGATTGGAGGTTTGCAATATCTGACTCACACTAGACCAGATATAGCAAATGTGGTTAGAATTGTAGCTAGATTTCAAGATGATCCTAAGGAGTATCATTATCCAATAGTAAAAAGGATATTCAGATATTTGAAAGGAACATCTGACTATGGAATTTGGTATGATAGATTGAGTGATTTTACTCTATATTCATATATTAATGTGGATTGGACAGGTAGTATGGATGATAGAAAGAACACTAGTGGTGGAGCATTTTACCTTGGAGGAAGATTAGTCTCTTGGCTAAGCAAGAAGCAAGCTTGCATTTCACAAAGTAAAACTAAGGAAAAGTATGTTGCAATAGTAAATAACTGTAATCAAGTTGTGTGGATGAAGCAAATGCCAAAGGATATCAGAATTGAGTTTGCAGAACCTATTATCATTTACTATGATAACACAAGTACAATGAGTATGTCTAAGAATCTTGTATTGCATTCTAAGAATAAGCATATATCTATTAAGTATCATGTGCTGAGAGAGAAAGCAACAAAAAAGGAGATTAGATTAGAGTATGTGAGTACTAAAGATCAGATTGCAGGTATCTTTACAAAGCCTTTGCCTAAAGATATATTTGAGTACTTTAGAGTTATGCTTAGGGTTATTCCCCTACCTACTTCTAAGTAGATGATATAGTAAGTGCATTAGTCTAGTGGTACAAAGCACTATTGTTAGACTAGATTGAATGCTGATGCTTTCCATATGGGGGAGTATATGTGATAAGATGAGTCATTGAGGACTCTTGGTATTTCATCTTGAAGAGTCTTTGGACACTTAAGCTAGTTGAAGACTTGGAGCAGTGTATTAGCAATTGGTATTTTGTAATATTGAGGCCTTTTACATTGATGTCAATGGGGGAGAATATGCATGAAAAACATCTCCTAAACAATGGGGGAGATATATCTCTTTAGAGAGATTCATGTAAGGAAGAAGGAAATATGCACTTGATGTATTGAGAATTGTTTAATGTGTGAACAATTTATGCTAATCCTAGAATCCAAAAGATTTCAAACCTAATTAATGAAGAGGGTTTGAGAAGATGAGAACAACAAAAACATCAAAGTACTATTTGGTATTCTTGGAACTTAGATATTTTTCATCTATGTTGCCATTAATGCCAAAGGGGGATATTGTTAGCATGCATGTTGATGATACTGCTTTGGGGGAGTATCCTAAGCATTGGTTACATTCATGACTGTGTTTGTCATTGATGTCAACATAGTATGATTTCTGTAAAGACTAGTTGAGTAGTAGACACAAATATTAGTTGTACAGACAATGGTTTGATTATCTGGTGATGCATGATGATGAACATGTTCAACATAGTATCCTGATGACATGGTTTAGTGCACAAAGTCTAAGTCGAAGATGTACAGAAGTTGTACCTAATTTATAGAGAGTAGTTTGGAGATAGAGCATTAGGAAAGCAATTCTTGATGGTTTTTTAATATCTTTCATCTGAAATGTAACGAGGAGATGTGCAGTCTGGTAGTGACATAGGACAGTTTGTTGGTAATGTCAACAAGTGTGCAAGCTCTAGTATCACACGTGTAAAGTTTTGTATAGATTGTGAGTTGACAGTGCTATTGTAATTGTAATTATCATATTATAATTAATGGAGAAAGCCTCAAGGCCGACTAAAGGAAATATTTTGAAGATATGGTATAAAGAAAAGATGTTTTCCTTGTTTGTAAAGTGTGTGATTGTTGTATGAAGTATGAAGTGCAAAGTGTGAAGTGCGAAAAGGAGCAAAGTGTTTGGTAAATTCATGTAAACAATCCAAGGGATTATTGGATGTGAGTTTTGTGATCTGGTTACAAGGTTAGATGGAGCAGAAGTCTAATTGATAGAAAAAAGATAGAGGAATGAAGTACATTTAATTTCTATTATTATGCAAGGAATAATATATAGATCATTTGAACAATGGGTTCATTGGTCTTAACCTTGAAGTTGTTTGGGCAATAGGTCCAATTGTCTTCCACAACTCCTAACAGTGTTGGATTCTCCTAATAGGGACTCATATGTACTGAATGTATTCATAGACTCCTAATAGGGTCCATCCTCTGACAAGAAATATTTATATTAGTACATCATCTTGTGGGTACGATCCCCACCAAGGTTTTCCCTTTGATCAAGGGTTTCCCTAGTTAAGATATCTGGTGTTATTGTGTATGAGTATCTTGTTGCAGTTTCTGATTATATTGCTCATATGGTTAAGGTTTAATAAGGTTGATAATTGTGTTATTAGTTGGATAATTGATTCACCCCCCCACCCTGCTCCCTCTCACTTATATTGATGGACTATATATTCTAATAATGAAGTTATAAAATAATAAACATTGTGGCAATGTGTATTATATAGAGTGATAATGTCCCCATACATACACATGTTACATTATGCATAATAAAAAATACCAAGTGTAATCCCATTTAACATTGAAATGATTGTTTTAATTTTTTTAACTGAATAAAAACTAATATGAACTTTACATTGAAAATTGTGAAGTAGCATCACATGAAAAAGAAAAACAAAAGTAAATAGTTGAAAATGTCAAATAAGGTTTACATTAGTACTACATATAAATTAAATATTTTTTGTTTTATTTTAAAATAAGTAGTTAATAACATTTATAAGTATATAAATAAATATTGAAGTCTCCATGTAGTAAATAAATAAAATTAAACTTCTAAATATTTAAATAATAGCTATCAACTTCCACTTTCCAAATAGCACTCTCAAGGAGCTCAAAAATAAAGATACTTGATTTCTTTAACTTCGATTGTCCATTAATTACAATGGTTTTCAAAACATGTTCCAATTGTATAATTTTATTTGTTTCCTAGAATAGAAATGAAATGGACTTGGCTATCCTCCCTACAAATTGCACCATTGACCAAATTTCAAAAAACAAAAACACATTGAATTTTGTTGAAATTTTCATCATTTGATCTTTATGATGTATATATTTCGTGATAAAAAACAACAATTTCTTTTGGAAATTTCACTATGGTTTTGTGAATATGGAAAAGAATCATGTTTGAATTTTTTTGTCTTGGTGCATTTTGTCTAGAGATTAGCCAGCACCAAATGAAATCTACAAATCATGTTTTTGCTACAACTTGATGTGAGATTTGAAAAAAAGGTTTAACGTAGACCAATTAATGAAATATTGCTCACCATTTTGTAATTTGCACTATAATATATGGTTTGAAGTTATGCATAACAATCAACCTAGAAAGATGTGGCAAGTTCAAAGGTGATGGTGTGCTATTGGGATTGCCTCAATTCTTTCAAAAAATTTGCACTTTTTTGGTAGCAATCAAATTAATAAACATTTGTATTGCATGTTGAATAGCCATAAGGCTGGGGGCATGAATGAGATAGGTCTGGAGTAATGTACTATAGCCAAGTTACCTTGGTGGAGTTTTCTATAGGGTAGTCTCTTTCAAATCATTTCAAACATTGACAATATCCACTAATGAAAATATTCTAATTGAAGAAATTAGGGGTCAATTCAATAACATAAAGGATCTTCTTTTATTACTAGCAATTGAACATGAGAAAATTGAAGAAGCGCTACTTACTCTCACTCCCAGTCTCAACAATTTGGTCAATCTTCAGGTGCAGTTTCCACTCAATCAGCTCCCTACACCATTCCTTATCCCCAGTACCCCATTCATTTATTCTAAGGAAAATTGGAACAACATGTTTCCTTAGCCTTATGCTCAGTGATTTGGCTTTCTTACTTAGAATTCATTGAAGCATACAATTTCCATGGATTAGAGCTTCCAATATCATTTACAAGAAATGTTTTGGGCATATTGGAGGCTAGGTTGATCTCAAAGATAAAAAATTATATTTTGAATTAGCTGATTAGAGCACTGAATTTGTGTTCTTGCAAGATTTAGAATCAATGTCAATTTGAAGGCAACACATGAATAGCCCTGAAAATTACTGTTGTCACTCAACGAATAATTATAGTCATATATAGAACAAAATGTTTGGAAGAATGTGAGAAGTAGAAATGTTCCCATGGCTAGAACAATGAGGAGCTTCCATGGATTATTAAATATGTACTTGTTTACATATTTCTTCATAGCTATGCTCCACTTATCGTTATAGTGCTTGCTAACATCTACTACAACTTGCTCTAGATGCTTAACGCACGTCGATTTGACACATTTACCCATTCTATTCCACAAATTTCCACTTTCCTATGGTTTACCAGATGATTGTAGATAATCTCACTCAGGTTCTCATCAGCCAAACATTTGAGAAAGGAAAGGGTGTAAAAGTCATAGCTCAATTAGAAAAGAAAAGAATGTAGGGAGAGCAATGACTCACACTTGCTAAGGACATGTAGAAGATGTGGAAACTTAAGGGCCAGGGTATAAATATATGAAGAAAGATCTATGGAGAAGTGGTTTGGTAGGAATCTCTATCAATGACATTAAGTCTTGTGACTTGAAACTAGACTAAGAGTTTCTCACGCCATATGCACCTATTTTTTGCACTCAACTTCCATGGATTTGGCTTTGCAACCATAAGTTCCACAATCTCCCATGTTTTTCTTTTCTATGGAAGATAGTTTTTAAATAAACCAAGCAATTTTATGGTTGTGTTTGAAGGGTACCTATGTGCGTAGTATTTTTCTTTGATTTTTGACACAACAATGTTTGTTCCATTTCAATGTCCCCTATTTAAGAAAATATGATAGTAGGCAGCAAAATCTAGAAATGGTTCATCTAATATCCTTAATAAGTTGATGTGCAAGTATGAAGACATCCAAAAAAGGTGGTTCTATGTGCTTCTTGATGGTACTTTTGGTTGTTTTCTTTGCATTATATAAGTTTTACAAGGAACATGTTCAACTTCCATAGGACCATAGCGGGTTTACTTTACTCATCTGCAATAGAGTCAACTACTTCCACAATATGCTATCTCAAGAACATTTTGACAACCTTTTATGTAGTAAGGTTTGTGACTACCAGAAGCTTTGGAAAATGCTAGATTTTAGAGATTTCATGGTCTGCATGTTTAAAGGTTACAAGAATTTATTTTTTATTTTTTATGGAATAAAAGTAAATGAATTTTATTTTTTCCCCTACCTTTATCCCTCTTAACCAATGAAAAGATGGATAAATAATTTTGGTTAAACAAAATTCATATATATAAATTTCAAAATTGTAGAAAGTTTTGAGAGTTGGAAAAAGTTCACAGTTTTAATTGGATAATGAAAAAGGATAAATAGAAACCTACCAATGCTTAAGTATCTTAGCCATGGGAAGGAACTAATAGTTGTTAATATATGTTAACACATATGATAACATATGTGTTAAAAAATATCTTTGTATATTATTAAATTTTTTTTCATAAGTAAATAGTTGAGGCCTTTGGATATATAAGAATCAAATAAAATTCAGTCCCTTTGAATAGGGAGTTTCCTTTCTTAATGGAAAGTTAAAATCAATTTTACATCTCCATTCCCATTCAAGAACTTGAAGAGAACAACTAGCACTCAAAATTAATCCCTCCCATAAAGTCTTTATTCCATCCTTGTCAACATTGGGACCTGCCTTCAAACTTCACATACCAACTTGCCAAGTAATAATTCATAAAAAGATAATAAACGAGTTACAAAATAAATTACAAGGCATATAAATCTATTCCATATATTTGTAATATATTGCAAAAATAGTCCACAACAAACAAAATAAGAGAGAAAAACTAAAAGTGATATTCTTTTTGGATTACAAAAGGAATTTTAGACCCATCTCTATTTTTCCTTAACCGATGGGTACTAAAAATGGGAAATACCAAACTCCATAGAAATTGAAAGATTTGTAACTAAGTTATGTTGTGGATGAAGGGTAGTGTTAGTGTGTAGGCATATAATGTGGAGACTAGGGATCCTCTTCCATAAAATTTTCCCTTTGGTCCCAATTTGGAGCTTTCAAGTTTTCCATATTGACCTCAAAGTCATTATCATAGACCCCTACTCTATCTTCTACAATGAATCCATCCACATAGTCAATTTGTCGAGGAGTACAAATATGCAGGAAGAGGAAGAGGAAATTTAAATTCCTCAACATTACACGAATCCACTCAAGAAATCTATTTAGGTTAAAGTAGAGATAATAGGATACATAGGTACAAATTAGCTACCATATTGGGGGAAGTCATAGTGATAGGGTCTGCAAATTAACATACATTCTCTGGTGTTTTTTTATGACCCTATCTAAATCTTCTAAATACTTCATTTTAAATAAATGTCTATATAATTGTTTGATTCTTATTTTATCTAGCTTAACCAAAAATGCCATAGCTACAAACATGGATGTTATATTACCATCAACTCGGTACCAGATCATATTTGTAATAAACTCTTTGCCTAGAGTTTTAAAGATGGATCTTACCACCAAGAAGTGAGTAGAGAGGAGGACTTCTTTGAGGTACCTACCTGAGAAAGGCTAATCAAAAACACACTAGGATTTTGGCCCTTTGATTTTAATAATTGTATTCATATTGAGGAACTATGCTAACAAAATACGAGGGGGTAAATAAAAAGTTGAGATTCATCTATTTATATTATTTCTTTTGTAGAAGATGAGTTGATTTGAATTCTTATACAGATTACCCTTATAAAAGAAAATTGATGTCGAATTTACTTAAGATTTTTAAAATTATTAAATAGATTTATATTTGATACCAAAATATTTAAATGTTTATCCATGACGTATATTAGAGACATTCTAACAATCTATCTTGAAAGAGCAGGTAAGATATTGTTGCCCTCATTTTGGTCCCTTCTTATTTTACACATGGTAGCATGTTTAATATGAGTCCAATGGGCCCAAATAAATTCATGAACTGTAAAGTTCTAAGTCTAGTTCATACATTGGGCCAAGTCACTTCTCATTGGGATTTCAAGTTTCCCCTTCTGTCCTTGCATTTCAATCATGCTGTGCGAGTCTAGTTGAAAATTAATAACACAAGTCACTCCAAATAGTTCATGAGTCTAGGTGGGCATGATAAGTTCTTAGGGTCATGCTCGATGAGAAGCAAAGTTAAGTTAAATCATGTCATTACATATTTAGGATTTTAGATTTTTCTAGTTCATGAGTCTAGGTGGGCATGATAAGTTCTTAAAGTCATACCCAATGAGAAGAAAAGCTAAGTTAAATCATATCGTTACATATTTAGGATTTTAGATTTTTCTATTTCATGTTGCTATTCCAATCAGAGAAGTAGTGAAGTAACTTCGCTCCCGTAATTAAGCATTTTTACACTGCTCACAAAAAAGTCAACTGGTGCACATGATTATTCCTTAGAGATTCCATTGGTGCACCCCATAGGTTAGAGAAATATCTGGTGAAGTGCTACTCCACATATTAAAGCTTAAGTGGAACCCTTAGGAATTTCAAAGAAAAATAGGCCCCAAAGGCTCAAGAGCAAGTTTTTTTTTGAAATTCTAGTGCTCATGCTTCTTCCCCACTTGTTATGCACAAAAAATGCTTGAGTTAGGCAATGTTCAAAATTCCCCCTCCATCACTTATTTTCTAGTCAAAGGACGAGCAATTTTGATGCAACTCCGTAAAACTATAGTGTGACCCCGCAATGAGAAATATACTCGAAGCTCAGGGAATATTCTTTCAAAAATCCTATCAAGATGTGTCTTCAAGGAGAAACTCTTTTTAGTGACACACAATGAAGGAGAATGTATAAAGGTCACAATTCTACGAGGAAGAAGCAAGGTGCCTTCTTCAGTACTCCTGGCAGAATGGCCACATGTGAAATTAAATTTTTAAATCTAGGAGAGGCCACCTCTTTCCCTAATAATAAATTGGAGCCAAAAAATGAAAGGGGCCATTATCTTCACTTAAAATGGTAAATTTCATAAAGGAAGCACTTCCCATACCTATGTAAAGGAGAGAACTATAAAATATAATAGTTTCAGAGAAGCACTAAGTGGTCAACTCTAGGCTTAAGGATGACTAAAGGAGAATTTCAAGGCACATGCATAGGCTTTACATTATATATGGGGTTACAACTTAGCACTATGAAGATTAAAGGGTAGGAAATAGTGAAAGCTCACAAGACAAATTTGGAAAGTTCCAAAAAGACTAATGATGGCCAAAATGTTTATGAGTCTTGAATTATCTATCTCTTTGTTTAATTTAATGTGACAAGTGCCACTTTTACGTCCCCCCATCTTCTCAAATATTTAGTTTCTTTAATGACCAAGAAATGGGAACTATATGTAACATTTTGAAATCTAATAGAAGGATTGGAAAATTTTGGTGGGAATTCTCCCCCTATTGCTGAGATTAATGAGAGAGTCTCAAGGACTTTTCTCATAATTTGTTGTTTACTAGTTTTAGTTGTTATTTGGTTTGCATGTAATGAATGTAATGCAAATTGAGTTGAATGGTTGTTGGACTTTGGTAAAGTAGAGTCTTTTCCAAAATTTGATAATCAATAAGTGTTCTAAGAATTACTACAATTATGTTACCTTTTCTTTCATTACTCTATTGCATTCTTAAAAGTAGATTAATTATGTTGTGTGAATCATTCATGTAGAAGTGTTGTTAGTTGCATGTAGAGGTAGGAAGAAAGGGAAGTTGAAGTTCAACTCAATCATGGTTATGGGTGGTCAAAACTTAGTTGTAGACCAATTTTATGCATGAGTCTTTTATAGATAGGGAAGGCTCAGTCATTACCTCTCATGCTCTCAGGTTAAGAATACCCCTATTAGATAGGAAACCAAACAAATTCATTGCATGTTATCCACTATAAAGGAGTTGTACCTTACAATTCAAAGGGAAGATATAAACAACATAAGACGACTTCCCAACAATTGGGAACATTTTCTTTTTGTGATTTAAGCACAAAGATTAAAAAAATAAAGGAAGTATTTGAGGAAGACAATCTCTTCACCAATAGATGCTTGGTGAACAAGATTTCATGAATCACAAATAATTTCCATGATACATTTTGAAAGCTATATTTATCTTAACTATAGGAAATTTATAAATAGAAGATAGCCTTTCATAACCTTATCCCCCAACCCACTTAAAACTCAACCATAATTATAGTCTCTAATCTCTTACCACTACAAAAAAAAGATTCTATATGTAAACTTGACCAAATATTACAAAATGTGAAGATACCACCCTATGAGGGCTCTTATTAACTATACAATTTAGGCCCCATACCTAAAGACCTTATCCACCTATTAAAGAGACATAGGGACTTGATCTAGGGATACCTGTACCCTAGCACCATTGATGGTCTACAATAGAAAAGACTTGTTAAAATTACAAAATTATTGGGTCTCCTTTACTAGTTAAATTGTCAAACCTTTCACTTTAGAATCAACGACCTTCAAGAATGAGCCAACTTCCACTTCCTACTTTTTAAGCTTCTTTTTCAACGTAAAGACCTCCTCCTCCTCCCCACTATCTTCATTTGTTGCTATACTAACCATATTTTCATATGGCATAGTCTCTTTATAGCCTTCAATTCCTTCCACCATTAAGTATTCAACAAACTAATTTGGCTCAAAGGGATGCTCAACATGGATCAACCTCAATAGGAAATTGAGATTATGGAGTCTTGTCTACACCTTCTACCTAAAGGAGTCCTAGTACTCTACCCAGCGAATGGAATATTTCGGGACTGGTATACCTTCAATATGCTCCTTGTCATAGTTCCTTTATTTTGGAGAATTCATATTGTCATCAATATTCCTCAGCACTGTGTCAAGATTCACCAAATACTTCTTTAAAAAGACATTCCTACACAAATTCCTAAGCCTTTCCTTATCCCTCTCAAAGAATATAGATAGGGATAAGAATATAACAACAATGTTCGAAATAATTCTCTTTCTATCTACATTCTCAAGGTATTCTTATCCTAGGACTTTCCTAATTGCATCTACTATTAGGGAATGAGGGAAAGATAAGATTCCTTTCAACCATTCTATTGTGACAAAGACTAAAACTTATGTTTTCCTTTTTTGGCCTCTCAAATGCAACAAGATATCCATATTACAGATGTTAGAATATATAGTCCACCAATATAACTAAGAAGGGGGGGGGGGGGGGGGGGGGGGGGTGAATAAGTTATCCAACTATTATCACAATTATCAACCTTAGACAAACTTAACCATATGAGTAATATAATCAAAAACCATAACAAGACACTCATGCACACTGACACCATATATGTTAACTAGGGAAACTTTTGATCAGAGGGAAAACCCCGGTGGTGATGGTACCCACAAGATGATGTACTAATATAGAAGTTCCTTGTTAGAGGATGGACCCTATTAGGAGTCTATAAGCACATTCAGTACATATGAGTCCTTGTTAGGATACCTTGAATCCCTATTATGAGATTCCAACCCTATTAGGAGTTGTGGAAGATAGTTGGACCCATTTCCCAAACAACTTCAAGACAAGACCAATGAACCCATTGTCTAAATGATCTCTATATTATTCCTTGAAAAATAATAGAATTGAAATGTACTTCCTTCCTCTTTCTTTGTCCTATCAACCAGACTTCTGCTCCATTAGATCTTGTAACCAAGTCACAAAACTCACATCCAATAATCCCTTGGACCACTTGCATGCATTTACCAAACACTTTGCTTCTTTTTGCACTTCACACTATGATCACAACACCATACCACATTTACAAACAAGGAAAACATCTTTCCTTTATAACATATCTTCAAAATAATTCCTTGAGTCATCCTTGAGGCTTTCTTAATTAATTATAATAAGATAATTAATTAATTCTCAATTACAATATAGCATTGTTGGCTCAATCTATACAAAAATTTCCATGTGCAACATTAGGGCTTGTACACTTTTTGACATCACCAATAGGCTGTCCTCTATCACCAGCTGATTGTTCATCTCTTTATTACATCTTAGATGAAAAATAGCAAACAAACATCAAAAACTACTTTTCAAGTACTCTATATTTGTGCTTCTCTCTGTAAATCAAACATAACTTATGTACATCTTTGACTTAGACTCTAGGCATTGAACCTTATCATCAAGACACAATATAGAACACGTACTTAGTTGTGCATCACCAAACAATCAAAATATTGTTTGTACAACTAAGATCTCCATTTGTTACTTTGGCAATCTTCACTGACTTACTACTATGTTGACATCAATGACAAATACAATCATGAATGCAACATGTCAATACTCTCCAATGCTTAGGATACTCCCCCAAAGTAGTATCATCAGCATTCATACTAACAATAGAGACTACAGACAAATTTACACTGATCAATGTTTACAATGATAAAACTTCCATTGTTTAAATAAAAGGAGACATGATGGGATCATAAGTAAAATTACAAAGTGTCACATGCTAAGTGTTCTTAACATAATGAAGTCATCCTTGAAATCATGGAAAATATACAACTTGCATGTACTTTTGGACTTCATGTACTTAGGGGTCCTAAATAGCAATAAGCTCAAACTCTTAAGTAGGATCACACTATTAGTTCTTTGAAAGGTGTTCTTTATATAATATTGATGAGAAGAATGGAAAAGCATCAACAATACATTATTTAAATTTAGAAAGGAGAAATATACATTTCCTACATGTTTCTGCCTTCTATTTTTCAAAGCATTAGTAAAATAATAGTGTAGGATTGACTTAGGATTAAGTTGGGGTAACATTTTCTAAATTAGGGAATGAAAGTCCAAGGGGTTAGCTTAGTTGGTTGAAGCAATGAGTTCTCATTGTGGAGACTCTGGTTTAAATCCCAAGAGGAACATCTTTGTGGAATTCTAAGTTGTGACTCTTGGTCTTCTATTGATTGTATTTGTCTCATTATAAAAGGTGGATTCCAAGTTGTGACTCTTGGTCTTCCAAATGTTGTTTCTAGTGTGATTGCTCAAAATGAGCTTGAATAAGTTTGTAATTCTCATGTTGTTGCTTGAATAAGCAAAAGACTTGTAAACAATTTGAATATAAATAAAATTAGGGAATGAAAGAAAGATTTTATACCTACGAAGCTTCACAAATATCATGAAACCATCCTTGATAACATATTAACTTCACAAATTGTCTGCAATCATAATCTCTATGTACTCCTAATTAGTTATGATCTCAAACTTTAAAGTGAGATCACACAATCTATTGACAAAAGGTGTCACCTTATATAATGATGATGAGTATACTGACACAGGTACATCAAAAAAAGATTAAATTTGCAAGGAAAATTAGATATATTCTACATGTGCCAACCTTCCTCTTAAAATAATTTATATAGATTTGACCTAGGATAAGTAAATATAGAAGTTATATAGTAGGGAGTGGAGGTGAAGAAAAATTGGAGGGGTCACCATCTATCCCCAAATTGGCTAATTCATTAGCCCTCTGATTTTCCTCTATATGAATGTGATTAGAGGTAGTTTTTTTCAAATGTATCACAAAGGAAAAGGGATTTTGATAGAAAATTATATAACTTACAATTTGTAAAAGACCCTTTTCTTAGGGAATTAATAATAATTGTAGAGTCCCCTTCTATTTTTAACTCATTGAATCCCAATTCTTTACATTTAATTAGACATTCAACCAAGGTTGAGAGTTCTGCTTAGTTGTTAGATGCCACCCCAATAAATTTAGTGATTTTTTCTACCTCCTCACCATAATTGTTGTGGATGTTACATCATATGCCAAAAATTCATGGATTGCATCTCAAAGTTCCATCGAAATTCAGTTTAAACCAACCTTTCTTTGGGGGCTTCCAAACACAATCTTTCCTACAATCTTCCTTAGAGATTTAACTAGGCCATATAAAAGAAAAATCTTAACCTCTATCCACTTACCTTGCCTTTTTCATTCCAATGCAACTTTGATGCCATATTGGGTTGTGCTTCATCAACCTATTACTAGTCAATTCAATAATTGAGGCTTCAATTTTATTGCTAAGTTGCTTGAGACCATTTTCTTATCTTGAAGAATCCTCCTATTACTTTCCTTTCCTAATTACCAAATAACCATAGATGAGGAAGAAATCCATAAACTCTAAAAAGAATTGTCCCTTCCTAAAAAAGGATAATTGGAGAACATCTAGTGAATGATGCAAGGAAAGAATGAGATCCACCCAAATTGAAAACAAAGCCATTTCCAAAACTAGTTTTCAGAGAAAGAGCATTTTAACAACAAATGATCAACAATTTCTTCCTGCATCTCATAGAGAGGACATATACTAGGACCTTTATATCTCTTCATTTTAAAATAGTCAATAGTCAAGAATACATTTTGGAGGACTAAACATGTAAAAATACATGGCTTAGGAAGACAAACTTTATCCAACAAAGTTTTGTTGTTGTCTTTCCTGAAGAATTAGCAAAAGTCAAGTTTAACACCTTGTAACCCATCTTTGAATTGTATTCCCCACTATCATTCCCATCCTAAATTAAAAGATCTTTTCCACCCCTAAAGATGACCTTTCTTGTCATCAAGGCTTCCCTCGGGATGTCTTTCTCCTTGTAAGGGCTATCTAAGTTTCCAAAACCCTTCCATTTCCACTTGTTCCTATTTGAATCAATTTCAACACAATCTTTGACTTTATGGCCTCATCTAGATCCCAAGATATCTTCAAAGAATGGGAGGTGATATGATTTCTCCAAATCTTGAAAGATTCCCCAAGAGTCCTCCTAAATGAGGGCTTCATTTCTTTCACCTAATTTCCAAGTCATTTTTTGTAGATCAAGAATTGGTATTGTATCATGGAGTTCCATATCTATGAACCTTTAGGGGATATATTTACTTCAAAAGTTTGATGGGATCAAAGTTAGCCAAATATCTGTGCAAAACAATCTTAGCCCATTTAAAATAAGGATTTCTAAGTAAACGTTATACTAGCTTCACTATTAAGGCTCTCCCTTGGAGCTTGATATTTTGATTCTTATACTGCCTTGATCCTTTTGTCTACAAACTTTATCCCAAGCTACTAAAGAGAACTTATTTTTTTTATCCTCATGGTCTTTCCAAGAGGTGCAGAGAGGTTTATTAATATCAATAAGTTTACATGAAGGGAGATCAATATAGGAAAGTTGATAAATAGGTTGAGTTGATAAGATTGATTGAACCATAGTGACTCTCCCTAAAGTAGAAAGCCATTTACCTTTCCATGATGATGTTTTCCACTTGATTTTCTCAATGGCTAGGTCCCATAGTATACTGGATTGAGATCCTAGATTGAAAGGTACCCAAAATATTTACATGATAGGCTCCCCTTGTTAAAGTTAAGAATTTTGAAAATTTGAACTTCTAAACTTGTGGAGGAGTATTAAAGAAGAAAATTTATGATTTGTCTAGATTAATGTCTTGACCTGAGGCCAATGTATAAAGGTTAAGGCTGGACTTAAATTTTTTGGATTCATTCATAGTACTTTTACCATAGAGCATAGTGTCATCAACAAAGTATTGGTGTATAGTTGGTTCTAAGTTGCTGGTGATAGAGATACCATTAACATGGCCTAAGTTCCTAGCAATAGGAAAAGTCCCACCTAAAGATTTAGCCATGATAATGAAGAAAAAAGGGGATAATGAATCCCCTTGTCTCAAACCCCTTGAAATTTCAAAGAAACTGGTAGGAGTGTCATTAACCAAGATGTACATTTTAGGGGTAGAGATACATTCAAAAATCAAATTGATCCATTGCCTAGAAAAATTGAAGACCTCCAACCATTTACATAGGAATCTACAATCCACTCTATCATAGAGTTTATTAATATCTATCTTGATAAGCATGCTAGGTTCTCGATTAGCTTGAATTGAATGAATCGCTTCCTGAGCTATTATAACTTTATCATAGATGGATCATCCAGAAACAAACCATGTTTGTTCCTTGCTAATAAGAATGGGCAGGATCTTATGTTTTTTTTGGAAAGGGTCTTAGTAAATACTTTATACCAAGGTGAAAAAGGTGTAAAGTCATTAAAGGTTTCAACATTATCTTTTTTAGGGATAAAATCAATAAGAGTGTTATTCACCTCTCTAAGGAGTGTACTTAAATTTTGAAGCCCATCCAAAGCTTTAGTAATTTCATCCCCTATAATGTCCCAATACTTTTGGAAGAAACTAGTTGAGAATCCATCCAGACCCAAATATTTATTTGGATGCATATGTTTTAATGTGACTCCTATCTCTTGCAACATTAATCTGCTAACTAACATCTTGTTCAAAGCAGGTTAAAATAAGTTTAGGGATATGTTTTAAAATATTACTATGAGATTTAAGATTAGACCATACTATATTATTAAAGATGTTCTCAAAATAAGTAACAACCTTCTGAGCTATAGACTCTATAGAGTTAGTAGTCCTTTTGTCTCTATCTTTTATGGATAGAAATCTATTAACCATTCTACTTTGTTTAGTGTTGTTATCAAAAAACTTCATATTTTTATCTCCTTCTAACCAAACCTCTCTAGTTTTTTCTCTCCAGAAGATTTCCTCCTTAGCTAAGACATATTCATATTTTTTCATTAACTATTTTTCCTCCAAGTATAAGGATTTATCCATTGCATGGTTCAATCACAATATTGTTTACTTTTTCTAACTCTTCTTCTAGAGACAATTTTTCTTGATGATATTCCCCAAGCAATATGAAATCCATTCCTTTAATATATGTTTGATGATTTTTAGTTTACTAAATACATGACAATATTTTGAAACTAATTTTTTTGTTTCCTTCCACCATTGTTTGATCAATTTGAAACAATTTTCATCCTTTAGCCACATTTGTTCAAATTTGAACAAATAGTTGCAAGGTCTTTTTTCCTATAAGATTCTTAATTCGAAAAGATAGTGATCAAACCCTAAAATAGGTTTAACCTTAGATTTAGAGGAGATATAGAGGGCTAACAGTTCCTCATGAATAAGAATCTATCAATTTTTTTTTTTCCCTTTATTACTACAACCTTTTCACCTATTGTTCCATGTACATGATTAAGAGGAAAATGCAATCTCAAGAAGCCCCAGTTTATGCACTCAATCTCTAAACTCCCTAAAGGCTATGGAAAATTTCCTACAACCTCCCCATTTTTCTAAAGGGAAAATAATTGAATTGAAATCTACACCTAGTATGGAAATGTTTTCTTCTCAATTAGATCAATAGTTTGGTTTAAAAAAAAAACTCATGGATTGGACATCCAAAATGAGTGACTATCTTTCTTATGAAGAAGAATCATTTAAATAGTCAACTCGAGGATGTATACTTGAAACTGGTATGCAAAGTATATGCACTATAAAACTCTCTAAGTTGTTCTATTATTGAAAAATACAAAATCTAATAATACTGAAAATAAAATCTAAGTACACAGTAATGGTTGTAGAAAACTACAAGAAACTCTACAATAATGGCTACAAGATTTGTATAATACAAACTAATTAACATCTACAACTATTACAATTTCTTATATATTAGATTATTGTCTCTCTAAAAGCCATCTAACAACTATCTCATCATTCATTTAAACAAGGAAGAGACTTATTCTAAAATAATGACTGAGAAGAAGAGTCCTATTACAACTTATCTTCTTGGCTAATTGGAGAAAAGAGTTTGTTTAGACTCTTTTATGACAATCCTGATTTGATGGAAATTTAGTGATCTTCATAAATAAAATTCCAATCTTATCCAAACTCTTTCGAAGTTGTAGCTTGAATTGCAATCAATAGAAGAGGTTTGACTAAGTGTGCTGATTTTTTGCTCCACCTTTTTAGTAGTCCACTTCAAATGCATGGTGATCTTTTATTATTGCAAATTATATAAAACACTTTTACCAAGTTATGCTTCTCCTTTTTATCTTTCCATATCATTTTGAAAATCTAGATTTCATTGAGAGACGTGGAAGATATGACCATTTTACTAAAATTGGGTTATAGCTACATTCAAACGTGCCACCTTCGACTCAATCAACTTCTTATCCATGCTTCTCATTAACTATTCTCAACTAACTCAAACGTTCAAAAGGATTTGTTTTCCTTTTTGTATGAATTCCAAATTTTCAAGGTATTCTTAATTTCATTTAGATTTTTGTGAGATATGCCCATTTTATTGAAATTGCCCTTTTTATTTTTTCTACATTTCCAACAAATATTGATTATTGACAAGTGTCAACTTGCTTCCCCTTCCTTCCAGTTGTATGAATGACACAAATATCTCACAAACAACTTGTTAATCACCTCAAGATAATTATTATTTAATAATAACCATTTATTATAATAAATCATCACAATTTAGCATTAACTAGCTACACATATAAATGTTAATAAATAAATCATTAATCATGGTTAATACAAGCTAATGTATGGAAATGACTTGGGAATATATTGCAACCATGGGGTAAAGTGTTATAATAAATGAATATAAATATGATAATTTATACTCTCATCATTCCTCTTTTATTATTAAGAAATAGATCAAACCCTTTTGCCAAGTTACACTCCTTTTTAGCTTTCCAAGTTATTTTAAAAATTAGGATTTCATTGAGAAACATGGAAGATATGACCATTTTACTAAAATTGGGGTTTAGCCACCTTCAAATGTGCCACCTTTGACTCAGTCAACTTCTGATTCATGGTGCTCATTAACTATAGTGAACTAACTAAAATATTCAAAAGGGTTTGCATGCCTCATTGTCATGTTTCTAAATCTATGAGTCATTCTTGATTTCATTGAGAATTATGTGAGATATGCCTATTTTACTAAAATTGCATTTTTGACTTTTTCAACTTTTCCATTAAATGCTTATTATTGACAAGTGTCAACTTGCTTCCCCTTCCTTCTAGCTGCATGAATGACACAAATATCTCACAAAAAAATGTTAATCAGCTCAGGATAATTATTATTCAATAATAACCATTTATTATAACAAATCATCATAATTTAGCATTAACTAGCTACACATACAAATGTTAATCAATGAAACATTAAACATACTCAACTCTTCATAAATCAAGTTAATGTATGGAAATGACTTGGGAATATATTTCAATCATGGGGTAAAGTGTTATAATAAATGAATATAAATATGATAATTTATAGACTTGTAAATGGATATCGCATCTTTAAACTCCATGACTTTCCCTTCAATCTCCTACCATACCTTAACCTTTGCTTGATTATGGATAGGACCATATGCATTAAAAAGCCTAAAGATAAAATTTATTTTGATTCCCCTAACCAGACCATAGATCTAATGCTTATGACATTCGAGGGAAGAGATTGATATGTTCCTAGGGTCCCATAGGATAGCTAGGCCTCTTGAAGCCCCTTCCGTTGGAGAATTCCAAATTTCCTTGAGACCTAAAGACTTCCTAAATCGGTCCATATCTACTTTAGCTAGTTTAGTTTCTTGAAGAAGGAAGATGTCTTCCCTAGTGGATGAGATGCATTTACTTGTTAGGGTCATTAAGGCCCATAATGCTCCATGTTAGGATGATCATGGTGTTGAGGGAAGGACCTTTCCCTTCCTAACATTAAAAAGATCCATTAATTTAAATTGACGATGAACCTCCCCATCCTTGCTTCTTAGCTCCTAGTGAGATTTGTGACCTTTTCTCTTTAAAGACCTACCATGTTAAGGGTTTTCCTTACTTGGAAAGGATATTGCTATCCCTAGGGATTTTTAGTTATCCTTCTCAAGATATTTAAGGTCTGTGAGTAAATCCTTCACTTTCATACCCACTAAAGGTTTTTTTTACCTCTTGGAGTTTATTTCTACATTACTAATTCTTCTTCATCATGAATTTCCTCCACAAACTTCTCCATAATCTCATTGACTACCAAATCACTTAGATACTCAATAAGAATATTAACTTCTTCTAATTTCTTATTTAGATCCTAGTCAATGATTCTAAACCTGAGACTTCTCTTCTAGCATATGATTCATAATCGATCACAATCACTAGAGAATAAACTAGACAACTAAGATTTTGTTAAAAAGTCTCCACACTTTTTGATGTAGCTACTTAAGGCATCCTAAAACTCAGGTTGTAATGAAGGGGGGACATCCTTTCCAATTTCTAAAGGTTCCCTTCCCTTATCAATGTGGTTGACATCTCTAACTATTATTGAAGGGAGAAAGGGAAATTTTTTGGAGAACCTAATTCCCCTTTCTTCTACTGTTGGCAATTGTAGTTGCAATAGAGATCTTTATCTCTATAAGTTAATGGTGTTATGGTCATCTTCAGCTAAAAAGGATATTTATGATAAATTAAAATATTAAACATAAATAGGCTTCATTTAGCTTGAATTGAGGTATGAAAATACAAAAACTTGTATTTGAAAATAAAGCGTTATATTTTGGAGATTGAAGAGACATTCAATTGTAATGTGAAGAGTAACTCTTTATCTTATATATATCGTATCAAGCAAAAAACATTGTATACCTGAATTCTTATTATCAATAAAATTATCTTTTGTTAAGTGACTAGGTTTTTTCCTCCATTTTAGAATGGTTTTCCTAGGGTAACTTCTAGTGTTTGTTTAGTTAATTTGTTTGCCTTATTGTTGTTTATCTAATATTTCTGGGGTAATTCTAGCATGGTCTATGAACCAGGTTGGATAATAGAAAAATAGGTTATTATTATTATTACTATTGCATGTCATGTATATAAGGAAATTATTTTTTAAAGTCTACAAGAGAGAATATGAGATGTTTCTTGATCATTCTCTATGACCCTTGATGCAGTTTAGTGCATGAGATTGTAGAGATAAATCAAGTTTTCTATAAATGTTTTCATGTCCATTTACATTAAGAAATTATTCAATGTTTTATTCTTTCACCAATCATAGTTTAATTATGAGCCTTGGGTTTCAATCTACTAGTCACAAATTTAAACCACCACATAGATGATACATTGATCAAATTTCTTCTTTTGATCATATGATTTCCTTAGTTGGTACTCTACTTTGGATTTTTGTATCATGTGTTTATTCTTCTTTATTATGATTGGTTGGTTGCCTTATGTGTTTGGGCTCCTCCTTTTGAGGCAAATTTCTCTATTTTGTGGTGCTTTATTGTCAAATTGTGTCATACTCATTTTTATCGTAAGTATATTATCGCCTCCTATTGGCTCCCATATGTGTGTGTTCCTCATCATAGATCATCTGTCCTAATTCTTTTTACCTTTTCAAGTTGTTATTTTCTTGTGCCGTCAGTTTCATTTCGATATTGCAACCCTATTATACCCTTTCTATTCCATCATGTGGTTAAGATTGATATGCTCACCTTTTCCTTTGTGTCATGACATTTCCTTCTTTTACTATTCTTGATGTGTGCATTGGTAGTCAAGGCATGTGTTAGTTCTATCCTTTCATATTCCATGTTGTTGAGTGTCATTTTCTTTATGCATAGTCATTATGTTTTTAATTCCTCACTCATCTATTTTGTAGTTACCATTATTTTTGTGTCTTTCCACTATGAGTGGCAATTGTAATTTATACTCCATTTGGATACAACATGTATTTTCTTTGCCTCTTAATTGTTTTCTTTTGAGTTGACTTCAAATCTTCAAACTCTTCATTTTGGTATATGTAAGTTGAAATTTTAATATTTTCCACTGGTAATGGAATTATTATTAGCCCATTTCTATTAGGAGATGTTTTAGTAAGCATTTCTATAATCTCTCAATTGTGGCAAAAGTAGAAAGGTTTTCTCTTTTATTGTGTTCCATCTTTTACATTGTTGTCGTGGAATTTCATCACACCTCTTCCTGAAGTCATCAAATTTTGCAATCAAGATAGGTCCTTCAGTGCTAACAATAAATGGAAATGATGGGAATTACAAGTGTTGTTTAAGGAACTTTATAGAGGAAGTAACCATTCCTAATGAAAACTTCCACATCATTGATATGTATTATGTCTCAATAACTCCAGCAATGTTTTCCTCTTTAGATAATTTTCGTTTAGTGATCATAGGGGTACCAATTAGACTTGATTCATCCATGCCAAATATCTTCAATATCTCATTTATATACTTAAGACTGAGTCACATATTCCTTCATTTATTTGATGAACTTGTAAACCAATGAAGAACTTAATCTCCCCAAAATTAGACATTTCAAATTATTTACTCATTTGATCAACAAATTGTTATAATTCTTTAGAATAACTGAGAGGGGGTGGGGGGGCTTGAATCAGTTATCCAAGGTCCAAATGCCCTATTAATACTTTTTCACTACTTTTAATGAATCCATACACTTTTCATCCATCCAAACTTTAAATCAACCATATTAGCAAGTTATAGTAAATCAACGTGCAAAGATAAAACATGCAAGATCAACATATGACACAATGATTTACGTGGAAATCCAATTTGGCAAAAACCACCAGTAACATGCTACTTGATTCTCACTGTTCTAAAGTGATGCCCTGTTAAAAGCCTGCCCTGTTAAAGGCTTACAACACACTGTTAAATGTGACCTTGTTAGAGGATTTCACCAAACTATTAGGAATGGGCCTGGTTAAAGGACTTTAGAACATTCACTTGGAATGTCACCCTGTTAAAGGATTTATCTCATGGCTATTAAACCAACCTAAGTCCATAGGATTTAAACTTTACTATTACAATTGCTAGAAAGTAACGATAATGGTCTTTTGATCTGATATAACTTACAACATACTTTGCAAATTTCAGATCACACTTTCAGTTCAATCCTAATGCTTGGCTCCAATCACTTTAGCTCTAACTGCTTGACTTCTTCTCAAACTTTGTCTCCTTGAGTCTTCTAACTCATTGTACCAATGCATCCATATCAGGGGTCTTCTTACTGAAACAGAGTCACTACGCTCTCTTATCTCCGTAGCACCTCCTTCAACATTTCATGCTTTCATGCTTGACCGCCTCTCTCTCTTTTTTCATTAACTTATGACTCCTTAAATAGAAATTTGATTTTCCTTTGCCGCTCATTTCTCCCTCTCCAATTTTAGGGTTTTGAATGGATTAGGTAGGATACAATGTATCTACCTCATATCTTGTTCTTATCTTCAAACTTTGTCAGTTGTATTCTTAAAAATGTTTTACATGGTGTTCTGTGCCACCAGTTCATCATTCTTATCTTCCATTTTAATTCACAAACTTCTAGATAATAACCTTGTCGGCTTAGATCTGGCGAATCTTTGATTTTCAAAATAATGCAGCAACTCGGCATTATTGATTTTACTGGTGCTCGACATCTCTGTGTTACTCGACACCTATCTCTGCTCGGCACTCGATATCACTCGGCACTTGAACTTGCTCGACACTTGAAGTTTACTCGACACTTGAACTTGCTCAGCACTTGAAGTTTACTTGGCACTTGAACTTTCTCGGCACTTGAAGTTTACTCAACACTTACTAGAAATTTTCTCGGCACATACTAGCTTGCTCGACTCTTTCTCTCTAATGAACTTAGTTGAGCTTTACAAATGTTTTAGCTAAAACCTTATATCTTTGATATGTTTCAGTGTGCCCATTCTCTGTATCTTATAGTATGTCATCAAATACACTTTTTCATGAATGGCTTAGTTGATCCTTATACTTCATTACAACATCATAACTTCAACCTTTCTCTAGGTACAACATCATTACTTCAACCTTTCTCTAGGTGTTCTAGTTACATCTTATTGATTGCCTCCTCCTTGACAATCAACTAATTGATAGTATTTGGATCGATAAGTAGGAGATGATTTCCACAGCTAGTCAAATTGTGATGTGAATATCAGGATTTAACTGTGTGATTTTTGAGTCAAACTCGATGACCCATGTTTCATGAGTAGTGATTCAACATGAATCCATCTCTCATGAGAATAAATGGAACACTTAGCACTCATTGGATCTAGGTGATGCTCATAGGGGTGAAGCACTGGGACTTCTCGGGAGGTCACCCATCCCAGTACTACTCCAGCCTGAGTGTGCTTAACTACGGAGTTTCCTCCATAGTTAAACCCAAAGCTTACAACCCCATTTGCATCACTAAAGCAATTGTCATTCCTGCAAGTAGCAGGTTTGACATCAATGACAAAACAATGATTGAGAACATTCTTTACCAGTTCCATATATCATTCCAACAACTTTTCTTATGACCATTTCAATCATTTTCAGAAATCTCCCTCTTTGGCATTGATGGCAAACCAAACTGATCATTTGATCAACTTAGTTACCACCAAGATTGTATACGTTGTCTGCTATATTTCTTTGCTACTGCATCTTTTACTACTGATCTCATATATCTCCCTCTTTCTTATATATTGATCAGGTTTCTGCACATTTCTCCCTCTTTGACATAAATGTCAAAGATGTAGCATCTTTATCATGCTAAATATGATCTTTGGCTTCTTGTTGTTTTCTCCCTCTGTCACCATGCTTGTGATTGATTTGGAGTTTTTGCTCCTGCTGTCATCCTCTACATCACTCTTCTGATATTTCAATGATTTGTTTCTGTTGATGTAGGGCAACATCCTTGTTGGTTTAAACTGCTTGAGTTAGGGGTATTACCCCCAACTTGCCTCTAAGATATTCATAAGCATCCTTGGGCAATGGTTTGGTAAAGATATCTGTAGTTTGTTCCTTTGTGTGAATGTATTCCAACTTCACTTGTTTGTCTTCTACCAATTCTCTGACATAATGATACTTGATTGCGATATGCTTGGTTTTTGCATGCATCACTGAATTTTTGGATATGTTTATAGCACTTGTATTATCACAATATAATATCACAGGTTTTGTTACCTCTTCTTTCATTCCTTTCAATAGATGTGTGAGCCATACAATGTTTGTGCAATTGACTGCAGCTGCTACATATTCTGACTCTGCAGTGGATTGGGATGTACATGTTTGTTTCTTGCTAGTCCAGGTAACTAGCCTTTTGCCTAGAAATAATGCACCTCCACTTGTGCTTTTTCTATCATCAATGTTGCCTTTCCAGTCTGCATCTGTATATGCATTGAGGTCAAATTTTTCATTCTTTTTGTAGTATAGACCAAAGTTATCAGTTCCTTTAAGATATCTCATTATTCTTTTTACTGCTATGAGATGATTTTCTTTGGGATTAGTAGAGAATCTGGCTACTATTCCAACTGCTAATGCTATGTCTGGTCTACTATGTACAACATATTGTAGTTTTCCAATCATGGATCTATACATTGTTTGATTGACTTCAGTTGATTCATCATTTTTGGATAGCTTATTTCCTGTTGCCATTGGTGTGCTGACTGGTTTGGATTCCTCCAATCAAAACGTTTTAAGAATCTCTTTGATATACTTTGATTGTGTCACAAATATACCATGTTTGAGTTGATGTACTTGCAATCCAACAAAGAATTTGATTTCTCCAAATATAGACATCTCAAATTCATGTTTCATTTTGTTAGCAAAGCCTTTGCAAAGCACTTCCTTTCCACCAAACACTATGTCATCCACAAAGATTTCAGATACAATAATGTCTTTACCTTCTTCTGCTTTGATGTACATGTTACTGTTATCATCAGTTCTTTCAAATCCAATTTGCACTAGATACTTGTGAAGTCTCTCATACCATGCTCTAGGTGCTTGTTTCAAATCATAGAGTGCTTTATGTAGCTTACACACCATATCCCTGTTGTTTTCATCAAAAAATCCTTCTGGTTGTTCAATGCAGACTTCTTCTTCAAGTATACCATTTAAGAAAGCAGATTTTACATCTATCTGATAGACTTTAAAATCTTTGTAGGCAGCATATGCAAGTAAAGTTCTTACTCCTTCCATTCTAGCAATAGGGACAAATGTTTCTCCATAGTCTATTCCTTCTTCTTGAGCATAACCCTTGCATACTAGTCTAGCTTTGTTTTTGGTAATCTCACCATTCTCATCTAGCTTGTTTCTGAATACCCACTTGGTGCCAATCACATTCTTGTCAGTTGGTCTGGGAACCAAACTCCAGGTTTTGTTTTTCTTTATTTGATCAATTTCTTCTTCCATAGCTTTGTACCAGTCATCATCTTGTAATGCACCATATACTGTCTTGGGTTCAGATTTGCTGATTAGACATGATTCATGTCTTAGTCTGTTCCTTGTCATTGGTCTTGCATTTTTGTCACCAATTATCTATTCAGAAGGGTGATGTCTTTTTAAATATTTTGATAATCTTGGCTCTATCCTTGTTTCCATGTTTGATCTTTCAGATTCAGGATCACTATGCACTTCATTGTTAGGTTGTTCTTCATCATGTGTACTATCTTCAGAATCAGATTGTGCATTTTGTTCATTCTGCAACTTGGCTTCTGAATGCAACTCGACATTCACTGGTTGTGACTCGGCTGAAACTAATACTTGTTGTTGATTTTCAATTTGATTGACATCATTCTCATCAACAGTCATTCCTTCATAAGAATACACAAAGGTTCTGTACTCTTCCATTTTCTTTGGTACTTCAACTTGGACTTCTGTATGTTCATCAAAGTTTACATTTGCACTTTCCACAATTTTGTTAGTGTTAATATTCAAACACTTATATGCCTTACTTCTAGTGGAGTAACAAAGAAATATACCTTCATCACTTTTTACATCAAATTTTCCATTTCTAGCATCTTTAAGGATAAAGCATTTGCAACCAAACACTTTGAAATGTTTTACATTGGGTGAGTGACCATACCATAATTCAAAAGGTGTTGTATATGTACCTTTCTTGACTTGTACTCGGTTCAGTGTATGAAGAGCTACACTTACAACTTCTCTCTAGTATTTTAGAGCAACAATCTTTTCCATCATTAGTGTTCTGGCACAGTCAATCATAGATCTATTTCTTCTTTCAACAATTCCATTATGTGGGGGAGTTCTTGGAGCTGATATTTGTCTTTTGATTCCTTTATCATTACAAAATATCTCGAATTCATTTGATGTAAATTCACCACCTCTGTCTGATCTTAAGCATTTCAAGCTTTTTCCTGTTTCTTTTTCAACTCTAGCCACATACCACTTAAACATTTGAAAAATATTAGATTTTTGTTTTAAAAACATAATAGTCATCATCCTGGAATAGTCATCAACAAACAACATTATGTATTTATCTCCTCTATAGCTTTGTACTTCCATTGGACCACATAAGTCAGTATGAACTAATTCAAGTACTTCTCTAGATGTATAGTTTTTGCTCTTGAAACTTGACTTAGTCATCTTTCCTAGCTGACATTGTTTGCACATGATATTATCAAGCTTCTTCAATTTTGGTAAACCTCTGACTTTCTTCATTTTACTGATGTTGACCAGATTGTCAAAGTTGACATGACATAATCTTCTATGCCATAACCATTTATCATCAAATTTTGCAATAAAACAAGAAACATCATCCATATCAAGGTAAAAAAGATTACTCTTTGTTTGATCTCCTTTTCCTATCAGTTTACCATCAGTATTATAGATTTTTGCAGTTTTGTTTCCAAATTCCACTTTGCATCCTATATTGCCTAACTGTGAGACACTTAGTAAATTGTAGTTTAATCCTTCAACATAGTATGCATTATCACATGAAATTTGTTCTATGAGCTTAATGGAACCTTTTCCTTTGATTTGACATGGAGCATCATTACCAAATCTAACACTATTTCCATCATACTGAGTAAAGTTAACAAACTTACTTTTATCTTCTGTCATGTGATGTGAGCATCCACTGTCTATGATCCACCTGTCATTCTTGTTCATACATGTTACCAGTGCTGTGGGTTCTTCTTCATCAGATTGATCCTTCTTGGCTACATAAACAACTTCATCATCATTTTCATCAGAATTTTCTTCAACAATGTAACACTTCTTACCTTTTTCTTTGTAATCTCTTTTGTCATCATCTCTTCTAAATTTATTTTTGTTGCCTTCCTTGTAATCCTTTTTCTGTGTACACCTGGCAACAATATGACCTAATTCATTGCAATTGAAAAAAATGATAGGCATCTTACCTTTGAATTTTCCTTTACTTCTGTGAAATCTTCTAGCAAGCAATGCTTCCAATTGTTCCACATCTTCCTAATCAGTGCTACTGTCACTGGATACATACTTCATTTTTCTTCCTTTCTTTGATTTCACTTGTTCAGCATCTTTCAGTGATAACTTGGCATTAAAGGTAGATTCAACATTCTCTGGTCTGTAGTTGTCAAAATAAGATAACTCAAATGCAGTGAGTCTACCTATTATTCCTTCAAAACTTAGATTGTTTCCTTGTATACATCTTAGCTCTTGTATTGCTAATACTCTAATAGCATAGATAGGGAGCAAGGTTCTTAAGAACTTACTATTAACAGTATCTTCATCCAATTGACCACTCAAGCATCTTATTGCACTTACCACTTCTTTTATTCTTGCGGCATACTGAGTAGCATTCTCATTTTCCTCCATTTTCATGTCATCAAACTTTCCTCTGAGACTTTCTCTTTTTGCTCTTTGTACATTCTAATCTCCTCCATAGATGTCTGATAGGGCTTTCCACATTTTGAATGCAGTATCACATCCTTTGCTATCATCAAATTCAGCATAGCTGAGTGCAGAGGCAATTTCCAGCATTGTCTGATTGTGTTCTTGCTTGTTTTTCATATCTTCTACAGTAGGAGCACCTGTTGGATCTACATGTTCGGTGACAACTCCTATGGATCCAAGATGTAGCTTCATCAAGCTTTGCCATGCAACAAAGTTGTCTTTATTGAGCTTGGGAACTTCTCTCTTAGGCATTTTGATCTTTTTTGCTTATGGTTCCTTTAAACTGAGTTAGCAGTAAGGCTCTGATACCAATTTTTAGAATTCTTTAGAATAACTGGGGGGGGGGGGGGGGGGGCTGAATCAGTTATCCAAAGTCCAAATGCCCTATTAATACTTTTTCACTACTTTTAATGAATCCATACACTTTTCATCCATCCAAACTTTAAATCAACCATATTAGCAAGTTACAGTAAATCAACATGCAAAGATAAAACATGCAAGATCAACATATGACACAATGATTTACGTGGAAACCCAATTTGAGAAAAACCACCAGTAACATGCTACTTGATTCTCACTCTTCTGAAGTGATGCCCTGTTAAAAGCCTGCCCTGTTAAAGGCTTACAACACACTATTAAATGTGACCTTGTTAGAGGATTTCACCAAACTGTTAGGAATGGGCCTGGTTAAAGGACTTTAGAACATTCACTTGGAATGTCACCCTGTTAAAGGATTTATCTCATGGCTATTAAACCAACCTAAGTCCATAGGATTTAAACTTTACTGTTACAATTGCTAGAAAGTAACAATAATGATCTTTTGATCTGATATAACTTACAACATACTTTGCAGATTTCAGATCACACTTTCAATTCAATCTTAATGCTTGGCTTCAATCACTTCAGCTCTAACTGCTTGACTTCTTCTGATGGGGTCACAACCCAAGAACATAATGGACACAACAGAAAAGGGAAATTGTATTAATTGAAAAATAAGCTAGTACATTCAATACAAGGAAAATGAACTTCAAAACATGCCCTAAGGGCTTACAATAGCATAAATGTGGAGATGATTTCTCCTTTCAGTACCTCCTCTCAAACTCCACTCCGAACTGCCTTTTACAATGCTAGAAATCTCCTTAAATAGACCCTGGAGGGTTAAGGACTAGGAGTAAATTCTAGAAAGTGCTAGTAGGCATCCACCGACCAAATAGAAGGTTCTAGAAGCTACGCTAGAAGTCGATGCAAATCTAGAAGAATCCAGAAATGGTAACCGAACTTTTGGGAGGCATAACTTTTGAACCGTGGCTTCGATTGACAAACCGTTTACATTTTCAGAAAGCTCTCGAAATGCCCTATAGCCCTATGGACAAGCTTCACTTGTCCTCCATTTTTCGGCTCTTTTCGAGGTCATTTAATGCCCCTAACCTGACTTTGAAGCATTCTTAGGAGGTCTCCACAACCTAAAAAACTGCAATAACTTTCAAACCGTAAGGCCTTTTGACCTGATTATTTTTTTGGAATGCTCTAAATTACAATTACATTCATCTAGCCAATTTACACCTCCTAGTTCACCAAAATGATGGCTCAATTACATACTTCTATTTTTTTTGGGATTTACACGATCACTGATAGTGGAACTGTGAGAGTTGAAACCTTTATTTGACCCAAATGGATAACCAAAAATGAAAACACATGGAACATAAACTAAGTCTAAGTATATTTTTTTGGGTGACACTGGATTGCCCTTATACCTCTGGATGCTCCTGCATCATCTTCTCAAGCTTCGTCTCCTTGAGTCTTCTAACTCATTGTACCAATGCATCCATATCAGGGGTCTTCTTATTGAAACAGAGTCACTATGCTCTCTTATCTCCTTAGCACCTCCTTCAACATTTCATGCTTTCATGCTTGACCGCCTCTCTCTCTTTTTTCATTAACTTATGACTCCTTAAATAGAAATCTGATTTTCCTTTGCTGCTCATTTCTCCCTCTCCAATTTTAGGGTTTCGAATGGATTAGGTAGGATACAATGTATCTACCTCATATCTTGTTCTCATCTTCAAACTTCATCAGTTGTATTCTTAAAAATGTTTTACATGGTGTTCTGTGCCACCAGCTCATCATTCTTATCTTCCATTTTAATTCACAAACTTCTAGATAACAACCTTGTCAGCTTAGATTTGGCGAATCTTCGATTTTCAAAATAATGCAACAACTCGGCATTATTGATTTTACTGGTGCTTGACATCTCTGTGTTACTCGGCACCTATCTTTGCTCGGCACTCGATATCACTCGACACTTGAACTTGCTCGGCACTTGAAGTTTACTCGGCACTTGAACTTGCTCGGCACTTGAACTTTACTCGGCACTTGAACTTGCTCGGCACTTGAAGTTTACTTGGCACTTACTAAGAATTTGCTGGGCATATACTAGCTTGCTCGACTCCTTCTCTCTAATTAACTTAGTTGAGCTTTAAAAATGTCTTAGCTAAAACCTTACATCTTTGATATGTTTCAGTGTGCCCATTCTCTGTATCTTATAGTATGTCATCAAATACACTTTTTCATGAATGGCTTAGTTGATCCTTATACTTCATTACAACATCATAAGTTCAACCTTTCTCTAGGTACAAGATCATAACTTCAACCTTTCTCTAGGTGTTCTAGTTACATCTTATTGATTGCCTCCTCCTTGACAATCAACTAATTGATAGTATTTGGATCACTAAATCAATTGTCATTCCTACAAGTAGCAGGTTTGACATCAATGACAAAAGAATGATTGAGAACATTCTTTACCAATTCCATATATCATTCCAACAACTTTTCTTATGATCATTTCAATCATTTCCAACACAAATGACTTGCACAACAAATCATTTACATCAAATATTATATCATCAACAAATATTTCTACAATCTGTACCTTATCTTCAACTTCACTTTTCAAATACAAGTTACTATTATCATTTGTTATGAAAAATCCAATTTTGATCAAATATGAATGCAATCTCTCAAACCATGCTCTTGGTGCTTGCTTCAATCCATACAAGGCTTTGTTCAATTTACATACCAGGTACTTTTGATTTGGCTCCACAAATCTTTCAATTTGTTCAATGTAGACCTCTTCCTCTAGAATTCCATTAAAAATGTTGACTTAACATCAATTTGGTAAACCTTGAATCTCTTGTAAACTACAAACAATAATAGTGTTCAAAATCCTTCTAATATAGCAACAAGTGCAAATGTCTCAACATAGTCAATTCATTCATCTTGTGGATAACCCGTACAAACAAGTTTGACCTTGTTCCTCACAACTTCTCCTTTCTTATTCAATTTGTTCTAGAATATCCATTTGGTTCCAATCAAATTTTTGTCTTTGGGTCTTAGTACCAATATCCATGTATTGTTATTTTTAATCTGATCTATCTCACCATTCATAGCATTGATCCAATCATCATTCTCAAGTGTATCTCTTACAAATCTAAGCTCAAATTTAGAAATTGAACATGTATTATCGTTCAACTTACTTCTTATCATGAGTCCAACACTCTTGTTTCTAGTAATTTGATCTTGTGAATGGTGCCTTCTCACATACTTGGCTAAGAGTGGCTTGGTTTTGGATTCTTTAGCATTATCATCACTTGGTTGGGACTCAACATTCTATTTGGGTTGTTTTGTTTGTGGCTTGGGTAAGGTAGGCAGTTGCTGGATAGCTCTTTGTTATTTCTCCATGTACTATTGCAATGACTTACTTAGGTACACATGTATAGTATCAGGTGCATCATCTTGTACATATACAAATATGTTATAATCTTTAGGTTCCTTCTTTCTCCCCTATTCATTTTTATATGAAAACTCGTCAATTCTTACATTTGCACTTTCAATTATTGTGTCAACCACTTTATTCAAACATTTTTTATGTCTTGATCCTAGTGGAATAACCTAGGAATATACTTTCATCTCCATTTGAATCAAATTTTCCATTTTGGGCATCTTTATGAATATAACTCCTATTTCCAAAGATTTTGAAATAACTTAAATTTGGTTTATGACCATACTAGAGTTCATATGGCGTCTTATTTGTTCCTTTCTTCAACTAAAATAGGTTGAGGGTGTAAATGACAATGCTAATAGCTTCCCTCAAGAAAATTTGTGCAACTCCTTTTTCAATCAGCAGTGTTCTAACACAATCAACAATAGATCTATTTCTCCTCTCTACATTACCATTCTATTGTGGTTTCCTCAGTGCAAAAAACTATCTTTTAATTCCATGTTCAACACAATAGTTAGAAAATTCATTAGAAATAAACTCACGACCTCTATTAGATCTCAAACATTTCATCTTTTTACTAGTTTCCTTCTCAACTATAGCCTTATAACATTTGAACATTTGAAAAGCATCATATTTAAGTTTTAGAAACATTTCTACCATAATCCTTGAATAAATATCAACAAATTGAATAAAGTATCTATCACCATAATAACTCTCAACTTTCATCAGATCACATAAGCCAGAATGAACAACCTCCAAAACATCATTAGATGAATGTGACTTTCTTGAGAAACTATACTTAGCCATCTTACCAAGATAACATTGTTTACACATAGCATTATCAGGTTTATGCAAGTTTGGTAAGCCCCTCACTTTCTTCTTTCTACCCACTTTAATCATATTCTCAAAGTTTACATGACAAAGTCTCTTATGCCACAACCAAACATATTCAAATTTAGAAAATAGGCATGTACTCACAGTAGGATCTAGGTAAAATAGATTAACTCCTATTTGTACTCCAATTCCAATCAATTTTTCATCAACATCATAGATTCTCACTTTTTTGTTCAAAAACTCTAATCAGTGGCCTTGTTATTCAGCTAAACAATACTCAACAAATTGTACTTAAGTCCTTGATCCCAATAAGCATCATCACATCTGATCTTATCATTTAACATGATCCTCTATCTTTCACTGGACATGAAACATCATTTCCATGTTTAATAGTTCCACCATTATAGTCTTCTAACTTTTCAAACTTATTGGTATCACCAACCATGTGATGTAAACACCCACTATCAATAATCCATGTGTCATTTTTGTTAACATGAGAAAGAAGAGCTTTTTCATTCCCATACCTTTCCTCACTTGAATTTTCTTTCACAACAATACATATCACTTCCTCACCTTCATTCTCGTCATCTAATCTAGATTTGGTGTGGTCTTCCTCAACAATGTAATGCGACTTCTTTCCTTTGTCTTTGTAATCCTTGTTCCTTCGATATTTGATCTTCTTCTTGTCATTCTTGTCACTCCTATTTTTGTTAAGACATCAAAAAGATATATCAAGGGTAGTTTATTTTTAAGTCTTCCTTTACCTTTTGGTAGCCTTCTAGCCAACAATACTTCAAGCTCATCCATATCATTATCATTTGAATATGAACCACTCTCATCCTTGCTGCCCTTGTGTTTCTTTAAACTTCCAATAGTTAGTATGTCTTGAAAGTATTCTCAATTCTAGGTACACTATTATCAAAGTTACTTAGCTTAAATGCATTCAATCTACTAACCAGGGCATCAAGAGTAAGAACATTACTAGACATAACTCTGAATTCTTGAATAGAAGATACTCTAATAGCATAAATAGGCAACAAGGTTCTCATTAATTTACTTAAAAATTCTCGATCACTGATGACTCCTCTAGCAACTTTGATGGCACTAATGACTTCCTTAATTCAATTATTGTATTGTATAATGTTTTCTCTTTCTTTCATCCTCATGTCATCATACTTTCTTCTTTGGTTCTCAACACATTTAGATCTCCACCATGCACAAGTGCAAGCTTATCCCACATTTCATTTCTAGTGTCATAGTCTTTGATATCATCAAAATCAACATTTGTAAGAGAACAAGCAATCTCTTGTTAGATAGTAAAGTCCACCAAGATAACTGGGGGGGGGGAATTAATTATCTAATTAATACAATTTTTATCAACCTTAATAAACTTAAAACATGTGACCAATATAAATAGCAACCATAACAAGATACACATACACAATAACACCAGATATGTTAACTAGAGAAACCCTTGATCAGAGGGAAAAATCTAGTGGGGATGGTACCCACAAAATGATGTACTAATATGTAAGTTCCTTGTAAGAGGATCGATTCTATTAGGAGCCAATGAAATACATTTAGAACATAGAAGTACCTATTGAGATTCCAACCCTGTTAGGAGTTGTAAAATGCAGATGGACCCCCTATCCAAACAACTTTAGGGGAAAGACCACCAAACTCATTGTCTAACTGGCCTTTGCATTATTCCTTTCAAAATAATAGAAATGCAACTGATCTTAACAACTTAAACTATTTCTCTGTCCTTTTATTGTGCTAATAATGCACCAAATACTTCTCATATCTCAAAACTAAATCTCCAACTTCACATTTCAATGATCCCTTTGATTGCTTACTCACATTTACCAATTTCACATATTGCTTTCACAATTCACACTTGCATATATCATCACAAGGAAAATAATTTTCCTTTATACCATGTTGTCAAAATAATTCATTGAGTTGGTCTTGAGGCTTTCCTAATTAATTATAATAGGACCTTAATAAGATAATACAATTCATTACATATTTTTATAATTACAAAACACTATCAGCTCATAATATTTACAACTTCTCACATGTGTGACCTTGAACTTCGTGCACTCACTATTGTCATCATTAGGCTATCCTTTATCTTGTCTAACTTTTCTCATCTAGATTATTTCCCTATTAGGATATATAATCCAAACACTAGAAGCCACTTCTCAAGTACTCTGTGTGTAAGCAAGCTTCTGTAAATCACAAATAACTTTCACAAGTCTTCACCTTTTTGCACATGCACTTATCCACATCATCAGGACACATTTTAGAGCATATCCACAATTGCGCTTGACCTTATCATCAATAGTTGATCCATACAACCTTGTTCTCGATCTTCTATTCTACTAGTCTTCATAATATGTTAACATCAATGACAAATATAGTCACGAATGCAATACACAATCATGTTATTTGTCTCTCCACTATTTCAACAATGCTAGGATACTCCCCCATAGGAACACCATCAACATTCATTCTAATAATCTCCCCCTTTGAAATTGATGACAACATAGATGAAAAACATCTAAGTCCCAAGAATACCAAATCCAACTCTACTGTTGCTGCTGCTCTTATCTTTTCAAATCCTCTTCATCAATCAAATCTAAAACTATCAAGAACAATTATTGTTCCCCCATTGATATACTTCTCTCATTAATTATTTTTTTCCCATTGACATCAATATAAATCTCCTCTATTCACAAGAGATGCACCACTTCTCCCTCATTCTATATGCTTATCTTTCCATGCATTCTTTCTCCAATATTCATGAGATTTTTTTCATGCACTCTCTGCCCCATTGACATCAATGACAAAAGGCACCATTATGTCAACTAGCTACTCAAAATATTCAACTAGATCAAGTGTCCAAAGACACTATTCCATAATAAACTATCAAGAGTCCTTCATGACTCAGTTTAATCAAATATACTCCCTCATAGAGGAAGCATCAACATTCAATCCAGATAAACAATAGTGCTTTGTACCACTGGATTGATGCAATCTCTACATCATCTACTTTGAAGTAAGCAGGGGCATATCCCCAAGCATACCTCACAAATTCTCAAATGCATCCTTAGGCAAAGGCTTCGTAAAAATATCTGCAATCTGCTCCTTTGTATTAACATGTACTCTAATATGATATCTTTCTCTGCAACTTTCTTCCTCAGAACATGATACTTAATCAATATGTGCTTTGTCTTAGAATGTAACACAAGATTCTTAGACATACTTACTATACTCATGTTACCACAATGTATGATAATAGGTTCTGAAAACTATATCAAAATATCCTTTAGCATTTGTTTCATCCACATGATCTGATTGCAATTTTTTGTTGTTGCTACATACTTTGCTTCTATTGTACTTTTCAAAATACTATCTTGTTTCTTGCTTAGCCAAAAAACCAATCTTCCTCCAAGAAAAATGCTCCACCACTTGTTATATTCCTATCATACATACTGCCAGTGTCTGCCTAGTATGCATTAGTATATGCACATAAAGTCATTTGATCTATCATACCACAACCCAAAATAAGGTGTACACTTCAAATATTTGAATATCCTCTTTACTACTGCATAATGTGATTCCTTAGGATCAACTTGAAATCTTGCTACTATTCCAAATGAATTAGCTATATTTGGCCTTGTGTGAATCAGATATTTGCAAACCTCCAATCATGGACCTATACTTCTTCTTCTCAACTGTAGGTGTCTCATCTTTGCTAGATAACTCCTAACCAATTATCATGGTTGTACCAACATGCTTACAACTTTCCAAGCCAAATCTCTTCAACAAGTCTTTCAAATGCTTAGTCTATGATAGGAAAATACCACCATTATTTTGCACAACCTGTAAACCCAAAAAATATTTCATCTCACTACTCATGCTCATCTCAAATTCATTCTTCATTTCATCAACAATTTTTTCACTTGCTTCTTCATTAGCTCTGAAGATTATATCGTCCACAAATATCACAATAATCAACATACCATTCTCAATTTCTTTCAAATATAGATTACTATCTATAGTACCTTTTGTGAATCCCAATTTTGCCAAACACTTATCCAACCTCACATACCATGTTCTAATTTCTTATTTTATTCGATACAACACTTTCTTCATTTTGCATAACATATCTCCTTTTGTTAAAGGAAATCCTTTAGGCTGCTCAATGTAGATTGCTTCAAGTTCTGTATTAAGAAATGTTGACTTCACGTCCATCTGATACACTTTGAGCTTCTTATCTGTTGCATAATCCAAGAACATTCTTATTGCTTCAATTCTGGCAACAGGTGCAACTGTGTCTTCATAGTCTATGCCTTTTTGTTGTGAATATCATTTACATACCAATCTTGCATTGTTTCTCACAATCTCACCTTGTTCATTCATCTTATTTCTGAAAACCCACTTAGTTCCTATAACATTGTTATCTTTTGGTCTAGGGACCAATTCCCATGTCTTATTCTTCACAATCTGATCTAGTTCTTCCTTCATTGCTTGAATCCAATAATCCTTTCATGCTTCATCTACACTCTTTGGTTCAACTTGAGAAATCAAACATAATTCTTCATGTGCTCTATTTCTTGTCATAACTCCTCTATCTTTGCTTCCATTAATAAAATCAACAAGGTGATTCTTTGTCAAATTCATGTTTGGTGATGGTGTCACTGACTCAATTCTTACTTCATCTCTAGCTTTAGATCTTGGTTCCTTTCTCTATTCCACATTTTGAATGTCATTCTCCAAATCATTGTTAGTCTCATAGAAGTTCTCAATATTTCCTTGGATAAGCTTAGAATTAGTTTCTTCATCATCAGAATTATAATCAAGCGTTCTTTTCTTTAACCCCAAACTTCTCATCCACTTTTACATTTGCACTCTCAACAATAGTTTTAGTCCTTTGATTAAAACATTTATAAGCTTTTCTTTTCAATGAATAACCAAGGAACATACCTTCATCGCTTCTTGCATCTAACTTACTAATGTCATCATCTCTCTTGATATAACATTTACGTCCAAAAATTATGGAATACTTCATTGATGATGCATGTCCAAACTAGACTTCATATGGTGTTTTGTTCATACCCTTTTTGATCTATATTTTGTTCATTGTATATACTACTGTATTCACTGCTTCTCTCCAAAATGTCTTTGATACATCATTCTCAAATATCATAGCTCTTGCTTTTTTTTCTTATAGACCTATTTCTTCTCTCAAGAATTCCATTTTGCTCAAGAGTCTTAGGGGCTAATAGCTTCCTCTTAATGCCATTCACTTCACAAAAGGTGTCAAACTCATTTGAGGTAAATTCTCCACCTCTATTAGATCTTAAACAATTAATATTCAATCCAAACTCATTTTCAACTCTATTTTTAAATAACTTAAACTTCTCAAATGCTTTAGACTATTCTCTAAGGAACGCTACCCACATCATCCTAGTAAAGTCATCAACAATAATCATGAAGCACCTTTCACCGTAGAATACTCTTGTCTTTGTGGGACCACTCAGATCTATATGAAAAATCTTCAATTTTGTTGTTGTAGTGAATTTCTTGTTAGGAAAAGAACTTTTCTTCTACTTAGCCATAACACATTCCTTGCATACAACAATAGTAGGCTTCACAACTTTGGTAAATCCCTAACAACAAATGTATTACTTTCTTTCACAATATTATCAAATTTTATATGACAAAACCTTCTATGCCACAACCAACTATTATCAACTTTAACAACCAAACATATCATCTCTATAGGATTCAGTAATGTCCAAACAACTTCCAATGAAATACATTCAATACTAATTGTTAAGAGTTGTAGAAGGAAAATGGACTCACTGTCCAAACAACTTCAGGGGCAAGATCACCAAACTCATTGTCCAATTCGCCTCTATATTATTCCTTTCAAAATAATAGAAATGCAACTGATCTCACCAAGTTGAACTCTTGTTTTGCCCTCTTATTGTGCCAATACCCCACCAAATACTTCTTAGATCTCAATATCAGATCTCCAACTTCGCATCACAATGATCCCTTTGATTGCTTACTAACATTTACCAATTTCACATATTACTTTCACAATTCACACTTGCACATATCATCATAAGGAAAATAACTTTCCTTTATACCATGTCCTTAAAATAATTCATTGAGTCATCCTTGAGGCTTTCCCAATTAATTATAATAGGAACTTAATCAGATAATACAATTATTTACATCTTTTCATAATTACAAAATATTGTTGATTCACAATTTTCATAACTTCTCACACACACAACCTCAAACTTCACGCACTCATTGGCATCATCATTAGGTTGTCTTCTATTCCTGTCTAAAATTTCTCATCTAGATTCTATCCCTGTTAGGAGATATAATTCGAACACCAGAAGCCACTTCTCAAGTACTCTGTCTATAAAGTGTCTTCCATAAATCACAAATAACTTTCACATGTCTTCGACTTTCTGCACACACACTTATCCACTTTAGCATGACACACTATAAAACATATCCTCAACTGCGCTTGACCTCATCATCAATACTTGATCCATACAACCTCATTCTTTATCTTCTATTATGCTAGTCTTCATAGTATGTTTACTTCAATGACAAACATAGTCATGAATGCAACATGTAGTCATTCTAAATGTCTCTCTATTGTTTTAACAATGCTAGAATACTCCCCCATAGGAATATCATTAGCATTCATGCTAACAACTCTATCATTAGTGTGTTATGATCTTGTTTTTTTCTCATATGGTCAATAGTCAGAGGTAGGGTGGGAGGAACATATTGATTATCCAAATATTGTAATACATTATCTCCAATGCCTAATAGGTAGAAGCTCATCCTACTTTTCCATAATGCAAAGTTCTCCTTGTTTAGCTTAAGAACCTCTGCCTTATACATCTTCAGATCTTTAGCCCAAGTCCCTTCAAACTTTCTCCTTCAAGCACTCAACTTTGATACCAATTTTTAGATAATTGAAGAGGAGGGTGAATCAGTTATAACTAGTTATCCTATAGGCCTTTAAACACCTTATGGAAAATTTAACTCTTTAAAATTTTAGATTAGTAGCTCAATAACCATATCTAACAATCAACTTAATCATCCAATAAAATGCTAACTTCATATACCGAGTATAAAAGTAAGCTTTGATCTTATACCAAGTTACAACAATAAATAACAAACATGAAATAACATGCAACACAATAAGCATCCACACAATTTTGACATGGGTATTTAACGTGAAAACCCTATTAAGGGAAAAACCACTTGAGAAGCGACAAACAAATTTTTTCCTCTTCTAAAGAGAGCTGCGTTAAGAGCCAACCTTATTGAAGGTTACAAACACATTGTCAATGTGATCTTGTTGGAGGATTTTCACCAAAGATCGTCTAGACCTTATCACTCCTGAATATCTATGGAGTGGTCTAGTTTAAAGGACTTACTAAACATTCAATTGAATGTCATCATACAATAGATTTACAAATAAGATACTTGGGTTCACTCAATCAAGAGATTTTCTGCTACAATGCTTAGAGAGTAACAATGAAATGATCTATTAAGGTCTAGCACTACCTTTCTTGTTCAGATCTCTATTTTTCTCTATCTCTTTCCTCTACTTATCCTCTTTCTTCCTTCTACTCCATTCTTGTTGATCCACATACTAACACATCCACTTAACACTTCTCTTGCTTGATCTCCACAATGCAATTTTCTCAGTTATCCTCTGGCTACACCTTCCTTGTTCAACTTGGTCAACAACTATGAACAATGCGTTCATCCCTTAAATTAAAAAGCTTTTTGCTAATTCATCAGATTCTTCCATGTTTTGCCACTTAATCACAATAGTAAGATCTTCATCCAACTAAGATTCATTGAATCTAAACAATCGAGTAACACACATTCACCTTGACTTCGTGCTCTAATACAAATCATTAAATCTTCTACATTAGATTTTCTTTGAATTTCTCTAACTGTTGATATCATACCTAACTTCGTCCTTATATTTGAAGCTTCTCGTACAATCTTTATTTTCACCAAAAGTTAGCCTCACATCAAATCTTTTCAAGCTTTTCTTCCTTTCCATCACTCGATTAACACTCCATCCACTTGATCAATACTAGGCTTGGTTAACACTAATATTGCTTAGTTAATACTACACATTCTTCACTTATTCATCAAGTTCTCATGACAACTATAATAGCTCATTTAATACTGGATTCCTTTATTCACTAACCAAACTATCTTTCTTATACATGATCTTAACACTAAATCAAATCAATATTATACTGTCAAAGTCTAACTCATTTAAGTGCCCATTGAATACCATACACTTATCAATACTCACATCATCATCATACTTTATTTTATCATCTTCATCAATCAAATGATATGGCACTCTACTAAATTACTATAATGTCTCACCAATTAAGGCTTGACATCAATGACAATATAACAACTGATATGACACTTTCACATACATCAACAACATTATCAATTAAGGCTAACGGACTATAATGTGCACAATAGATATTTATTAGTAATGTTTTATTGAATGCATCAAATTATACTACTAAATACTAAGAAACTACTTATAATAACTTGAGAATCCTAAAACACTTAGATACAACTAGAAAAATAAACAAAAGATTCAAAAAGACCAATAAGATAGACTTCATACATGTTTGAGTTTAGAGTGAGGAAAAGTTCAAATGGTGAACTACTAAATGTTCAAAGATGAAAAATGCAAGTTTTATTCTCAAAGAGGAATTTTGTACTTTTGAACATTTCTGACATTTTGGTGTCAAAACATCTTCAAAGTCCTTAAGGTGCATAAACCATATTTATTGGTAGAAAAGGTGGAGTTCAAAAGGGCAAGGTTTTCAACTTTGTTAGACTTAAAAAATATGACAAGTCTGAAACTCCTTGAGATTGGGTTGATTTGATGGTTCTAAATGCGAATGAGGAGAAATGTTGAAGCATGGAGGTGATGGGGATGTCAGGGTTAGAGGAGTCAGTTAACTCTAAATGTCCAAAAAGTTGGTGAGAGTTGGATACAAAATAGGGACCAAAATGAGATTGTAAAGCTTGTGAACTTTCAGAGTCCAAAGGCTAAAAAGTCTAAGAATGACACTCAATAAACAACCCCAAGGACTTGTGAATGACACTCAATGAACAAAAACTGACCAAATCAACACCTAGAAAAGCTCAAAATGCTAAAGATAACTCAAGCCAAGAATTAAGATACTAAAATGAAACCCCAAAATAACTAACTATAAACTCCCAGAAACTAAAAATTTGGGCTAGGGCAAATTCAAAAAATCTTGAAGAAAAGACTCGAGAGAACAAAGATCATCCCTACCAAGGATGACACAGAAGAAGGGAGAAACTGTACCTACCTATTATGAAAAACTCAAGCAACAAGCAGTACAAGAAAAAAAAAAATACATGAAGTGCCAAAAAGATACTCAAACATCATTACGTGAAAGTGAGAAAAAATGTCCCAAATGCACATTTAAATAAACCCTCGTGCTGAGATGATGTCAATGAGGGTGGGGTCCCATAGAAGGGGGCTTCCTACAAAATAGAGCAGAAGCCTCTTGCTACTTTCTAGGGAATATTTTAAAGCTAGTGGTCCCATGATTTATGATCAATATTTTAGTTTCAAAATTTAAGGAAGGTTTAAAAATAAGCTAAAAATTTAAATTCCCTCTAAAACTACATTTTACTTAAAAAACTAAAATTTAGATTATTGACAAGTGGAAAAAGCATTCCTAAGTTGGTGGGGCTATTTCCAACCCCACCCCTTTTTCACCTAATTCCTAAAAATGAGGGGCTTCTACTTTTTAGAAGATTCTGAATAATCCCATAGCAGCATTATATTTCGCTCATGAGACTACCCGCTTCCTTAAAAATAGAGCTTAAGCCCCCCTCATGGGACCATACCTTGACTTTAGACTTGAAACCTTCATTGCAGAGTTGCAAAGTTTGAAACTCTAAACAACTAGACATGATCACCAAGAATTAGACCTTTGGTGTTGTTAGACTTGTTAGAGTCCAACAGGTTCACATCTCTGACAACTAATTTGACTTAGTCAAGAATAAAAGATGCTTGAAGAGGACTTCCTGGTCCTTTGGACATGTCTGATATATAGGACATTGGATATCTAACAAGTCCATTTTTTTTGAAAGATTGACCAAAAACCAAAATAAGACAAATGGCAATCAAGGTTATCGAATCTTCAAATCTCTGAAAAGTCAATACCTTCAAAGGTCTAAAAAAGATAAAGACCTAAATAAAAAGTGGAAACCAAAAGCTAAAACAAAAAAAAAAAAAATGAAACCATAAAAACTTGAAAGACCCAAAAGGATTGGCATAGATTACTTAATAATATAACCAACTATTGGGGATAGTTAGAAGTGAGTATAATTTAATGCATCACGAAAGTAAAAGTGACCGAATCAAAGAAAAGTAAAGGACTCCAAAAGAGAAAAGGGATTCACTATTTTAGGAAAGTGTCTGAAATGGGGTTTATGTTGTGAAACCACATTACATCTTTACCTTTTAAATGATATAAGGCTTGAAATCCAAAACATGCATCACATTTTATGCTTTGCATACTATAAGAATTTTATTTTATTTTATTAAGGCTTGACTAGATTATAGTGGCTAAACACGTGTTTTTATTTGCCAAAAAAGCTATAGTAAAAAAAGGATAGTTATTTATTTAGAAAAAAATTACACAAAAATATGTCACATTAGAAATGAGTCTTCTACTTATATATAAAATCTGACAAAAAAAAAAAAATCATTTGATTGTGGTTTGGTAAAACATACACCTACTTATCTTTTTCTTAAAATATACAAACCAAAATTTTCACCAAATAAATTAATCATTTAACAATAACCAATAGCTTAGAAACTAAATTCACTTTCCTACATGTCCTCTTATTATATATTTGATATAAGACTGATAGCCTATCAATTTTTTTAGATCAAGTTGCCTAACTCTAGTTTCATGAAATTTCATTTCCACTAAAGGGTTTATTTTGGCCCCCATGATATTGTGCATACTTAGATATTAATACTAATGCATATTTGACTTGATAACAAAGTATACATTTAGATGGATTCGTCACAACACTATTTTGATCATTGAATTTGACCTAAACTTGATTGATTTTTCACGTGCATATCTTGTTTATTGTATGTATATCATTTATAATGTGATTAACTAAACATATCAGTTTATATTTTGATATTTCTTAACTAGTGTAGTCCACTACAAATGTGAATTGGGCGGCACCTTATCATTATTCTGTGGTAGAACATGTAGTCATTCTAAGGAAGTACCATGCACGTGATGAATATCAAATAAATCACAAAGAGTCAAGGTATTTAACTATTTTTAAGTGATTTAATAGTTTAAAGAACTTATAGAACTTGTTTTTAGTAATTTAGATTTTTATTTCAATATAATATGATTATATATGCACATTTATATTCTTACATTATTGTCATTTTGTATATAAGGTATTCCATCCATGAGGAGTCCTCAAACAACGGAACACATGTAACTATTGTTGTATATATGTTTTGAATAATAGATATAAAATTCACAGATCTTGGGAAAAAATAGAATAGTATATTTTGTGTGTATATTTATAATCTTACAATAAAATTTATAGTCTACTCATTTTTAAGAGTTCTAAAATAGTGTAAGAAGCATCAGTCATAATAAGGATTGAGTATTAGTTTTTCACTTCAAAACACTAAGTGTTTGACTCTGTATGTTGTAGTGGATAAGATAGATAAGATAAATTTATTAATGTCCAACAAAAGACCACAACGTGGGTCTATGGCACTGGAAGCTTACAACAAGGAAAAAGCAGACAATTGGAGCACCAAACGATGTCCAAAAAAGAACGAGCACAACAAAAGAAGAAAGCAGGAAACCTCATGGAAAAGATTAGGTATTCGTCTTCACAGGGAAAAAGTCCAACAGTGACTGATCTGTGCGGCTACCAGAAGCCCTGTGATGAAGCTGAGTGCCACGAGAGGAGTGTCGCTGGCAAAAAGGTCCCCTACGAGGTCTCACCAATCTGGAACAACCCGTGTTAGGGAAATTGTACGATTGCTTCACACCCCGAGCTGGAGTTAAGGGCGAGAAGAAGGTCGTAATAAGCTGTGCTTGGGTCTGACTCCTGGGAAATGAAAGCTGTAAAGTATGCTCACGAAGCTGTAAGGACTCACGGAGATAGAGTGCAATGCAACGCTGATCGGTGTACTTGAAAAAATTCGAGAGGGATTTGCAATCTCTAAACAAATAGTAAAATCTCTCTCTAATCTCGTAGTATATGGGGCATCGTGGAACAAAACTCATATTAAAGGTAACACCTAAGCCCACATACAATGTAGAGGTAGATTGTGAACCATCTTCTATAGTATGGGTTGAAAGCATGTTCCTCATTTGGAGACCTTCAACTTCAGCAACATTGCTTTGTCATTTCTACATGTCCTGCTATTACCATTGTGGTTTGTCACTTGAGAATGGCTACTTTGGAGCCAGTTTGTTGGATAATCCTTTGTTCAAGGAGTTGTACCATCAATTTTTCACATCATGCCCAACTTAATCACATATTGGACATTTGTTTTGAGGTTTGGATAAATTACCATATTTAGGAGGTCCATGGAACAGTTTCACGTGACTTTTGCTTTTATGACACGTAGTCATGGCATGATCCTCCTCATCATGATCTTGGCTAGGAGACTCTTATTATTGAGGAAGATTTACAAGCTTCTCAAATGTGTGTGTAGTCTTTGTGACAATCAAAGCTTATAGAAAAATCTTGTATTTGGAGTGTAGTGCCTATAGAACACAAAGGCACTAATAATACATCGTAAATTGTTTCTCCAAATGCTTGTAGGGAAACCCTCAACTCAATAATCCTCTTGAGAAAGGATTCCAAATGTTTTCTATTCTTCATCTTCAAGTTGAGTAGCTGACTCTACAAATTCAAGATCTGATTTTGATTCTTCACCTCATACACCATCTTGAGCTTGTCCCATCCATCTGAGGTTGCGGATGTGTCATAGATAAAGGGCTCAATTTCAGCATACACACTAAACAAAGGGATCAATTTTTCCTTTTTGTCATCCTGATCAAATTTTGTTTTTCATCAACATATACTTGGTGACGTGTTTTGGTACCATTGATCACATCCCAAACTTCCTCAAAATCAAGATGAGTCTTGAGCTTGCTTTTCCATGCAATAGCTGAGAATCAGGAAGAATAAAATTTGGAGACATTGCTGCCATTCATTCAACTAGATGCTATTTTTCTAATTTCTAATCACCCACATCAGTGATTCGCCACAGATGTAATGATTATTTGAAACATTTTTTCCTATTTGTAAGACAGACTCTTCATATTGACTATAAACCAGGAGTTATGATTGTAGAATATACTAGGTTTTGACAAGTCTAGAGAGTTCAATTTTTATAAAAGTTCAAAAAGAAAAAAAATCCTCTTTTTCTTGATTATTTATGACAACTTGAAAAATAAAACTAAAAATAACAACTCTCACAATCACTGTCTTATATGCATAGACATACAAATTGAATGTATCAAAACTATGAATATTAAAGAGAATAATCTTATCTTCAAATCACAGATCTAATGACAATGCCATAGTTTCGATAAGCTCTCTCAAACAAGTTGTAATCATCCACAATTATCTCAGGCTCCCAGACTGGGATGATAAAGTGCTGCAAAATGCATTCTGCACAGGAAATGTTGCACGGATGGTATGCAAAACTTCAATTCCCCCAGGAAGAAAGAACCTGAACTTGTCGGCATTATTGATCAAAGAAAAAACCTAAACTTGTTAGCATTATTGATCAAACCAGCAATGTTTCTGATCCATGGAGAATCACAAAGCCACAGATCCTACTCAATGGGATTCAAGCCATCAGTCAATAAGAAGCCGCCAATCACAGTAAACGAGCCTCTGCAAGGATAGATTATGTCTAGAGAATAGGGTGAAGCTTGCTTGATTTCTGCAAAATCTGTCACTTACACTTCGAAAAGAGGATGTACCACTTTCAGCAAGACACAACCATCATTAATCAAAACCACAAATAAGAACAAATATGACATGAGCAAACAAATACAACACATACAAATACTGTCTAGTGGTATGATTCTTGCTTTAATGGGCAATAGCAAGTTAAATATGCAGGAATATATGAAATTTCCTCCAGAGTTGTGAACAGGTCAGGAAAGCCTTCGAAAAAAAACAGTAATCGCTATGCCAAAATGAAAGCACCAACAATGAAGGAAGATGCCTGATCTGTTGGAAGAAAACTGGTCTTCTCAATTTCAAGCTTCAGCATCAATATTCAATTTTCCTACATATGCAGCACTTAGGCTTTACATTAATAGATCAGAGATATCTCAAGATTAGCAGCATCATTAAAAATAGCCAAGGAAACGATCCTGCTCTGATACCATATCAGAATTTGTGAAGCAATCCAATTCCATAAATTGTATTATGAGAAATATTTATAAATGTGGATGATGATTAACCATGTAGTCACAGGTTCAACAAATAACGAGTATAAGCCTAAATAGGCTAATAAATTATAACCACCCAAATACAAACAATAACAAATTATAACAAAGAAAATCATCTACGTGGGCTGAATGATGGAATACCCAACAGTTTCCTTCTATTGAGAGAATGTGCTTAGCTAAGCACTATGCTCAGATGATATGACTATATAAGTGAAATTTTGTTCCTCGAAAATCATATTTGAAGCACTTTTTGCCAATTCAAAAATAAATTGACGTTACCAATTGCCATAAACTTGGATAGGAAACAAAAGCAGTGAATCCAAAGTAGATAGGCTTCAATGAATTAAATAATTCATAAAGAATTTTTCATCAATACATTGTACATGACTGGCTTGAGCAAGCAAAAGAACACTTGTTTGTCTAAGATGCATAGGATTATGCTCAACTGGGTCTAACACTCTAGAGGGATAAATAGATATCCCCTTGGACATCCTGCCTTTTGCATCTTATATTGATCTTTCAACAACTATTTGAACCCAGTTCCATGTTTCTGCACTTCCAGAGAGCAACAAGGTCATGCATGCTTGCAACACAAATTTTATATGCACTTTATTAATAAAATAGAAATGTCTAGAACTTCTGCCTCAAACAATCTACTGACCTTATGGTATGTTCAACAACTCATTATCAGGTTAAGATATTTCCTCCGCAAATATAATGTTAAAAATAAATTGTACTGTAAAAAATCCAAAACATAATATATTTATTTCCCATTTCAAGTGACAAAATTGTAAAGAATCTTGAATAATTTGAATTTATATCCCAAATGACAATTTGGATCATGGACATGCTAACTAAATTGGCATGTCGGTGTACCATGTAAACAAATAATGTGTGTTTAAAGAACATAACATAAAATACCTTCATCTGAAGGAATATTAGGTTGGTCTATCAAAATAGCTTGTAGTGCAGCCAAATCATTAGCCCTAAAATTCCAATGAAGACAACAAAATAATAAGCATAACATTTCTCTCCAAATAAATAAAACTCAAGAAAAAATAGCACCTATAATCTAAATGATTAGGTGTGTGTACTATGATCTTCTGATGAATATCTTTGATAAAATTGGGATCGATACTACGTCTATTTCTACCTTAATTCAAGGCTCCCAAAGGTCTGTTGAATGGAAATTTGCATTCCTATTATCTTTATATCCGCCTACAGCTAAATGATTCAAGCACCAAATTCCCTTGACACTTCTAATTACCTTATCTCTGCTGCAAGCATCATGTCTTTCTCAAACCAGTACAAAATGTATCGTATCCATTATATTACAATTGTAGATTTCAGCACAAATCCTTTATAAACCCTTCTTCACCTTTATTCATTATATCTACAACTGAGGTTATATCTCAAAACTACAAAGGAAAAAAATCGCTTCAATTGAACTCAAAAATTACAAAAAAAATGATCCACACATAGAAAAGTGTTAAAAAACTATATCAAAATGCAAACTGGCAGGTAGTGGTACCATCAAGAAAAAGGGAGAGAGGGTGTTAAAGGACTATATCAAAATGCCAACTGGCAGACAGCGATACCAACAGGATAAAGGGAGGTAATATCATGGTGTTGGGCACACCAATCTTATGCAAGGGTCAATCAATAAGCTAAGCTATAATGACAAACAAGCTTTAAAGACAATTGTACAAGGTAAGCATCAATACTTGGACATATATATAAATAGGCATGTGAAAAGCCTTGGATAACATAACTGGTCAATGAGCAAGCTGATCAAGGATGCACATAGAGATAGAACTATTAAACAAGAAGCTAAGCAGATCCAAAAAGAAACTGAAGATGGGCATTCAGTTTGCAATAGAGATAAAGAAGCAGCAATATAATGCAACCTTAACAGGAACACAACTTCTGAGACAGACTTGCAAAAATGAAGATCAAAAAGGTTGAATATGTAGACACAGTTAACAGAATGAAAAAAATAAAGGTAAAGATGAAAATGATGCTAAGGTACAATTCTTTAAAGAATTTGAACTCAGAAGTTTATGTTACTTGGCAGATTGTTTTTGCAGTTGGCCTTCTCTTTTATATGATTATTTCCTGTCTTGTGAATCTTTGCTTGCTTGATTCATCTCTTTAGTTATGACTATAGCATAGAGAGCTTAAAACAGTTTACTATCAGTGATCATTTCTATATGTTGTAATACTGGGATTTAGTCTGCCCTAAAACATTCTTTTAGGGTTTGAATAATGTTTGGGAATGGTAATCGCCACTTTAGTATCCTGATACAGGTCCTACAAAGAGGTTAGTATCACAAGATAAATAAACATATAATCCAATATTACACTAATAGGATTCCAATTCACTACTATAATATTGAACATATGGGATTCCCTTGTGATCCATCTATCCAACTTATCATCACTATGGAGCACTGATTGGAAATTTGGAAGACACTACAAGGCGCCTTGATCCATTCCACCCAGCCCATGAGCTTGGAATATCAACCTTCATCTGGGCTCCCAGCCCCACTTGGGTGGCTCTACCCACGTGGCTTCCTAGCTACTTGCAATCCTTCATATTTATCATGTCTCCCCTCCAAAATGAGACATCCCAATGGATAAGAACCGTTAAGGGAATACTCATGTGTCATATTATATACGAGCATTATATGAAGCAAGTTAAAAACATATAACATGTAAATAAACAGCAAGGTGGAATATTCTGTTGAATTTTTTTTTGTCATTGATGTCGAAGGTTGATGATCAAGGTCATATACATTATTGAGGATTACTCAAAATAATACAGAATTTGAATGACCTGCTTGGTTGCATGCTTGAGCTGTCTGGTTGCTTGAGCTGGTTGATTGTTTTGCGGAGCTACTTGGTTGTCTTCTTGAGCTGGTTGGGTGTCTGCTAAAGCTACCTACTTGTCTACTTCACCTATTGATGTGAGCCAATTCATACTGCCTTGTCATTGTTTGAATATTCTAAAAGTTCTTATATACAAAGGCCACGGCTGTGTGTCATGCAATTATTGCTCCTCCAATAGCTGGGCAGTGTGATTTAATTATTTAAAAAGAGTGAGTACTGGGGACATAATACTGACATACAATTTTGAACAAAAGAAATCAATCATATCACATGAAGGAAAAAACCATATTATACTTGGAACAATATAAATGATAATTCGATCATTTATCGATGATAATTATATTTATAAATATGATCAATATAGTGATATCTGATTATACATTTAATATGTACACATAGACACACACACACACACAATGTATATTGATATATACTCATGCATATAATCATATCATTCTATTGATAATTATCATCCATAATTATTTGACCGAAGCTATCATTTCAACAAAAAAGGCAAGAGGTAAATGCAAAATGTGGAAGGATACAAAATTGCATATGTGCAGCTTCATAGATTGCCTCAAATAGACGTCTTCTCAAGGAAGGAAATCTATTCATTCTAGGTTATAGATACTTCTATCTCACAACATGCACTATAGATAATAGCCAATCATTATGTGTTCATGCTCGACTTTTATGCCTATGGTGGATATCTTAAATACACCCTAAATATTATCATTAACGTGGGAACTAGCCCATGGCAGTTGTGTGAAAGTACTTCCTTGTTTCTGGATCATATTGGATATGGCTTGAGCATTTGAAAACAATATTGAGCAACATACAATTTAGATGATAATGGATAGAACAGAGACTATTTGCAAACAATTCTAATTTGTCGTGAGTTAGTGATACCTTCGTGTGTGTATGAAATCCATTTCTAATTCAAATGACATATTTAGGCGATGAAACACAATGATGCCCTAGTACCGTAGTTTAAATGCGATAAGAAAACTTGTTCTCTCATATGTTGAGATTTGTTACCATTCTTTCATCATTTCATTTTGTCATGTCCCTTCGTTTGAAGCCCATAGGCAATATCCTCATCTTGTTGTAGAATGGAAATACTACTTACATTCACAGGATAACAAGATATATACCTACAGAGTGATAACATAGCATGTGCCTCATTACCACAATATCAGAATGGCAAGAGAATGATTTACTTTATTCATACCAAACTATCATGAATCCATTATCAATATTCCAAGTGCTTATAAAAGGGTCGGTTGGTTAGGAAGACCAACCGACGCATTCCCTCACCACCTGACTACCCAACCCATTCAAGCTTGACAAGTGCTAAATACAATATTACTTTATTCTCTACTATATCTACCCCCCCACAAAAAAAGAAGTCATCTTCCAAACGACTACCAAACTCACTAGAACAAAAATTGGACTTTAGGAAGAGGGTTGGGAAGACATCCCTATACTCGGAGCTCCCCAGAGCTATTGCAGGTCGCATTCAACTGCCTTTTGTTTTGCCCAAACTCTTTGTAGTACCCGCAAGGCGTCCATCTTCTTTGCCTTTGCTGCGGTGATCCTATTTCCCAAGTTAGTTTTTTCTATTCTCATGCCTCTTCCATGGCCACTGTTTACTGTATGGGTAAATAGATTAATGCATACAGACAATGAACAAGAACAACAATACTCCTTTTATTATTCGAATATGCCAAGAGACTACATAATGCTTCCAAAATGATGATTTACAATGATCTCAGATGGGGTATATATACTTCCCGCCGAACCTTCCTGAAGGGGTCCGTCGGCTACATGACAATGCTAATCTACCTGTCAGCTACCCAATGCTTACCGATGACATCACCTTGTCGGCTACACAATCTCTACCGACGACATCATCCCCCCCAAAAGAAAAGTCGTCTCCTGGTGACTTCAAAAACTAACAAAAATAGGAGACCACAATATACAATATAGAAGGAATATATGCTAGAGAGGAGGTTGTGATCCTAAAGAATGCTACTGCCGGCGCAATTCATACACTTGATCCATCTGGATGCTCAAATCCTTCTGAATTCATGTATTAACCTCTACGGCTTCCTTTAAAAGAAGCGCTGTGTCCAAATGTTTACCGTATGGGTAAATAGATTAATGCATACAGACAATGAACAAGAATAGTAGTACTCCTTTTATTATTTGCATACGCCAAGATATTACATAATGCTTCCAAAATGATGATATACAATGATCTTAGATGGGGTATATATACTTCCGCCGAACCTTCCCGAAGGGGTTCGTTGGCTACATGACAATGCTAATCTACTCGTCCGCTACCCAATGTTTACTGACAACATCACTCCGTCGGCTACACAATCTCTACCGACGACAGCCTCATTTTCAGCCTTCCATTTGTCTTGAAGAGTAGTCCGTTCCAACTCCCACCAAGTGCGGCATTCGCTGCCCTTGACGCTTTCAAAAGAAATATTCTCAGTAGTGATCTTTTGTGCCATTTTACCCTTGTCCTTTGTCATCTTCCTTACCTCCTTAGCTTTCAGTGTCATTGGTTTCTTCTTTTTGGAATCAATGATGTTCCCTCTGCTCAGGTTTCCTATACTTAATTTCACCATTTTGTGGCAGTGTCGATTCCAAATGTGTTTGAAGTGACTATGTGCTCCAACTGTTTCCTCCTGCCGCATGGACAATACATCTTTTTACCCCTCAGAATAATACCTTTGCCGGTACAACAAACACAATTTGTCCATCCCCTAGAAATGCCTGTCTACGTACGACTTTGTACAGCTAGGAGGGTATAGTAATAGCGATACGATTGTGTTCGTACGACAAGCTGATTCTTTCGTACTACTAGTTTGGCAACACATACCACACTCTTTCCCTTTGCCTGTGTACGACTGTTTGTGCTCATACAACCCTTGTCGCTTTTGTACTGCTATTGTACTCCCTCGTACAACCCTTTTTGCCTCTCGTACGACGCTCCCCCATACGACCTCCTCCTTCTTGTCCGTATGTGCCTCCTCTGTCCTCGTACAGTTGTACGTAGATGCCTCCTTTTCCTTCTTCCTCGTATGGCCGTCCGTACCTCTCATTGTATGACCACCTCCTCCTACTACGTTCTTTGTGCGGCCATCTATACCCACGCTTGCCTCCTTCGTATGATCATCCATACCTGTCTATTCCTAGACAACTGTGTCCTTCGTACACCTATGTTCTCCCTTTCCTTAATTCGTTCCTTCTTCCAGGGCTCGTACTTATGAATTAATGTATGAGGCTAGTTTGGCTTCTTATATTCCGCCTCTTTCTCAAAGATGTGTGCTGGTCTCAAAGATGTGTGCTGGTCTAAGGGTTCTCGCACCTTCTTTGTACTCTGTATATCCCTCTGGGTATCTTTCCTGACTTCGATTCTTGTATTTGCAACGTATTACATTCTGTGTGAAAAAATTCATAGCGTCCCATTTGCTATAAGAATAATCCATTAAGGGAACTTATTTCGTCGTTTGAGCATTCCCCCAACCTGAGCACTCCTTCCTCATCTAGTTCCATCCCTTCATAGTCTTCCCCCTCTGAGTCTAATGCCATGTCCTAACTTACTGCTTGGTTCTTTAGGCCTATGATGTACTTTCTTCTTTCTGATTCAATAGATAGTGTTCCGTTTCCAATTATGGTTGGCTTTTGTTGTAACTAGCCATCCTCTTCCTAATAAGGCATCATACCCTTTCTTCTCTAAAGTAATAACCACAAAATCAAGGAAAAATTGTTGAGTACCGACTATGACTTTTTGTCCCATTAGGGTCCCTATAGTCTTAATTCCATGTTGGTCCGCTCCCACTAGTTGAAATGTAGGTGGCTAGAGTGTGGGTTTTCCTATTGCCTTCCACATTTTTTCAGATAAAACATTTACGCTGGAACCTCCATTAACAATAGTATTTGAAAGCTTGTACCTTAATATCTCCATTTCTACTACGGTTAGTGTTCTCCCCGTTCCTATAGTGAATAGGGTATTGTTTTCTATCTGTGCTTCTCCTTCGTTCTCTTTCTTAGAAGTTGACCCTCTTAAGCTTACCCCTGTGTTAATACTACCTGCAACTAGGGTAATATTTCCAATAAATCAACAATTTTCACTAGAATGGTGGTTTCCAGTACTTTCCTCACAATATTTGGTACACCTCTACCCAAAATAGATTTTTCCGGCCTTGTCTTCCCTTCCTCTCCCATGCTATCTTGAATGTCCTTTGCTGCTTCCTAAAATCTTTCCGTCTATGTTGTAGCATTTGGATAGGCTAATTTTTTGGCTTGCATCCTCGTGGACGCAAGAATTTCGTCTTCTAGATCTTTAATGTCTAACATATTTGCCCCCTTCTATCTCAAGAAATTTGCATGCTCATGATTGCCTAGCCCACACTATTTACACAACATTCCTCCATTCTACCCTCCGTCCTAGCAATCTTGTGCACAATGTCCCCATTTATTGCACCTTATACATTGGATCATCGGTCTCCCCTTAGAATCATACTGGATTGCTCGCTGCGATGTGTTGTTATTGATGTTGTTGTTGCTATTATTATGTAATGGACACCCAAGAATGCCCAAAAGCTGAACCGACTACTGAAATTATATTAATTCTAAAAATGCTGCAATCAAGTACAAAGAGATGTATTCCAAAGGCCAAACCCTAAGGGAATGACGTCTAGAATGTTACAACAGAGAATGAACGTCCCCTATTGCCAAAAAAAAGAGTGTGATTCACACATCCAAGCTCTTATCAAATGCAAGTTATCATCATCCGATACAATAATCCGATGATCAGCAATGAAACTTTCAGCCCTATTTATCCTTTTCTTCATCCTTCTAGAAGGAACTAAAACATTAATTAATTGCAAGAGCTAGAAGCTTCCTCCTTCCAATAATTAATGTGTTCTCTAGAAATTCCTCCCTGGCAATAATTAAATCACGAGAGACTTCCGTCCTTCCAATAATTAATACATACCCTAGAAGCTACTCCCTTGTAATTAATAATTAAATTAATTAAATACAAAGTCACTTTTTAATTTTAATTGAATGACTTTATAAGAAATTAATTTAATTTCTTCTTATCCTCCACTTAGACTTTGGGAATGTGAAGGCCAAAAGATGGGATCATTACAAATCCGCCCTCTTTGAAATTGCTCGTCCTCAAGCAATTAAGTAACATAATGAACTCCAACCTCCACCTGGATCCCAATATGTGATATCCATATGGAAGTTAAACCAAATGCAAACCCACATCATCAAGACCAATCCCTGTAGCCTAGCATTCAAAACTTGTGCTGATGAAGTCAGAATGTCACCATAAGGCAACTCCATAGAAGATCTATGAAACGTCTTCTTCCCTGTATCCATCCACATAATATATATTGGATTGGAATGCATATTATCACCATCATGCATTGAAAAAGATGTAACTGCAGGTGAACCATATGTACTCATGCTAACTATATCAACAATAGGTGTTGCCGCATCGAAATATATGGACATAGGAACAACATTAACTGCTACAACAGAAAACTGAATCAAATTTGTAGTTGATGAAAAAACATAATCATCAACATGTGTGGCTTCATTTGAAAATACATCAACCACTGCATTTATACCATTAAACTCCCCATTGGATGGTTCAACTGACACAAAAGTGGTTGTTGATATGATAGTATCCTCATGTTCTCCTAATCCCACTATTACTGCAGCACCATCTCCCGACAAAGCTTCATATGTGATCTCCTGACTTTGCACACATGTCTCTACTAACTCTGCTGAAAAGCCCACATCACCAACATCATAACTGGCTAGCTCTATACGTGTCTCGATCCCACATGAGGAATCAACTACCTTCTGCTCTGGAGCAACATACAAATCGTCAATGTTGATGCCCATCTTTCTAGCCATAAGTTGCAACATCATATCCATTCGCCTATTCTGCTCCTGTTGCATACGTTGCCCCTTCTCTAATGTACCCAATAACTGTCTAAACATCACATCTTGATCTGGACTAATATACATCTTTATCCGGCTATCTATATGATCTCCACAGGATGGCAGGACTTATAGCTTTGATACCACTGTAATAGGCACCTACTGGTTATAGCTTCGTGAAACACTTTGTAAGCAAGCTCTGATACCACTGTAATGGACACCCAAGAATGCCCAAAAGCTGAACCAACTACTGAAATTATATTAATTCTAAAAATGCTGCAATCAAGTACAAAGAGATGTATTCCAAAGGCCAAACCCTAAGGGAATGACGTCTAGAATGTTACAACAGAGAATGAACGTCCCCTATTGCCAAAAAAAAGAGTGTGATTCACACATCCAAGCTCTTATCAATTGCAAGTTATAATCATCCGATACAATAATCCGATGATCAGCAATGAAACTTTCAGCCCTATTTATCCTTTTCTTCATCCTTCTGGAAGGAACTAAAACATTAATTAATTGCAAGAGCTAGAAGCTTCCTCCTTCCAATAATTAATGTGTTCTCTAGAAATTCCTAGAAATAGCTCTGATACCACTGTAATGGAAGGATCATTACAATTTGTAATGTTCATGACATCCAGGGGTGCCCATTTCAGTGGTATCAGAGCTATTTCTAGGATACCACTGAAATGGGCACCCCTGGATACATAATGAAGTTCATCCTCTCTTGTAACATTCTAGACGTCATTCCCTTGGGGTTTGGCCTTTGGAATACATTGCTATGTATTGATTTTATCATTTTGAGAACTATTATTATTTCAGCAGTTGGTTTAGTTCTTGGGCATTTCCAGAGCTGCCCACTACAGTGGTATCAGAGCTTTCTTGCAAAGTCTTTCACGAAGTTATAACCAGTGGGTGCCCATTATAGTAATGATCCCATCTTTTGGCCTTCACGTTCTCCAAAGTCTAAGTGGAGGATAAGAAACTTAAAGTCATTCAATTAAAATTAAAAGGTGACTTTGTATTAATAGCTTCTAGGGTTTGTATTAATTATTGGAAGGACGGAAGCCTCTCGTGATTTAATTAATTATTGCCAGGGAGGAATTTCTAGGGTATGCATTAATTATTGGAAGGAAGAAGCTTCCAGCTCTTGCAATTAATTAATGTTTTAGTTCCTTCCAGAAGGATGAAGAAAAGGATAAATAGGGCTGAAAGTCTCATTGCTGAGCATCGGATGATTATAACTTGCATTTGATAAGAGCTTGGATGTGTGAATCACACTCTTTTTTGGCAATAGGGGACGTTCATTCTCTGTTGTAACATTCTAGACGTCATTCCCTTAGGGTTTGGCCTTTGGAATGCATCTCTTTGTACTTGATTGCAACATTTTTAGAATTAATATAATTTCAGTAGTTGGTTCAGCTTTTGGGCATTCCTGGGTGTCCATTACAGTGGTATCAGAGCTTTCTTGCAAAGTCTTTCATGAAGTTATAACCAGTGGGTGCCCATTATAGTGGTATCAGAGCTATTTCTAGGGTAAAGGTATCAGAGCTATTCCTAGAAATAGCTCTGATACCAGATAGCTCTGTCTAACCATTACTTCCTCTTTTGTTATTTCTGTATCCTCCTAGTGAGGCTTTTGTGTTTGTATCCCTTGGAGGGGTGGAGGGTGGTGTAGATTGCTCTCCTTGGGTAAAGAATACTTGAGCACTCTGTGTTTTTTAATTGTAGGGACAATCTTTAATTGCGTGCTCTAGTACCAGACAAATTTCACAAAATGCTTTCTTTGGACATGCTCCTTTTGTATGGCCTTCTTTTTCACAGTCGGTGCACTAGAGCTCCCTCCCTTCTTTTTTTTCTTCCTTACTCCCTGCCACTTCCTTCATTAGTCGCCTCAAGTCTTTTCTCAGGGCTTGGATGGTTTTGGATTCATCTTCGCTTTCTTCTGAACTTTCACTCACACTTCCATGCCTTCTTGCCTTGGAAGTTTTGTTCTCGCTTTCTATGTCCATCGCACGAGTACATGCATCCCCAAAGGTTGATGGTGGGACTATTTTCATCTTTTTCCTAAGGGACGACGTTAATCCTTCAATGAACCATCTTTTCTTTAGTCCATCCGCAGGCTTGTTGTCAAGTTTTCTTAGCAACTCTTCTACTCTTCTACTATAGGCTTTAACGGATTCACTCTTCCCTTGCCTTGTGTTATAAATCTCTGTTACTATTTCAGCATTGTCTCTCAGGAGTCTGAATTCTTCCTCAAAGGTTGTGCGGATGTTATTCCATGTGTTTTTCTTTCTTGGCTCTAGATTGGTATACCAGTCAATGGCTATACCCCTTAATGTGGCAGGGAAAGCTTTTAGCCATTCAACTGTGTCATTTTCTCTCTTGGCTTGCCATATGGTTATGCATGTTTTATAGTGGCGCGTGGGGTCCTCCGAGCCGTCTCTCGTGAACCTTGGCATTTTTTGTTTGTCTATTGCCATTATGTTGGCCTTTTTCCCTCCTAGCGGAATACTTCCTCCCAACGGAACACTTCCTCCTAATGGAACTCTTCCTCCCAATGAAACACTTCCTCTCGATGGAACACTTCCTCTCGATGGGAAACTTCCTTTTGATGGAACACTTTCTCCCGATGGAATTCTTCCTCCTGATTGGAAGTTCCATCTCGACGAGGAGCTTGATTCTTGATTACTGGAAGTATTTTTTCTACAGAACTTTGCTCCTGTCGGAGGTCTCTTCATGCAGGTGTCTCTAGATTTTTGTGCCCTAACTTCCTTCTTGGTGTCTCTGAGATGACCAAATTGGCTATAGCTTCGATTGTATGCTCAATCAATCTGATGGAGCCCAAATTTCCAGATTTAAGGACTTCGTTTGAATCTAATATATGTTTATAGATAGGCATCATGGGGAGCCTCTATTTTACGTAGCAGATTAATAGTAGCACTGTTTTTTGGGCTGAGGATGGTGTTTCAAAGGACACATATTGTTTGCTACTGATCACTGCTCAGATTTTATTTAGTAATCTGTATCTAACAATATTATGTACCTGATTAATGATTCAAGAATATGCATGAAACAAATTATCATGTGAAGATATGAGATTTCCTGTGGAGCAAATAGTGAGATTCAACTCATAGGCAGGTGAACCCATGATTTGTGATTAGAGAGAGAGACCATTTTTGTCCCCACTGTATATTCAGCAACCTGAACTACACTACTCTGTTCAGAAGTGGTTCAAACTTTGACTTCATTTCTATGAATTCCTGGAATTCCTTCATAAGATTTTTCAGTAGATGATAAAGTGGAGATATACAGCCAGACAATGAAAATATGGAAACTACCATATTATAAATATTTATAGCAGTGATATATCAGGAACAAGAAAGCGAATAAATTCTAGTTATATGTAATGAAAGCAACAGTCGCACAAGCATAAAATTTGGTCTAATGAAGTGATACATTCTGCCAAGTATATAGATATAAAGAAAATAAAAGGTTTATTGGAACAAATAGTATGGAAAGTGCCATCATAGACAGCCAGTAATATGAAGATTGTGCATTGGGACAGTGAACATACCTACAAAAGTTTTCAGCAATAGAAATTCAAGATTGGATGAATCCCTATAGAATGGATTATAGGCCACACATGATGTGCCTGTACATGTCACAAGGATTAATATTTTGTGATTCGGTTGTGTCAGAATAATCAGATTATATTGTCATTGCTCTTAATATTCTGTACACAGCGACAGGTATGGTTATGTACCACAAGGAATTTGCGGATGTCCTTGGTCCATGGAGGTCAGGTTTGAATGTTCTCTAAGATGGAAACATATTCCAGCAATTCATGAATCATGTTTGCCTTTCCCATCAAATGCTATTCGCAGGTCTTTCAGGTAAGCATGTCCATACAATTATTGTTGGTATTGTTTACTTACAATATTTTGAAATGTTTGTAACAGGAATACATCGGGATGGAAGATCACCTTAGAAGCAAAACCAAGGCATCGAGCCGGATTAATGGAGATTAATGGAAAAAAGAGGAGCTTATGCATAGAAGTGGAAACTCCAGATAAGCTTGATAGAGCACTTATGTACTTGTATTTCTCATAATTATTTGATACGGCGGTATGAAAGTCGAGCAAGTCTCAGTGCATCTGTGGTTATTAGGAACAAAATATTAGCCTGAAGTAGTCGCTTATACAAATATGTGGATTTTAAGAAATACGGGCGTTGAGGATGTATTAAGCACTCAAGTTGCAATACGTGTTCAAGGAATAACTACATGTAGGCGTCTTCATTGAATGAAATCTTAAGTATTAGCCAAATAAAGTTGCTATTCACCTATAACGGCATAAGACAGTTTGGAATTATTTTATTGTTTTTAAAGATGGACATTTGTTTTTACATGGTGTTATCAGGTAGTTGTTTTTATTAAGAGTAGGCAGGTGCTTTGGAGAGACGCACCTTTTCATTCCCGTGCCTTTTAAGTGTCTATAAATATGTGGTGTAAAAAAAAAAAAACAACGATAACATTCAGACTGCTTTTGAAAAGAGGCTTTATATATTCTAAGTATATATATTGTTGATAATTTTCTTCAAAGGGAGAGATAAGTTTGAACTAAGCAAGTGAAAGTCAGATTTTGAGCAATAATTTCCAGGCATTGTATGGATTAAAGTGGTATTGAATGAAGCATTGAAATTAGAGTGTCTTCAGTACCAATTTTCCAACAATATAATCTGTAAGGTTTTCATTTTGTTTTAGAGTTGGAGTATATGTGACTCATCCTTTGTGATCTTTGTTGTTTATTTATTTATAATTTATTATTTCGATAAGTACTTTAAATTGTTCATCACTATTTAGATTTGATAAATACAAATATTGCAAGATATAATCATTCTTTATTTGTATCTATTATGTCCATATAAGGGTTAAAGCATAATAGACTGATCTAACTATGTGAAAAATGTAACAATTTGAGGCATCGTAATAACTGAATTATTTATAAATATAATATAATCAGTATCATAAAGTTGTATGTAAGAAATTTATTCGACTCTATTACCCAATTAAAATTTAGGCACTGATCACGAATTTGCTCATTCATTTCAAATCATATGCTGGCAATACTTTAATCTTTTTCCTTTAAGAATTTGATCTTATTTTTTGTAATAATTCGTTTAAAAATTTTCCTTTTCAGCAACACTCAATTCTAATAGTAAAAAGTTGAAGAATAATAATCATTAATCACTGTCCAGAAGGTTTCCTCAAATACTTGCCACTTGAGGAATTTATTTTTGCATTATAATCCGCTATAAATCATCTTGGATCCGAGTTTTTGCTATCCAAGATTTGGGTGAACAAGCCTTGGTCTAGCGGAGCCAAAAGCGTAGGGGATTTGGATCACATCGATCAATCCCATCAAGTTGGCAAAAATCAATTAGATACCCAGCATCGAGCAAGGAAGGCTCGTAGGTTTCTAATCAACAATTTTGATAACCAACAGATTGGCGACTCTATTGGGGAAGGTCGCAAGTAAGCTTTGCATACTCCATCAGACCAGTCTAGAGTTTCATTTAAGCATAGCTTTGTGGTGAGTTCTTAGATTTTGTTTCTTTTAACCATTCACCAAAATCGTGAACGTGGTTTTAATATTTTCATTTGCTGTTTTATAATTTTCAGATTCTAATAATTAAATTTCTTATCAACATTTGAGCAAAAATTCATAAGGTTCTTCTTGAGATTTCTAATTGTGTTCAAAAGTATTAATTTTGCTTAATCTAAAGTTGTCTCCCTTTCACGTAAATATTTGAAAGCAACTAAGACTAAAGTTCTTTTATTATTTTTAGCAAATCATTTTCAAGTTATTGGCATTAACTCTGCTGGATAAGAACCTAGATATTTATTTCTTTCTTCTTAAGAGAAAGTGGTGACTCTATTTTGTTTTGATAATATATTTTACTGAGCATCATTTGTTTGCTTTTGAAGTGTATGTGGGGAAGAAGATCAATGAATCCCCAACCTAAAAGACTTGAACAATTAACTTTTGAGAAAAAAACCAAGAAATAAGAAAAATCAAAATCAAAAGGCAAAAATGTTTTACATAGGATATAGAAACTTTTAGGAAAGGACCAACAAACAACCCGAAATGTGTTAATCAAGTCATAACAGTCCTGAAAAGGATGAAGAAAATTGTAATCTATTTTTTCACATTCCTAGGGTTGATGAAGAGCCAGAATGCGAGATAACTCGTATTGAGGATGACGAATAACAAAAACAAATAATGCAATGGGATATGATAATAGAAAAGATGGCTGAAACAACAAATGGTAATAGTGCAATATTGGCCAAAATATTAAAAATGCAGCCAGATGATATCCTCGCAAAAATAGGGATATCAAAAGATCTTATTGCCTCCTCGTCTAGAAAAGCTTGTAATGAAGAAAAGTCAGATAGATGGAGGGAAGAAAGGTCTAATCAAATACAAAATGAGATGAATACACCACCAAAGTACAATCCGCCTCATAGAAAGAATCTGGAGACACAATTTGCTACTAGTCATGTTAATCCATTATATGAGAACAAAAGAGATAGGAATCAAAATAATAATTTTAACAAACATTTCCATAATAATCAACGGACATGGAACAAAGAGCAACCTAATAGAACAATTCCGCAAAATGGTGGAAACATTAGATAGCTCTATGGGTTGAATCAAAATAATAACAATCAAAACATCCAGAGTCATATGGTGCAAAATCAGGGCATTAGAAATCAAGTAATAAGGCAGCCTATGGCAATCGAAAGATATAGACAACTTGATTTCAATGGGATTAGAGGATATCCAAATCCTATATCAAATGACTTAAGGAGTGCTATTCCAAAATTTTCAGGAAGTGGAACAGAATCTACTGAAAGACATGTAATTAATTTTAAAAATGTAATTGAAGATTTTGAGGAAGATCATGAAGATGTATTTATGAAACTTTTTGTTCAATCATTAACTGAGGATGCTGAAGAATGGTATAGAAGTTTACCGGATGGATCCATTTCTAAATGGTGCAATTTTGCTAATCAGTTTATTGAGCAATTTGGTGATCACAATGATACATCCTTTGCATCACATGAATTAACAAGCATTAAAAAGAATACAAATGAATCAGTATTAGAATTCAACAAAAAGATTTAACCAAGTTCTCAACTAGATTTCGAGGGAAACTAGACTCCTGGATTTATTTTTGATTGATTTCTACTTAAGTGCATTTGATAGTAAAACCCACTATGAGATAAGGTTTCAAAGACCACCTTCACTGCCACAAGCTTTCAAAATTGCCATGACAATTGAGAATGATAGGAAAGCAGTAGGGAGAATCAACAAGAGGGATGATCTAAAATTATACAATCCTAAAAACCCTAAAAGGATGAACTAAAAGAGATAATGGATATGTTAAAGGAAATAAAAGTCAAACAAAATAGAAATGAAAGACCATCATTTCATAGAAATGATAGAGTTAGACTTTAGGAAATGCCTTACAATACAAATTAGAAGGACAGGAAACCAAAAAGACTAAATTATGCTAAGGACACCCCCGATCAAGAAAATGAAGAGAAACCTGTAGTTAACACTATATCATCAGAACCACTGTTGGGTAGGGATGAAGATGACTCAATAGATGCAGACCAAAATTTTGATTGTTATTATAGGGGCTCTAATCAGCAACTTTGTGTTCAACAAGTGTTTTCAGATGAGGAGGATACACCTACTTTACATAGATTAACAACAGAGGAAAGAAGAGCTTATACTATTGTAGCAGTAGAACATGCTAAACATACTTACCAAAGAAGAAATAAGGACAGTCTTGCTAGTATATTTGCAAAAAAAGGGTAGTCTAGCTAGTATATTTGCAAAAAATCAGCAACAGGTAGAAGCACCTAAGAAACTTGGTAATCAAGCTCAAGCCAAGCAAAAAGAAGGTAATCAGCCCTATAGGCTGACCAAACAACCAGTCATGCATACTAATGGTAAGCAAATATCTGACTGTCATAGTTTTATGAATCGTGCTTTATCTCAGTTGAAAATCACTGTGCCTCTAATGGAAATGATGAAATTTTCTGATTATAACGATGAGACTTTGAAGATATTATCTAGTGTGCAAGATATTAGTAATAAGGATGATGTAAGAAGTAATGAAGAGCCACCTATTGTATATCTAGGAACAACATTGAATAAAAAGTCAAATCAAGTAGACCCATTTTATTTAATGTTGTTGATAAATAATAAATTGGTAAAGAATTGTATGATTGATTTTAGCAATACAGTTAATATCATGTTTGCTGATGTAGTGAAAGAAATAGATCTCAAAGTTGATACTCCTTTTGGTAAATGCTATGCTATGGATAATAGATTTGTGCCTGTAGTTGGAATTATTAAAAATGTTAAATTTCATTTCCATCATTTCTGCATATATCATATAGAACTAACATTATAGTAGTCGAGATAGCAACGAGTTATGGCATGTTGTTATCTAGGCAGTGGTCGAATTTGGTTGGTGGTCATGTGCAGCTAGATTTGTCTTATGCTACCATACCTATTGGGGGCAAGGAAATTAGAATTGAGAGGGAGCCCCAGTCATATTACTTTGTTGAAGATTATATTCTGGATCTTGAAGTCAACTTTTGCCATTCTGACATGGATAACTTCGAGGTAAGCATAACTAAACCTACTTCCAAAATTATTATTCCACTTTCAATTTATGCGAAAGAAGATTATAATGACATTTGGCAAATGTTCTTTGACAGTGCTTGTAGTAAGGAAGGAAATGGGGCCGGTGTTATATTTATTTTGCCATCAGGTAAAATTTTTAAATTTTCTTTCTTATTAAATTTTGGATGTACTAATAACATTGCTGAATATGAGGTTTTAATTGTTGGTCTTGATATTGCAAAGGTTTATGGGATTAAATTACTCAATGTCTTAGGGGATTCAGATCTAATTGTTTCCCAAATTAGACATAAGTTTTCAACTAGGAACCCAAGGTTAAAACAATATCGAAATTATGTATGGGATTTGCTAGAATTCTTTGTGCCTTTTCTATTAAATGGATTGATAGGTCAGTTAACTACCTAGCTGATATAATGGCTAACCTTGCTATTAGGCGAATAGAGATCCCATTTGACGAGGTTATTCAAGTAGAAGTGAAAAAAAGACCTTCAATACTAGACAATGTGCAAAACTGACTAGTTTTTGAGGATGATAAAGATATTATTAAATTTTTAACTTGTCAGGAGGATTATTAAAATCAGTTCATTGATTGGAATGGGTGTGTAGAAGAAAAAGATGGTAAGGAAACATTGTTTGGAAAAGAAATAGTGCAATTAAAAACAAATAAAATACCTAAGGGTTTAGTGGCATTAGAGCGAATCTTTGATGAAAGGGAGAGTACAAAAAATAGCAAATCCACTAAAATCCAAAAATGATATTGAGGAAATAAATCTAGGAAGTGAAAATTCTCCCAAAAAGGTTTATATAGGAAAGAAATTGTCGTCCAAAATAAGGGCTGATTTGATTGCTCTATTAAGAAAGTATAGACATGTCTTTGCTTGGAGTTATGACGAACTTAAAGCATATAGGGAAGACTTGTTTCAACATGAAATACCTCTAAAACCTGATGCGAAGCCTTTTAGACAGAGATAATGTCCAATAAATCCAACTCTAGCTCAAAAAACGAAAGATGAACTCATTAAGTTAAGAGATGCCGGAATTATTAAACCTATTAGGTACTCTACATAGGTTTCGAATTTAGTCCCAGTGAGAAAGAAGAATGGTGATATATGATTTAGTATAGATTTCAAAAATTTGAATATATCCTCTCTTAAGGATAATTTTGCATTACCTAATATGAAAATTTTATTGCAAAAAGTAATTGGTAATGAACTATTATCTATGATGGACGAATTCTTAGGTTATAATCAAGTTAAAGTTAAAGAGTCTGAACAGTATAAGACTGCTTTCATGACACCTTGGGGTACTTACGTCTATGCTAGGATGCCTTTTGGGCTAACGAATGTGGGAGCTACCTTTCAAAGGGTAGTGGATGTTGCTTTTGATGGATTAATTGATCTAATCATGGTTGTTTACTAGGACGACCTCACCGCTTATTCTAAGAAAGCAGAAGATCATTGTAAGCATTTAAAGAAGATTTTCATAAGAGCCCTTGAATTTCAAATTTCTTTAAACCCTAAAAAGTGTCAATTTGCGGTCACTGAAGGAAAACTATTAGGTCATATTGTCTCTACGGAAGGGGTAAGAATCGATCCAAAAAGGGTAGCAACCATTGACAATATTCAAATACCTAAAACAACCAAGGGAATCCAATCGTTCTTTGGGCAAATCAACTTCGTGAGAAGATTTGTTTCTAATTTTGTTGAGATCATTAAACCTATTGCTAAGATGCTTAAAAAAGGAGCAAAGATAGCTTGGGATAATGAGGCTGTAGAAGCATTCGCTAAGATAAAGAAAGCTATAAAAGAAGCTCTAGTTTTGAAATCTCCTGATTTTAAGAAGCCTTTCCAATTATTTTCGTTTGCTTCTTACCATACCATAGCCGCTGTTATGTTACAAAAGAATGATGAGGGGCATGAGTAGCTAATTGCATTCTTTAGCAAAAGTTTACAAGCTACTGAACTCAATTATGACATAAATGAAAAGCAGGCTTATGCTCTTGTTAAGGCAGTTAAATCCTTTCGACTCTATTTAGTCGGAGCTGAGGTCATTGCTTATGTGCCAAATGTTGCCATTAAAGATATATTTAAACAGTCTGAAACTATTGGAGACGATGTCGTTGGATAAATCAAATCCAAGAATTTAATATAGATATTCAAATCACAAAATTAGTTAGAGGACAGGGATTGGCTAAATTTATGGCTGAATCAAATTTGGACGCCGTACAAGTAAACCAGATTGATGATGATATACTAAAGTTAGTATTGAGAGATGCCCTTGGTACACAAATATAGTTTATTATTTGCAACATACTAAATGTAGAGATGATTTGAATGAAAATAAAAAAAGAACTATTAAATTACAAGCTACAAAATATGTTTTAATTCAGGAAGACTTATATTGGAAAAATCAGGATGAAATTTTATTATTTTGCTTAGATGTTGCCCAGTTAGCAGTATTCTCAAAGAGATGCATGAAGGGGTTTGTGGCGGTCATTTTTCGGCTAATACTATGGCGCACAAGATATTATGAGCAGGTTACTACTGGCCTCAACTTTTTAAAGATTGTCATGCCTATGTTCAAAAGTGCGAAGCATGTCAGAAATTCTTTGGTAAGTTGAAATATGGTGCCCTTCCCTTAAGAACATTACAAGCAGAAGAGCCTTTCCAAATGTGAAGAATTGATTTTATAGGAGAAATTAGTGATAAGTGGTGGACATAGTTGGATTCTAGTGGCCACCGATCACTTTACCAAGTAGGTAGAGGCTATACCTACTCGGCAATCTACAAGTAAGGTGGTAATTAAGTTTCTTACCAAAAATATCTTGACTAGATTTGGAGTTCCTCAAAAGATTATAGCAAATAAAGGTATGTGTTTTAGATCTAATGAGTTTGCTGAATTTTGTAGGAAATATGGCATTTTAGTATCTTATTCATCTCCTTATCATCCCCAAGGCAATGGACAGGTAGAGTCTAGCAACAAAAATATCTTGAAGATTATCAAAAGAATGTTAGACAATAACAAACATGCTTGGGATTCGAAGTTGAATTTAGCATTATGGGTGGATAGAATCACAGTAAAAAAGTCAACCGGGTTCTCTCCTTTCAACCTAGTTTACAGAAAAGAAGCAAAACTTCCTATGAATAATTTGTTGCCTGTTTACAAATTTGTTATTGAAGAACAATTAGAGGATATCAATTTCATGGAGAATAGGTTAAATGCACTAATTGAGCCAGATGAGGTAAGAAGGTTGGCACAAGAGCAAAACATAAATAAGCAGCAACAAGTTAAATTCTTGCATGACAAGAAATCTTCAAACCGATCTTGTAAGGTAGGTGATTGGGTTTTGAAGTGGAACGCTAAGGATCGGGACAAAGGAAAGCATGGTAAGTTCGAGGCTCTATGGCTAGGACCATTTATAATTTTTGAAAAGGATGGGAAAAAATCTTACTTTTTGCAGGATACAAATGGTTGTATGCAAGATTTTCCAGTCCATGGATAGTACATTAAGCCATTCTTTCAATAAGCATGTAAATTGCCTTGACAATTTTTGAAGTTTTATCCTTGTTTTTCTGCCTTAGGAATTTTGTCAAAACTTCCCTTGCAGCCTCAATTTGCTGATGATTTTTGAATGCCAATGATATTGATGAATACAATTGATTGCAAAATAACTAATTGGAAATCAAAGTGATATGCAACTTCTTTTTATTGTTTTCCAAATGCAAGTACATGAAATTCTGATGTAAAATGCACACCTATAGCCAAGAAGTATTTTCACAAACACTTGGCATGCATCCTATGAATGACTATGCAATGAGACGTTTTTACAAACATGTGGCATACAAACTGAACAGTTGAATTAAGTTGATTTCCCTTCAATACTTAATGTTTAAAATGATTGAATACTTTGGTAACAAAAAGACATATATTACTTGTCAAATGTATCCATCTACAATTGCCAAATGTAAATACCAAAAGAACCTGGAATAAGTAGCTGAGATGACATGCTTTTTGGCTTTGCTTTTTTCGGATTCGCTTTTTTGAACTGCTTTTTCAGACTATTTTTTCGGATCTGTTTTATCGGCTCTACTTTTTCGCTTTGCTTTTTCGGATCCACTGCGAAAAGTAAAACCTTTCTCCTTGTCAACTAATGTCAAAAATTAGATGCATGGGCTGAACAAAAATCACTGAATATTATCTCCCAATTAATCACAAATGAATTGGCTGAATACCAATTCCTCCACTCCCAACTAGGGTTGATATCTCACAACCGAAATTGGCACCTTAGAGTCTTCAAATCCTCAAGCAAGTATGCAAGCACTAAGGCTCTCAGCACAATAGATGAATATGCAACTCAAGATGTGTAAAATGACCCCCCAACGGCTCCTTATAAAGATTTCACAAGCAACTCCAAGAAGCTTCTAGAGGAATCCAACACTTTATTCTTTTAAGTGACTTTTTTATATTTTATTATGTTAGTCACTTTAATATTAAATCAATTAAATATAAAGTTACTTTTTAATATTTCATTGTTTAGTAACCTTACAAGTAATTAATTTAATATATCTTTTCCCCTTTATTTCTTCCTTTTTAGCCTCTGGGGAAAATAAAGGCTAAAATAAAATAAGTAGCTGGTGCCTGTCAAAAAGGGGACATTACATTCCTCCCTTTCCGAAATTGCTTGTCCTCAAGCAATTCTCGAGTGCTGTAAAATCTGCTCATTCTCCCATGGGGCGTCCTCTACAAGTAGATCCTTCCATCTCACCAAGTACTCCTTAATCACTTTGTTCCACAATTTCCTCTCTCTGACATCAATGATCTCTTTAGGCACCAAGACCAAATGTCCCTCCTCATCAAGTGGTGGAAGATCCGTGGAAGAGATAACCTACTGACCTAATGTCTTCTTGAGGCATGAAACATGAAATACATTATGAATCTTGCTGCTCGCAGGCAGCTCTAACTCATATACTACCTCCCCAATCCTCCTGGTAACTATGTATGGACCGTAGAACCTTGGTCTTAGTTTCTCTGCTCCACTCTTTTTAAGAGAGGACTGTCTATAGGGTTGCAATTGTAGATATACCATATCACCAATCTCAAAGTTACGCTCAACCCTGTGTTTATCTGCATAAGTCTTTTGCTGATTCTGTGCCATTACCAAATTATCCTTGAGTGCCTTCAATATATCTTGGCTTTCCTAAATCCAATCTTTTTCTTTAGATGCCCTACTCTCATCAAAAGCCATCTCCACGAATGAAGGTGCATCATACCCGTACAAGGCTCTGAAAGGACTCATTCCAATGGACATATGGTGTGTGGTATTGTAACAATACTCTCCTAAATGTAACCACCTGATCCAAGCCTGTTGTTGTCTTGCCACATTATTACGCAAGTACCCCTCAACCCACTTATTAACAATTTTTGTTTGCCCATCAATTTGAGGGTGATAACTGGTATTGGGTGTCAACTCAGTACCTGTTAGTCTGAACAACTCCTGCCAAAAAGCACTCATAAACTTGCTATCCTTGTCGCTGACTATGTTCTTAGGTAGCCCATGCAATCTAAAGATCTCCCTGAAAAATAGCTTTGCCACTTGTGAAGCCTTGTACTCTATCGGAATAGCAAAGAAATGTGCGTATTTTGTGAGCCGCTCTACCACAACAAAGATGCTATCTCTCCCCTGTACCTTGGGTAGGCCTGTGATGAAGTCCATCGAAATGCTCTCCCACTTCCGCTCAGGAATGGGCAAAGGTTGAAGTAACCTAGTTGGATGTGTATGCTCAGACTTATTCTGCTGGCAAGTCACGCACTCCTTCACATGCTTCAACAAATCATCTTTGAGGCCTTTCCATGAAAACCTCTCTCTAATCTGTCTATAAGTTTTGAAGTAGCCCTGATGGCCTGTTAGGGGTGTATCATGGCAAGATTGTAGTATTTTCTCCTTCAATTTTGATTCCGGTACTAGGTAGATCCTATCCTTGTAGTAAATCACATCATCAACTATCCTGCACCTGTCATCCCGAATCAATCCATCCATCAACTCACAAGTAAATGTATTCTTGGAGTACTCCACCAGTAAGATGGATTTCCAATCTGCCGAAATCTCAGAGAGCGAGCAAGATGAAGGCCTCTTGGAGAGGGCATCTGCAACAAGGTTCTTCTTCCCCTTAACATACTCTATGTCGAAATTATATGCCTATATCCTGCTAACCCACTTCTGCTATCTCTCGTTCAAGTCCTTCTGCTCTAAGAAGTATCTGAGGTTGTTATGATCTGTCCTCACCACAAATTTCCCCCCAACTAGATACTGTCTGAACTTCGCCAAGGCATGCATAATGGCGAGCATCTCCTTATCATAAATGGAGTATAGTCTCTCAGCTCCTCTCAACTTACGGCTCTCAAAGGCGATAGGGTGTCGATTCTGCATCAATACTGCACCAATACATTCCCTTGAAGCATCACACTCTAGAATGAAAGGCTACGTGAAATCAGGAAGTGCCAACACTGGACAACTGCTCATCACCTCCTTGAGCTTATCAAAAGCTCGTTGCGCCTTTGCTGTCCAACAAAATGCACCCTTCTTGGTCAAATTTGTCAAAGGTGCCCCCAACTGTGAGAACCCCCTAACAAAATGCCTGCAGTAACTGCACAGTCCGAAGAAGCCCCGTAGCTCTGTAAGTGACCGTGGTGTGGGCCAATCTAGATTAGCTTGTATTTTCTCTTGGTGCACTTGGACACCCTTTGCACTGATCACGTGTCCCAAATAAAGAATCTCTCTAAGGCCAAACTCACATTTCGAAGCCTTAGCGTACAAGGACTACTCCCCCATGATGGTAAGGATCTCATCAAGCTGCTGCAAGTGTTCTTCCCAAGTTTTACTGTATATGAGCAAATCATCAAAGAATACCAAGAGGAAGTTATGCAACTGTTTGTTGAAGATACGATTCATACAAGACTGGAATGTGGCAGGTGCATTAGTTAATCCAAATGGCATCACCAAGAACTCATAGTGCCCATAGTGGCATCGGAAAGCAGTCTTGTGCACATCTTGTTCCCTCACTCTAATCTGATAGTAACCCGATCGAAGATCAATCTTTGAAAAATATGCTGCCCCATGTAACTCATCCAATAACTCATCGATCCTGGGTATCGGGTACCTGTTCTTGATTGTTTTCTTATTGAGGGCTCGGTAATCTATACACATTCTCATGGTCCCATCTTTCTTCTTCACCAGGACCACTGAAGAAGCGAAAGGGCCGGAGCTAGGACGAATGTGTCCCATATCAAGCAATTCCTTGATTGCTTTCTCGATCTCATCCTTTAATTTCTTAGGATGCCGATAAGGGATAGTAATCACTGGCTTGGCCCCTTCTTCCAACTCAATAGTATGCTTGAAGCCTCTGTCCGGTGGCCTCCCTGGGGGTATCTCACCAAAAACCTTGTCATGTTTGCCCAATAGCTCCTTGATGTCAATGTGGACTGGCTGTCCTGAATTTGTAGATTCCTTAGGAGTGATCACACACTCTACTGCCCAAACTGTGTCATCATGCCTGAAAATACTCTCCATACTTCTAGCTGAAACAATCTTAGGTGCTTTAGATGCCATACCTCTAAGCACCACTCTACGCCCATCAGCATCTCTGAACTTGAGTTCCATGGTTTGGAAGTTCCGTGAGTACTTCCCTAATGACTGCAACCATTGAACCCCAAGTATGGCATGGATATCACCCAAGTCAACCACATAGAAATCATCTATAATTGTGTGGTTGCCCATCATAATAGACAACTATGGAATCCACTGAGTACAAGCTATCTGATGACCTTGTAGGACCCCACGAACTTTGAAAGAGTTGAACTTAGGAGCACTAGAGATAGAAGCAATGATCTCATCATGATTTTCCCCATCTAAACCGTTATTGTCTTCCCTTTGAGGTTCCTCTTCCTCCTCAATTAAGTGAGCCTTGCCTTTCCCTAGGCAACAGTGTCCACTAGACCACTTCTCCTTGCAATGATAGCAAATCCCCTTAAGCTGACACTCTTGTCTATAGGCTTCATCAAAGTTCTCCTTATTACTTTTTTTCTGGAATGGCTTCTTCCCCTTAGCCTTATGGGATGTGAATTGGCTTGCTAGGAGCCCTAATGCTAGATGTAGTATATTCCATGTCTCTAGTCTTCATGATAGCATCCTGGAGAGAATCTGGTTTGAAGGCCTTAACCCAACCACGAAGAGGCTCTGTCAATTCCTCAATGAAGAGCATAACCAACTGCTGTTTTGAAATATCTGTCATCATAACTACCAACCGTTGGAACTCTGTGATGTAAGCATCCACTGAATTAGTCTTCTTGAGTTGTGCTAACTCCCTAAAGTGGAGTTCAGGATCCTTACGATCAAACCTGTCAATGAGCTTTTGGGTGAATTCCAAATATGAAGTAATGTTGGCATGCCCCAAGGTGACAAGTCCATGGTACCACCATTCATGTGCTTCACCTTCCAAATGGAGTGTGGCATACTGGATAGCCTTTGTTGCCAACATAGGATTGAGCTGCAAATATGTGTCGAGCTTCTGAACCCAAGCTCTAGTTGTACCTTTGTTACTTCCATCAAATGATGATAAGGTTAGCTTTCCCACCTTACGCTGCAAGTCTTGATTTTGCACTCCCTGTTGATTGTTTCTTGGTCTATTTATCAATTTAAGACCACAAAAGTCTACTAGTGACATGGCAGCCTTGAAATCATCACCTAGAGAGTTGTACTCCCTCAAATAATCACCATATCTCTCTTCTCTTACTTGCTAGTCATGATTTGCAGCACCTTGTTCTCTCAAAAATGTAGGCATAAGAGGCTTAGGAGTAGCTTTACTTGCTGTTCTAGCACTGCTTTGAGTTGTGTCATTGTTTTCTTGACCCCCACTATGTCCATTCTGCCCATTACTTCTGTTATAGTTCCTATCATTTCCATTCTTTCTGTTATCTACCAGCTGTTCAAGGATAAGTGACAGTTCTTCTCTTCCTCTTGCCATTTCATCTCTCAACTCCTATTGCCCTCTTGCAAGAGCATTAAGCATTTGCTGAGTACTGCTTTCTTTCATGAGTTCTAAAGGACTTAAGCCCTTTCTTGCCCTGTTATAGAATTTATCCAAAGGATTTATGAATGGAACATTTGGAAACTCTTCATTCATAAACCGTACAGGATGGCAGGAACTTTAGCTCTGATACCACTGTAAAGTGTCTTGACAATTTTTGAAGTTTTATCCCTATTTTTCTGCCTTAGGAATTTTGTCAAAAACTTTCCTTGCAGCCTCAGTTTGCCGATGTTTGTTGTTTTGCTATGATTTTTGAATGCCAATGATATTGATGAATACAATTGATTGCAAAATAACTAATTGAAAATCAAAGTGATATGCAACTTATTTTTATTATTTTCCAAATGCAAGTACATGAAATTCTGATGTAAAATGCACACCTACAGCCAAGAGGTATTTTCACAAACACTTGGCATGCATCCTATGAATGACTATGCAATGAGATGTTTTTACAAACATATGGCACACAAATTGAACAGCTGAATTAAGTTGATTTCCCTTCAATACTTCAATGTTTACAATGACTGAATACTTTGGTAACAAAAAGACATATTACTTGTCAAATGTATCCATCTACAATTGCCAAATGTAAATACCAAAAGAACCTAGAATAAGTAGCTGAGATGACATGCTTTTTGGCTTTGCTTTTTTCGGATTTACTTTTCCGGACTGCTTTTTCGCTCTGCTTTTTCGGATTTTCCTTTTCGCTTTGCTTTTTCGGATCCGCTGCAAAAACTAAAACCTTTCTCCTTGCCAACTGATGTCAAAAATTAGATGCACTGTCTGAACATAAATCACTAAATATTATCTCCCAATTAATCACAAATGAGTTGGCTGAATACCAATTCCTCCACTCCCAACTAGGGTTGATATCTCACAACCGAAATTGGCACCTTAGAGTCTTCAAACCCTCAGGCAAATATGCAAGCACTAAGACTCTCAGCACAATAAATGAATATGCAACTCAAGATGTGTAAAATGACCCCCCAAAGGCTCCTTATAAAGATTTCACAAGCAACTCCAAGAAGCTTCTAGAGGAATCCAACACTTTATTCTTTTAAGTGACTTTTTGATATTTTATTATGTTAGTCACTTTAATATTAAATCAATTAAATATAAAGTTACTTTTTAATATTTCATTGTTTAGTAACCTTATAAGTAATTAATTTAATATATCTTTTCCCCCTTATTTCTTCCTTTTTAGCCTCCGAGGAAAATAAAGGCTAAAATAAAATAAGTAGCTGGTGCCTGTCAAAAAGGGGACATTACAAAGCATGAAAAGGGGAGTTTTTTTTTATTGTTGTTTTTATTTTATTTTATTTTTTTGTTTAGGTTTTCATATATGTTATTCCACAAACTGATTGCTCTTAATCTTTTGACATGTCTGCTCTTCTAGAGATAGCTGAGGTTCTCACTATACCCACAAGAGGCATATGTCCCCGGAAAGAGCCACTGATGGAGCCCAAATTTCCAAATTTAAGGACTTTGTTTAAATCTGATATATATATATATATATATATATATATATAGGCATCATGGGGAGCCTCTATTTTACGCAGCAGATTGATAGTAGTACTGTTTTTTGGGCTTAGGATGGTGTTTCAGAGGACACATTGTCTGCTACTAATCACTGATCAGATTTTATTTAGTAATCTGTATCTAACGATATTATGTACTTGATTAATGATTCAAGAATATGCATGAAACAAACGATCATGTGCAGATATGAGATTTCCTGTGGAGCAAATGGTGAGATTCAAATCATAGGCAGGTGAAGCCATGATCTGTGATTAGAGAGAGAGAGACCATTTTTGTCCCCACTGTATATTCAGCAACCTGAACTACGCTACTCTATTCAGAAGTGGTTCAAACTTTGACTTCATTTCTATGAATTCCTGAAATTCCTTCATCAGATTTTTTAGTAGATGATAAAGTGCAGATATACAGCCAGACAATGAAAATATGGAAACTACCATATTATAAATATTTATAGCAGTGATATATCAGGAACAGGAAAGCGAATAAATTCTAGTTATATGTAATGAAAGCAACAGTGGCACAAGCATAAAATTTAGTCTAATGAAGTGATACATTCTGCCAAGTATATAGATATAAAGAAAATAAAAGGTTTATTGGAACAAATAGTATGGCAAGTGCCATCATAGACAGCCAGTAATATGAAGATTGTGCATTGGGACAGTGAACATACCTACAAAAGTTTTCAGCAATAGAAATTCAGGATTGGATGAATCCCTATAGAATGGATTATAGGCCACACATGATGTGCCTGTACATGTCACAAGGATTAATATTTTGTGATTTGATTGTGTTAGAATAATCAGATTATATTGTCATTGCTCTTAATATTCTGTACACAGCAACAGGTATGGTTATGTACCACAAGGAATTTGCAGATGTCCCTAGTCCATGGAGGTCAGGTTTGAATGTTCTCTGAGATGGAAACATATTCCAGCAATTCGTGAATCATATTTTCCTTTCCCATCAAATGCTATTTGCAGGTCTTTCAGGTAAGCATGTCCATACAATTATTGTTGGTATTGTTTACTTACAATATTTTGAAATGTTTGTAACAGGAATACGTTTGGATGGAAGATCACCGTAGAAGCAAAACCAAGGCAACGAGCCGGATTAATGGAGATTATTGGAAAAGAGGGGAGCTTATGCGTATAAGTGGAAACTCCAGATAAGCCCAATAGAGCACTTATGTACTTGTATTTCTCATAATCATTTGATACGGCGGTATGAAAGTCGAGCAAGTCTCAGTGCATCTGTGGTTATCAGGAACAAAATATTAGCCTGAAGTAGTCAAAATGGCGAGAGAATGATGTAATTTATTCATGCCAAAATATCATGCGTCCATTATCAATATTCCAAGTTCTTATAAAAGGGTCGGTTGGTTGGGAAGACCAACTGACGCATTCCCTCATTGCCTAACTACCCAACCTGCTCAAGCTTGACAAGTGCTGAATACAATATTACTTATTCTCTACTACACTTGTCCACATCAATTTGGAGGAACCTCAAAAAAAAAAATTGTGATAATAAGTTCATTTAGAACTTCAACATTAAAAATATTTGATAACATATGATAATCAAAATATAAAATAAGTAAGATATACTAAATAACAATAAAATTAATGAGTTATATAATTATTATTTATATTATGATAATAATAATATATTATAATAATAAATAACATTATAAAATAATAATAATATATCATTCCTCATATCAATAATAATAATATATATTATTTATTAATATAATAATTATTTAAAAAAATCAAAATCCTAACAAATATTAAAAAACCACAGACACTTTAATTATTATCGATCAAGATAAGCGATATTGTCAAAGAGGTTACAGAGTAATTAAAGAGAACCGATCTTAGTTAAGAGACACAATAACCAATTTTGTTTAGACTCTTTCCCAAATGGTCCCTAAGCTACATGACACGTATCATGTAGATACATGGCCTCTCATAGGCAACCTTTTGGTGAGGTCAGATACTTAAGGGAGGTGTGAATCGATCATTCAAGCATCATAGAACATTACCTATTTTTCTTATTGCATGACACCTTACATGGAGTAGGATAAGTGCCACGCATGAATGGGGAACCTTGAGTAGATATCTACAATGAAATGAAGAATATATAAGTAGTGTAGAACACATGGAGCACATACAACATCAATGGGAGTTATATTCATAGCACATATCACATTTGGTTATTTTCATGTGTCATTGAATTCAAAGGAAGCTAATATAGTTTATTAAGACCACATCAAGAGAAATTGGGAAGAAAAAGAAGGGATCGGACACCATATTGAGTCATAAGAGAAGTGTATCTCCTTGACTGTATACAATGATGGCTAACACCAATGTCTTCTTGTACAAGTACGAATAGTGGGTATAGTGAGAGCTAGTGATATTTGATGACGATAGTAAATAACAGAAGCCCGATATAAAAGAAAGCTAGTAATAGATTAGGTCAAGTTGTCAAGAAATAAGGGACAATGATTTACATTAATGTCATCATAAGATAGTGATAGAGGAGACGCCAAACAACTATAAAGGAGTTATTTTAGTGATTCATTACAGGGTTGTATGATTGAATGAGTGGTTGTAATGTCATTTTCAAAGGCAAAAAATACAAGGATAAAGAAATATTAACTTATGAAAGAAAATAAGTTACGTGATATAAAGAACCACTAATCTATGAAGAAAATGTTATTTGTTATGCAAAGATGCACCAATCAAGCACAAGGCAATTAATGAGGAATACATATAACTAATCAAGGTATATTTATAAGAAGGACATGGAATATTAATCAATTTACTTACCATATATTTAATCATCAAATCTGAGATAACAATAATGTTGATAAACTATTCTATCAATATATACGAATGGTCAGAATATATTCTTGAACCATCATCATTCTTCAATTGTGTAAGTCTACAAGACAGTCTAGAATCCTACATAGACCATCAACCATCCAATTCTGTTAATGCAGTCGCATCAATACCCAAAAATTTTGGCTGGTTTAATTGAATTTAATACCATGCATGGAAACCAATTGAACAATAAGAACAAGACCACATTTTCACTGTTCTTTACTAATACTCAGACACATTTGCGAGAATTGAAGAACATGCAAAAGTTTTTAAAATGACAATTAAACCTTTGTCGTCGGCAGATTTTGTATTTTGTAGCTGATTGGGTTATGCCGTTGGAGATTGTGTATTGGTAGTCGACAGGTAGACCGACGGACCTCTTTTGAAAGGTTCGGCGGAAAGTATTTATACACCCTCTTGGGTCATTGTAAAGCATATCTTATCACCAGTTATGTAATCTGTTGGCATATGCGAATAAAGGAATATTGTTGCTGCAGTTCCTGTTCATTATTTGTATTCTTAATTAACTTATGCGGTAAACATTTGGCGCCATTGCCGTATGAACCTGGAAGGTGGGAGGAATGAAGATTAATGCCAAATCAGCTTAACAAGGATCGCAATAAAGTCAAGGGAAAAGATGGAATCTGTACTACGCAAGAGAATTTAATTTTGGCATAGCAAGCCAAACGTCGAAGGCGATTTCAGAAGATTGCCGACGGAAACCGGACCATGGAAGAATTGTTGGAGGAAACTTGGCAACAGGTGGAATTGGTGGAAGAAGCACGGGAGGAGTTTTTGAATTTGTGTTCGCCGAGGGAAGAGAATCCAAACGGGAGAGCATCGACTCGCACGGATTAGAGTGCCGATGGAGCAAGAGCATGGAGTGAACTCTTCCTTTGGGATACACTTTCGTAAGGGACAACTTCAGAAGATCCTTCTTCATCAAGGTTCACAGCTGTTGAGTCTGCCAGTGTGGGAGTGCAGACCGCCGGTGTGGGAGACCAGTCCGCCGGTGCGGGAGTGCAAACCGTGGGTGTAGGAGTGCAAAGTCATGGTGTAGGAGTGAACAGTGCCAGTGTTGTAGGACCGCGCAACGCCTGTTTACAAAAACCAATTGTGATAGTGGGACCAAAAGAGAAACTGCCGAAGTTCGATGGCGATGGTACGGCCGATCCCATTCGACATTGCAAAACATGTGAAACAATCTGGAAGGCAAATGGGATAACTGATGAAGATGACTGGATGAGGCAATTTCCGGCCACCCTACGGGGCATGGCAATTGACTAGTTTACTAGTACAGATCCACAGAAGTTGGACAGTTGGAATAACATTAAAAAGGAGTTTTTGGCCGAATTTCAACTGTTGTGTGACGATAATGAAATTGTAGCAGAGATCTTCAATACTAAGCAAGGGAAGAACGAAACTATCCGCATCTATGCTAGGAAATTAAAAGATTTGATAAACAAAATAGAAAATAAGCCGGCAGACGGACTTCAGAAAAGGTGGTTCATGGAAGGTCTGCGCCTAAATTTGCGGAAGAAAATAAAAATTGTGTCGCCGTTGTCATACACAGAAGCTTATAATAGAGCACTGAACTTGGAAAGCGAGCAGAAGACGAAGAAGAAGAAGAAGACTAGCTCATCTGATTTTGATGATGATGAGCCTTCTGGAGAAGATAGTAGCGACGATGAAGGCAATAGCAAGAAGGTCCGTGCCCTACAGAAGGACATAATTCGCAGGATGAAGGAGTTTAAAAATATGCAGAAGGAAACAAAGGGCAGTGAGTTGTGGTGCACGGAGTGTAAGATCGATGGTCATACTAAAGGATCCTGTCCAAAGAACCAATTCTGTGACATTTGTCAGATCATGGGCCATTCGACAAAGGAATGCCCCTTTAACATGAAAACCAGAGGATCTTCGTAGGTGTTTCTTACGCAGGAGGCTTCCCTGTCGGGCAGTAGTGGGAACACCAATAGTGCAGGTGCCACATCCGGAGGCTACAGGAATAATAGACGCAGGTAGAATAATAATAATGCAAACAATAACACTAACAATACCAGCAAAAGCCGAATCCAATATGATGCGAACAGACGGCCAATCGTACAATGCTGTGCATGTAACTTGTGGGGGCACTTTGCCCGGGAATGTCCAACTGCAAATACACCCCAACTATTATGCAGATGGTGCGGACCTGGCGACCATGATAATGCCAAATGTCCAAAATCTGGAGTCAACTTGATCACTGTCGGGACAGCTGAAGAAGAGGTGTTGGCGATTACACGGAGGCAAGCAAAAGAGTACTCGGAACCGGCGGAAGAAAAGAGGAAATTTGGGGAAGCACGAGCGGAGATCGAAAAGGCATTGTAGGCAGAAACATCTTAGTTGCAGGACACCACCAGCACTTCGGCAAGAAATTCCGCGGAACAAAACATTGTACGGCAAATTTTGCAAATGGAGATACCTGTCAAGATAAATGATTTGCTTCTTACAATGCCCCAGCTCCGATCCGCCCTCACAAATATTGCGCCAGCTCCAAGGATACTCGGAGAACAAGGTAGAGGAAAAGAAATTGCTGTAGGCGGAGAAGACCAAATGTTGCTAGCCCTCGCATCTGGCTAGCATCCCGCGGTTGCCGAGATGGGGATCCTCGGACATGTTCTCACAGACACAATAGTCGACGGAGGGTCCGGTGTAAATGTCTTACCCGAGGAGACCTGGAAGAAGCTAGGGCAGCCGACATTTCAGTTGCTCACAGCGGATCAGCATGGCATTAAACCTCTGGGCGTACTCATGGCACAACCGGTGACAATTGGCACATAGCCATTCCTGTTGGACTTTGTCATCGTCTCGTTGAAGAGAAAAGGGTATGACGCTATCCTTGGCCGCGGATGGCTTATTCAAGCCAGAGTACGACACGATTGGAAGAAGAACACCTTGGCACTCGAAAGTAAAGGCCGGCGATTTATTATTGATCTGCACACCCAAATGGTCGAGGAAGAGGCCCTGTCATCAGATTTCGAGGGAGAGGAGGATGAAGGAAGACAACCTATGGAACTAGATCAAGGAGTCTTGCGATTGGACGGAGGATCAATAGATGATGAATTGGATTCGGTCAATAGTCTCTACCACTGGCAAATAGAGGATTACGAACTATTCCAGAGTTGCAATGTACTGACAATTGAGGAAGGTCCGAGGGGGGATGAATTTCCGAAGGAGTTCACAGGGGTAAATGAGGGGGATGCACCGTTGGATGTTATACCCACCCATGCATTCAGTGAAGGGGAGACAATCAAGTATAATGAAGCTACACTACAAGCAATGAATTTGGGGGATGAAGCAGCACTGAAGAACATTCTGGTGGGAGATAATTGGGATCCGGTACTCAAAGCGGCAGCATTCAAGATATTCTTGGAATACAACGATGTATTTGCATGGACATACAAGGACTTGAAGGGTGTACTGCCGGAGTTGTGTGTGCACCGCATTCCACTGATCGAACGAGCGGTACTTGTACGAAAGCGACCCTACAAGATGAACAAGAACTACGCTCACGGAGGAAATCAACAAGATGTTGGAGGCCGAAATTATTTTCAAAGTGCAGACAAGTGAATGGGTGTCACCTATAGTTATCTCACTGATTTTGTTTACAGACAGCATTTTGGAAGAGGTCACCGGACATGAAATTTACTCCTTTATGGATGGGTTCTCCAGATACAATTAGATCTCTATAGCAGAGGAGGAAAAATTAGAGACGACATTTGTCGTCGAAGATGGGGTCTATGCATACAATCGGATGCCATTTGGTTTGTGCAACGCGTCGGCAACCTTCCAGCGGATTATACTGCACATCTTTGACAAGATGTCCATGGGAAACTTCAAAGCGTTTCTCGATGATTGGTCGGTATTTAGCGCGGAAGACAGACACCTGGAAGCACTCAGTGAATGTATGAATAGATGTTGCAGGGCATGGCTGGCGTTGAACCCCAAGAAGTGTAGATTCATGGTTCTGCAAGGAAGACTGCTCGGACACATCGTCTGTAAGGAAGGATTGAAGACTAACCCAGACAAAGAGAGTCATCCTGAAAATGCAGCCGTCTACTAATGTGATGGAGGTAAAGTCTTTTCTCGGATATATAGGCTATTATAGGAGTTTTATCAAAAATTTTGCCAAGGTGTCATACCCGTTAGACAGGTTAACCTGCAAAGGAGAATCATTCAGATGGGGCAGAGAACAAGATGAGGCGTTTGAAGGGTTGAAAGTACGACTGGCTACTACACCCATCTTAGCATATCTAGACTGGAATAAGGAGTTTCATGTGCATGTTGACGCCTCGAATTATGCGATCGGAGCAACCTTGGCGCAAACGGGCAGCCACGGGTTAGATCATCCAATCTACTTTGCCAATTGATTGTTATCAAAAGCAGAGCAGAACTACAGTATGACCGAACAGGAAGCATTGGGAATGGTCTACGCTGTGCAAAAAATTCATCATTACTTACTCGCCACACTGTTCGTACTCTATGTTGATCACTAGGCTCTATTGTACATGATCAATAAACCCGTCATTCAAGGAAGAAGCAGTAGATGGCTACTTTTGTTGCAGGAGTTTATTTTCAAAATTATTGTCCAGCCGGGGAAGAAACATGTCAGCGCTGATCACCTGTCACGGATCAAAACAAGGGAACCAACAGAGGGGTGAACAATGATTTTCCTGACGCATAGCTATTTCAGATTGCAGTACTGCCAGAGTGGTATAGGAGTATTGGAGAATACCTGTCAACAGGACAGTTTCCTAGTGAGATGCCAGCAAATGAAAGGTGCAAGTTGATAATCAGAAGCCGTACTTTTTAGTTGATCAACGGATTGCTCTACAAAATGGGACCGGATCATATTCTTCGGCGGTGTGTGTTAGAAGAGGAGATACCGCAAGTGTCAAAAGAAGCACATGAGGGTCCCGCAGGACACATGGGACCCGACACCACTGCGTGAAAGATATTGCTCGCAGGACTCTGGTGGCCGATGGTGTACAATGATGCGTGGGAATGGGTCGTCGGATGTGACACTTGCCAATGGGCGGGGAAGCCGCTCAAGCGAGACTTCATGCCACTTAACCCCTCCCACGCGCAGGAACTCTTTGAGCGGTGGGGATTGGATTTCATTGGACCCCTGAAGGTGAGCAAGGCTAGGCGGTGCCAGTACATCATTATCGCAACAGAGTACTTGACGAAGTGGGCCGAGGTACGTGCATTGCCAGATAACTCGGCTGTGAGCACAACAATGTTTATTTACGAGCAGATCATTACTAGGTATGGAATTCCATTACAGTTAACAAGTGATAGGGGAGGACATTTTGTTAATCATGTCATTCGACTGCTCACCACCCAATTCAAGATTTTCTATTCACTGTCGAGTCCTTACTACCCGGGAGCAAACGGATAGGCCGAGGCTACAAATAAAATCCTGGTGTCAATCATCTACAAATCCTGTGCGGTTGAAGGTGCATATTGGGAGGAAAACTTACCCGTTGCCCTTTGGGCTTATCGCACGGCGTATAAGGTGACAACAAGACACAACATTCCAGTTAATATTTGGACAGGAGGCGGTAGTACCAGCGAAATTCATGATTTGGAGCCTGCGAATAGCATTGGAAAACAAGCTAGGTGACGTCGAAAGCTTAACGGAGTGGCTGCATAATTTGAATAAGCTCGAGGATAAGCGACTATTGGCACAGTGGGCAACAAAAGTGACACAAAACAGACGCAAGTTCTGGCATGATAAGCATCTGAAACTCAACAGGTTCTAGTCGGGGCAGTTGGTGTTGAAGTACGATGGTCGCAATGAAATCAAACTGGGGAAGTTCAAGATTAGATGGGTCGGACCTTACCAAATATGGGAGGTTGGTGACAATGGAGCGATCAAATTGTCAACCTTGGATGGGCAAGAGGTACCTTAGGCAGTCAACAGATCAAATTGAAAATCTATCGTGCCAGAAAGACTTCGCCGTCGTCGCAGAGGGACCACATGACTTTCTCAAATGGCGACGCCCTGAGGCAAAATTGAAAGAACTGTATATGGGAAAAAAAAAGACAGAGAACAAAAAAAAAAAAAATTTGAAAAAAAAAGAAAAGAAAAGAACCTTACATTATAAAGGCAAGAAAGAAACAGTTGCTATGGAATCAGCCGGAAAACGGAAGAGGAAGAGCCAACTGAAGACAAACATGGAGAAAAATGCAAGGGTTCTAGTCTCTGGAATCTGAGTGGCAGGGCCATCCGCTTCCAGCAAGAAACAAAAAGTCACGGAGGAACTCACTCATCTCACTGTCCAGTTTGAGGGTCTCAATGGCAACGAATGTCGAAAATGGTGGCTGGAGACCCTGGAGGCAGACCAGGTTAAGCAGATTTTGGTACAGGCACAGGTACATTGGGCCATCCAGCTTCCAATTTTCTCCATCCAGTTATTTGAATCAGTTTTGCGAACTATGATAAAGACATATAGTCGGCACAACAGAACAAGTACATTTATGTACAAAAAACATCAGATGACAGTGTCCTTTAAACCAAGCGATTTCACTAGGGTTTTTGGCATCCCTGGCCCCGGTGGTAAGAAGGTGGAAATTAAGAACCGCAAGCTCTCTCAGGAATGGAAGGAACATTGGATATGACTAGTGGGCCGCGATCTTTCACCCGAGGAGATGGATTCAGTGGTTAAGGGGTCGAAATGTAGAGGGCTCCGCATAGATTTCATTCGGGAGGGTCATTGGAGGTGCATTATGGATGTAATCAAGAGTAGGTTGACGTGTGCGACTCGGGCTTTCGATATTGCATTGCCCCAGGTTGTATTCATGAATGGCATCATGTAGGGTACGGTGTATGATTGGGCTTCGGTCCTTGCCGACAGGATGGAGGAATTCATAACGCTTCAACATCACACATTCTTTACGCCACATCATGCGATCGGTCTATTTCTTGAGGCAGTCGTCCACCAGATACCCATGGATGATTTTATGGGGTGACCTTGGGGGAAGTTGGCACAAGGAGAGCCTTCGATATTTTATTGGAGACATTTGGACACGGGTGGGACAGCAGCAGGATAGAAGAAGGTATTTCGGGGATTGCAGGCGGCGCACGGGGACACTGACAGAGGACAGGAGGAGTCTTCAAAAAGTAGCGGGGCGGGGTATGAGGAAGAGAGTACTTCTGCAGAGGTTGGCAGCGAACCAGTAGATAGTGAGCCCACATTTTTCACCCCGCCACAGTTGTCAACTTCGGCGCACTTGTCTGCCCCTACGTCACACATTCCCCCTTTTGGTCAGCGTCATGCACCGGTTGTGATGACCCTGCCGGCTGTACCAGATGTCCCTTGGGCAGTAGCAGAACATGTCCCACTGTCGACAGTTGTTGTTGCACTAGCAACCACTCCAAGAACGACTTTTTCTACGATCGTAGCAGATGTTGTCCCAGTAGAGCCAGCCTCGTAGAGTATCGAATTACCAACATCGGAGCTTGAGCCCCAAGTTCGCTTGGAGGAGATTGATTCTGATGCAGTCGTCACTGTTTCGTCTTCCTTGTTAGCATCCGCCGAGCCAGTACAGACAATCCAATTAGCCCAACTAGCACAACAAGAGGAGGGCATGGAGTCTGCACAGTCAGAGCAGTCAGAGGTGATGGATAGAGCCAACGCTTTCTTGAGGCAACAGTTCCGACTCATCCCTGCCGAGGTTGGTCCGTCCATCCAATCCCCCGAGCACCTAGGAGTATTAGCTACCATACCAAAGCCTCAGGAGGTGGGAGTGACACAAGCCGAGGTTGCGCCGAGAGCAGAGGAGACTGCACCGGATGTGAGCATGGTCCCCGCAGATGAGGAACAGAATAGTGATGCCGAATGGTCATTGGGGGGCTTTGCAAAGGAGGATTATGGGTCGGATGAGGACAGGTGCAGAGACTACCTCAGGGTATGAAGGTTGCGCTAAAGAAGGGACACGATGTGGCATTGCAAGCTATGACTCGACAGAGGGAGTGGTATTTGGTTCGAGCTTACATCACGGGGATCTGTCCGCAGCGGTTCCGTTCATGTTTTGAGGAGAGAGGTTCGCTAGAAGTTGAGACACCGAAGATGTTGGCAGACTGGGCCACTGAGCCAGAGATTGGATCGAGCGACACTCTGCTGGAGAAGCTAGCACATGAGATCATGGGACTGTATAAGGAGGTTTATTATGCTCGCAGGCGCGCGGAGGCGGACAGGGCAGCTGACAGGGTTACAGCCGAGAGATCTCTGGTAGCTGAGAGAGAGGCTCAAGAGGAGAGAGAGAAGATAGCCGCCGACTTGGCCAGCCAGTAGGCATTGTGGGCAGCTGAGCGGGCAGCACTATTGAGGGATATGGCAGTGGCCTTGCAGGATAAGGATGCAATTGTACGGGATAAGGATGCAGCTGAGCACGAGTTGCAGTTAGCTAGAAGATAGGCTATGGATGCAGCGCTTCTTCTGAAGGAGGCCGTAGAGGCTAATTCCACAGATTCAAAAGGATTTGCGCAACCGAACAGATCAGGTGTATGAGTTGCGTTGTCAACAGCATGCTTCAATCGCATCGCCTTCTCTCTAGTATTTTTTTGTTTTGTTGTATGTGGGTTGTCTCCTATTTTGTTAGTCGTCAGGAGACAACTTTTCTTTTTGAGGGGGATGATGTCGTCAACAGATTTTGTATTTTGTAGCCAACTGGGTTATGCCATCGGAAATTGTGTATTGGTAGCCGACGGGTACACTGACGGACCTCTTCTAGAAGGTTTAGCGGAAAGTATTTATACACCCTCTTGGGTCATTGTAAAGCATATCTTATCACCAGTTATGTAATCTATTGGCATATGCGAATAAAGGAATATTGTTGCTGCCGTTCCTATTCATTATCTGTATTCTTAATTAACTTATGTGGTAAACAACCTTTAGTTTAATTATTGCAAAGGACTAGACCTGAGGAAAGCAAGAACACATGGCACCAAAAACTTAGAAAAAGGCTTGCACATTAAATATATTAGATTTTTACATTACAGCCCATTCTGTCATATCTGTATGTATAGAGCTAGTATTGTTTATACTTTATAAAAAATAGTTTTGGTTTCCTTGAAGAGGAAGTAATAAGCTTCCAATTGTTTCACATGTCATTTTCAATAATTACATCAAAAACTATCAAAAGTCCACAACCATCAATTCATGCAAGGTGACACTCCGTCTTGAAAACATCTACGAGTCATCAAGATCCAAGTTGTCCAGAAAATCTTCAATTTGTTCCTCGAAATCAGTTGGGTCCATCCCAAAATCTTCAAAAAGAGCTCGAAGGTTTGCTTTGTCCAGTTCTTTCTTGAGCACGGTCATATCACTATTGAAGATGGCATAACAGGTAGAGAGATTTCAAGAATCTTCCATGAGACCTGTCAAAATGTCAGTCTTCTTTTCTTCTTCTTATTCGTTCAGGTTAGGTTGTAAAATAGGATAGGGATCGTCACTTGAAGATCTTTCGACTATAGGAAACCCCATTATAATTGCCAAGTTATCTGTTGAAAGTAACTAGCATGGGGGCCAATCTAATGAATTTTCATTACCGACCTCATGCCAACATTAATGTAAAAGAATGTCTCGCACAAGGAACCTAGTCCTTGGGAATGAAACTCTGATGATCATACCTCACCAAAACCTGACGTGTCACACACACTTTTCATCCCGTTCTATCCTTCCAACAACATTATGCATTAAATGACACTCCACTACAAATCCCAAATCCCTTGTAAAATCCAAGTGGTGATTCTCTATCTTATTGATTAAATCTGCACCCTTAATCCTCCATCCGTTACACTCCATTTGTTAGGGCAATCATGTTTTTGCAATATCACTATACTCAACCTTTCCTCAGTGCAAAACTGCAATGTCACCATTTCATCGTCTTCAAGAAATCCTCCCTGCAAAATAACATCGCTCTTTCATAGACCTTCAATGACACCATCTGCAAAATAGCGATTGAAGTCTTATCCTTTGGTAAATGCAAAAATGAAGAAGTCCCATGTAATGTACCCATTGGTTGCCAGCATCAGTATTTCAAAGATTAGCCTAATATTGGGTCCTCGTAGGCTAATGAGGATGGTTAGAGGGTCTTCTAAGAATTGGTTCATCTCCAACATTCAACGATTCATCAATTTGGCCTTCGTTCGATGTCATTCGGACTCCATTTGCCATACTTACTATGTATAGTAAGTTAGGGGTAATGGAGATGGACCCTTTCTATTTTTAGAAAGTGTATTTGGTCACATGGCGAATTATGAGGAGAGATTCCTATTTCTGACAGCATGGCAATCAGACAAGTATTTCAAGAGATATTGAAGTTAAAGTGACTTAAGTAATACTTTAATGTTATTATAAAGTTATCAAGTCACTTTATGACCAAATGACTTAAGTGACTAAAAGACAAAATAGTCTTTTATCCCACATTGCTAAGCTGTTTGTACCTCTCCTCATTTCGAAGTTATAAAGGAAAGCATTTGCATTGGGATTGGTACAACGAATATATGTTATTAAACAAATCCAAAAAGGTTGCTTTGATGTGACTTGGCAAATTCTTGAGGACAAAAACCCTTGAGAAAAAGTGAAGCTGGACGCAAACCTGGCTTTCACATGGTGTTTCAGAACTAAGGTCTGGTTTAACACTTTGAATTTTAAGAGATCTCAGTTCCATAACTGATTAAGGATTGGAGTCAATAGAATCTGGTGACTCTTAGAATATTGTCAGCACTGGAAGTTGGGACGGCAAAAGAGTGAGCTCCATCACCCACGGCAACGGCAGGAGTCTCCAATGTAAGTACATCACATTCTCAGCTGTTTGAATGATACTGTGTTAAGTGGCAGTTTCAGTAAGAAAATAAAAGTGTGGCTGGTATCACTATATGGTCAGTACCAACGCTTCATTCACAGTGGGTTCTGTACATGAATGCATAGACATTAATAGCAGATGGAGACCGTAGCAAAGATAAGTCATGGGATTGGAAAATCTGCAATCACAGTCAGCATTGGCAGATTGATATCATTCTCTGGAATAACCTACAGAGTTTGGGGTGTCTGCAAAGATGTGATTAGCACTGGTTCTAGACAGAGCAGTAATTCGGTATTCCGGGACCTCCCTCTCACCTATACTTCAGGGCCTCACTCACATACACATTGAAGCAGTGAAGTTGGAAGCCGGAGGAGGTTATAGTCACAGCTGGGTTTCACTCACACGTGAGGAATGTTACTTGATGACTGGAGTCAAGACATGAATGCTGGAGGACCTCCCTGTCACAGTCGGGCAAAATAAAGTCTTTCACAGTAACCGTATGACTGTATGGTAATTCCTAAATCTGGACTTCAACTCACAGTATGCTCTCTCTAGTTGAAGTTGGAGAAATCTGTCAAGTGTGCACAGTTGTTGAATTGTAACAAGTCTGTATTCCATTATTATAAAGCTGTGTTATTGAACCACCATCTAAGAATCTGATTTTGATTGTCACGATTTTTCGTAGTTTAATATACGATTGCTCATCCTTGTATTGGTCAGAACAGTAGAATGTTTGGAATGAAATTTGCTTAAGGTTTTGCTTTCATAATAATTGTTTGACAAAATTCTGGTTAGTCCAAGTTTTTCATTTCTGATCAATATCAGCATAGCATATTACATCCCACCATATGGCCAATAAGCCAAATTTGTATTGTAAGGGCAAGTAGGGCCCAATGAGTCAAAGATGGTCAAAGTGGTCAAAGGGGGCAGACCAACATAGAAATGGTATCCTTGAGTCCTTTAAGCCATATTTGATGTAATTATATCCATGGTATGGTCAAGGTATGAAAATGTCAAAAGTTGTAAAAATGTTGCACAAGTTACTTGGCAACTTTGCAACATCTCATCAAAAATTTGTCTAATGGGTTTTACTTGATCAAATAATCATTAAGTTAATCCAATTTCAGTTGTAACTAATTGAGAAAGGTTTAAATACCCTCTTTGGGTCAAGGGTAGGCATTGGAGTGAGTTTTGTTGGAAGATGTTGAATGCAGATGCTGTTTATTATGTACATTACCTGTCTTCATGGCTGATTAGTCATTCATTCCCCTCTCAAATGGATTGATTTGTGTTTGAAACCAATTGGAAGTTGAAGAATGGTATGTCACCTTTCATTTAAATCAGGTTTGAAGATCTGGCATGATCTGGATTGTGAGGTCCATTGTCAGCCGACTGGATGGTCCTGTACGGTAAACATCCATGAATTGCGTTGAAAACTGCTTTAAAAACCTCACTTCCAAGGGTTCTGATGAAGATTGTTTTATAACTCATGTTGCCACCGTTGGATAGATTTGAGTCCTTTGTATTTTGTAGTGTTTTTTTACAAGCTTTCAAGTGGTATGGTCATATGTGGATTATGTTTTTATATTAACATAAAAGTCATGCCCTAGGGTGACTGTGACAAGAAGTTTTACTGGTTTTTTATGACAGTCATTCCCAGTCTTGCTAAAAGTGGCATAACTCTCATTCTAACCATTGGATATAACTAAGTAGTCCTCACTCCCACTGGAGCGATTGGCTTCACGGTGATTGGCGTGGAAGTTATCAATGACAGAGTGCTGATCTGTATAGTGGAAAATCAGGTTTGATAATTGGATCATTGAACACTGTTATTTCATGAAGGAAGGGGCATTCCCAAAGACTTATTGAAGTCCCAAAGGTGAGTTCTTTTGTATCTTGAGGATCAGATTAAAATGTGACTATCCTAATAGGGGTAGGACAGTGTTGTGAGTGCTCAAAGTCCTTATACTGTTGAATATGAACCAGTACTTTGGGAGTTGGATTAAGGATTGCCTTGAAGGATATATGGTGCCTCAGTTGTGTAGTAAAGCCCTCTGATGTGAAGTAACAATAAAGATCAGCCATTGAACCATTTTCCAACCTTGTGAATAGAGTTTCTTTGTGGTTAGAACATGATGGTCAGTCAAGGTTGATAAAGGGCATGGGTTATTGTTTTGTCCTTATAAGTCTGTTTGTTGACAAGACCTAGAAACCATTGTGACAGGATCTCGTGAGGATCCTCTAAGCTGTTGATATTGAAAGGTGAAGCCGTAAGTTCCCCTTGAAGCCCTTTGGAGTGGTTGTTGTTACTAAACTAGAAAGATGATGACCTTGTGTCTTGGTGGAAATCAGTGAATACTTGCAGCTTGGCATCACTAACCAAGAAGGGGTCATTACACATGTTCAAACTTGTTTTGCATTGAACCCCCTTGAAGTTTGTTATCCATTGTGAATCTGAACTAGTATTCGTATGTCTAATGTTGGGGTCTAAGTTGTCCTTTCTTTAGTTTTATCTTTCTTCCTTTACGTACTTTTTGGTAATAAGTACACAAAAACCTCGAATACACTCATCATATGAGGGAGTTTCCTGTCTCAAGAACAACGGACGACCATTATTCTAAAACGAGCTCTTCAAATCCCGAGACATTTGTCATTACACATCATGCAAACAGGGTCAATTTTAAAGGTGAATTTGCAATGACAAATTCGTTTACCAACACAACTATGCCCCTAATGTTTTTTGCATTGTTTGTGATTACCTAGACCACAATCAATTGACCTGAAAAACATTGCCCCTTTGGGGGACACTGAAATAACATTAATCAATAGACAGTTTTTATTATCTTACCATCCATCAAAAACGATAGAAACACCTAAATCAACCCAAGAATCTTTAATTGGTTGAAGGGAGGTCTTTATACAAATCATCTCTTCGCAAGAAGGTGGTAAGCACCTTTTCAAACCCAGGAAGGTGGAGTGCACTATAGATTGCTGACAACATTTCCTGCCCATGCAATGACCCCATCATTTTGAAAGGAAGATCATTGCCATAGATGCAATATGCTATTTTTTGTTCAACAATGTCGTTTGCCTCAGTTTTAATGCATTTTCCAATGGGCCTCTTTTACAAGTGGAAATTTGTACTTCATCTTTATCTTTTGGTATAGGCAAGAGGGGATTTTTGGAGACTGCAACTATATCAGTGGGCAAATTCATTATTTTTTCTTTCTGACTCCACTAGCATAAGCACTTCTTTTCAATCCTAGAATCAAATTATCAGTCTCTTGTTCTTATACAAACCTTGCTCTTTGTGCGAAACACAACCCCTTTTATCTAGGCCTGGACACATTTCCATCCTTTTACCAACAAGGCCAATAAATGAATTTTTACTCAATAATATGAATTATTTTTGGGTTATTTGCAATAATTACACCTCCAATTATTTGCCTCACCTCCTGGAACCTATAAAATTCTTGTGCTATGTCTCCTTCAAGGAGTTCCTATATCATTTTGAATATTTCATTTCCTACCCCAAAAACTGAACTTTCCCTAGTGGTCATTCTTGCAATCTAATTTCATGTTATCATTAATAATTAAATTAAATTTTAATTAGGAAAAAACTAAGAAATACAAGCATAAAGTGCAAAACAAAGATATAAAAACATTATACTAGAGACATCAATTTTCCACAATCCATCATGTAGTAACAGTTTCTAGAAGAGATTGTGTTGGAGTAACAGTTTTCTCTCTTGTCCTAATGATGGATCATAGAGTGTGATCCGAAACGTTGATGCAAAAACTCCTACACAATCTCTTCCAGAAATTGTTACTTACTATATTATACTAAAGAGCTAAACTTGTTTCTTTATTTCTTAAAAACAACTTAAGAAAATTCATGTCATGTCCCCAATTTCTGCCCTTCCTTAGTGACAACATTTCTATCAGGGTTGGTCTATTATCTGGTTCCCATATGCCAGCAGAGCGTAGAGGGAACCAACCCAGGGGCTTTGAGAGTCATGCATGAGCTTCCCAAGTAGTTTGGAGCAGTAGACAACAGTTTCCTACAATTTAGGAGGGATTCCTAATTTGTAGGGATTGACTAGGAGTGGTCTAGGAGGCATTTGGAGACCTCGGGAACTTTTTGGAGACTTAGAGTGCATCTCCTATTTTTTAGGGGGAACTCCCAGTTCAGTGATAGTTCTCTCAGAGGTGCACACAGTAGGGGAGAGTCATTGGGACTCAATTTTGGTTGATTGAGGCTGTCTCCTACTTTCTAGGAGCATCCTTGGATTTTAGGGATGGACTACTAGTTGACCCATCTTGTCCGGCATCAGTCACAGACAGGTGACAAGGTCAGATTCATGTTTGATTGGTCATTTTGGGCCTTTTGGGACCATTTGGGAAATATTTTAATATATTTTAATATTTCCTAAGTTGGTGATTAAATAAATTAAAATAAGGTTAATAATATAACCATTTTGGAGTAATAAGGGGATTCTGGCTTCAGTTGATCGGGTACACCTATGTGTTATAGCTCGTTGGAAAGGTCTCAAATTATTATACATGATTTTTACTATCTGTAGACTTTTTGGTGCCTTCAGCTATGGAATTTTAATAAAGTAATGTTTTTCCTATAGCATGGATGACTTTAATTGGGAAAATGTTATTTTATTATATTTTATTTAAAGGGCAAAGTGTAATTTCCCTTTAGGGTTTGATTTACAGTTGGAAGGGGATATAAGGAGATGGAGACCTAATTTCTTATTATCTTTTGCATATTGAAAAACTTGTTTTTGTGAATTGGCTCTGAGAGAGCAATTCTTCATCTGGGACGCAAACCCCAGGTTCTGGATTGGCTGGGACGTAGCCCTCAGCAGTTATTGGCATTGGATTCTTCAAGCAATGTGCGTTGCTATCAAGGATAGAGTACGCCATTCTTTATTGTGGATTCAGGTTACAGATTTATGGTTTCAGCGTTGCAGATTGATTCTTTCAGCTGGGACGTGATCCTTGTAGTCTTAGGGCTGCCATTTGCAGCAGGTACAGCCCACGTGGAATATAGGGAATGCTTGTATTCAGCCTCAGATGTATCCTTGATTCATGTTCATTATTCACCATCCAGTTTAGCATCATTGTTGGATGTAAGCTCCTTGGAACTGCATTGGATTTATTATTTGGCTTTATAAATCAGAAATTTGCCTGGTACGATTTATAGCAATTCTGATTTGGCTCTATGCTCTTATTTATTTTCAGTCTCCTTTCATGTTTATTGTTCATTATTCATTACTATTGTGAAAACTATCAAAAAACACAAAACAAAAACAAACCCTTCTGCAACTTTTGTCTATTCTCCAAGACCATCAAAGAAATCACAAGAAAATATAGTTTATTAATTTAAAAACTACAGCAGATCAGCAAGGGCATCCATCAGGGATCTTTCAATTCATCAAAAAAAAAGTCATTGAAAGACTCGAGAACAGTCAAATGCTTACCTTAGATGCTTAGATCTCCTTTGTGGAAGCTATCTAGAACCACACGAATGGTCCTCTTCAAAAATAATCTTGTGTCCTTCGAAATGCCAAAATGGAAACCAAACGAGAAGAAAGCAAAATAGCTAACAAAATGATATGTTTTAACAATGAATGGCCTCATAAAGGGCCATTTGGGGATTTGTGAAAAACAATAACAAAAAATGTGTTTTACATTGCTTTTGTTTCAAGTCAGAAATTACTTTTTCAGTTTATTGGGCTCTAGCATCTACGTGCACTTAGATGCACCCAAGAAGCGCATCCACACCCTGTGAATGTGCACCAATGAGCTTGATTATGTATCTAGATGCATTCATAGGACGTGGATGAGCTTCCTAAGGGCATCCAAGAACATTCCCCACTTGCATCCAGCTCCAAATGAATTCAAATCCTGATGTATAAGTAGGAGTTGAGAACTTGTTACTTCCAGATTACAGGCTAATAGCCTATTTATGCTTTGTAAAATCCCTTTCTTAGTTTGATTCCATATTTCTTTTCAAAATTCCTTCAATTATTCTCAATATAAAGGTGTCTAATTGTAATGTATAAAAAGGCCATTTCTATCAAGGTGAACCTTTTTAGTTGAAGAGCTATTTCCTTTACTAGGGGTGTCTACGAGAATGTCATTAGAATTGTTTACAAACTTTTTTTATACATCTAGGTTTCTTATTGCATGAAAAGATAGCCTTGTATGACTTATACCACAATAAAATTTGTACTTGCTTCTACACAATGCCTACTTTGTGAGTGTCCGGGAAGATAGATGATTGCATATTGATAACATGTTTCAGAGAGTAAAAGTTGAGAAAACACAAACTAGAAAATTTAGCGATCTTCAAGGAAAAAGAGAAGTGAAAGATCATTAAATATTGAATTCTGTTCCAAACTAGAATTGTGGTTCATTGTAGCTAGGAAAATGCAAAATCAGTCAAATCTAGACTCCCAAGTTCTCTACTCACCTCAAGTTGTATGTAAGTGTTGAGATAATTGATACTTTAAGAAGATACCTGAAACCACAAAATTTTGTCATTAAAATCTCTCACCTTTTGACAAAATATGTGAAAATAAAGTCACGAAATAAAAAATTCTTAGAATGTAAGAAGCCCAAAAAATGACCACAACTACATGAGAAAAAAGATAAGCACAAGAACCAATATGGTCAACCATTAAAAGTAGGTTAAAGATCAACAGATTTTAAACAAAGGGAACACTAATATCCAAAATTTTATACATACCATTTGGACATAAAAAAACAAATAAATGGCATTTTTCGAAGATTTTTATTGAGAATGAGAACTATACAAAAGGGTCATTGAAAGGTTTGACGATAATGTTTGCCAATAGCTTGTACATGGTATAGGAAAATAAAGAGCTTAGGAATGTTTGAACAAATTTATTAATATGGTTTTAGAAGTATGAGTTGAAAAACCTTTAATTGTAACACAATAGTATGACTGCCCATCATCAAAATATTGAACATGACTCATTATACAATTGAGAAAAGGGAGCATGCAATGTTCTAAATGATGAGAGATTTAAGTTCCCCTTTCAATAATTACACCACTTATTGCTATCGTGATTTCAACTACCAGAAATGCAACAGCCTAATCTCATTCAGGAAATAACCAAATAATGTGGGAGAAATAAAAGACTTACAAGGAACTAAAACTAAGTTGCTAATTTGAGGTTCACATTTGCCCGTACAGCAATTCATTTTCTTGGATTCGACAATGCTACCTATGGCCATACTATATATAACTTGTTCAGAAAAAAACATATAACATAAAACACAAATGATAGATCAATGTAATATGACATGTTGTATCAACACAAAATAGTAAATATGATCAATGATGTTCATCTTTCTCTTCATCAAGTGCATCAAAAACATCACTAGGTTCATTTGAACCACAATGCCACTCCCACTAGCTAGGTCCTATGTAGAGGCCTTGTCATCATCTAAAGTGACTCTACCAAATTGTGCAACAAATGCATCCAAGTTGGCATACTAAGAATCATGTCCTACTTCTTTCACACCCCTTACACGAAGTTGACTTCCTTTTGTGCCATTTAGATGCTTCGTGTCATTTTATGGATGTCAAAACAACATTCATAAATGGCAAAATTGAAGAAGAAGTTTATATCAAGCAACCAGAAGGATTCAACACTCATGATAGCAAAACTCACATTTGTAAATTAAAGAAAGCTCTATATGGTCTCAAACAGGCTCCCAGTGCATGGTATGAAAGGATAGACAACTTTATCTAATGAAGTTAGGATATTCTAAAAATGAAGCTGATCCTAACTTATACTTCAAAATAGATGGTGATGATATGATTATTCTTGTGTTATATGTTGATGATTTGTTAATAATAGGTGAAGAACATCTCATAAAGAAATGCCAACAAGAACTCATAGCAGAGTTCGAAATGAAAGATTTAGGTCTTCTTCACTACTTTCTTGGATTGGAAACCTGGCAACAGGATAACTACATTTTTTTGAATCTAGGGACATTTTAAGAAAATTTGGAATGATGGAATGTAAATCAGCTTCTACTCCTATGGAAGTCATTCTACAAAAGTTAAAGGATGATATGCTCAAATCAGAACCTACAGATTCTACTTACTACAGGCAGATCATTGGATCTTTAATATATTTGGTGAATACTTGTTCTGACATATGTTATGCTACTAACACCTTGAGCTAGTTTATGTGTGCACCAAAGAAGATACATCTACATGCAACTAAATACATTTTTAGATATCTAAAGGGTATTATTGGCATGAGAATCAAATATGATAAAGTCAATATCGAACTTCATGGATATTCTGATTCTGATTGAGCAGGTAGTCCTACTAAACGTAAGAGTACTTCTGGATGTTGCTTCAGTCTAGGATCTGGAATGGTTTCTTGGTTCAGTAGAATATAGTCTTCAGTTGCATTAACTTCTACCGAAGCAGAATAATTGCATCTTTCTTGGGTGCTAGAGAAGTGGTATGGCTACGGAAGTTGTTAGTATATTTGTTCAAAAAATCTTTTAAACCCACTGTGATTCATTGTGATAATCAAAGTTGCATTAAGCTTTCAACTAATCCAGTTTTCCACAATCGTTCCAAACATATTGAAATTCCTTACCACTACATTAGAGATATGGTGGATCGAGGAATCATTCAACTAGAGTACATTAGTACTAATGAGAAAATAGCAGATATCTTTACTAAGCCTCTTGCTAAAGTGAATTTGAAATACTTCAGAGAAAAACTTGGTATGATTAAATTGTAATATTGAATATTGAATTTAAGTTTTCAGTTCATGTGAGTTTATGCTTCTATTGTTGTTGAGTTGCATTAGATATGTAATGAAAAGTGACGATTTTTCATGGACATATATATTCAGAAAGTAATCATTTGTAAATTGACGATCTTGCAAATGATAGGCTTGTTATCATGGACATCTCTAGATATTGTTTTGAACAATTAGAGAACATAGATAACAAATCTATTATGATTACTCTAAATATTGTTTCAAACAATTAGAGATCATAATATATGTTATGATAGTGTTCATAGCATGGTGATTTTAATTATTTGACTAGTCACTGTTTCAGAGTGTTAAGATCAGATAAAGTGTTCAAATATTCTATTCTGAAATCTAAAGGTTGTCATCAGTAGAAATTGTGTATCAGCCGACGGGTCCCTTCGGAAAGGTTCTTGTTATGTAGCCGACGGGTCCCTTCGGAAAGGTTTTTGTTATGTAGCGACATGTTGTATGTGGCCGACGAACTCCTTCGAGAAAGTTCTTCGGAAAGTATTTATAACCCCTTCGAGAAGCATCGTATTCATCTGATCATTGAAGTATAATATAATGTACTGTTTGGCATATGCAAATAATAATAAGAAGTTCTGCTATTCATATCTATTGTCTGTGAGTTGATTTCTCTACCTAGTACGGTAAACATTTGGCACTGTTGCCCGATGGACTTGGTACGGTGACAAGCAAATGAAGATTAAATGCCGAATCAGTTGAACAAAGATAAGAATAAGCTGAAGGAAAAGGATGACATACGCATTGCGCAGGAAAATTTAATTTTGGCTTAGCAGGCAGAGCGTTGAAGGAGATTTCAAAAGATTGCCAACAGAAACAAGAGCACGGAAGGATTGTTGAAGGAGACTCGACAACAGCTTGATTTGGTGGAAGAAGCAAGGGAGGAGTTTCTGAACCTGCATACGCCACAGGAAGAGAATCTTGACGAAAGGAGATCGACTTGCACGGCTCGGAGTGCCGAGGGAGCACGATGTGGAGTGACCTCTTCGTCCGAGATATACTTCCGGAACGGACAACTTTGGTTGATGAAACCTCTTCTTCATCAAACAGCATGGAAGTCGAAAACAGTGCGGGTGTTGCAAACAACGCGGATGTGCAGAACAGCGCAGGTGTTGGAAACAGTGCGAGTGTGTAGAACAACGCAGGTGTTCAAAACAGTGCGGGTGTTCAAAACAGCGCGGGAGTGCAGAATAGTCCAAGTACACAACAAAACCCACAACATCTATTAATGATGGCAGGACCAAAAGAGAAACTGTCGAAGTTCGATGGCGATGGTACCACCGATCCCATTCGACATTGCAAAACATGTGAAATGATCTGGAGGGCAAATGGGATAACTGATGAAGACGACTGGATGAGACAATTTTCGGCCACCCTACGGGGCGTGGCAATTGACTGGTTTACTAGTACAGATCCGCAGAAGCTGGACAGTTGGAATAACATTAAAAAGGAGTTTCTGGCCGAATTTCAACTGTTGCGTGACGATAATGAAATCGTCGCCGAGATATTCAATACCAAGCAAAAGAAGAATGAAACAGTACGGGTCTTCGCTACGAGGTTGAAAGACTTAATCAATAAAATGGAGAATAAGTCGACAGATGGGCTCCAGAAAAGATGGTTCATTGAAGGCCTCCACCCGAAGCTGCAGAAAAAGATGAAGATCGTGCCACCATCGACATATACTGAGGCATACAATCGGGCATTGAACTTTGAAAGTGAATAGAAGACAAAGAAGAAGAAGAAGACCAGCTCATCTGATTCAGATGACGATGAGCCTTCAGGAGAAGATAGCAGCGACAATGAAAGCAGTAGCAAGAAAGTCCGTTCTCTTAAGGACATGCTTCGGATGATGAAAGAGTTCAAAAACATGAACAAGGAGACTAAGAGCAATGACCTATGGTGTACGGAGTGCAAGAAAGAAGGCCATATGAAGGGATCTTGCCCAAAAGATCAATTTTGTGAGATTTGCTAGATTATGGGACACTCAGTAAAGGAATGCCCTTTCAATTTGAAAACAAGAACACTGCAGCAAGTGTTCCTGACATAGGAAGCATCCTCGTCAGGAGGGAACGGGAACACTAGTACGGAAGGTGCCACATTGGGAGGATATAGAAACAATCAACACGGTCAAAACAACAACAATAATGGCGAGAGAAGTCGAATCCAGTACGATGCCAATGGTCGACCGATAGTTCAATGCCGCGCATGCAATTTGTGGGATCACTTCGCCCGAGAGTGTACAACGGCAAACACACCGAAGTTGCTATGCCGATGGTCTGGACTTGGCGATCATGACGATGCTAAATGCCCGAAGTTTGGAGTAAACTTGATTAACGTCGGGACAGACGAGGAAGAAGTTTTGGCAATCACTCGGAAGCAGGTGAAGCTATACCTCGATCCGATGGAGGAAAACAAGAGACTGGAGGAAGCACAGGTAGAGATCCAGAGAGCAACGCAGGTAGAAACGACACGCCTGAAGGACACGCCTGGTACTTCTGTATGGAACTGCACAGAACGGAACATTGTACGACAAATATTGCAAGCTGAGATACCCGTCAGGATAAATGATCTGTTGCTCACTATGCCTCAGCTCCGATCGGCACTCACAAACATTGTTCTCGTTGCTAAACTACCAAGAGAACATGGAAGGGAGCAGGAAAGTGGAGCAAGTACAGCAGACAAAAAGGAGAAGGAAAGTGGTGCAAGTACAGAAGATCCGATGCTGTTAGCCCTCTCATCCGGACGCCATCCGACAGTTGTCGAAATGGGAATTCTCGGGTCTGTATTGACGAAAACAATTGTGGACGGAGGGTCCGGTGTCAATGTGTTGCCTGAAGACACCTGGAAAAGGTTGGGACAGCCGACATTATGGCCGCCTACATTCCAGTTGCTAATAGCCGATCAACATGGAATCAAGCCATTGGGAGTCCTGACAGCACAACCAGTGACGATTAGAACACAGCCATTCTTGTTGGATTTCTTCATGATCCCACTGAAGCGGAGAGGATATGATGCCATTCTGGGCCGGAGGTGGCCGGTACAAGCCAAGGCGAAGCACGATTGGAAGAAAAATACTTTATCACTTGAAAGCAAAGGGCGGAAGTACATCATCGATCTCGAGGAAGAAGCTCTATCGTTAGATTCCGAAGAAGAGGATGAAAGGAGGTAGAATATGGAACCAGATTAGGAGGGAGTCCTGCGGTTGGAAGGAGGATTGACAGACGACAATCTGGATTCAGTGAACGGTCTTTACCACTGGCAGATAGAGGACTACGAACTCTTTCCGAGCTGTAACATGTTAAGAGTCGACGAAGGTAAGAAAGAAGGAAATGAATGTCCGTAGGAACACAGAGAAGCCGAAGGAGGAAATGAATGTTCGAAGCAAGCATCATAAGAGCACAGGTTGAATGGGCCATTGAGATGCCTATTTTTTGCATTCGAGATTATGAAGGGAATCTGCGTGCCATGATTGAGACATATGGCAGAGCCTCTCGAAGGAGCACATTTCAGTATCTAGGTAGGAACTTGGTGGTATCATTCAAGGCAGCTGATTTCACACATGTTTTTGGCATTCCAGGGCTGCAGGGCAAAAAGGTTCAGCCGAAGAAAATTCCTAAGGATGGAAAGCTATTTTTAATTAGATTAGTATGTGGAGATTTGACTGAAGCAAAGCAGGCAGCATTAGCTGAGACATCAAAGGGAAGGGGTTTAAAGAAAACCGACATTCAGGAGTGGCCATGGCGATGTCTGATGGACTTGGTCAAGAGTAGGCTCACGGGATCCTCTAGGGCATTTGATATCTCATTTCCGTAGGTGTCCATGATGAACGGAATAATGACTGGGAAAGTGTACGATTGGGCGTCTGTGCTGGCTGAACGGATGCATGAGTTTATGACTCTCCAGCACAAGACCTTCTATATGCCCCATTGTTTACCGTACTAGTAAAGAAATCAACGCATACAGACAATGGAACAGAATAGCAGAATTATATTCGCATATGCCAAACATACATTATGCTTCATAAGATCAATAATAATAGAAGATGATTTACAATGATCCCAGATGGGATATAAATACTATCTGCCGAACCTTCCCGAAGGAGCCCGTCGGCCACAAACATTATGTCCGCTACAAACTATTTACCTATCGGCTACAAAATACAAAACATTGATGACAATCATTCTGTCGGCTACAGAAACACTGCCGGGACCATCCAGTCGGCTGACACCATCCCCCCCCCCCCCCCCCAAAAAGAGAAGTCGTCTCCGGACGACAATTACAAAATATCTGAGACAAATTAACGAACAAAATACATTATCAGAGTGACTACAACAAGAAAAATCTGCTTTTGTCACATCACTTCCACATTCATCCCGTTACATCTATAGCCTCTGCTAACACAATACTGTCTCCTCAAGTTGACCTTGATAGCCACCCGTGCTGCTTTCTCTGCTTCCAACACTGGGTCCACTGAGCTAAGTGTCGCTGTACTGTCTTCTGGATGACCCACTTCTCCCGAGCTCTCTATGCATCCACCAAGACAGCCTCCCGGCCAACACCTACTCCCAGTGCCTCTAGTACACAGAAAGTCCATGCCTGTAGCAACTTCAACTCTTCTCAACTGGTCAGACTCCCACGACTGATATCCGCAATGACTGGGGGTCCAGGGGGCAACGCGCTCGCCCCTCGCTGCCAAGACCAAATTAGCACTTCGCAACCCACACAAAATTGCATGGACACACCATTTCTGTTATTTTCTGCCGATTCTACACTCTTTCTGGCAGCCACTGATGCTTCCCCTTCCCTTTGGCATCATCTGCTACTCATTCCGAACAACTTGAATCTGTCGCTTTATTTTTATTTTTTTTTGGAGTTTCCTCTGCCCGTTACCCTGCAGAAGAGGCCAACAAAATTAATCCATTTCATGCAATATCAGGACCTGCAGTGGAATCAAAACACCAGCCCGCGGATAGTGTAACGCCCGCACGGAAGAACATATAAAACTTGTAGTAGATATAATGGAAGAGAGCAGGAAAAAAGGGAGCGATTTTTGTTTTACAACTCCACGGATTGCTTCCGCGGGCAGGAGAATGGCCGTCAGATAATCTCCCGCAAACGGCTGCCCGCGGGGCAATCTCCCATGGAGTCTACCCGCGGAAACGTCTGCGGATAGCTGTCCACAGGACATGTCCGCAGGAGCTACCCGAGGGACAGTCCGCAGACATCTGCCCACGGGACATGTCCATGGGAGCTACCTGCAGGACAGTCCGCGGACATGTCCGTGGGAGCTACTCGGGGGACTGTCCGCGGACATTTGCCTGCGGGACATGTCCACGGGACCCTTTTTTTTTTAAAAATATTTTTTAACCTCTTTTTTTTTTTTTTTTTTTTTTGTGTTTTTGACAAAGATAAAATAAAATAGAAAGACAGCACCTCAATTTTGCCTGCAAGTGTCACCATTCTGCAATGACAACGGAGTTAGCTGGCCATTCTGTGACAGTGACGGAGTCTTCCTGGCACCATATATTTGCAATTTAAATCCCTTGACTACCGGAGGCACCTCTTGCTCGTCCAATGTCTCCAATTTTATCACCCGATTGTCGCCGACCTCCCGGGTCTGATATGGTCCAACCCATCTTGCCTTAAACCTTTCCTGTTTGATTTCATCCCGACCGTCGTACTTGAGTACCAACTGCCCCGACTGAAACCTACTGAGTTTGTCATGCCACGCCTTGTCTGTTTTGTGTTACCTCCGTCGCCCACTGTGCCTGCGGTCGCGCATCTAGCTTATTTCCTTGTTGTCAGTACCCTTCAAGTAATTTTATGGTGCAATGCGTTCTTTTCCTCCTGTGCGATTCATTCACCATGTACCGAATGGTGGGATCTTTCTTTTTTCTGGGTTTGGACTATATGTTCTTTCCCTCAGCTTCAGGTGTAACCGCCTTTCTTTCTTCCGCTGCTCTGAATTCTTTCAGACACTCATTTTCCTCTTTTTTCTCACCTTCGTCGACCCTTAGCATATTACAACTTGGAAACAATTCGTAGTCTTCTATCTGCCAGTGGTAAAGGCCATTCACCGAGTCTAGGTCGTCATCATTTGATCCTCCTTCTAGTGTCAATACTCCTTCGTCGTTCGGTTCCATTCTCCTCTTTCTTTGGTCATTTCTTTTGTTGTCACTGTCGCCTTCACTTTCTGAGTCTGACGATGCTGCCTCTTCACCTACCATTTGTGTGTGCAGGTCAATTATGAATCTTTTGCCTTCACTCTCCATTGATAGGGTATTTCGTTTCCAATCATGTTTTACTTTTGCTTGCACCAACCAATCCCGTCCCAAAATAGCATCATATCCTTTTCTTTTCAATGGAATGACTATGAAATCCAATAAAAATGGTTGTGTACCAATGGTTACCAGTTGCGCCCTCAAGGTTTCTAATGGTTTGATCTCGTGCTGGTCCGCGTGAGCAACTGGAATGTAGGTGGCCACAGCGTCGGCTTTTCCAACTTCTTCCAAGTATCCTCCGGCAACACATTCACGCCGAACCCTCCGTCGACAATTGTGTCTATCAAAACATTTCCCAAAATCCCCATCTTGACGACCGCCGGATACGGATGTGAGTGCCAGCAGCATTGGGTCTGTTGTCGTCAGTTCTCTACTGTCCCTTCCTGTGTCCTTCGTTGCTTTCGAAAACGGTGTATGATTTAGAATGGCCATCCGTAACTAGGGCATTGTGAGAAGGAGGTCACTTATCTTGACCGGTATCTCCGTTTGTAAGATCTGTCGTACAATGTTTTGTTCTGCGAAGTTCCTTGCCAAGGTGTCGATGATGTCCTTCAACTGAGATGTCCCCGCCGACGATGCCTTTGCAATTTCCGCCTACACTTCCCCCAAATTTCTCTTTTCCTCTGCTTGCCTTCGTGTAATTGCCAAAACCTCCTCTACATCCGTGCCGACAGTGATCAAGTTTACTCCAGACTTTAGACACTTGGAATCTTTGTGATCGCTGGGTCCGCATCATCTGCATAATAATTTCGGTGTGTTTTCCGTTGTACAATCCCGTGCAAAATGACCCCACAAATTACATGCTCGGCATTGAACGATCGGCCGTTCGTTTGCATCATACTGGGTTCGACTTCGGCTCTGATTATTATTGTTATTGTTCGCATTGTTGTTATTTTGCCCTCTGTTATTCCTGTATCCTCCGGATGTGGCACTTGCGCTATTCGTATTTCCGCTACTGCCTGACGGGGAAGCCTCCTGTGTAAGAAGCACCTGCAGAGATCCTCTTGTCTTCATGTTAAAGGGGCACTCTTTTGTCGAATGGCCCATGATCTGACAAATGTGGCAGAATTGGTTCTTTGGACACGATCCTTTAGTATGACCGTTGGTCTTACACTCCGTGCACCATAGCTCACTGCTCTTTGTCTCCTTCTGCATGTTTTTAAACTCCATCATGCAGATCATGTCCTTCTGTAAGGCGCGAACCTTCTTGCTATTGCCTTCATCGTCGCTGCTATCTTCTCCGACAGGTTTGTCGTCATCAGAATCAAATGAGCTAGTGTTCTTCTTCTTTGTTTTCTACTCACTTTCGAGGTCCAATGCTCTGTTATAAGCTTCCGTGTATGACGACGGTGGCACAATTTTCATTTTCCTCCGCAACTTCGAGCGTAGGCCTTCCACGAACCATCTTTTCTGAAGTCCATCTGCTGGCTTACTTTCCATTTTGTTTATCAAGTCTTTTAATTTCCTATCGTAAACACGGACGGTTTCGTTCTTCCCCTGCTTAGTATTGAATATCTCTGCTACAATTTCATTATCATCCTGCAACAGTTTAAATTCTGCCAGAAACTCCTTTTTAATGTTATCCCAACTATTTAGCTTTTGTGGATCTGTATCAGTGAACCAATCAATTGCTACGCCTCGTAGGGTGGTCAAAAATTGCCTCATCCAGTTGTCTTCATCAATTATCCCATTTGCCTTCCAGATCGTTTCACATGTTTTGCAATATCGAATGGGATCGGCCGTACCATCGCCATTGAACTTCGGCAGTTTCTCTTTTGGTCCCGCCATCACAATTGGTTTCTGTAAATAGGCATTGCTCGGTCCTGCAACACTGGCGCTCTTCACTCCCACACTGGCGGTCTGCACTCCCACATTGACAATCTGTACTCCCACACCGGCGGACTGGTCTCCCACACTGACGGTCTGCACTCCCACACCGGCGGATTGCTTTCTCACACTGGCAGACAACACTCCCACATCGGCGGACTGCTCTCCCACATCGGCGGATTGCACTCCCACACCGGCGGTCTACACTCCCACACCTGCAAACTGCTCTCCCACACCAGTGGACTGCACTCCTACACCGACGAACTGTTCTCCCACACCGTCAGACTCAACAACTGCGAACCTTGGTGAAGAAGGGTGTTCTGAAGTTGTCCCCTGCGGAAGTATATCCCGGACGAGGAGTTCACTCCACGCTCTTGCTCTGTCGGCACTCCGAGCCGTGTGAGTCGATGCTCTTCTGTCTGGATTCTCTTCCCTCAGCGAACACAAATTTAAAAACTCCTCCCGTGCTTCTTCCACCAATTCCACCCGCTGCCGAGTTTCCTCCAACAAATCTTCCGTGCTCCGATTTCCATCGGCACTCTTCTGAAATCTCCGTCGACGTTCGGCTTGCTGTGCCAAAATTAAATTCTCTTGCGTAGTACGGATTCCATCTTTTCCGTTGACCTTATTCCAATCCTTGTTAAGTTGATTTGGCATTAATCTTCATTCCTCCCACCTTCCAGGTTCATAAGGCAACGGCGCCAAATGTTTACCGTACTAATAAAGAAATCAACGCATACAGACAATAGAACAGAATAGCAAAATTATATTCGCATATGCCACACATACATTATGCTTCATAAGATCAATAATAATAGAAGATGATTTACAATGATCCCAGATGGGATATAAATACTATCCGCCGAACCTTCCCGAAGGAGCCCGTCGGCCACAAACATTATGTCTGCTACAAACTATTTACCCGTCGGCTACAAAATACAAAACACCGACGACAATCATTCTGTCGGCTACAGAAACACCGTCGGGACCATCCAATCGGTTGACACCATGGTAAAGAAATCAACGCATACAGACAATGGAACAGAATAGCAAAATTATATTCGCATATGCCAGACATACATTATGCTTCATAAAATCAATAATAATAGAAGATGATTTACAATGATCCCAGATGGGATATAAATACTATCCGCCGAACTTTTCCAAAGGAGCCCGTCGGCCACAAACATTATGTCCGCTACAAACTATTTACCCGTCGGCTACAAAATGCAAAACACCGACGACAATCATTCCGTCGGCTACAGAAACACCGCTGGGACCATCCAGTCGGCTGACACCCATTACGCGATTGGTCTCTTCCTTGATGCAGCAGCACGGATGATTCCAATGGATGAGTTAGAGGCAAAGCCTGGACCACTTGCTCTGGGAGAACCTCCTATCATGCAGTGGAAGCACTTGGACACAACCACTGGGCAGAAGGGTTCTGTAGGCCAAAAGAGGCCTCGGATGGACATGGCAAGTGATACGGACAGCGGCCTACAGGAGACATCTTCTGAGCAGGACAGTGTGGAGGAAGAAGGGGAAGGCGAGGATGATGAGGAGGTTCAGATTATCACGTCTACCCTCTTGCTATTTTTGCATGCTACAGTTCCTGTGACTTCCGAGTTGGTGCCAAGAGGTCTATACATGGCTCACATTCCTGGGTTTGGACAGACACGGCAACCAATATTGATGACTGGTGGATCCCACCAGGTAGTCACACTAGTCGCATTCTGGCAACACGAGATATGGCCTTCTCCTATCCGGCTGGGAGTTGGATTTGCTGTAGGCTTTGCCCACCTGACAGCACCCATCACCCGAGAGACTTCTTCAGCCTCTGCTGAAGCACTTCCGGTAGCAGCACCTGTGGCACCTGCTATAATTCAGCCAGCAGCAGTTGTTACCGTAGCACAGTCAGCAGAAGTTCAGGAACTTCCAATAGAGAACGTACCAGACGGAGGAATGCAGGAGTGTACGGACCCAGCGCAGTTCGAAAAACTAGAGGTGATGGATAAAGCTAGTGTTTTTCTGAGGCAACTGTCCTAACTTGTTCCTGACAGGCGTGGCCCGTCCATTCAATCTCCCAGCTATTCCGGAGTAGCACCTGCAGTACCAGAGCCTCAGCCTCAGGAGCAGGGAATGCCCCAGGCCTTGGTTGCGCCGTCAGCAGAGGAGGCCGCACCGGCTGTGGGCATGGGTTCCCTTGATGATGAGGCGAACAGTCATACGGAATGTTCATTGGAAGGCTTCGCCAAGGAGAATTACAGGTCGGATGAGGACAGGTGCAAAGACTACCTTAGGACTATGAAGTCTACGTTGAAGAAGGGCCATGATGTGGCGATCCAGGCTTTGACTCGATGGAGGGAATGGCATTTGATTCGAGCGTATATTCGTGGGGTTTTTCCTCAGCGATTTCAAACTTGTTTTGTGGATAGAGGTTGGCTGGCGGTTGAGACACTAGAGATGTTGGCAGATTGGGCCACTAAGCCAGAGTTGGGACCAAGTGACACTCCGTTGATGAAGCTGGCACATGAGATCGTAGGATTGTACAAAGAGGTTTACTATGCTCGGCAGCGCGCGGAGGCGGATAGGGCAGTGCACAGTGTTGTAGCTCAGAGATCCCTAACGGTTGAGAAAGAGGCAAGAGAAAAGTTAGCCGTTGACTTGGCCGACCAGCAGGCAGCATGGGCAGCACTATTGAAGGATATGGCAGCAGTTGTACAGGATAAGGATGCGGCTATCTGGGATAAAGATGCGGCGGAGCATGAGCTGCAGTTGGCCAGGAGACAAGCTATGGATGTTGCGCTTCTATTGAAGGAGGCCGTCGAGGTTAATTCACAGATTCAGACAGATCTGCGCATCTGGACAGACCAGGTGTATGAGTTACGTCGTCAGCAGCACTCTTCTGGGACACCTCCTTCTCCTCTCTAGTATTTCATTTATTGTTTGTGGGTTGTCTCCTAATTTTGTTACTCGCCAAGAGACGACTTTTCTTTTTGGGGAGGATGATGTCGTTGGTAGAAATTGTGTATCAGCCGATAGGACCCTTTGGAAAAGTTCTTGTATCAGCGAACAGGTCCCTTCGGGAAAGTTCTTGTTATGTAGCCGAAGGGTAAATAGTTTGTAGCAGACATAATGTATGTGGCTGACGGACTCCTTCGGGAAAGTTCTTGGGAAAGTATTTATAGCCTTTGGGATTATTGTAAAGGATCATCATTGAAGCATAATGTACTGTTTGGCTTATGCGAATAATAAGAAGAAGAGTTTTGTTGTTCGTGTTCGTGTTCATTATCTGTGTGCAATTCTTAATCAACCTATACGGTAAACAAAGGTGTATTACTTTTCCCTTGCTAAGAGGGAGTGTTAATGTTTAGCATCAGTAGAAGTAATCATCTTATGCAATTTTTGTATATTAGACATATGCAAATCTGTAACAGGTTCATCTGATAATATTCATGATGTTACTTACATATATATATGTTTAAGTGATTGTCTTAATATATGTTTAAAAATATTATTAGTAGGCAGTATTATGTTCAGATTATCGGCGAACATCTTAACATGTTCAGATTATATGCCATCTTGGTTTAGTTTAACTAACATTAGTTAGTCGTGCCTCCGTAGAGGCATGACCCTTTTCATATCTATATAAACAAGTGCAGACCGATGGGAATGTCATCGATCCAAGGCATCACAAACCCAACGATCTACACATTAATCTTGCAGAATATATTCTCAGCATTCTCCTCTGCGATCTGATTTGGAAGACTATCACCATTGTGATGTGAATATCAGGATTTAACTGTGTGATTTTGAGTCAAACTCGATGACCCATGTTTCATGAGTAGTGATTCAACATGAATCCATCTCTCATGAGAATAAATGAAACACTTAGCACTCATTGGATCTAGGTGATGCTCACAGGGGTGAAGCACCGGGACTTCCCGGGAGGTCACCCATCCCAGTACTACTCTAGCCTGAGCGCGCTTAACTACGGAGTTTCCTCCACAGTTAAACCCAAAGCTTGCAACCCCATTTGCAAAACCTTCACCAAGTGTTGTGCCTTATGAACCATTCATTAGAAAGCCCCTTAAGCTCATCAATTGATAAGTAGGACATGATTTCCACAGCTAGTCAAATTGTGATGTGAATATCAGGATTTAACTGTGTGATTTTGAGTCAAACTCGATGACCCATGTTTCATGAGTAGTGATTCAACATGAATCCATCTCTCATGAGAATAAATGAAACACTTAGCACTCATTGGATCTAGGTGATGCTCACAGGGGTGAAGCACCGGGACTTCCTGGGAGGTCACCCATCCCAGTACTACTCCAGCCTGAGCGCGCTTAACTACGGAGTTTCCTCCACAGTTAAACCCAAAGCTTGCAACCCCATTTGCAAAACCTTCACCAAGTGTTGTGCCTTATGAACCATTCATTAGAAAGCCCCTTAAGCTCATCAATTGATAAGTAGGACATGATTTCCACAGCTAGTCAAATTGTGATGTGAATATCAGGATTTAACTGTGTGATTTTGAGTCAAACTCGATGACCCATGTTTCATGAGTAGTGATTCAACATGAATCCATCTCTCATGAGTATAAATGAAACACTTAGCACTCATTGGATCTAGGTGATGCTCACAGGGGTGAAGCACCGGGACTTCCCGGGAGGTCACCCATCCCAGTACTACTCCAGCCTGATCGCGCTTAACTACGGAGTTTCCTCCATAGTTAAACCCAAAGCTTGCAACCCCATTTGCAAAACCTTCACCAAGTGTTGTGCCTTATGAACCATTCATTAGAAAGCCCCTTAAGCTCATCAATTGATAAGTAGGACTATCACCATATTCATTCTACAGTCTATTAGCAGTGATATACATTGAAGGATATTCTGCATCTCAGCAATTCGAGATCATTCATCATTTGAAGAATAATTCTGCACTGCAGTGATTTAAGTAAGAATATCTATTGTTATTCATATCTACTGTAATAGTTTTATCTATCAGAGATCACTAAATCTAATAGAAGTCACGTGGATTAGGAGGATGAAATCCCTTTGAATCAACATCCTTCTCACAGTTGTAATGATACATCTAGGAGGATATGTGGAAGTTATGTGATGCCTAGCCCAAGTGCATATCACAGGAACTAGGAATAAAGCATTGAGATGGGAGCTAGAAGACAGTGCTGATATGACACATGATACACAACCATCAGAAGTCTTTGATGGCAACAGAAAAATGGAGTAGCAGTGGTTAGTCGTGATCACAAGCAGGACTACGAGTGTGGGGTGGGAAATTACGTGGGAATAGTAGACCACCGGGCCTAAGAGAGCACAGTAAGTTGGATGCGTTATGTTGTAAATCCAGAGGAGTGGACTCACGATATCAGGAATTGAAACCATCTGAATCTACGTGAGTCTAATCTGCTAACAAAGAGGAGTCTGAAAATACAAGGAGGTTAATGAGGGGTGAGTGACAGTAGCGGAGGCAACATTGAACTCGGTTACATGCCACTTCCAGGACTGTGAATCGAGTGGAGCTTCAACCCAAGTCAGCCACCTGTTATTGTATTCTCTTCTCATGTAACATGACTATTAATTTGAATGTGTTATGTTCAATTCATGCCACATGTTATGAATTCCAAATGTACTGGTGTTATTACCGTTTCAGTTAGTGGAATGGTCTGTGCTTGTAGACAGAGTTGGGTAAATTTGTCAATGATATTGGTAAACTATAAAATAGTCTGCATTATACTTAATATTGTGAACAAACAAAAGCCTATTCACCTCCAACATAAAACATGGCATATTCATCACTATCCATTAACAGGGAAGAACAATAACAACAATATTAGGCTGGCATTAACAGGAATAAAGGAGCTGCACGATCAGACCATTAGAAGAGGGTTGCGTGGGTAGTTTTATATTGTTACCACAGTCTTCTTGAAGCCACGGACTTGCTGCAGCTACAGACTTGTTGCAGCCATAGACTTCCAGCAACCAAAAACTTCCTATAGGCGATGATATTATTTGCAATTAATATTACTTATATTTTAATAAGTTTAAAGTACAATTATATATTGTTAGAAAAATAGTGAATCTTCTAGAAAGTGAAATTAAATATTATTTTATTTCTTCTAGCGGGAGGCCAACCTCATGGAGGAAAAGAATAAATAAGGAGGAAAGTCTCTTAGATATCAAATGTGTTGCCATATACTTTGCTTGATAACTTGTTGAGTCAAGGGCTTCTGCAGTTTTCTATATTGGTCAATGGGAACAAACACTCCAATTGATTCACATAACTAAAGTGGTGAAAAATATTCTAAAGGGTTGCAGCTATTGGAGAAGACAAATCAGTTTTTTCATTGTGCCAAGTTTGTGGCCTAAGGTCAAATTCTTGGAGTAAGATTGAAGAAATAAGTCCGATATTTTTTCATATATATTGCAGTAGTGCTGGGATATTTGGGCAATGTTTTTGGAAGGGTCTGGGAGATTTTCCCACGGCTGAAGGTGAGCAATGTCATGACTACAGTGTCGCTGCTACAGTGTTGGTGCTATAGTGATCTTGCTACAGTACCAATGCTACAGTAACATCTAGATAATTTGGGTGATTTCCAGGTCCCCGTCCATTTATATTTTGCATTGTTCTGAAGCTAGCATTGAATATCTCTAGGGCATTTGCAAGGATTTAGTAATCAGTTGCGGAAGCATTGTAATCTGATTTATATCAGATTTTTATATCAGTGTGCTGTCATTTAATAAGGGTTAGAATATTATTAAAGTTTGCATGAGAGGTGTTTGTTCTAATGTAATATTGTTGTAGATACATATTTTCTCATCTTATCCAATGCTTCTACACTAAAAAAAGGCTGAAACATTTGCATCTTCATTGTTAGATATTTTGAAGTTTTTGCAAGTGCATCTATTGTTTTCAATTTAAGTTTGGCATTGAGGAAGAATCGGAAATTACATCAGCAATATATTTCTTGCGTGCAAAGTGTTAGACGAAATTCTCAAGTCAAGAAATCACAAAATTTGAATTCAGAATTGCAAGGGATATTACATCACTCTGGTGTCATTCTAAAACAGACTCGTTGCAATCACTACTTCCAATTGAATCCATCGCTACAGCAAGTGCATATCAGACAGTCATCAACAATGGAAGGGATGATACTGCCTGGAGGCATATTCGGGTTTTAATGATAATTTCATTCTTCTCTGATGTCTTGTTTTTGTATACATTGTTCACGATATCCCACTTTCTCTCTATTTGAAACAGATTGCATACCTGACCACTATACTTGTGTTGCTAATCATAAACCTGCGATGATGTTTTAGGAGTTTTAAAGCATCCTGCATCCACGATTGATACTATTGACATTGACAACAAATATTTCTGAAATATATCCAGTAAGCATGAGAAATTTGGAGTCATTTGAAGCAAATTTTATGTCACAGGAAACATTAAATAGTAACTTCAAGTTTATAGTGATGTAATAATAAATCTAAATTTCCCTTTAAAATCTCTATTTATTTACAGTTTGCTTTTTGTCCAGATTAGTGTGTTCCAAAGATATTCCAAGCTGTGAAATTGTAATTTTTTTTTCTCACCACCCTTAACTTTTTCCCCCATGCTGTGCATACCCATAAAAGCAAAACAATATTTATATGTACAATAAATTTGAAAGATCCATTCAGATCAAAGAAGAAAAAACAAATTGTGGGGAAAGCCATACTCGGAAAGATGCATATCATAAATAGCTTTTATGCCATCTAAGCAATCACTTAGACTTGGCCTTATCCCAACCCGCATCTGCATCTGTTGAACAGTTGGTTCTACAGTCTCTCCCTTCAAAAGATAAGAACTGTCTCGCCAAATCTTTTCCAGAGATTTGACTATCCTATCGAATTCAGCCCTGCAGATACACACCTATTTATTGACACATGCCATAACTTTTTGCTTACTACATAAACCAATTTGAATGTAAACATAACCTACAAGCTAAACTCTCATTCTGTTGCATGTTTAGGGGACTCAATTCTTTTAACCATTGCAGAAAAAATCATTAGGGGAAGAAATCAGCAAACAAAAAAGTATTAAGATTTTTTTCTTTTAAAAAGCATGTTTTTTAAAATATAAAAAAGTAGGAAAGAAGACAAAAAATTTACAAAAATTAACAGCACATTTCTATAACATAGAGATATGGAGAGAAAAGAAATAAAGAGTTCGCCCCATGAATTGTCAAAAATAGAATGTCGTTTATATTCATCTCACTCATTACATTGAATTGCACATAGCCTACTTCATGGTGCATAAATAATAACTAGATGGTGACAGTTGTACAATACTACAAAGTACAAAGTCAACATATAAACCATTTCAGCTTCTTAAATTCATCAACTGATGAAATCTTTCTTGTTTGGGGTCCTGGTATGGGGTAAGTTAGCAATTATCAATTTTTCATGACATGTAAAACTTGCTATTAATTGACTGCATGTTCATAACAAATATGGTCTGATTATAATTCAATTTCATATGTTTTTGGTTGAGTGTTATGGGCACAATAAATATGATGACAATTAACAAATAGAAGGTTAAATGGGTATACATTTATGAACCTGTGATAACCTGAAAATAGGAATGTCCACTTAGGAGCAAAAAATTAATTTCATATATTTTTAGCTGCTTGTTATGGGCACGATAAAAATTATGACACTTTATTGCACAATAAAACAATACTTACAAATAGCAGGTTACATGGGTATACATTTGTGGACCTATGATAACCTGAAAACAGGAAAGAGCAAAAGAAAGATAGGAGAAACCTCTAAAAGAAGGGGCTGTTCACAACAAATATGCTCTATATCCCCACAAACTAAAAGAATAATGTTTCTGTAAGTAAAAATGAAAAGAGATTTGCATACCAGACTGTAAAACATGTTGATGTTTACTGTTGTCTATCCACCTCATTGCTAATATTGAAGCATAGCACTTTAACATCTGTAAAAACTTGATATCATTATCCCATAAATAAAAGCTTAGTAGAGATCAACATTAAATAAATGAAATCCTCCTTGTGAGGTCCTAAGATGAAATTGATTTCCCATTTATTTTATATAAGATTTGTGTAAATACCCTAGTTTTGTTTGTATATGAACCGTCATCATGAGGGCAACTCAAGCTGTACTAATACCTGTTTTAGCTTTTGAATTTCACATGTACAAGTATTGGAAAGAATTAAGGACCGGGTTACAGAAGCTTGCACAAGATTATGCACAGAAAAATAATGTGAGCTTCTTTATTTCCATCTATTCTGTTCAATATAACATATAACATATTTACAAGATATTTCAGATCCCATGGTTATAGGAAGGCTGCTCTACCTTCTACAGCCACTATATTCAAGAGTTGTTTTAAATTTTTAATAGCTCAACCAAACACTCTAATTAATACTTATTTTACTATGGAAATGATCTAATATTCCCAACATCCCCGTCCCCCAAATCGCATTATTATCCAAATGTGGATAAGCTGACCAAGAATACTTGACAAACACATACAGCAGTTCGACATAAGATTGAGGACATAAACATCTACACATCGCAAGCAATAGCTAAACTAGCCTCACTATGCTTACTGTACTTGCATCCAAGGAAAGGAGCAAACAAATCTAGCTACATAACCAAGGATAGGAACTAACACATCCATCCAAGATCATACAACAGTTTAGAGATGAACGCGTTTATCCGAAATCGAAGATATGAACAAGGACATGCACATCTATTACAATAATTATATTTGAGGTCAAACACATCCAATCATAATCACCAACTCTTAACTAGGGGAAAAACTTTGTCATGTCCCCTTTCTAGCAACATGACTTCTACCGGGGAGTTTGCCTATCATTGACTCTCGTAGGCAAATGAGTTTGGAAAGAGAGTCATTCAGTTGACAGATGATTACATTCTTGCTCTCAGGAAGCTATTATCCAATAAGTGGGGCCTACTTGTTTAATGCCGAATTGAGATTGTACTTTAACTTTATAAAGTTATTTATTTAATTTTATAAAGTTAATTAATAAATAAATACATTATAATAAGTTATTATAATAGGTTGTTCTGGAAGTTTCCAGCGACTTCTCAAGAAGTGAATAAAAAGGGGACAAGAGGCACTCGTTAGAACAGGTAGTTTTGTGGATTCGACTTCTATTCCATTTGGAGCAATTTGTAGTCATTTGGACTGCAAATTCTCAGATTATCCTTGGGAACGAAAACTTCCATGGGTAAGAAATTTTGAGGATGTGAAATATCATCCGAATTATTGCAATACTAGAAGTGATATTACAATCACTTCATCTGGGCTGAAATCTGTGGCTTAAGGCCAAGAGAGAGATTTGAGCATTATCGATTTATTGAGAAGAATAAATCGCCATCCTTCAAGCTATTTCTTGATTGCAGAAATTCGCAGTGAAAGCAAGGAGGGAAATAACGATCGAAATCAGATAAGAGTCTGATTTACGCCTCAGGACAGAGGGGTTAAATCCAGAAAGAGAAATATAAGCAGCGTTCTTCTTCAAGCAAATAAGTGCGGGCCAACTGATTTTCGGCGTTCCTCTTTATGATTAATTTGATATCAAAGAGAATATCGCTAGGTTGGAAATCGGGTGGATAAATTTCGCAATTTTCGTGAAGACATTTGGAATCGGTTTTTGGGCTTGAACTAGAACGATTCAGTAACTCAATCACTCCAGAGGTTGGGCGATTTACTAAACAAATCAGCAACCATTCTCAAGATTCTTTTCCAACTAAGTCTGTGATTAATCCCGGCGGACACAATTAAAGATATTGGCGTCGACTTTGTTCACGGGTTGCTTATCTCCAGGGACTCGATACCTACTCCAGTTTTTGGTCCATCTACTGTGAAGATCAATTGTTCATGATATTCGGTAGCAGTGATACAAGGTTCTGAAGACCCATTATCACCCCAAGCAAACCCTTGGCGATTCATATCTATTCAGGTTCCAAACGATTTCTTATATATTTTGCTAATGTAATGTCAGTGTCTCATATTTTGATAAATGAAGAAAATATTACAGATTGCTTATTCTGTGTTTGCCATGATTATTTTCCATTTGTATTGAGATCAGATTCGAATCTAAAATAGCACAAATTCGTTTATTTAGTTAAAGTGCTTAACAAAATTCTCTAGTGTAATATCAGTATCAATATTGATTTAATTAGCAAGGCTTATCTCAGAAGGTCATCTCAGTGGTATCAGAGCAATATTCCTGCCATCCTGTTGGGTAGAATATTTTTATGCAACCATATTCCAGATAATATATTTGCAAAAGAACAATACTTAGGGGCAGAGATATGGGTGAAAGACAGTCACAGAGTCCACCCAGATTTCCCAGAGTTGATGACGATGAAACAAGAGAGTTTTACAGAATCATGACTACCGGACAGCAGGAAATAGCTCAGTCACTACAAGCTTTGACTACCATAATGGGGAGAGTTGTTCAGCCCAGGATTCAGGAGCAAGGTAGAGGTACACCTGATCATGATAATAGAAGTGTGGCAGGCTCACAGGGTGCTCATAGGCGCAGATCATGGACAGCAAATAGGCCTACTCGACCCACTTTCCTAAGGGAGGAGGCTCAGGAGATAGGGGAAGATGAATTGCCAGATGATTTTCAGGATGATCTCAGAGCTGCTACTGCTGAATGGAAAGCATTACCCCCGCATGTGCATGAACTATTGAACTTTGATCGCTATCTGAACCAAAGGAGAGAGCATATGAGGAGCAGCCGTCAGAATAGGAGGTCTAAAGGAGGACATGATAGTGAGTTGCAGTGAGCTGTTAGCAAACTCACTTTACCATCTTTCGATGGTAGTGGTCAAATGACAACGCAAGCTTGGGTTCATAAGTTGGATACCTTCCTAGCATTAAGGCCTATGTCTGAGATCGATGCCATCAGGTACGCCACCTTGCATTTGGAAGGCACAACTCATGACTGGTGGTCACAAGGGATGGTTACTTTGCCGCACAATCAGGTGACATCCTACCAGGACTTTGTGGATAGATTGGTTGAGCGTTTTGATAAGAAGGATCCAGAGATTTATTTTCGCAACCTTGCACAGTTGAGACAGTCTGGCAACTTGGAGGCCTATATTAGTGAATTTTAGAGGTTGTCAGTTATGGTACAGGATGTGTCTGAGAGACGGCTGGTTATTCTATTCACAGAAGGATTGTCTGAACCCCTCAAGGGGTGGATTAAGGCATTTGATCCACCAACACTCCAGAAGGCTATGAGGAAGGCACGGAGTATGGAGCTTACAGCACCTGCTAGCAGGTTCACTTCTAGAAATACTACTTCTTTCAAAGACAATAAGAAGTTTGATAAGAATAAAGGGAAGAGTATTAATACCAAAGGAAAATCTACTACACCCCTGGATGCAGAAGCATTAAACGATTTGCGCAGAAAGAAACTATGCTTCTATTGCAAAGGTCCATATGACAAAGATCATGATTGTCCTTTGAGACCTAAAGGAAAAGCCAACAGAGTTATGTGGGCATATTACGAAGGATCAGATTCTGACAGTACGGCAAATGAGGATGATCACAGTAATTCAGAACCTGAAGGAGAAACAGGAAATTCAGAACAAAAGGAAGAAATTGAGCTACATTTACAGCAGGGGCGTTTGTCTAGTATTCAGCAGGAGGGATCTTTTAGGTTACGTGGTGTTCTAGCTGGACAGAAGGTGATCACATTGGTTGATACAGGCGCCACACACTTCATTGATGCACGATTGGTTGAGCGACGTGGAATTAAGACAGAGGAGTTTGAGGGTCTCCAAGTACAGGTTGCCAATGGATACACTCTTAAGTGCAATAGAATGGTCAGAGATATGCCTTTACGTCTGAATAATTATGAGTTTAAAGCAGATTACCATGTGGTCAATATGGGCGACTTGGATATCGTTTTGGGTATGGCATGGTTACGTTTATTGGGCGAAGTCACTTTCCGTCTCAAGGACATGGAGATCAAGTTTGAGGTAAATGGGAGGCAGCATGTGTTGAGAGCTATCAGAAATAGTGACATCCGAACCATTTCTCTCAGGCGTTTGGAAAGATTGGTGAGGCATAATGATATTGAATGGGCAGCCACGTGTACTCTCATGCCCACAAAGGAGGAACAACAAAAGACAGAATATCATCCAGATATCCAGATATTGAGGGAAAAGTATAGTAAGGTATTTAGTGATATTCCACCTGGTACACCACCTGACAGAGGGATTGAACACATCATCGAATTAGAAGAGGGTGCTAAACTAGTTATGATCACTCCATACAGGCATCCAAAGAGGCTCAAAGATGAAATAGAGAAAACCATCAAGGAGCTTCTCGCAATGGGACACATTAGACCTAGTAAGTCTCCTTTTGCTTCTTCAGTAGTTTTGGTAAAAAAGAAAGATGGTTCTCTACGGATGTGCATTGATTATAGAATGTTGAATAAGAAGACCATTAAAAATAGATATCCTATTCCACGGATTGATGAGCTGATAGATGAACTACATGGGGCATGCTACTTCAGTAAGATAGACTTGAGATCGGGTTACCACCAGATTAGAGTCAGAGAACAAGACATAGAGAAGACTGCCTTCAGATGTTATTGTGGACACTTTGAGTTTGTAGTGATGCCATTCGGGTTGACCAATGCACTAGCTACTTTCCAATCCACCATGAATAAGGTCTTCCATCATCAGCTGAGGAAATTTGTGTTGGTTTTCTTTGACGATATCTTGGTATACAGTCGAACATGGCGTAAGCATATGGAGCATTTAGAGACAGTATTGAATACCTTGCAGGCAAAGTCCTTGTATGCCAAAGAGTCCAAATGTGATCTGGGGATGACTGAGTTATTGTACTTAGGTCATATTATCAGTAGAGAAGGAGTACGGATGGATCCTGATAAGATTCGTGCTATTGTGGAGTGGCCTATTCCTAAGGACCTAACCCAGTTGAGAGGATTCCTTGGTTTATGTGGCTTCTATCGCAGATTTGTTTGTGGATATTTGCGACATGCGGCTCCTATGACAGATTTGCTCAAAAGGGGAGCTTTTGTTTGGACAGCAAAAGCACAAGCTTGTTTTGATAGATTTAAGGAGATCATGACTTCATGCCCGGTACTAGCATTGCCCGATTTCTCAAAACCATTTGAACTTCAATGTGATGCTTCAGGAGATGGTATTGGGGCTGTTTTGATGCAGGACAAACACCCTATTGCATATGAAAGTAGGAAACTCCGTGGGCCAGAGAAATCATTCAGCATTTATGATAAGGTGATGTTAGCTATCATGCATGCTTTAGCTAAGTTCAGGCAGTATTTAGTAAGTGGTAAGTTTTGTATAAAAACTGACCACAACAGTTTGAGACATTTTCTTGGGCAGAGAGATCTCAATGATAGATAGCAAAAATGGGTGAGTAAGCTGTAGGCATATGACTTCGATATATCGTACGTTAAAGGCACTCAGAATGTTGTAGCAGACGCCTTGTCACGCAGGCCACATCTTAATACGATGATTGAGATCTCTGAGGATTGGAAGCATTTGATTGTTGCAAAATATGTTAGGGACTCTTGGGCATCTGGGATAGTTGATGGGACAATTGTTGACACTAGGTATACACTTGTGGACGACTTGATCATTTACAAAAGCAAGATCTTTTTAGTCCCAGGATCGAAGGTGAAACGGTCTATTATGCGGGCTCTTCATTCATGATTCACCCATAGCTGGTCATCCCGGGTACTTTAAAACATATAGACAGGTGCGGGAACGGTTTACATGGAAAGGACTCAAGAAGGATGTATTGCAATACGTTCGTGAGTGTTCTGTTTGTCAACAGAATAAACAGGAGTACACCTTTCCAGTAGGGCTCTTACAGCCACTTCCCATCCCGAAACGGAAGTGGGAATGCATATCCATGAATTTCATTACAGGATTGCCCAAGGCTCAGGGACGCGATTGCATTTATGTGGTGGTGGATAGACTAACGAAATATGCTCATTTCTTTCCCATCACCACGACTTATACAGCGGTACAGGTAGTTGAGGTATTCTTCAGAGAGGTTCTCAGGTTACATGGGATACCCCGTAGTATTGTCAGTGACAGGGATAACAGATTCTTGAGTCATTTTTGGAAGGAGGTGTTTCGATTATGTGGCACTGAGCTCACACCTAGTACTAGCTATCACCCGCAGACTGATGGACAGACGGAGATAGTAAACAAGTGGGTGGAAGGCTACCTGAGGAATTACGTGGCTGATCAACAGAAGGTATGGGTAAGATGGATTTATCTATGTGAATATTGCTACAATACCACTTTTCACATGTCAATTCAGATGACACCTTTCCGAGCATTATATGGGTATGATGCACCAAGCTTTGTTGACTTGCTGATGGGGGATATCCGGGTTCCATGTGCCGGGGATTTGATTCAAGAGAGTAAAGACATTATTAGAACTCTTTGGGATAACATCGCTCGGGCACAGAATCAATATAAGAAATATGCAAATCAGAAAAGAACTGAGAGAAGCTTTGAGGTTGGTGACATGGTTTACCTCATGCTTTAGCCCTTTCGGCAATCTACTCTTAAAAGAAGTGGGTCGGAAAAGCTTAAGCCTAGATATTATGGGCCTTTCAAGATCACTAGACGAATAGGGGAATTAGCTTATGAGCTTGAGCTTCCAACAGATAGCAAAGTGTATAATGTGTTCCATGTGTCGCGCCTCCAAAAGGCGCTGGGACAGAATGTGGTACCTTCTACAGTATTACCCCCTTTGGATGATGAAGGGAAACTAATCTTAGTGCCGGAATTCATTTTGGAAAGTAGGGAAAAACAGCTCCGCGGAAGGGTAATTAGAGAGTATTTGGTTAAATGGAAAGATCTACCAGTTGAAGATGCCACTTGGGAAAATGAAACAATTTTGCAGCATCCAGCATTGAGATTGCTTGAGGGCAAGCAATTTCAGGAAGGGCGAACTGTCATGTCCCTTTTCTAGCAACATGACTTCTACCGAGGAGTTTGCCTATCATTGACTCTCGTAGGCAAATGAGTTTGGAAAGAGAGTCATTCAGTTGACCGATGATTACATTCTTGCTCTCAAGAAGCTATTATCCAGTAAGTGGGGCCTACTTGTTTAATGCCGAATTGAGATTGTACTTTAACTTTATAAAGTTATTTATTTAATTTTATAAAGTTAATTAATAAATAAATACATTATAATAAGTTATTATAATAAGTTGTTCTGGAAGTTTCCAGCGACTTCTCAAGAAGTGAATAAAAAGGGGACAAGAAGCACTCATTAGAACAGGTAGTTTTGTGGATTCGACTTCTATTCCATTTGGAGCAATTTGTAGTCATTTGGACTGCAAATTCTCAGATTATCCTTGGGAACGAAAACTTCCATGGGTAAGCAATTTTGAGGATGTGAAATATCATCCGAATTATTGCAATACTAGAAGTGATATTACAGTCACTTCATCTGGGCTGAGATCTGTGGCTTAAGGCCAAGAGAGAGATTTGAGCATTATCGATTTACTGAGAAGAATAAATCGCCATCCTTCAAGCTATTGCTTGATTGTAGAAATTCGCAGTGAAAGCAAGGAGGGAAATAATGATCGAAATCAGATAAGAGTTTGATTTATGCCTCAGGACAGAGGGGTTAAATTTAGAAAGAGAAATATAAGCAGCGTTCTTCTTCAAGCAAATAAGTGCGGGCCAACTAATTTTCGGCGTTCCCCTTTATGATTAATTTGGTATCAAAGAGAATATCGCTAGGTTGGAAATCAGGTGGATAAATTTCGCAATTTTCGTGAAGACATTTGGAAGCGGTTTTTGGGCCTGAACTAGAACGATTCAGTAACTCAATCACTCCAGAGGTTGGGCGATTTACTAAACAAATCAGCAACCATTCTCAGGATTCTTTTCCAACTAAGTCTGTGATTAATCCCAACGGACACAATTAAAGAAATTGGCGTCGACTTTGTTCACGGGTTGCTTATCTCCAGGGACTCGATACCTACTCCAGTTTTTGGTCCATCTACTGTGAAGATCGATTGTTCATGATATTCGGTAGCAGTGATACAAGGTTTTGAAGACCCGTTATCACCCCAAGCAAACCCTTGGCGATTCATATCTATTCAGGTTCCAAATGCTTTCTTATATATTTTGCTAATGTAACGTCAATGTTTCATATTTTGATAAATGAAGAAAATATTACAGACTGCTTATTCTATGTGTTTGCCATGATTATTTTCCATTTGTATTGAGATCAGATTCGAATCTAAAATAGCACAGATTCGTTTATTTAGTTAAAGTGCTTAACAAAATTCTCTAGTGTAATATCAGTATCAATATTGATTTAATTAGCCAGGGTTATCTCAGAAGGTCATCTCAAACTTCCAGTCACTTGCACAATCTTGTGAATGAGGGCAAATACATCCATTCACAAACAACCAAGAATTGTGATTGAAGACTTACATATCAACCACATCGAGTATTTGTGCCTAACTCCTAGACATTTGTAAGGTTACAATGAGTGGAAGAGGTAATTGTTTTTCTCATTTCATTTTGTTTTTGTTGAAGTTTTTAGCTTTTTTCATTTTTCTTTCATTGTCCATAAGATCTACCTAGTTTATTGTTGCATCCCCTATTTTGTCAATTTTAAATATTCTATTTAGCAGTTGAGACTTCAAGCAAATAAAAAATGGTTGGTTAAATTAGCAACTCATTTGATTTCATGTGAATTGGAAATATTTGTTATTTGCTATGTTTCATGTGAAATTGAGGATATTGGTTGATCACTATGTTATTACATGAGAAGGGAAATGGATAGTTAATAGGGTTATTAATTATGACAACAAAATTATTTTTGAATAATGTGGAGATATGCTTTCACCATGTTACTTTCTTCTTGCAGGGCACAGTGAAGGGGAAGAAAAATTGGTAGAGAGGAAATAGGGCACGAGTGTCCACTTGCCACTAAGTTATCACATAATTTGTTAAACCACCTTAGCTAGGGAAAAGAAAACTGGGACAAACTCGATAATGCCAAGTGTCCACCATGAGCTGACTAGGTTGTCAAATCTAAAAAGATATGTAGAAATATATTCATGTGAACATTGAGTATAACAAAAACTCTTACCTTGATTTGGAATCTGGATACTTTGCATTTTTTATTGTGTCATCATCTGAAACTTATTATATTAATCATACTCCTAATACATATGCACATTTGTATGTGTTAAATATATGTATGTATCCGTATATTCAAATATAATGTACATATAAGTATATGTAAATATGAAAATACATGTACATATATACATGAATATTTGAAGTATAACAAATATATATGTGTAATGTCCCCATTTTCGCAGATTCCTACGGTTGGCTTGGTTAGTTTATCATCGCAACCCTTGTGAGTTACTAGTGGGATTTGAGGGTCTCAGTTGTAGAGTTTTTTAGTAGCCTATGGCGAGTTTTGGCTCCATTTTGAGGGACTTACTATTTATAGTAAGTCAATAGTTGGTTCAGATGAGCTTAGTTGAGTTAGAGGAGTTGAGTGATGCTCTCAATTTTTATTTCTGGCTTTTGGTTTGAGCTCCAAGAATCTTGGAGGGAGCATCTATTTCTAGTAAGTCACCCCGTCAGATTCATTCATCGTTTTTCTTCATTAGGATCACCCCTGTGTTGACAGATTTTGATTTTGATGCTTCTTTAATCATTTTTGCAAGACAAGTGAATTAATATTATTGTTCAAATAAATATGTTGAAGCTGCTATTTTTGTTGGTATTGTATGTTGGCCACCCTAGTGTCATAGCTTGTTGGAATCAGGCTGAAAAGTTTTAAATCTTAGGCACAAGAAACAATGACCTCGCGTGCCAGAATTTAATATGGTTGAGGGAGCCAAAAAAATATTAATAAATTATATTATGTGCCTAAGTATAAAGAAAAAGGCTTTTAAGTGAAAGGTGTCTACTTGAAGCTAAGTTGCACAATGGAGATTATAAATTTGACTCCCATTATGAGAATTCATCATCTGATTGTCTATTTTTCTTTTGTGGTTTTTGTGAGGATTTCCGAGGTTGATGATCTCTATGCCCTTGTTGATGTAAAAAGGTTTGAAACTGAGAAGTGAATTGTAATTCATAGCTGAGGTATTGTGCATTAATTCTGAGAATTTGTTCCAATCGAATAGTTGAGACTTCCTTCTGTTTTTACTGTATCTGGGAAGATTATTGAAGCTGGATAAATCGGCAGTGGAAACATTTGAGTGAGCGTCATTACTATTCATTTCTGGGCATGGTTCTCTCAGAAATTTTGTTGTCTTTCAGAGTTGTACTAACAGTGGTTGGGAAAATCGATTTATGCAAACAAGATTGCCTGATTTTGAAGTGTTTGCAGGCTGCATTTGTAATGTCCCCTCTTTAGTTCGACATGGCATTGATCATGGATTTGCCTATTCCAGACTCTTGTAGGCAAATGGTGTGGAAAGAGAGTCAATTCTGCGGATCAGATAGTCATATCTTGCTCTTGAAGAAGTGTTAAGAGGTTATATTTTATCATTATGTGATATTGGGGCCCACATGTTATAATTTTAATTTGAGTTGCACTTTTTATTTTATAAAATTACTTTATTATAAAAAAGTGCATTATAATGAGAAATTATAAAGGATGTTTCTAGAAGTTCTAGCAACTTCTTAGAAAAGTGAATAAATAGAGGGCTGGGCCTCTCATTTGGACATGCTTGGATTGGAGAACTCTTCTACTTCTTCATTGTGAAGACATTTGTGGACTTTGGATCTGCAAATTATTCGATCTTTGGGAACGAATCACTCCCTTGGATTGGCGACTTTGAGGGTGTGAAATATCACCTGAATTGTTGCATAATTGGAGTTGGTATTCAGCCATCTCATTGGAGCTTATTGAGAATTCGTTGTTAGGGTTTGTTTTGGTTGGAATAAGGATTTCAGATTTGCCCTATCATTGGAGAAGCATTTGACAAGAGTTTGGAGACAGAATAGGTGCATTTTCAGAATTGGCAAAGCAGGGTTCGGAACCACATAATTGCTCATATCTCCTCAACCTCTTGGAGTTATTTTTTATGGTTTTACAGGGTTACTACCTAACCCTAGGCGCCCATTTTCCTTGCATTTGGGGGTCCCAAAACCCTGGTATTATTTTTATCTAGCAGCCGTACAGGTACGACCTGGTACGACCCTGCTAGTTTGGGCAGCAGCTGCAAATTAAGGACAGCTTGGGGGTGCGGTTGGAGGTCTTCATCAACTATTTGCATCAGAACGTGGTGTTCTTCCATAGTTCTTCAAACCAGGTTCTTGCATTCTGAAATATATGTCAATTTTTGGGTAAATTTGCTGTCATACAGTCATTGTAATAATCAGTCCAGAATTGGTAATAAAACAATTTCAGAATTTATTGCATTGTAATTGAAATATCGTTCAAAGGCTTTATATATATTGTAATTCTGCGATTATATTCTGAAAGTATCAAATCTGAAATTGCCATATTCTGAATATTGTTACTGTTATTATTCATTACATGCCAAGTGTTTGACAAAATTCCTAAGTTCAGTTTGAGGGTTTCAGTGGCCTTTATAGAGAGGGTCATTACAGTGGTATCAGAGCTATAAGTCCTGCCATCCTGTGGAGGTCTTATAGGGAATTTGGAACAGCTGGATAGGAGGGAAAGTGTTTGACGAAATGTCAAAACACTAAAATCAGAGCATGCGACAAAGGCCTTATAATTTCCGCAATACCAAAGCAAGACAAGATAGGATTTCTGACCTGCAGAGCGAACAGTCTAGCTCATCTATCCAGGTGGACATAGAATCCAGTCATACAGACACAGGGGAGGTATTTTTTGATCAAGACTACGACTACAATATGGATAGAGGCGGGAATGCCGGTCCAGATCCGCAAGAGGAAAGATTTTTACAGTTATTAGACACCCTGGCACAGGGACAGCGATTAGCCGAACAAAGAGCACAAGAACAGAATCAGAGAATGGAGCTTATGATGCAGATGATGGCTCGACAAATGGGGTTGAACGCTAACATAGGTGGAGGAAATAATCAGAATGGTCACAATCAGAATGGGAATAATCAGGATGAGAGACATAATGGAGGCGAACAAATTGGGAACAATTTCGGTCATGCCCCCCAGCAAGCTCGGACAGTAAGTTCGAGGCCTATGATTCCTACGTTCCTTCCTAGAGCTCCAGAGCAGCCGGTACCAGAACCCCAGATCACTGACATACAGGATCAGCTGAGGAGAGATTGGGAAGCAGGAGGACCAGATTTTACAGCTGCAATCACCTTTAGAGAGTATATGGATGTGCGGATGAAGCATATGCCCCGTGGACAAGACAGGACTCAGAACTATGAGCTACGAAAGAAAGTAAGAAAACTACAGTTACCATATTATGATGGCTCGGGGAAGTCTACAGCAAGAGCTTGGGTTCAAAAGCTTGACACATACTTTCAATTGAATCCTATGTCTGAGGAAGAAGCTATTAAGTATGCAACAATTCACCTGGATGGGTTAGCACACGAGTGGTGGCATCATGGTATGATCACTATGGGTCATGCACACATTACCTCATATGTGGAGTTTACGGAGAGGCTGATTGAACGTTTTGATAAGAAAGATCCAGAACTCCATTTCAAGGAATTAGCCCAGCTTAAACAGTGGGGATCATTGGAAACATACATTTCAGAGTTTCAGAAACTTGCAGTGTTAGTAACAGATGTATCTGAACGAAGGCTATTGGTTTTATTTATGGATGGGTTAGTTGATCCGTTGAGAGGGTGGATTAAAGCTCTCAACCCTCCCACTTTGCAGGAAGCCATTAAGAAAGCTCGTGACATGGATTCCTCTTCAGCTTCTAAAAATAAATTTCAGGCAAAGAGTTTCCCTTCAGGAAAAGATAAGGACAGGAAACCCTTTCATAGAGAGGCACAGCTACCTAAGGAAGAAAGTAAGAGGCTGGACAAGGAGACACTTAATGACTTGCGTAGGAAGAAGCTATGCTTCTACTGCAAAGGCCCGTATGAGTACGGCCATGACTGTCCTATGAGGCCAAAAGGGAAGGCCAACCGGGCAATGTAGGCTTATTACGAAGGCTCAGATTCAGATGGTTCAGAACATCATGATGAGGATCCTGATGAAGCAGAGGGAGAGCAGGAGATAGACAGTGCAGGGAAAAGGCAGGAAACAGAGCTACATTTACAGGAAGCACGACTGTCTAGTATCCAGAGAGAGGGATCTTTCAGACTTCGGGGAGTCTTGGCTGGACAGAAGGTTATTACATTATTGGACACAGGTGCTACACATAATTTCATTGATGCACGATTTGTAGAGAAGCGTGGACTCATTATTGAGGAGTTCGAAGGACTAAGAGTCAAGGTAGCTGATGGATACACTCTTCGTTGTGACAGGATGGTACGAGACTTACCTTTGCGCTTGAACAACTATGAGTTTAAGGCGGATTATCATGTGGTCAACATGGGTGACATGGACATAGTACTTGGGATGCAGTGGCTACATTCATTGAAGGTGGTTACCCTGAGATTAGAAGATATGGAGATACAATTCGAAATGAATGGTAGGATTCATGTGCTAAAGGCTATCCGTAATGGAGACATCAGGGCTATCTCATTTAGGCGGCTGGAGAGATTAACTAGGCATAATGATATAGAGTGGGCAGCAGTTTGTACTTTGATACCTACACAGGAGGAGCAACATAAGGCGGAATATCATTCTGATATTCAGAAGTTGAGGATTAAGTACGAAAAGGTATTCAGTGAGATTCCACCAGGCAGGCCACCGGACAGAGGTATTGAGCATATTATTGAACTGGAGGAAGGTGCTAAACCTATCATGATCACACCATATCGACATCCAAAGCGACTCAAGGATGAGATCGAAAGGACCATTGAGGAGTTGCTAGCTATGGGGCACATCCGACCTAGTAAGTCACCTTTTGCATCTTCTGTTGTTTTGGTAAAAAAGAAGGATGGAACGCTTCGGATGTGTATTGATTACAGGGCATTAAATAAGAGAACCATTAAGAACAGGTATCCTATTCCTCGCATTGATGAGTTGATAGATGAATTGCATGGGGCCTGTTATTTCACGAAAATTGATTTGAGATCAGGATATCACCAGATCAGAGTCCGTGAACAGATATTGAGAAAACTGCTTTCAGATGTCATTGTGGGCACTTTGAGTTTGTAGTCATGCCTTTCGGTCTGACCAATGCACCTGCCACTTTCCAGTCCACTATGAACAGAGTTTTCCACCATCAGTTGAGGAAATTCGTGCTGGTGTTTTTTGATGACATTTTGATCTATAGCCGATCATGGCAGGAGCATCTAGAGCATTTGGAGATGGTGTTGAGCATTCTACAGAAGGAGTCCTTGTATGCAAAGGAGTCCAAATGTGACTTAGGGATGACCGAGCTGTTATATTTAGGACACATCATTAGTGCAGAGGGAGTGCGGATGGATCCTGAAAAGATTCGCGCTATTGTTGATTGGCCTCCACCAGAGAACCTTACACAGTTGAGTGGGTTCCTTGGTTTATGTGGTTTTTATCGCAGGTTTGTCAGTGGCTACTCACGACATGCAGCTCCCATGACAGATTTACTGAAAAAAGGGGAATTTGTGTGGACTCAGAAGGCACAGGACTGTTTTATGAGATTTAAGGAGATAATGACTACGTGCCCAGTTCTAGCATTACCTGATTTCACGAAGCCATTTGAGCTTCAATGTGATGCATCTGGAGAGGGAGTAGGTGCTTTACTTATGCAGAATAAGCACCCCATAGCTTATGAGAGCAGGAAGCTCAGAGGCCCTGAGCGTTCATTCAGTATATATGATAAGGAGATGTTGGCCATCATGCATGCTTTGGCCAAATTCAGACAATATCTTGTGGGTAGCAAGTTTTGTATTAAAACTGATCATAACAGTCTGAGGCATTTCTTGGGACAGCAGGACCTGAATGATCGCCAACAAAAGTGGGTAAGTAAGTTGCAGGCATATGATTTTGACATCTCATATGTCAAGGGAACTCAGAATGTTGTTGCAGATGCTCTATCTCGAAGGCCACACCTCACTCTTATGGTTCAGATATCGGAGGATTGGCGACACTTGATTATAGCAGAGTATGCCAGGGATACATGGGCCTCCGATATAGTAGAGGGAACAGTGATTGATACCAGATACACACTTGTGGATGATTTGATCATTTACAAGAACAGGATTTACCTGGTCCTAGGATCGAAGGTTAAGCAACTGATTATGAGAGCACTTCACGACTCACCGACAGTAGGCCATCCCGGGTACTTCAAGACTTACAAGTCAGTTCGAGAGCAGTTCACTTGGAAAGGGCTGAAAGCTGATGTTTTGCAGTATGTTCGAGAGTGTCTTGTTTGCCAGCAAAACAAACAAGAACACAGCTATCCGGCAGGGCTCCTACAGCCACTTCCAATTCCCGACAGGAAGTGGGAATGCATCTCCATGGACTTTATCACAGGTTTGGCCAAGGTACAAGGACGAGATTGTATTTATGTGGTGGTAGATAGATTAACGAAATATGCTCATTTCTTTCCTATCACCACTACACATTCAGCAGCTCAGGTGGCAGAGGTTTTCTTTCGGGAGGTTCTCAGATTGCACGGCTTGCCTCAGAATATTGTGAGTGATAGGGATAGCCGTTTCATGAGTCACTTTTGGCAGGAGGTATTCCGGTTATGTGGCACGGAGCTTACACCCAGCACTAGCTATCACCCACAAACCGATGGTCAGACAGAAATTGTGAACAAATGGGTGGAAGGGTATTTAAGGAATTATGTGGCAGCTCAGCAGCGAGCTTGGGTCAGATGGATATATCTCTGCGAGTATTGTTACAATACTACATATCATATGACTATACAGATGACACCCTTCATGGCACTTTACGGTTATGAAGCACCTAGTTTCTTGGATTTGTTGTTGAGCGATAGCCGGGTACCCAGTGCAGGTGAATTATTACAGGAGAGTAAGGATATAGTTGCTATCCTCAAAGACAATATTGCAAGAGCTCAGAACCAGCAGAAGCAGTATGCAGACCAGAAGAGAATTGAGCGTAGTTTTTAGGTAGATGATATGGTTTACCTCATGTTGCAGCCATACGGGCAATCTACTCTTAAGAAGAGTGGGGCAGAGAAACTTAAGCCACGCTATTATGGACCATTTAGGATTATCAGGCGAGTTGGTGAAGTGGCTTATGAGTTGGAGCTTCCCGCAGACAGCAGAGTGCACAATGTGTTTCATGTGTCACGCCTCAAGAAGGCGTTGGGTCAGAATGTGGTGCCTTCTGCAGTATTATCTCCTTTAGACGATGAGGGAAAATTGATTTTAGTACCAGAATCCATCCTGGAGAGCAGAGAAAAGCAGCTTCGTAGAAGGGTGATCAGAGAATACTTGGTTAAGTGGAAAGATTTGCCTGTTGAGGATGCTACTTGGGAGGGGGAGGCTATTTTGCAGCACCTGGCGTTGAGATTGCTTGAGGCCAAGCAATTTCAGGAGGGGCGGACTGTAATGTCCCCTCTTTAGTTCGACATGGCATTGATCATGGATTTGCCTATTCCAGACTCTCGTAGGCAAATGGTGTGGAAAGAGAGTCAATTCTGCGGATCAGATAGTCATATCTTGCTCTTGAAGAAGTGTTAAGAGGTTATATTTTATCATTATGTGATATTGGGGCCCACATGTTATAATTTTAATTTGAGTTGCACTTTTTATTTTATAAAATTACTTTATTATAAAAAAGTGCATTATAATGAGAAATTATAAAGGATGTTTCTAGAAGTTCTAGCAACTTCTTAGAAAAGTGAATAAATAGAGGGTTGGGCCTCTCATTTGGACATGCTTGGATTGGAGAACTCTTCTACTTCTTCATTGTGAAGACATTTGTGGACTTTGGATCTGCAAATTATTCGATCTTTGGGAACGAATCACTCCCTTGGATTGGCGACTTTGAGGGTGTGAAATATCACCTGAATTGTTGCATAATTGGAGTTGGTATTCAGCCATCTCATTGGAGCTTATTGAGAATTCGTTGTTAGGGTTTGTTTTGGTTGGAATAAGGATTTCAGATTTGCCCTATCATTGGAGAAGCATTTGACAAGAGTTTGGAGACAGAATAGGTGCATTTTCAGAATTGGCAAAGCAGGGTTCGGAACCACATAATTGCTCATATCTCCTCAACCTCTTGGAGTTATTTTTTATGGTTTTACAGGGTTACTACCTAACCCTAGGCGCCCATTTTCCTTGCATTTGGGGGTCCCAAAACCCTGGTATTATTTTTATCTAGCAGCCGTACAGGTACGGCCTGGTACGACCCTGCTAGTTTGGGCAGCAGCTGCAAATTAAGGACAGCTTGGGGGTGCGGTTGGAGGTCTTCATCAACTATTTGCATCAGAACGTGGTGTTCTTCCATAGTTCTTCAAACCAGGTTCTTGCATTCTGAAATATATGTCAATTTTTGGGTAAATTTGCTGTCATACAGTCATTGTAATAATCAGTCCAGAATTGGTAATAAAACAATTTCAGAATTTATTGCATTGTAATTGAAATATCGTTCAAAGGCTTTATATATATTGTAATTCTGCGATTATATTCTGAAAGTATCAAATCTGAAATTGCCATATTCTGAATATTGTTACTGTTATTATTCATTACATGCCAAGTGTTTGACAAAATTCCTAAGTTCAGTTTGAGGGTTTCAGTGGCCTTTATAGAGAGGGTCATTACAGCATTTATAATATTCTTACCTACGGTTTGGACTGGGAATTTGTGGTGCCTTTAGAGAGGTTGTGGACATCATCTACAGCAGCGTTTGGGTCTATTTCCAGACCTGCAATCAATAAATAAGGCCTGCATTTAGTGCTTGAGGCCCTGCGTTTGGAGACTGGCGTGTCATTTGATTGAGAAGCCCTGCGACTAGTTTGGAAGCTGAAAACATACAGTTCAGGTCAAGCAAATTTAATTGCTGTTGCAGAATGACATTGGGCTGAGATAATACTATGTTCATTGCTCCCTTTTGCAAATAATTGTAATGTGTTTAGCAAATGCCAAAATGTGCTACAACAATAGATTAAGTGGGAAATGTGATGAAAGTATTGTCATTGATGTCAAAGGCATTCAGGAAATCATTGAAGATATTGTGATTGATGTCAAAAGATATGAACAAGAAAAGTAATTATTGAAATCAAAAGTGTTATGAGAAATATACAGAAGTAATAAAAAATGATGAAAAGGTTTCTTAAGCGTTAAGATCATCATACAAAGAAGATTGGATGAAGACTTTATAAGAAATATCCTTGGTTGAAGTCAATATAAGTAAGAGTGTATACTACAGCGATGATGGTCAACAAATTCATATATGGTAAAAATGGAAGATTGTGGTTTCCACCAATAATATATATGAAATATATCTTTATATATATATATATATATATATATAGTCAAATGAAATATTATAATTGTACATAGAAAGCTGAGATATAATGTAGTCGGAATAAATAAATGTTATGTTAGTACTTGTTATTGTTAGTCAGGTTGGGTAGTTAGGTGGTAAGGAAATGCGTTGGTTTCCAACTAACTGACTCTTTATAAATATGTGGAACACTGGTATTGTACATGTATGATTTTGGTATCAATAAAAGAAACCATTTCCTTGCCTACTAGTGTCATGGTATGAATGGTATGTTTTATATTTCAATTCTGTATATCATTTAGATTACTCCGTATATTTGCAAGAAAGGATGATATTCCTATTTACATATAATTCTAAGAATACATACTAAAGTATGTGTTGTAAATATGACAAATAAGTATATCAAATATCCTATCAGACAATGACATATATCTGAAATCAGTGACAAATATCTGAAGTCAAGATGTGCAATTCCAAGCAAAGGAGCCATGTAATAAAGATGCGACAAAGTATAATATAAATTTTCATATTATTAAAGTTCACACTGGTAATATTGGAATGTATACATCAGTGATTATGGATTCAAATATTTCTTCAGACCCCGATTATAAGAAGTGATACAGCAACTGTTTATGAAATGGAAGTGCATGATAAAAACATTATTGATCTCTTAAATGACAGCGACTCCAATCCTATAAACTGTAGTCACATATAATGATCAACAGCAGCAATACCAATTATGGCTGTTGTTGTCAATACAGAAGAAGTGAATCATTGATTAGACAAACAGTGAGTTTGGTGTTTTGGAGAAAGCTGACCAGATATCGTACCTGGAAAATTGTTATCATAAACAAAGCTTACAAAAGTAATGTTTGACATTAAAAAATGATTTATAAAGAGCGGCGATTCATTTGAAGGTAGCGATAAGGTTAAATGAAATGGATGCCTTTGTGTGGGGAAGACAAATGTCAACTTAGTAAATTCACAGCACTGAAAAAAAAGGCAGTGACCACTGTTTCAAATCATTTTCTCCAGATCAGAGATTAAAAAAATCATTAACTAAACCTCCTACGATGGTAATGATGCATTGAATGGAAGGGTCGAGCAATGAATAATGACAAGAAATGACAAACACAAAGATAAAAATAAAAAAAAATTAAAAGATCTCCGTTACGCGCTGGGTAAATAGAAGAATTTGATACGAATGAGTTCAGAACTATGAGATTGGTTGAACCACTATGAAATAAATCCCAAGAAAGCAGCATTAATAAGCAGCGATGGAAATATAAGCAATGGGACCATAAACTTGAATGGCATCAAATATTAATTAAGGAGTGAAAGCTGTGATAAGTGACTGAAGGAGATAAAAACAGACTTATATAAGTATAATTTGTTTGCAGCGATAACACAACAGGAATAAAAATAAGAGAGTATAAATAATCTTTTGAAAAAGAGTGACTCCAATAAAAGATTTTCCTTCGTGGAAAAATATTAGTTAAGAAGAGGCATAAGCCTATTTTTAAAGTTGTAACTACTTGTAAAATATTTATGACTTTTAAAGAGGTATCTAAAGATATAAATATGGAGCATTGAATCTTAAAAGAAATTGAAAAATAGATGAGTGAAAAAGAAACAGAACAGTGTGTGAAGAAAAATGTGACTACATCAAATCGGTGCTGCAAGTGACATTGAACAATACATATACACAGATTTATTAAAATATGATATATGTTGATAGGTGTGTGTGAAATATGAAATAACTCAGCTATAAGCAGACTGTGAAAATAGATATATACAGATGAGAAGTATATAAGAGAAGTGGTAGTTGAAAAGAAGCATTAAAAATGATACATCTGAGATAAGTCAAGGATTTGTGAGTATAGTGAAAAACAGAGTCCACACACACACACACACAGATTTATGAATCTGATATATACACTTAATTCAGAGTGTGAATAGAAGTGTATTGACTGACTTCAAAGTTAGAGGAGTTTCATAGTTTTCATTATCAGTTGTGTAAGCAACATTGACAAGGTGGAAGAGAAGTTTGTGTGCAGTCCGTTGGTGCTCATGAAGACAACAATTGGGGTTAGTGCGTCCAGTAGGTCGGTGTCTGCAAAGGGTGAGAGTTGCAGCTTCTAGTGAGTCGGTGCTCATAAAAATAGGGGTTGGAGCCTACAAGATATTGTGAAAGGACAAGTTTATGTTAAAGCATTTATTTGCCGTGGTTTTCTCCCACATTGGGTTTCCAAGTAAATCTTGTGTCATTGTATTCATCTGCATAATTATTGATTTCAGCATTTAAAGTTATTAAAGCAATTGTCTGGCTAAATAGTTTTAAATTGGCAAAGTTGTTATTATACTGATTCATCCCCCCTACCAATATAATTGTGTGCTCTTCAAATTGGCCATCATCATTTTGATATCTATTTTCAATTGAGTTGTGTATGTGAATTTATATTTAAAAGTTTTGGAGAAGTTAGTTCCATGCTGGCATTACATTTAATTTTATATCCACTAAGTTCCCAAGCTAATATCTTGAGTAAAATTGCATTACTGCGGTTGCTTGCCAAATGTTTGACTAAATGTCAAACAACTGATTACTAAGGAAATTGATGTACGTTTTAGTCATAAACAGTGGAGGGTTATTATAGTCTGTATAGGTAAATGCATAAACACATGTAACTAGTGCATATCATTAATATAATAATAAAAAATTATAGGCAAGGGTTATACTTCTCTACTCCATCAAATTTAGCCTTATGTAAAAAAGTTTTTGGCCCTCATTGACTCCTTTAATTATTCGGCCTTACTGTTTCCTTATAATTTCTGGCCTTGCATATTTTCTTAATTTATCAAGAGTTCAAGCACATAACCCACCACCTTGCATTCTCCATCCATGTAACTCCTTCTTGAGCCACATGTTCATACAATAGACAAAATTCTTGTTATATATTTTTAAAACACAGCTACACAAAGGCTTGTCTTTTTGTGCGCCTTTTCATTCTTGACAGTTTACAAACCATTCTTACATTTTTTCTTGATTCAGCAAGCCAATACAAAGATCTTAACCATTAAATCAAGTCTTTACTGGAGATTGTAGTTAGCAGAAAAAGTGAACACATTTCAATCTATCGCAGCCTCTTTATGATGTCGATTCTTCATAAAGTTTCAATGCTATTTTATGTAAACAATCATTTGTTATTGTGTGTGCAGTTACTACATCACTCAATCGGGCCCTGCAAGATAAATGCATCTAGTCCGAAGTAGCAAAAACTGATATACTACTCATGCCAAGTGCTGCAGGCTAGTAAAGATCTTTGCATTATATTGCCATGTGATAAACTATTTATGTAAAGATTGTAATGAATCCTGTGTATGTCGTGTACATCCCAATCCAGGGGTATCAAACTATATATGCCTCTGACATTGGGGAGTCTATCTACTGCTAGAAGATAACCAGCACTTAGAATCAGGAGTTCTATTTTAATTATATATTCATACAGAAATCATTTGAAATCAAGTAATGTATTGTGTTGTTAATAAGCATTAAGGGAGCTGAATATGTATACATCGGGAATCATCAAGGAAGATAAGAATGGCTGAGATGAAAGGTGTTTTCAAGGTAAACTGAACAAAGTAGATAACCTGCAAAAATCAAAGAGATGCATCAGAATCAATAGGTCTATATTACAAATTGAATTTAGAGAATTAGTCAGCTTATGGTGGGAATGAGATATTGTCTAGTCTGTCAAGTCGAGTGGTGGATGATTGGGCATGCTATGTTCTTGAAATCCCTGGCAAGGGTAGGTTAGTAGCAAACGATGCTGCTATGATCACTAGAGGTTGGGATGACTCAAAGTTGGATGGATAGTCTGTTAGGAGGATTTTGCAATTTAGTTGGTTGAGTAGTTGACACTCTAACACTAGGATGCTCAGGTGGTAGAGTGAGATGATGTACCCATTCCTTATCCCGCACAGGGCAGGCCCAATTCTCGGTTGAGAGTGAGTGGGGATTGCACTAGGTCAATGGTTGGGAGGTTGAAGCCTTTGTCAATGCTTCTTCTCTCCACCAATGCCAACACTTGCACAAGACAGAGTGGGTAAGTTTCTGTTACATCCCAAATTTTGCCTAATTTGGAAACCATTCTTATGTCTGTTCAGATTTCATGTGAAGTTAGTTGACTGGTAAAGTTAGTTAAACAATGTGATCATGTAAAATGGAAATATGGTTATTTGTTATGATTTCATATGAAGATGACATGTTAGTTAATCGTTATGATTATTTGTTATCTTGAAAAGATTGGAAAAGTTGGTTACTCATTATAAATTCATAGAAAGTGAAATGGTGGTTAAGCCATTATGAGGTTTTATTAAAAATGATAATTTGTTATAGTAATTTTGATTAATTTTGAGGAATATGTTATTATTGTGAAAAATTCCCTTTTGTAGGAGCATGTCAAAGGGAGGAAGCATTTCCAGAGAATAATTGCATGAGGGACACCAATACGCCTATGGATTGACAAGTATGAATTCTAACCACCAAGGCTAAGGGGTAAATGACTAGGCAAGCAAGAGAATACTATGGATCACCATGAGCTACCCGGTCAATAAATATGTATTATTAAAGAGATCACTACGCATCAAATTAAAATGTGTTACCTTATAAATTGGATGATCTTAGAGCTTCCTATGATGTTGACATGTCTTAATATAACAATACCATAGTACCTACATATGCATGCATATGTATGTATGCGTAAATCTAAATGAGACGTATGTATATGCCCATTTTATATATGATTGTATGCCTTTGATACGTTGTTGGATTATCACACATATGTATATACATGTATACATGCATACACAAGTATAGGTGGGTATAGCATGATATTATTATATTGAGACATTTGTTTGAGTTATTTTTACTCCTTGGCCATAGTTTGATACATTGTTGGATTATTAGGCATATGTATATACATGTATACATGCATACACAAGTATAGGTGGGTATAGCATGATATCATTATATTGAGACATTTGTTTGAGTTATTTTTACTCCTTGGCCATAGTTTCATTACTTTATCTTGAATGACCATATTTCTATGATATTTCATCCGGCCTTATAACGTTCAGTGGCCATTTTAATAAAATTGCCACATATATGTGCCGATGGCTTTTGTATTGTAACTCCTCACCACCTTTACATTTATTGCTCGGAACTAGCCATGTAGCTAAGAAGGCAAAGATTTATTGTGCAATGGCTAATGTTCATTACATACATCGTCGGCAAAACTTTTCACCATCTCATATGGCCTGCATTATGTAATGTTCCTATTTGGCAATCACCCTTTGGCAAACCCCAATCTGATAATCCCGAAGGCAATAACATGTCCATGGGGAGGGAGAATGAAGAACGCGCAGTGCACTACGCCATACTTGGCCGTATGGTAGGGTAACACAATACGTATGATGTAGGTAGCAAGCAAACAGGGTGATCGTACAATTGCTGGTGAATGTTGTATAGCTACTTGGGAGGGTCGTATAGTCACTGTGAGAGGGCCGTACAATTATTGTGAGACAGTTCGTACAGTGGTTAGGCTGAGGACTGTTGTATGGTCATACGGTAAAGGCAACAAGGAGAATGGTCGTACAAAATCCAAGGTGAGCTGTATGATGGTAGTTTGAATGATGCTAGGAGGTACAGTGTGGATGCCTAGGCATCCGTATGGTAGGGAAGGCCATATAGTATGGTAATTGTAGCTACATGGGAAGACGAACTTTGTGCCAGGTGCAGTGGATGGTGTATGGTTAGAGAGGAAATGCTCAGAAATGTAATAAACTCTGAGATCCGAATTCAATGCCAAACAAGAAATGAGAATTGAACATGAATAATCCTTCAATTAATATATGCCAACAGAGGATGCTCCAATTTGCCAGATCCGAGCGAAGTATTATAGGCGACGGAATAGGGTGAGGGCTGAATCCCACCGAAACCACACGAACCAAATAGGGAAGATCTTTCTTTCACTTTCGAAATGGCGAACAACAGGGAATCCCAACAAAAATTCGCAATACAAAGAAATAATCCCAATTGCATACCTAAAGACAACCTACATGGCGTGCTTAAATATCCGTTGGGGACAACTTTCCGAGGGTGTACAAAGATAGTCGACGGCAATAGAAACTATGAAAACAAAATAAAAATGGATCCGAGATACATTAATCAATCAGCCCGTTACAATAGTTTGATAAAATGATTCATTTTATAATGGGAACATTACAGTTCTCCTGTCCCAAATTTTGCTTGACCTCAAGCAAATACAATGCCGGGTGCTGGAGAATGTGCTTGCCCTCCACGTCGCGTCATCCAATGGCAAGTGTTTCCAATGCACCAGATATTCTTTCACCATGCAATTCCGCAGTCTTCTCACGTACTTCGATGATCTCGGCTGGTTCCAATATGAGCTTTCCTTCTTCATTGAGTGGTGGAAGGTCTGTGGCTACCGTGATGTTCTGCCCTACGACCTTCTTTAGGCATGAAACATGCAAGACGCTATGAATATGACTTCCCTCTAGAAGTTCTAGCTTGTACACAACTTCACCAATGTGATGAATTACACGATAGCGGCCATAAAATCGTGGCTTCAAATTTTTTTTCCCTTTTCCTTCAATGAGGATTGTCGATATGGCTAGAGTTGGAGATAGAACAAGTACCCTACTTCGAAACTCTTCTCCATTCTATGTCTGTCGGGGTACATCTTCTGTTGATTTTTTGCCCACTATAAGTTTTCCTTCTAGCATCTCAGTATGTCCTGTCCCTCCTAAAGCTAGTCCCTTGCCCTTGGTGCATGGCTGTCGCCCAGAACTGTGTCGGTGAAGGAAAGGGGTTCGTACCCATACAAAGCTTTGAATGGTGCCATTCTGATGAACATGTGGTACGTGGTATTGTAGCAATATTCCCTTAGATGTATCCATTTGACTCACGCTCGTTGTGCCGAAACATAGTTCTGAAGGTAACCTTCGAGCCACTTGTTCACAATCTCTATTTGCCCATCTGTCTGTGGGTGGTAACTAGTACTTCGTGACAATTCTGTCCCTGCCATCTGAAACAGTCTTTTCCAAAAGATACTGATGAATCGCCCATCCCAATCACTGACAATGTTTTGGGGTAACCCATGCAAATGAAAGACTTCTCTAAAAAATAGATCGACAACTTATGCGGCCTGAAGATCTGAAGGGATGGCGAAGAAATGTGCGTACTTTGTCAATCTGTCAACCACCACGAAAATACTGTTAGTGTAGTTTTTTATTTTTCCTATTTTGCTAAGTTTTTTCCTACACTTTTAATCATCTCGTTTAGCTTAATAAAGCATGTCTTATTAGGTGAATGGTTGTGAGGTGTCACCTTCCTACATGTGAGCATCCATTAGCTATCTTGGAAAGATACTTTTCTATCTTTAGTCCGATAGATGGTTGCTCCTCATTGGTTGGTGTTGCCACCTCCTCCCTCTTCCTAGCCTATATAAGCATGCTACCTGGCTTGTATTTGTATCTCTTGTTTTTGCATCCTCTTAATGCTATTTTGCTTCCAGCATTTGCATTACTCTCTTGGAGACTAACTCTATGATGCTATTTTGATTTTGTATCATTTGCATTCATAGTTTAGATATTTACTCTTTGCACTAGTTTTCTGGGTTATTAATCTTTTCAGATTCTAACATGGTATCAGAGCTTTTCTATGTGCAAGAGTAGATTTTAGTTTCCTTATTTGAGAGATTCGGGGGGGGGGGGGCAAATAAACTTTATTGTAATTTTTTGAAAAAAGAAGTATGCTCTTCTCTTGCATTTTTGGATGATCTTGAGAATCAGAAAAGTTTTGACAAAAAACGGTTTTTCTCTGGGGTTTCAATCTCAAATCTGACAACCAACTTGCATATTTGAAGTTTTCAATCAGTATTGCAGGTTCCAGCATACCATTGATGGACTTAGGAAGCTGATCCAGCATTTGCATGTCATATTTTTGTTGCCGGGGTCGTTTTTTGATTTTTGGAGCCGTTTTTTACTGCTAAAGGCGTCTAATTTACACTAGAGCAGTATCTTCTGTACATCAACAAGAAAAACACTTTCTGGGTTTTGTTCGCAGCCTCGAAAAACCATCTGGGTATCTTTTAGATTTTGCATGCAAGCTGTATATTTTGCAGAATCAAGCATGCAAAGCTACAGCCATACCCCTCTCCGCTGGCAGTCGCAGATTTCAACGCAGTTTTCAAATGTCTCATTCTTACTCATATGGACTCCGATTTTGATGATTCTTGTTATGAACTTGGCTATTTTTTTGTGCTCTATCCACTAGCGGAGTTGTTTTTTTATTTTCATGCATGAATTCTTCAGAAATTGCAGATTCTCAGCCGTGACTGTGCACAGTTCTCGTTTTGAAAACTTCGGAGGATCATAACTTTCTCATACGACCTCATATCGAGGCGATTCTTTTTTTTGAAAGTGCATGATTTTTCGAGTAGATCGCAGTGGTGCTATTTGTTTCCTTGATTATTGTGCCCAAGTTTCATTTTTAGCATATGCTCTTCATGAGGAGGCCCTGTCGGTTTTTCTTCCGTAACTTGAGCATACGGACGTATTTTTTCGATCCGAAAAATGTGTTGGAAAGCTGGTTCTGAGACGGAGATGATGGTACAGGTTTTTTTGATTTTTGCTATAGTCTGGTTGCCTGTTTTGGCAGTCAAAGCCAGATGTTCTATTTTGCCTTCCGGGAGCCATATCTCGCTCATTCAGACTCTTTTCTGGGCTCGCCAGATATCGTTGGAAAGCTGGTTCTATGAGTTATTCAGTTGCAAAGGTCTTTTATCCAGATTCTACTCTAGGTTCTTTCTCCTTCGAGTTTTGCACTTTCGCACTCTGGCGGATTACTTGGATTCTACAGGTCCTGGAATCTCTTTTTCCGTACTTTTGGCTCACTCTTCTTTTTGACTTTTGAGCATTGTATGCTTCTATTCTGTTGCATTCCTTTTTTTTTTTAAACGCACTGAGATAAAGTGCCTGCTTTGGCATATCTGAGATCTTGTACACCTTGTGTTTGTTTGTACTCGCACTCAGTTATAAAGTGCCATGGGGGGTCATGATGTTTTGCCATTTTGTGCTCATCCACATTTGTCAAGTGAATTTTTCTTCCACGACATTAGCCCATGCAGTGTGTCAGTGACACCGCCCTTTATCCTGTGCTTGTACTTCTATTGCACTATTGGTGTTCCTGATTCTTCTTCTTGCAGATGTTTTTGGCATTGCATTTCAGTGTTCTTGGCACCCCTCTCCCTGTTCAACATTATGGGGGGGTTCACCTGTTGGCTCTATTGCTTCTTTGGTTCAGTTGAGTGATCTACATATTCAGTTTTTTTTCCTATGTACTAAGCGGATGCAGTGGCTAGGCACCTATGCATTTCGGTGAGATGGTTCATCTACTATATAGACACTCATTCATTCCTACCTTTGGAGGTCACCTCTTCAATTGATCAGCTCTTCAGACTTTGTCTTCTCTACCTGGTCATGCACTATTTCAATGGGGGTTCCAGCAGTTTCTTCTGACAGTGTTTGCAGCTTCATGCTTTGGAGATGCGTCATGCTCTTTTTTGTTCCTCTCTTTGGGACATTTCCTAGATTGGAGGCTTAGTTTCCTTCATCTAGTTCTTTTTCTTGTATTGGGTACCTGATCAGGCCTTGTTGCCGGGACCCATTTTCCTGCTTTCATAGCTTTGCTAGGTTAGCATCCACCTAAGCTTCGCTTATGGGGGGGTGTTAGTGTAGTTTTTTATTTTTCCTATTTGGCTAAGTTTTTTCCTACACTTTTAATAATCTCACTTAGGTTAATAAAGCATGTCTTATTAGGTGAATGGTTGTGAGGTGTCAGCTTCCTACATATGAGCATCCATTAGCTATCTTGGAAAGATACTTTGCTATCTTTAGTTCGATAGATGGTTGCTCCTCATTGGTTGGTGTTGCCACCTCCTCCCTCTTCCTAGCCTATATAAGCATGCTACCTGGCTTGTATTTGTATCTCTTGTTTTTGCATCTTCTTAATGCTATTTTGCTTCTAGCATTTGCATTACTCTCTCGGAGACTAACTTTATGATGCTATTTTGATTTTGTATCATTTGCATTCATAGTTTAGATATTTACTCTTTGCACTAGTTTTCTGGGTTATTAATCTTTTTAGATTCTAACAAATACAATTCTTTCCGTTCACCTTGGAAAGCCCCATTATGAAATCCATCGAGATACTCTCCCACTCATGTTCTAGAATTGGCAGAGGTTGTAGTAACTTGACCGGTAGAGTATGTTTGAATTTGTTCTGTTGGCAGACTGCACACTCTCTTACATACTGCAACATGTCCCCTTTAAGTCCTTTCCATGAAAACCTCTCCCGAAGACTTCTGTAAGTTTTGAGGAAGCCTGGGTGTCCTGCCAAGGGTGAGTCATGTACTTCAAGATTTTATGCTTCAATTTGAATTCCAATACCAAAAATATCTTTATCTTATAGTAGATGATGTCATCCACCACACTGTACCTATCATCCTGGGTGTTGCCATCCATTAGTTCACAGGAAAATGTGTTTCTAGAGTATTCTACCAATAGATGAGCCTCCCAATCAGCTGAAAAATGGTTTAGTGAGCAGATGGCGGGTTTCCTAGACAAGGCATCTGCAACCACATTGTTCTTCTCTTTCACATATTCAATGTCAAAATCAAAAGCCTAAACCTTGCTTACCCATTTTTGTTGCCTCTCGTTAAAGTCCTGTTGCTCCAGAAAATATCTCAAACTGTTGTAATCCGTACGGACAACAAACTTGGCACCTACCAAATACTGCCAGAACTTGGTTAGTGCATGTACGATGGCCAGCATCTCTTTGTCATAAATTGAATATAGGTGTTCTGTCTATGTAAGCTTCCTGCTCTCATAAGCTATGGGGTGTTTATCTTGCATCAGTACCGCGCCAATGCCTTCTCTAGATGCGTTGCACTCTAAAATGAATAGTTGAGTGAAATCAGGTAATGCAAATACGAGACAAGTGCTCATTGTCTCTTTCAGCTTATCAAAAGTGAGTTGTGCCTTTTCATTCCACTGGAAAGACCCCTTCCTTGTTAGATCCGTTAAGGGTGTGTTGAGCTAAGAAAATCCTTTAACGAACCTCCGATAGTAACTGCACAGTCTGAAAAATCCTCGCAATTTCGAGAGTTATTTTGGGGGATGCCAATCAAGGATAGCCTGAATCTTCTCCTGATGAACTTGAACTCCATATTTACTGACAACATGCCCCAGGTATAATATTTCTGTCATACCGAATTCACACTTTGATTGCTTGGCGAACAAAGATTGTTCCTCCATGATCTTTAGGACTTCCTCCAGGTGCTCCTCCCATGTCTTGGTATAAATAAGATCAAAAAATACCAATAAGTACTTACGCAATTGTTTGTTAAAGATGCGATTCATGCATGATTGAAATGTAGCAGGTGCATTTGTCAATCCGAATGGCATGACTAGAAACTCATAATGCCCGTAGTGACAACGAAAGGCCGTCTTTTCTACGTCTTCCTCCCTCATGTGGATTTGATGGTATCTGGAACGAAGATCTATTTTCGAAAAATAGACTGTGCCATGTAATTCATCCAACAACTCATCTATCCTTGGAATGGGATATCTATTCTTTATTGTTTTATTATTCAACGCACGGTAGTCCACACACATGTGCATCATCTTGTCCTCCTTTTTGACCAATACCATAGATGACGCGAAAGGGCTAGAACTAGGATGGATCCATCCTTTCTCTAGTAGCTCCTAAATCATCTTTTCGATTTGAATTTCTTGGGATGGCGGCACGGTGTGTTTATGATCGGCTTGGCTCCTGCTTCCAACTCGATAGTATGTTCAAACCCTTGATGAGGCGGTGTGCCAGGAGGAATGTCAATGAAAACTTTATCATGTTTACTCAAAATATCCTAGAGATCATCATCTGGTGAAGGTGTTCATTGCCCTTTTATAAGTTTTGTCAAGACAAAACAATGTGCAACCCACGCAACGTCATCATGCCGAAAAATTGCCTCCATCCGATGCGCAAAAACTTCCTTCGGACCCTCATTTTCCATTCTGCAAAGAACGAGCTTTCCATTGACAACAAAAGTGAAATCCATTTGTTTAAAGCTCTAAGTATATTCATCAAGTGTCTCCATCCACTGTATGCCCAAAATAACCTCCATGTCATCAAGGTCCACTATGAAGAAATCCTCTGTCACCATGTGATTCACCATTGTGATACTCAGCTGAGGAACAAGGTGTGTGCAGGGCGGAAGAGTCCCTCTAGCAACCTTGACTTGAGATCCTGCATGTGTCTCCGTAGGTAGATCTCTTCGCTTCACCAGAGATGAGTTGATGAAATTTAGAGTAGCTCTACTATCCAACATCATCATAACCCTTTGTCCTTGAAGGGTACCCCGTACACGAAAAATTGTGCACTTCAGGCTACCAGTTAGGGCAATAGTTCCTCCGCGCTATACCAAAGTTGCAATTCTTTTCGTATGGCTCAGACTAACCATGTTGGTTGTCTTCGACGAGCATTTCTTCTTGTTCATCCTCATCATCGGACATGACCTCAATGTAGTGTATTTTTTTCTTTTCCAAGGCATCTGTGGCCAGGTTCCCATGGTTCCTTGCAGTTAAAACATAATTTCTTCCTTTGAAGTTCCTATCTAGAAGCTTTGTCCAATGATGGCTTCTTGGGCGAAGGTTTATTATCTGTCCCTCGGAAACAACAACAGTTTGGGGTGTAACTCCGAAAGCATGATGTCGATCGTGATGCCATGCTCCGTGCCTTCTGAATAGCCTTCGACAGAGTGGCAAGATTGAACCCTTTGACCCAACCTTTTAGTGGTTCTGACAGTCCATCCATGAAGAGCACTATCCGTTTTCTTTCAGAAATGTCTGTGACCAAAATAGAGAGTTTCTTAAATTCCGATATGTACTGGTCACCTAATCTAGTTTGTCTTAGCTGTGCCAAATCTTTGAAATTGAGTTCCGGATCTTTACCATCAAATCGCTCTATCAATCTCTTAGTGAATTCTGCGTAAATAGTTATTTGATCATGCCCTAGCATGATGGTGTCGTCATGCCACCATTAATGCACAACTCCCTCCAAGTGTAGCGCCACAAATTTGATTGCTTCTTATTCTAGCATAGGATTTAGCTGGAAGTAAGTATTGGCCTTCATTACCCACACTTGCGTAGATATGGATCTAGATCCGTCAAATGGAGACAAATTTACTTTATTCAACTTTCTTTAGAGATCATCGTTAAAATATCCTCGGTTTCCGCCTCCCGAATATCTCATTCTCAGATTCGCGAAATCTTTGTAGGATATATCTTCCTCTAAATTCACATTCTTCCAGTCTTCCCTTAGTTGTTCTTGCATCTTTTCAAAGGTTGGTTGTTTCCCTCCGTGTGGGGGAAAAGGTGGTATAGAAGGTTGAGAGCATGCTGGAGGAGGGTTTGATTTACTTGACATCGAGTCCGCATTGTCACCATTCTGTTCTCTGGATATTTTATTGTCCACCAACTTCTTGAGAGGCTCTTCCATGAGTCGCTGAATATGAGTGATTTGTGCTTGATTCTTGGCAAGTTCCCTCAGTAGTGCCATGAGTTCGGCAGTTGTCAGTTCTAGTTCGGCAACCATTCAATCAACTGAATGTGTCCTTTTTTGGCTATAAACTCTCATTCATTGTCCACAAGCTGGTAGGATCAAAGTGCTCTGATACCACTGTAATGTTCCTATCTAGCAATCACCCATTTGCAAACTCCAATCTGATAATCCTGGAGGCAATAACGTGTTCGTGGGGAGGGAGAATGAAGAACGTGCGGAGCACTAGGCCGTACTTGGCCGTATGGGAGGGTAACACAATATGTACAGTGTAGGTAGCAAGCAAACAAGATGACTGCACAATTTTTGGTGAATGTCGTACGGCTGCTAGGGAGGGTCGTACGGTTACTGTGAGATAGTCCATACAGTGGTTAGGCTGAGGACTATTGTACGGCTGTATGATGAAGGTAGCAAGGAGAATGGCCGTACGGAATCCAAGGAGAGTTGTACAGTAGCAGTTTGGGTGATGCTAGGAGGTACGGTGTGGATGCCCAGGCATCTGTACAGTAGGGAAAGTCGTACAATATGGTAATTGTAGCTACACAAGAAGACGAACTTCATGCCAAGTGTAGTGGATGGTGTATGGTTAGAGAGGAAATGCTCAAACATATAACAAACTCCGAGATCCAAATTCAACGCCAAACAAGAAATGAGAATTGAACATAAATAATCCTCCAATTAATATATGCCAACAGATGATGCTCCGATTTGCTGGATCCGAACGATGTATTACAGCCAACAGAATAGGGTGAGGGTTGAATCCCACCGAAACTGCACGAGCCATATACGGAAGATCTTTCACTTCCGAAATGGCGAACAACAGGGAATCCCAACAGGAATTCACAATATAAAGAAATAATCCCAATTGCATACCTAAAGACAACCTACATGCCGTGCTTAAATACCCGTCGGAGACAACTTTCGAAGGGTGTACAAAGATAGCCGACGGTGACACAAACTATGGAAACAAAATAAAAATGGGTCTGAGATACATTAAATCAATCGGCCTGTTACAATAGTTTGATAAAATGATTCATTTTATAACAGGAACATTACACATTACTTCATTACACACTACTTCACATATTCTCTACAAAAATACTTTTTCTTGCAGTCGCATACTAGCTACTGTTACCTTCTTGCCGTGGATAGTTCTTCTGCCTTAATCATGCGTATTCATTTTGATATATGATGCCGAAACATTCACACCAGACATCTAGAGTTATTTGCAACAATGTCTACTATACAATTAGCAACATGGTCTTGATTTAGACCAATAAAGCATTTCAAGTAGAGTCAATACAGCCATATCATGAAAATATTTCTGCTTAATTTATCCTTTTAAATTTGATATAATGAGGCTCATATTTATAGCCTGGAAATAGAAGGCAATGCCAACATTGATAGAGCATTGAATTGAAAAGATCTAATGTGGATTTCATTTCTACAAGAACCGTAAAATGCTCCAGATCGAGCCAAACTGTAGTACACTGCATATGTTCAATTTCTTTTTCAGAATTATATTTCACTGAAGTATTAACCGAAAGAGCAAACTTATATAGAGGTATCTTCTATATACTCTTTGAGATAAGAGACAACACCATTATGAATCAAGAATAAATTCCAAGAATTATGAATCTTTAGTAATGCCATAGGCCTAGATCGGGTAGAATGTAATGGCTATGATCATAGTTCCAAGAATCACCTAAAAATCGCCTGAATTGCCAGTTTGGCGATTCGATTCAGGCTAGGCGATATTTTTGGAGTCGTGAATTGGCATGGCTGATTTTTTGTCATGAATCACTTGAATCGCAAATTCAGGTGATTCATGGCAAAAATATCCTGAATCGCCAGCAAAAATTGACCACAGCATGGCATAAAGTTGGCTTTATTTTTTTAAAAAACCACATGTTTTTTTTAACTTTCTTTTTGGTCTTTCCTCTTTGTTTTAACCCTAAAGGGCTTTCTAATTGTTAAGCATGAGGAGAAGAGAGGAAAAGTGAGAGAGAAGAAGAGAAAAGAAAAACCACAGGTTTCCAACCAACAAGAAGGAAGAGCACCAAAGAGATCAGAAGTCCATCTAGGGAGGCCATAAATTGCATTGGGAGCATTAAGGAGTCAATATCAACTCTCCCCAACTCATTTGCAAGAGGTAAGTGCTGATTTTATTTTTTCGCATGTTAGTGTATTATGCATTTTTTGTTAAATTTTTTTAGTTTTCATTTACAAATCTTGAATGTTCTTTAGTTTTACTAAATTGCAAACTATGGTTTGTTGTTGTATAGCTTTTGTTTATTAGTTTCAAACTTTGATATTTTACATGAATTTTCTTACTGCAGCAGCCCTTTGCTTTGATTTTCTGCAATAGGTAGAAAAGATGAATGTTGGAAATATACTGAAGAGTTTCTTGAAAGAAACAAATTTCAAACGAAATGTATGTTTTCTAAAGAAATAAATTCTAGAGGTATTTATAGATTCGAATACCACATTGTTGCTATACTTAGACATGATATTACAATTTGCACTCAACAAACTGCCGAAGCAAAACGCACTTGTTTAGTGGCATTAGAAAAATATGAACAAGAGAAATTGAATAAGAAAATGCAACTTGAAGGGTTAAGGGCTATTGGGTCCCATGCTCCTGTAGCCGCCTCTGCATCTGCATTAGCTTCCACATCCCTAGGTTGTGTTGGAGAGGGTTCTTCCAGGCCTCGTTCTAGTGCTCATGCAAGTGCTAATGCTAATCTATTTTATATTGAGACTAAGTCCAACTCCAACCTATTGCGGCCTAGAGTGCAGAAAAACAAAATGGATAGTTACTTTGTGCCCCACACTACTCTTGGCTCACAACCCACGCTTGAGGGCATGGGTTTGAACAAGGAGATTCATGATGCTGCGAAAAAGGAGATTTTTAAGTTTTGGTACTTTTGCAACATTCTATTCGTTGCAGCCAAGTAATTGATTCTTTTTATAATGTTCCCAATTCTGATTAATTTGGGCCCAAGTTATCAGTGTTTGTATTTAGGGGTTCCAATTGATTTAGTATATCTTGGACCTATTTTTATTTAATTGTTCCGTAGGTGTTGGCCATCGGTTATTTTTGTAAACCCTCGAGATGTTTATCCAAAGGGTATTTAAGCATGGCTTGTAGGTAGTAGGTATGCTTTTGGATTATTTTCTATGTACTGTGAATTCCTATTGGGATTCTCTATTGTTCGCCATTTCGGAAGTGAAAGATCTTCCCTATTTGGCTCTTGCGCTTTCGGTGGGAATCAACCCTCACCCTGTTCTACCTGTGTATTACTCAGCTTAGATCTGGTAAATTGGAGTGCCATCATTGTTTGCAAATATTTACATCTAAATCAATCGGTAATTCTTATTCTATACGCATACTAGTTTTATTGATATCTCTGGCAAAGGCGATCAAGCTTAATATTGATTGTATTGAATTCATTCACCCGATTTCATTTGTACCACATCTCATCAGCTCCAGCCACCAAATAATACACGACTCAACCAGCACTGTATAGCTCTTTGCAATCCTCTGTACAAACAGCTCATACTCACCATACAACCCTTTGAAATAGTCTGTACAATCTTGTTTGAACTCACTGTACGGTTCTCTGATGTCCTCCATATGGGCTTGTTGAATCAACCGTACGGCTTGTCCAAATACCATCCGTACGGCCATCAAAATACTCCCTCAACACAATATGGACTACCCATTCACGCATATGGTCATTCTCCTATAAGGCAACACCATTATTTCATTGTTTGTTTATCTCAGAGGTGGATGAGAACATTACAGTGGTATCAGAGCTGGTGATCTTACCAGCCTGCTGCGATGATTGAGAGATTTTGGTACTTGGATCACACTATGGCACCGAACAACGATGGAGAGTGGTGGTTGAAGGCACTACAAAGGATTGGCAAAGAGCTCAGTGAAGGTGTTGATCTTCCATTAGATATATTGAAAGTATGTTTGTGTCAGGTGGACCAATTACCTTCAAGATTTATACAGAGAATCCTCTCGCTTATTAAGGATGCCTTAAGTCAACCCAGGCTTTTGAGACACGATGACAAGGATTAAAGATTGGCAGTTGCAGCATGTCTCAGTGAGGTCTTGAGAATTTTGGCTACTAAAGCACCATATGATGATAACACCATGATAGAGATATTGCAATTGATAGTTGACAGCTTTCAGAGTCTTGACGACTTCAGTAGTGACCCTTTTGGTTGGAGATCTACAATATTGGAGAATTGTGCAAATGTCAAAGTAATTAATCTTCTCTTAGATCTCGAATTGCAAAATTTGGTCCATGATATGTTTCATCACTTCTTGGTCACCATCAAGGAAGATCATGATACTAAGATTCCAATTGCTATGGAGAGTCTTATGATTTCCTGCATTGAGGAGATGGATGAAATATCCCAACCCATCACATCTATGTTATGGGCTGTTCATAATCTTGAATGTGTCCCCTCTATAGCCACATGTAAATTGGTTAGTCATATTTTCGAGCATTGTGAAGAAAAACCAATATCACATTTGCACAAGTGGGAGAAAATAGATGGTAGCAATAAAGATGATGCATTACACCAGAAGGAAGACATTATTACAGGGCCGCTCCAAGAGGAATTGCTAAAACTTTCTTCTACACCAACTGGGGGAGAACACCAAAAAAATGAACAAGTTGCTCGCATGGATCTTGTGAAGACATGTACAAATCAAGTTATGCCGGTCACCAAGGTTGTTGCTGAAACTGTGTCTTTCATTGAAGCTATGTCCATCATCATGTCCGTCACCAAGGTTGTATGTTTGTCATTGTCGTTGTATCTGTCACCATAGTTGTTTGTTTTCGTCACCGTCACCGTGGCTATCGCCGTGTCTATCATCGTCACCATGTCTATTGCAAAGTCCATCACCATGTCTGTCATCATCATGTCTGTCAACGTTGTTGCGTCCGTCATCGTTGTCAAGTTTATGTCAATCACCATTATGTCCGCCATCATCATGTCTTTGTTGTTGTGTTCATCATCATCGTTGAGTTTGCATTCGTCGTTGTCATTGTATCCATCACCATCATTACCATCGTTCTATTCGTCATCGTCGTAGCGTTTGTCACCATCTTTGTGTCAGTCACTGTCATTGTGTCCATTACCGACGCTGAGTTTGTGTCCATCGTCGAGTTTATGTTCGTCACCGATGTCGAATCTATGCCTGTCGCTGACACCAAGTTTGTGTCTGTCACCAACACCGAGTCTGTGTCCATTGTTGAGCTTGTGCCCATCGTCGTCATTGTGGTCATCCATGTCATCATTGTGTGTCCACTAGTGCAATTACAATCGTTGAAACATTGCTCATTGCTGAGGCTCTATCCACTGTCAAGGTTTCAACCAAGGTTCTATGTGCTGCCAAGGTTTTATCTATAGCTAGAATTGCTGGGTTTGTACCAACATCAAAGTCTGTGTGTATGACCATAGCTAAAGAAATTGATGAACATGATGACATTGATATATGTTATGATTGGCATCCTTGGGATCTCGGTGACTCAGCATACAACAACATTTATACCAGAGTGGTGCATCAGAATCCTGATGGTGGTCTACTAACCTCAGTTAAATTCAATCATGCTCATGTGATCCTGAAGAAGCATGGAGTTTCCAGCAGATATGGCTATCCATGTCAACACACGGTTTGGGATCCTGGAGTTGCGAATTGCTCGAGGACAAGCAATTTTTGGGCGGCGAGGATTTGTAATGTTCCCAATTTTAATTAATTTGGGCCCAAGTTATTAGTGTTTGTATTTAGTGGTTCCGATTGATTTAGTATATCTGGGACCTATTTTTATTTAATTGTTCCGTAGGTGTTGGTCGTTGGCTATTTTTGTAAACCCTCAAGACGTTTATCCGAAGGGTATTTAAGCACGGCTTGTAGGTAGTAGTAGGTATGCTTTTGGATTATTTTCTATGTACTATGAATTCCTGTTGGGATTCTCTATTGTTCACCATTTCGGAAGTGAAAGATCTTCCCTATTTGGCTCTTGCAGTTTTGGTGGGAATCAACCCTCACCCTATTCCGCCTGTGTATTACTCAGCTCAGATATGGCAAATTGGAGTGCCATTATTGTTTGCAAATATTTACATCTATATGAATCAGTAATTCTTATTCTATACGTGTACTAGTTTTATTGATATCTCCAGCAAAGGCGATCAAGTTTAATATTGATTGTATTGAATTCATTCACCCGATTTCATTCGTACCACATCTCATTGGCTCCAACCACCAAATACTACACGGCTCAACCAGCACCGTACAACTTGTTGTGAGGTTTTCACACTATCACCCCAAAATTTTGGGGACCCCCTTTTTTTCGATTGCCTTCACAATTTTCAGTCCAGAGGTTTCAAATTTGAAAATTTCACGTCTTGGACACCTTCAAGGCCAGTGGGGAGAGGGTTAGATATATTTTCACCCGGTTTCAACTTGATTTTCCAGAGCCACCAATTTCATCCTTAGGCCGAACAAATTTTAAAAGAGCAACACTTGGTAGGATAAAATTGTAAATTTTGTAATTAGACATTTTCTTTTGAAAATTTGGATATAATTGTATAAAATTGGATAATTTTCAAAAAATGAATTTTTTGTTAAATTTGGTCTTTTGGAAAATCTTAATTATTTTTTTGGTGAAGAAAATTAATTTTTGTGATGGTGAAATAAAATTGCAAAATTGATTTTGGGCTCTAGAAGAAATTTTATTTTATTTTTGTCAAAAAATTTATAATTGGCATAGCAAAATCGATTTGAGAAAAATTGCAAAAAATTGGCTTTAATAGATTAAAATTGCCTTGAAAACTTTTTGCCTTTAATGAAATTGGTAATTTAATATTGAAAAATGACTTTTGGTTAGCCAAAATACAATTTTAATGACGTATTAATTACTAAATCCTCATTAAATGGAAATATTTAACATCTCCAAGGCACCACTTAATTTCTTTTTGCAATTTAGAACTAATTGGCAATTTTAAAAATTAATTTTCGTCATGGCAAAATTAATTTTGGTTAAATATTTAATTGTGGGCCATAATTTTGCATTAATTATTTGTTTTTCTTTCTCCCAGGGTCCAAGAAGAAAGTTGGGTATAAGAGGAGGCCTCTCTCCCATTTCTTCCTCACTTCTCACTGTTCCTTCTCAAGGTGTTGGTGATTTTGCAAGAGTAGATCTGCACTCTTCTTGCTTGGCAAATTTTGTGGAAGGCGAAATTTGTGGGAGCTGAATTTTGTGGAGGGCAAAATTTGTGAGAGCCGAAATTTGTGGGAGCTGAATTTTGTGGAGGGCGAATTTTGTGGAAGATAAAATTCTGATTTTTTTCAAGAGGCTGCGATTTTTGCCCTAGGTTGGGTAATTTTATTTGGAGGTGAATTGCATTATAAATTTCTGATTTGCAAAGAGGATTTGAAATTCTTGAAAGTCATATCCTAGGTTCTGAAAAGTCACTGTAAGATTATTGGTTAAGGTGAATTTTCATCATCTAGAGTTGCAAGGGGTGCTTAAGCTGACATCCATCTTTCATTCTAGTCTAAAGATTGCTCCGTTTGGTTCTTCTTGCCTTCTGATCCACCACTCTACCATCCTGTAATAGGGCAATGAGCATGGAGGATGGTAGTGCAAGTAAGAATCCCAAGCGGGCGAACACTATGAAAGACAAAGAGGATATAATGCCCAAAACTTCTTTCTTCTCGAAAATGAAGAGAATAACTGACACCAATATCGGTACAGTGGACATGATACGAATGAAGGACAGACTAAAGGAAGGACAATCCCCCTTGGCTATAGGTAGAGGTAATTTTTATCATCTAGAGTTGCAAGAGGTCCTTAAGCTGACATCCATCTTTCGTTCTAGTCTAAGGATTGCTCCTCTTGGTTCTTCTTGCCTTCTGGTCCGCCACTCTACCATCCCGTAATAGGGCGACAAGCATGGAGGATGTTAGTGCAAGTAAGAATCCCAAGCGGACAAGACTAAGAAAGACAAAAAGGATACGATGCCCAAAACTCCCTTCTTCTCAAAAAATGAGGCAAATAACCAATACCAATGGTGGTACCATAAAAGGATATACAAAAGGCAGTTGCACATCACAACCCAAGCGTCGACACTTCCATTTCAACCATGATGAGCAACGTTGAGGTGGCACTTGATTTTGAGGATATCAGAGAAGAGGATGTCAATGAAACAGATTTTGGATCGAGGTTGGATGAGTTGAGGAAGGTTGCTATCAAGAAGAAGCTTTTGGGCACCCTTTTCTCTCTCAATCCTTTTATTGGATTTGAGAAAGAATATGAGAAGGATCACGAAAGGATACTACAAGCAACAAGTGGTATGGTGAAGTCAGCGAAACTCAGGGCGAAGCACACACCTTGTCCTCCTATGGAAGAAGTTAACGAAAGGCTAGCTAAGTTCATTGCCTTAGCCAAGAAGATGAAAAAAACGAGAAGATTTATATTAGAAGATCATTTGATGTAAGCCCAAGTGGCAATTTCCCTTTCTTCTAGAATAGGACAAGTGTCTATTTCTGATTGGCCACTATTTTGGTGTCTTCTCATTGGTTGCCACTTTTTGCACTTTTTCCATTGGTCCATTGATGAGGTGGCAACTTCTCATTGGCCGATGGGGTGGCAACCCTAATTAGGGTTTTGAGGATCCAATCTGGATCGTTGATCTTGTTTTGATCTCCACCGTCCGTTGTATTTCTGGCCCCTATAAAAAGCCATTTGCTCTCATTTGTAAAGTGGTTGGAGAAATTGTTGCGAAGATAATACCAAAATTGCTCTCTTTTTCATTGTTGCGATTTGCATGTTGATTAAGAACATTGGGTATTATTGCATGTTTTCTACTCCCACTTAGTTAGATTTCCTTTCAAGTTGTTAAAGTTGGTTTCATTTCAAGTTGCTAAGTAGGAGCGAAGTAGATGGATAGTTGTATGGTAGCATTGGTAAATGTTTGATAGGGATCAATGTTAGACCGCTAGCATCCTAGTGGCTGGTTGGGAAGCTAGTTTATTATTCCTTTGAATCATTGCACCTGTGGAAGTGAGGCCGTTGGTCAGCTCTCATTAGGTTCGATCCCCATCCATTTGCTAACCTTCCATTCATAGGAGTAGGGGTAGAATAGTAAGTAGTTGGGTTGTCGAAGCTTAGAGAAGCAAGTTAGAGGAGTAAGTTAAGTATTAGAACACATCCATTCACCTTCCACAACCATCGCTTTCCCATCAACATCATCACTGGCAGACACATCCTCCATCACCACCACCATCAACATTATCTGCCTCCACACATTTCACAAACCGAGTCATCATCTCCATCATTCCACCAAAGTCAAAGTCATCCTCGAATGAATACTGTAAGGCCGCCTATGTGATTACCAACAAATCACATCAATAAAACTGAGCGAGTATCCAACAGTGTAAGGAACATTGGAGCTATTGCTTATGTCTTCATGAGTAATAACTTTTCAAGAGAGGAGTTGCATGTTTGATATCCCATATTGAATATTGAAATCCTAATATGTTATGTAAGTGATACAAAACTCGCATCAACACAGCTCTCTGCAATCATACGTACAACCGTCTCATACTCATCGTGCAACCCTTTGAAATAGTCTGTACAATCCTGCTTGAACTCACTATATGGTCCTCTGATGTCCTACGTACGGGCCTGCTGAATCAACCATACGGCTTGTCCAAATACCATCTGTACGGCCATCAAAACACTCCCTCAGCACAGTATGGACTGCCCATTCACGCGTATGGTCATTCTCCTGTAAGGCAACACCATTATTTCATTGTTTGTTTATCTCAGAGGTGGACGAGAATATTACACTTTTTTCTTTGTTTTCTTTAAGGTTAAACTTAAAAGTAAAACTTTAATTATATGTACTTGTTTTATGATTCATTGATTAATCATAGATTCACTTGACAAGCTTACATAATGATTTGACATCTAAATTTCTAATCATTATCTATTTGTGATAGGGCTCCTTATTGGCAAAACATGATAAATGCAATTCCTATTTGTAGTCTAGGATTTAAAGCCCCAACTGAGGCTGAGTTGAGTGGATACCTCTTGGATGATATGGTAAAGGATATGAGGGTTGAGCTTAAAGAGAACCGAAAAGGGTTGCACCATCATCACTCATGGTTGGACAGATAGGAGAATAGAACACTTTTCAATTTTCTTCTATCCTATGGAGGTGATCGATCATTCTACTTTCCTACATATATAATTGCGAATCGTGATTGAATATTTCAAATCTTGATTGGTAATTTGTTGATGATCCATTATAATTTGTTGTTTTGTATGATATACCATGTTTCTCAAATCCATTGATGCTTCCGCTCATATAAAATACGCCACATACTTATGTGAGGTTATTGAGGAAGTCATAGCAAAGGTGGGGTAACAACATGTGGTGCAGGTGGTGACAAATAATGCAGCAAGTTATATTGCTGCAAGTAAACTTTTAACTTTTCAAGTTTTGAAAATAAATTTATTTAAATTTTGAACTTTTTCCAAATTCTAAGTTTCCTAAGTTCTAACATGTTTGAATTTCTAATTAACTTAAAATTGTTGTAGGTAAACTTTTGATGGAGAGGCACCCCACCATATTTTGGTCCCCTTGTGCAGCACACTGCATTGACCTCATGTTAGAGGAAATTGGCAAGCTTAAGTGGGTCAAGTCATGTGTCGAAAGGGCAAAAAATATATGCAAGTTTATTTATAATGATTCATTTGTCTTTAGCACAATGAGGAAGTACACAGGACGCAAGGTGTTAGCTCGTCCAGGCATCACGAGGTTTGCCTTGAATTTCATCACACTGCAGTCCTTGTTAACATCAAGGGACGATTTGAAGAGTATGTTTGTTGGGTAGGAGTGGATTTCATCTTCCTATGCTATGACCACTACAGGGGTATATGTGGTTAATTGCATATTTGATGATGATGGTTTTTGGAAAACTTCTAAAGAAATCCTTAAGGTAAATTTATTGCAAATTAACATTTAATATTTTACAGTTTACTATTTAGTATTTAATTGTTTAACAATTTAGTTTTACTTTAAGTTATATTATTTTATATTTAAGTTTTGACTCAAATTTTCGTTTTACTTTATATGCAGGTCACTGAGCCCCTTGTATCTCTCCTACGAACTGCTGATGGGGAGAAGCCCTCTATGGGCTACATATGTGAGGGCATGGATAGGACCAAGGAGACCATTAGAGCCTAGTATGCAGGAGTGCAGGAGAAGTATGCCCCTATTTGGGCTATCATTCATAGGAGATGGCAGAATTAGCTCCACCAACTCATCCATGCAGCAACTTACTTTTTGAATTCGGCATTTTGTTTCCGTCCTGACTTCAAGGCGGATGAGGAGGCTCCCATTGGCTTATATACAATGATCCAAAGGTTGAGTAGTGATGACGATAGCGCAACTGCAATCATTGAGCTTGACAAGTTCAATAATAAAGAAGGTCCATTTTTCTCTAGCAAGATGGCCATAGATGCTCGGACAACAAAACAGCTAGGCAAAAATTAAATAATATATTCATGAATCTAAAGTTTATGACTTATAAGTTGTGCATTTTATATTTTAATTGTTGATTATGTAATTTTAAAGTTGTAAATAAGACTAATTGTTTTTGTTTTCCTTTATTTCAGATAGATAGTGGCAAATGTTTGGGCCTACAACCCCAAAACTTCAAAAAATTGCCATCTGTATTCTAAGTCAGCCAAGCAACGCTTCTGGATGTGAGCGCAGTTGGTCCATGTTCGAGCACATCCACTCGAAGAGGAGAAATAGGTTGACCGTGCAGAGGTTGAATGATCTTGTCTTTGTTCATTACAACCTTCGTCTTAGGATCAGACAGATTTTGGGTGCTGACTCCTCTCCGATCATTCTGGAGGAGATTGATCCAGAATCAGAGCGGCTCATAGAGGCTGTGGATCCAGTCTTCACTGAGGAAGATCGTGAGTGAGTTGACCAAGTGGATATAGAGGCTGAGGCTATGGCCACAGCAGAGGAGGCAACTAGAGCACGTTCAGGCATTGGTAGACGCACATGCGCACATACAGGCATAGGCCATAACGATGTTGTTCGTGAGCCCATCTTACATGTGGGGGATATGGCTCGGCAGTCCTCTAGGACCTATCTTAGACGCCTTTCTATTAGGCAGACTGGATACTTAGAGGTTGAGGCTGAGGCTGTGACCGAGCTTGAGGATGATGATGAGGCTTAAACTGGAGCCTTGTTTTTCCATTTTGTTTATAGATATTGATACTGATAGACATACATTTCATGGATCTTCATCTTACATACATTCTATGATTTGAATCATTATGATCATATAATTTCTATTTACTTCAGCTACAGCCTACAATTTACATTTTACTTAATTACGTATGTGATGGATTTATCATTTATGTTCCATGTTTATGTATGTTAACTTCTATTTGATGATGTTATAGTGTGTTTAAGTTATATTCAGTAAAGGGTGCATGAAATAAGTTTTAAATTGTTAAAATCTCTAAATTAAAAGGGTTTTTTAAAATTTGCCGATTCATAGCAAATTAATGGGTGATTCATGGGCGATTCACGATTCGATTCAGCTTTGCCGATTCCGATCGGATTCCGATTCTTGTTAATTTGACTGTGATTATATGATGCTTAAGCAATCACCTCAAAAATTCATCAAGGAAGACCAGCATGGTCGAGATGAAGGGCGTGAATTGATGACCATTAAACCACAGGTTATCCCTACATTATAAGAAGGAATAAACAATAACAAATAAGAAAGTAATAATAGATGTTTTAAAATTGAGTCAGCTTATGGTAGTCCATTGTATAAGTCTTGTTGTCAAGTCGAGCGGTGGGTGATCGGGTACACACTGCCCACACAAATCCTTGGCCAAGGTGGGTTAGTGGCATGCTTGCTGCTGTGATCACTAAAGGTCAAGGTTGCTAGCAGTTGGCAGATAGGTTTATAGAGGGTATCCTAAGCCAACTAGTTGTTTAGCCGACACTCTAACACCAGGATGCTCAATGGTTGGACATAAGTGTCCTACGCCTAATCCTAGGGTAGGGAGGGCCTTTCTCAATAGAGATTGTGTGGGGATACTTAAAGGTCCAAGGTTGGGAGGTTAAACCCTTGGCAACGCTTCTCCTCTCTTCTGGAAGTCAAGGCTTGCACAACTCAAAGATAAGATCTACATGCAAGATAACTACAATTCGGGTATCTTACTTTTATGTTTTCAACATTTTAAATTATGTATTGTAGATGGTTATTATAGTTAAGATTAGTTTTCTCTTTCATTGGATTATAAAGCAGTTTAATTTGTTATTCCTTTTCTTGTATATATAAATTGAGATGAAATAGTATTCATGGATAGATGATACTGTGGTTTTTATAATTGCCCTTGTGACTCTGAAAGGGAGTGGTATATAGTTCTTTTAATTCTTTGAAGTAGTTTGGAAAATTTAGCATGTTATAGTTTCTCTAAGCATCGTGTGATTCAAGCTTTGCTGGTATGTACATTTCCTTTAATGTCCTATTTCAATTTCAGCTAGATATAAATGCAATTACATTTACATCATTCAGTTATATGAAATGGTAGTTAAATGCTTCAGTTAGATATTGATCACTTGTCATTTGTAGTTTATTTTGTTTATTTTTAATTAAATAAAGGAAGTAAATCTTCAATTGGTAGTTAAGGCATTTCATGTGAATACGGTTAATTTGTTACAACCATTAATCCCATGCATGTGATTATGTAGAAGCTTATCTTTAATCGATAGAATAAAGGGTAATTAAGGGTTAGATAATTTAGATAACATTACATTTATTTATGTTTTTTTAATTTTTCGTTCTCTTGCTTTTTTATTAAATATGTATAAAGTTTCTTGCCAAAGGAACTATAATGGCACCTACCTCTTTCTCTATAGGTAATACTAAACAAATAATAGAACCACATTATGATTCTCCTTTATAGAAGTGTGTTGATATTCTAAGAGCCCTTCCAGGAGGTAGTGCACTCTATTGGTGAAGTCAAAGTTCTGATGTAGAAAGGAATAGTTCATATTATCATACGGTAGACGATTTGTGTGGATTCCTAGGAAGAGGAGTGACATAATGCCTTGGAAAAAAGATGCACCTATACCAAATGACATAATATTAAGATATATTGTGGAGCACGAAGTAATAGAAGAGAGAGAACGTAGACAAAATACAACCACTGACAATAAATCTAAAAAAGAATCAAAGGGAATTCAGCTCCCCTCTACAAATATTGCGATAAAAGACCACCCCTATTATACTACCTCAGCTGGCTATGATACTAAAACTCAGATGCCCCATTGCATACAAAAGAAAGGTACCATTGGAAACTGCATTTCAAACAAGAAATTACCAACATTGATGTGGCAAGATGCTTCTATACAAATAGTGTTGTTCGCCCCCATACTCAAAGATGTTGAAAAGTGTCAGTGAAGCTCTAAAAGGGTATAAGGGCCTTGGTTATGAGAGACTACGGACAACCTTATTAGATAGAGAGGTCAACGGCATTAGGTATGCATTGAAGGCCGCAAGGGATTCATGGTGATGGTTCCCAAAACCGCAGATTGGAAATCCAAGAGCTTGCCAATTCTCCAATAGGATTCCAAATTAGTTTTGGTCAACGAATGGGAATAGTTCAAATTCCCCTACACTTTAGGCTTTGCTACACCTAGACAGGTAAACCTTCAGTTCAAACCTGATCACCTAATTCAAAGCTTTTCTATAGAGAGTTTGATGAATATGAATGCTTTAGGTTGGCAAAAATCTTTAAACGTGTACAAAATTTGAATAATATGAATGCTTTGATATGATGTAATGACTGAGCTGATGTTTGTACGAAAGAAATATGGAGATTGTTGACATCAACTATAAATCCAATTATTCAACTTCAGTGGTTAAAATACCAGTGCCTTTGCTTATTCGGGTAACAGAGTCAACTACAACAAGGATTATTACATACAACCTTATTAGACTATTATTAAATATCATCAATTACTCATGTGCTCTACAAAAGACAAATTTTATTTGCAATTCTCAGTTAGTCCAAAAGGAATTTAACATCTCTAGCTGGAAGTCCAATTAGACAGAGATAAGGAAACACCTATTTACTTCACAATATCTCTAATTGTCGAACAAAAAATGTAGAAAATATCTAATACATGAGCTTTGCTGGAAATAATTTAATAATCTTCTTATTAATCATAAGGGACGAATCCAAATCATAATTTTAACCTATTTGCCTTTTTAAAAAAACAAAAAGGCTTTTATTTATTACTGAAATATAATGTTTCCTTTTAAAAGGCTCTTATTTATTACAAAAAGGCTTTTAAATAAACCATCTGAATATTTCCTTTTTGTTAACTGTATTACTTCTTATGGAATGTCTTCCTCTTTCTTGTTCATAAATAATTCTTATTTATACCTTTTCTTCTTTGAAATTATGACTTTTCAAAATGAAAAGTCGTGTCACTTAAAATATATTATACTTTTCTTTTAATAAATCACATCCCTCTATAATATAGTATGAAGTGGACCTTTATGGGAATATTGTAGAAAAATATGGGAGCATTGTTTCTGCTAATACAGAATGATAAGAATGTCGAAAAGCAAGGTTTCTAGAATCGCGCAGAAGATGTATGTATTTCTCGACAATGATTTACTGTCTCCATCGTCTCATATCCACTCCCACTACCATCTTCTTAACCTGCAGGTTTCTCTCCTGCACGAGTATCGAATGCAAGGAAAGTTTTTGAAGGAGTGCTAATAACACGAGTTAACAAAATGTTACACGCTGCAACACAATGTAAAGGGGGTGGGTATCTCGAAATGATGCTGTTTGTTCGAACATTGATGTCTCTTATTTTGTTTATGAATTAACCTTCTATTCTAACTGCCGAAGACTCCCAACTTAATCATCACTATTGCTGACATGGCATATGCTTGATGTTGCTTGGTATACTTTCTTTTCTGGTTCAAACAATGACTCTTCCGCCAATTACTCCCTCATATGTCTATAGTTTTAGAATAACTAAAAGTTCACGTCATATTCCAATCAGGCACATTTAAATTAACAATTGCATAATCGTTTTGGTTCTTATCGATTGCGACCATCATGCCTTTTGTAAGCTCTTCATGTTTGATGACATTTGTATTTGATATGTCCATGGTATGATCATATTCCATCATCTCGCAGTCTTTCAAACACTTGCTTCATATACTAATCTGCAAGCCTGGCTAACTAAAATTATTTTTTATATACTAACACATTCATTGCTTTAACTGGGATGTGTGATCAAGACTTCCCACTAAATATGTCTGATTTTGATGGCCTGGCATTTCTGAATGAATAAGTGGCAACATAGTTTTTATCATACGTGTCTTCATCTTTCACCGTCGGGAGGCAGGACATAGCTTCATTTTTTATTTATGTTGCCACGTAGCTATACAGATTAGATAATATTGACTTACATACACTGTGCATACAAGTGCTGCCTTGTAAAAGTTGATTCTATTACATTGCAGAACCTTTACCAAATTTGATTTGAACATGTTCATGTGCTATCTTCTCCAAGGCTTGGCTTCTACCATTGTCACTGTGTATGGTTTAGTTTTTACCAAGAAAGAATCACTTGTATTCATATAAGCCTTCATTTAATTTGGAATTATAATTACTCTTTCACTGAAATCATTGTTGGCTGTCTATAGTTTTTGTTCAATATATATGTATTTGCTGTTTACAATCATTTGTTTGAAGCCAAGTCATTGTTTATGCAGTTGTTGGAAATATCATTTGGGGATTTCTGAGTGTCCTTTATTTTTATGCACTTGTAGAGTGTTGTGTCTCCCTCACTGTTATATTCATCACATGGTCTTTCTTGGTAAATGATGGAACCTACTTAATAATTAGAGGCACAGTAAGGATTTCATGAAGATGTTTCTTAAGTTAAAATGAGTGAACACGTTTATTTAATGGTGATAAATAGTATGACATGGAGGTTTTTCTCATTTGGCATAGAATTCCAAGGGCTGCAAATAAGATGCTTTTGCTTATATGGGGCTCTCTAATTTTTGCCAAAATTTAGAGCCTATAACACATGGATTAAGACAAGGTATCAATGAGTTTAGATGGGTGGAAAGATGCAAGAAATCATCCCTTGATCAATGTCATAGCGGTGCCCCCTAAAGGGCCAATGTTTTTGAAATTTGCAGTGCAAGAGGCAAGTAAAAGATGGCCCATTTATTGTTGATATTCTCATCTCTACCAATAAACAAGTGGGAGCTAGAAACATTGTCCAAGTCATAACAGACAATGCAGAGAATTGTAGAGTAGTTGGTTTGTTGGTTGAAGAGCAATATCAACATATCTTTTGGACACCTTGTGCGGTACACTCACTCAATATTATGCTAAAAAGGATTAGGAGCAAAATTGGATGAGCAAAAGGTGTATGAAGATGTTCAGAACATCCCAATGTTTGTCACAAACCAATACATGATTAAAAAATTTCAAACCATTCTCATTTGGAACTATAGAAGGTAAGTGAACTTGAACTTGTAGTAGTAATTTGTTTTATAAAAATAGTAATGCTTCACAATTTTTCATTTTCATTACTTCATTGTGTAATGTGTATTTTTTTTGAAGTATGTCTCTAAAAGTTGTATTGTTTTGCTCTAATTTTTGAGAATGAAGCAAATTGTAAATGAAAAAGGGTAAGATCCAGACCTTCTTCAACAAATTGCAAGCAATTGTTGTATTATGATGTAACAAGATGACCACTCCTCTACATTTTCTTCTCTATGCATTGACACCAAAATATTATAGTACCTAATACATTGATCTACCAGGAGGGCTGCTATCATATAGAAATTTAGAAGTGTTTGATGGGTACAATGCAACATTTGAAACACTCTTTCCTGATGATGATGTACGAGATTTTCTTACAAATGAGTTCATAGAGTTTGTGAATGTGAAAGGTCCAAGTAATGATGCTCATCGTCATCAGTTTAGGAAGGGTGGTCATAGTTAGTGGTACATTTATGACCAAAGATTCCAAACGCTATAGCCCCTTGTGATCAAAATTATATCAGAAGAAAGTTTTATTTACAATATTTTAGTTTACTTTGTAAATGAGTTGCTAATAATTTTTATTTAATAATTTTACTTTAATTTTTTTCTTTGACTTGTCTTCATAGATTGCTAGTTATTTTGCCTTGGAAAGAAATTGGAATACACTTTTTCATCCACTCAATAAAGTGCAATAGATTGCAATCAAAAAGTGCAGGGAACTTGGTATATGTGCATTACAACATGCATCTCATCTCATACAAGAATAAAGAATACAAAGAAGGGAAGACGAAGATTTGGGATTTAAATGCAGAGATTGCAAACTTGGATGCTTCCACTTCTTAGGTTGCACTAGCTGAATTTGAAGAATTCGACACCAATAATGTTATTGGTGTAGCTGATCTCATTGGGCTTAGCACAGTTTGTGAATCAACTAATGCCAATGAAGAAGAAGATGATGATGAATATCAATAAATTATTAATCCACTAGTTGAACTTGAAACAATGAGATTTGATGTTATGAATCATCACTTGATATTTTAATGCTTTGAACCTTTGATGTTGAACTTTAAGTATGTGATGTTATGATGGTAAATCATTATTCATGATGCTATGATTACAAGATTATGGTGTTTTTGTTGTTTGAATGTTTATATACAATAACTACATGTTTTGGACTAACAAACCCAAACCCCTTTTCAAAAAATTTCCATACCGGCAAACTGGTTCTTCAAACCCAAACATGCACCCAAATCCGAACATGGATTTTTTATATGTGATTTGTGCATTTGTGAATGAAAAAGAAAACTTCTTTCCTCCATTGTAAACTGTCTTGAACACTGAAACAGTGATATTATCATTTTCGAGCTGAAACATTGATAAGGTGAGTATTTTGGCATTTTGTTATGTCATTTGGACAAAAATATTGTTATATAGGATGTTGTATTTTGCTATGTTCCTTTACTATTAGCATAGTAATGTATGAACTTATTTGTTGCTGAATATATATTTTCTAAAAACAAATATTTGTATTCGTGCGAACAAACCCAAAACAAATTCAAACCCACCCAAATAAAAATTTAAACAGATATCATACCTGAATCCAGACCGGCAACTTAGTCAATAATACTCATAAAACTTGAACTCCTTCAAATTCTTCAACACACCGATGATCCCTGAATGGCAATAGCTGATTGGACAAGAGGGTATTCATCCTCAATCTAAATCTAGAAATCCAAAGGATTCTCATTCTCCAAATCTAAAAGCCAAAATAACTTCTGTCCTTAGGCTGAAAGATGAACATAAGGGTTCAATCTCAAAGAAGTGGTGGTTTTAATCCTCTCTGCCTAGTTCCTCCTTTCATAGCCTTTTGACGGAAATTTAATATTATTTTCTCTTTTTCCTTTTCCCTCCAAATCTTAATTGTAGAAAATTAGAAATGTCTATAAAGACTTCTTAAATGAACATTACCCTATTCTAGTGACACTTTATAAAACAATTTTTTAATAATAAAAAATAAGTTACCTTTTTATGACAACTTAAATTACTGAATTATTTTCTTGGCTCAAAAAGTGAGCATGGCTCCATGCTTCCCAAAATCGAATGTCCTCAAGCAATGCTAGTTTACCTTCCGAAGCAGCTACTTCGACTTTCAATACACAATTTCAATAAACAATTAACAAATGTAATTATTTGACACATTATCAAGTCAGTACTTGACAAATTAGAGGAATGAAATGTTGAATATCCTTGTAAGAGTTATATGAAGGGCATTGCATTCATTTGGGATTTCAATTTGAATTTCTAGCATGAAATGTCTACTTCTATAAAGAGATTGGTATGTGTTTGGGATCTCGTGTTAGATATCTACTGTGAAGTGGCTGCTGCTGTAAGGAGTATTGTGTGGTGTTGCTCTACCTTAAGGTTTATTATGTTTCTCGGTGTACTCTATATTATCATATTAGAGTATTTAACCCACAAACATATCTCAAATATTGTGTGATCTCTATTGTTATTCTATTTATTATTGTTAACAGGTTGCATATTTGATATTCTATGTGAGAATTCTAATAAGCTCACAATATAGGGGCTTTAGTTTGAATCTCACAGCATTGTGCATATGTAAAACTAAAAGAAAGCAGTGTCAACTGTAATGTAAGATTTCATGAATTTGATTTAGTGTGGATTTGCTAATAATACCATGTGAGTGAATGGTAAGATCTGGGAAGATAGTTAGTACTTCTCTATCGTGATCTTATGTACACGCAATGCCCATTGATCATCTCTCACCATTGTGTGTGGTATTTATCTATGGAATGTGTATCTGTGCATCTTGTTGATTGTTCTTAATGTGAGAAGTGTTATGCTGTGAAATTGTTGCTGTAGCATAAGCTGCTTAACTATTGTCATCATGCACCAATTTTGCCTTGAATTCATTTGTTGGCATTCATGATGACTTTCATAAGAATTTGAGTTTTGGCTTCTCATAGAGTTCAAAACTTAAAGCTATACCCACAGAAATAAATCTCCAAGAAAAATGTCCACTCAGCCTGAAAAGATTTGATAATTTTAAAAATATAATGTCTGTAGCAATATCTTTCTGCTAGTACAATTTCAATCTTAATGGACAACTTAATTTTTGACAAGTCTCCCGAACTTGAATAAATATACTTTAAGAAAACTAGAACTTCTTATGTTGCAAAAAGAAGTATTCATACATTCACTTAAATCTGAATTCCGTTGAAAATTCATGTTGAATGGAGAAATTTGGATGGAAACAAAACTTCCAAGTTAACACCAGAATAGAAAAATAAATTGACCAATCTTCTGTAAAAATAGGGTGAGAAGGCAATGTACACAAACAAGGAAAGAAATCCCCAAGGAAGGAAAACTAACACATGAACAAAGGAAGAAAGATTGTCACAACCATACATATACACTTTCCATTGGATGTCATTAACTAGTTATTCCACTTACTAAGTCCCAATACATAGAAGTTCAATTCAAAAGAATCATATCATAGTTTAAGTTCCTGAGGGAGAGAGGATTAGTATACAGAGTTGATTGCATAGATGCAAAAATAGTTTCCAGAGATTCAATTTGCTTCCCAGGAAGCTCCTTTGTTATTTGGGTAAATATGTTTAGCACTCCGTAGTTTTCTGAATCTTCCAAAACCTGGGCCATGATCCAAATACCAGCAAAAGTGCTTTAGGCACACAATTCTCAATTGAGAGGTGAAAAAATAATCCGAAAGCCAGATAACCTATTGTCAAATATTGTTAGGCATTCCACACACATATTTCAATTTTTCAAGCATGACCTACATATCAGCATGTCCTTGATGCCAAATAGAATTTTTCATAAGAGAATTTAAGTCCAGCATTATTAATTCTTTACATCTTGAAATAATTTGCATGCTAGCTAGTACTACATAAATGAATAATTCAGACCAAAGAGCTAATAAAAGGTATTAATGATTCAAGATTACAAGCTTCCAAAGTCCACAGTCAACGAAAATTGAAAACAGAACTTTCCAAAAAACTGTGACAAAACTTTGAGAAAACTCAAAATTTGAAAGCAACGCTACATCACACTAGAAGACAGACTTTTGAAGCATCATTTGTTTTTTCATAAAGCCATATTGGATTTTGTTCTTTTTTGAAAACATTTCATTGGTCCCTTGAACAATTCCTTGAGAGTTCAGGCAAATCCCATTACCTCTAGTGATAAAACTTTGAGAAAACTCAAAAGCTGAAAGCAAGCCTGCATCACAGCAGAAGATAGAAATTTGAAGCATCCTTTTTTTTTCATATAGCTATTTAGGATTTTGTTCTCTTTTGAAAAAATTCAAAAATTTCATTGGTCACTTGAAGTTCAGATATGTCCCATTACTTCTAGTTATCGTGGCATAATAAATTCACAAAAAAGTGATCATTTTTCATTTTAAATTCAACAAATGAGTTATGATGTATTGAACATTAAAACTTAGCACCTAATACTTATAATTCGTATTATCAAATGGCAATATAACCATTGTTATTAGAATACATAATACCACCTTATTTCTAGATATAAGGTGGGACTAACATTTCATTAAATAACTAATGCAGTTTTAGATTAACTTGCTTAAATAATCTATCTTACAACGAATTTATCTTTCCCCTCTTCAATAAATAAGTAGGTGTACATTCCTTTTGCCAGTTTTCCCCATTGCCTTCTTTTTACAGACTTTGGTACTCTTAAGTCTTTTTCCCATAAAAGAGCCTTTCAGAGTAATTGCAAATTTGTAACCATGAGCAAAGTCAGCTCAATCTTAATGGTCGGTCTGAGACAACTAGGTAGAGAAAAAAATTGCAGGAAATAATCTGCAGAGGAGAAACTAGAGCATTTGCAGGGGTTGGTATGGCAGGTGTACAGGCTGGGTTAGCAGCTACGGCAGATGCAGAAGCAAGGTCTCAAAGTTGTAGATGTTTCCTGTCAAATATCTTGCAAAGAGTTAATCATGGGAATTTGACCATGTGAAAAATGTGACTGTAGCTCATAGGTAAACTTAAAATAATTCTCTTGCCATTTAAAATTATATGCACATGTTCTGCATTTCAGAATCAAGTCCACCACTTCAAAATTTTATATATTTAAAAATAATCCATCATTTAAAAAGCAATTCATTAAAACTTGTGATTTAAAAGATGAAAATTAAAACTATTAAAATCAATGCTATCAATCTTAAATTGTTATTGATCAGCACATAGTTCACAGGCTCGAATTCTGAGAGTATCAAGCAAGCCATAAGTTCCCATCTCTGTGAAAACTCAGCAGCATAGAAAACACTTAAATCCTTTATAGATAGGTGAATATTTATTATTATGTATTATATAGTATTATATAGCTTCATGACTACACAGACAATTTTCACAAATTCTTTAAAAGACAAAAAAGAAATCCTTGTTAAACCGAAAAAACAATGTCCTGGAGTGTTCAACATAGCAGAATAGGACTTAAAGTCAAAAGAAACATGTCTGTAGGGTATTTTTCTCTGTTTCTGCTCATTTTTGGCACTTTGCCTTGAGTGGCAAGAAAAATAGTTAAACCTGCTGAGTTTCTGGCAGGTACCCACTAAAAGACGTCACAAGTTTTTCAAAAACATCACACCTAGAATCAATAAGTTAACCTTGTGAAAACTCACCAGAAAAAAGAAACACATGTATTCAAATAGTTGGTAAACTATAGTTTCAGGAATTCACATGCCAAAGGGCCAATAAAATCTGAAAGTCCAAATTCGAGGGTTTGTGTACTTTGAGGAAAGGTGTGCCATGAAGGGAATCCCAAAATCAAGGAAATGGGGGAATATGGATACGAGGAAATAAGGCAATATGTCATTTGAAGAATGGCATGTTAGGAAGGGAAATCCTGAAATCTCCATGGGGATGGACATTTAGAGGAAAGGCATGTTGGGAAGCAAAATCTTGAAATTCAGGAAATCAGGGAATCAAGACTTTGAGGAATGGCATGAAAGAAAAAATTGAGATAGGGAAAATCAAGGAATATGGTCTTTGAGGAATGGCATGACAGTGAGGGAAATCCCAAAATTCTGCCCAAGGTTCGAGATTGTCCTCTGTTTGGACTACTAGATTATTCCACAATGAGTTATGTTGTAGGTTTTTAGTTTTAGATTAAAATCAGTTGATGTCTTAGGTTTTTGGGTATATTGCAATTCACATATTTGATATTCAGAAAAGTAGTAACAAAACTTTGAAAGGAATTTGTTTATGCTTTTCATGAAACGAAGAGGTTCATCTTATTGATTAATAAAGAAAATGTCAAGAATTATGGAAGCTATATTCAGCATGCTCAGTATCTCCCTTGAGTGTAGGAAATTTGAGCTGATGAATAAGAAAGTTAAATAGATGAATTTTGGATCTGTAGTATATGGATCGAGGTACACAAGCTTCTATCTTGACAACTATTCATTCATTGAAACAACCTCTGTTATATGCCCCTAATTAATATTATAACCTAACATTTTATTGATGTTGATTTGATCTTTCATCTTATCTCTTGTTCAACACATTCTATACCCAAATAGATAATAGTCCCAATTCTTGCAATCAATGGAAAGATTATCCTGCTATTTATCAATTGTAATATATTTTAATTATGTTCCGTAACTGCTTTTTGATATTTTGTTGGCCTTGATGCTTTGTCTTTATGCTTGTACAACAGATCAGTGCCCTTTCAAAATCCCTTCTTCTCTAATCAAAGAAATACTTAAAGTATTATTTTAAAAAAGATCTACTGACAACCTTTCGAATTCTGCAATCATTTCCAAAACCATTCTAGAGAGATTCCAAAGGCCTAAGGGGAGAGCCTATCAATTAGATTAGATTCTTGAACAATAGATGATAAAAGCATTTTAAACCAATTTGTTTTATATCAATAGATATTAAGAAACACTGTAATTCTATAATATTTTATCAAATCAGCAGTCCAATTCAAATATAGTGTGGTACAATATAGACAGACAGTACAATTTCAAACAGAGCAATAGAAATTTACCATTCTTCCCCCGAGTTAGGTTCTTGTCTAATGAAATATAATCAGATATATAAATATAAGCAACAAAAATCTATATTCTGTAATTCATGGGTTAAACTCACTATTGTTTATTTTCTCTTTGGATCTCTATGCTATGAAAATGTCCTCAAATTTCAAAAGGGAGCAGTTTTTGTCTCTTTTTCTGTAAGAACATTTGAAGGCTCTAACTGCTGAACTGACTGTTGGTTTTGTCCCTGATGTTGATGTGGAGTCTATCATTGCATTTATGATGATAGGACCTTAACCAACATTTCACCTTGAGCTAATATTTTGGTATCTTGTGTCATGTCCCCTTTTCAAAAAATTAAAAATAATAAACTTTGCTAAGGCAGGCAGGCTCCAAAAAGGTGAAGTTTCGGCAAAAGGGGCTAATCTTTGGAAACCAATGGACTAATAAATAAAAATTATTATTAAAGTATATTTTATTAACCCCTCTTGGACGTGAGTTAGGGTTATGCCCTCTTTTAAGGGATTTGGAGGCATTTTGGGCTTATTCTAGAACTTGATTTTCGCTTATTGCTTTGTTGTTCTTCAGAGGCTGCCAAACCTGTGGAGAAGGAGACCCAAGGACGAGAGTTTACAGGTTTTCAGAAAGGCTAAGGAAGGGAGTTTGAAGCCATTCCATGTGCAAGCTCATGCAGAGTTTTCCCTTGTGCTGAATAGTGCAGATTTGTGGATTTTCGGGTGTGTTTTTTGTAAGAGTTTGGTGTTTCCAGTTGAGTATTTCATATCAGTTTAGGTTGCTGCTATATTTCAGACTTTTAGATGTTAAAATAGAGCTGAATATATGTATTAGGTCGTGGTTAAACTTTTGTGATAGATTATTAGTGTTCTGTGGTGATTCCGGGCTATTTTGTGTTATTTTCGAGAGCCCGATGAGCATTGTTTTTGTCCTCCGTTTGGGAGCTGTTGTGTAAATGTTATATAGATCTGGAAATTTCATTTTGTAGGCTGTTATGCTACTGAAATTTCTGTAAAAATGTCCACTTTCAGATTTATTAATAATATGTGAAGTTGTGAAGTTTTTGGCACTATTTCGGGCATACCCGATTTGGGGTTTATTGAGAAATTGGTAGATCTTTGTAATATTGGTTGTTTGATTTTGAAAATCTGATTAGAGGCTTGAAATATCATATAAAATCAGAAAAAGGGACATTTCATCTTGATTAAAAGAAAAAGTATCGTGGTTTGGTTAATAAGGATTGTATCATTCAATAGAAGAAGAAGACAGACATCAAGAAGAAAATATATTATAAAAGGAGTAGTGGAGATATTAAAGAAAATGGAGGAATAAAATATGATTTGCAATTTCGATATGTTGATTATTGTAAATAAGTAAAAGCCATATATACTCATTTTATAATTTAACACAAGAGACCTATTTTGCTTATTCTTCTTGAAAATTGAAGTTCAGAATATTCTTTCAGATTTATCCCGTGATTATTAATTTTCAAATTAATCGCTTCTAAAGTTGAAAATTAGATTCCAATACAAGTCTTTGATCATCAGAAGTCGCATATGAAATATTGTCTATGTAAGTTTTGTCTAGTTGGTTTTGTTGAAGAAATTAAATTCAACTAGACTAAGGTTTGTATTGCTAATTGAAGCTTCAATCTATAAAGTAGTGGATGGTGTAAGTACCATCATCTTAGGGTTGTATATAAGGATCTAAAGAAGTTTGACTCCATTCGCCCAAGGTGGAATAAGGGATTGGTCTGCGTTTTATGTTGAATGGGTTAACGTTTGAAGTTTTGAAGTTCGATATTCCATCATATCCATAGTTCATAAGTGCTATTCCTTTCATTCAAATAACATTCATTTCACAAACAAGTATTCATATTATTCAATTTTAACAAATTTCAAGATTTTTTTCAACCTAAAGAATTCATATTCATCAAATTTGCTATAGAAAAGCTTTAGACTAGGTGATTAGGTTTGAAGTGAAGGTTTACCCACCTAGGTGTAGCAAAGCCTAAAGTGCAGGGGAATTGAAGTCATTCCCATTCGTTGGCCAAAACTGATTGGGCAATCCTAACAGAGAATTGGCAAAGGTCCTGGATTTCCAATCTGTGGTTTTGGGAACCAACAGATTGGCGACTCTGCTGGGGAGAGTTGTTCACAATATATGTTGTGAAGTTATCCAAAATTTCAGATTATGCAGATTAGAATTAGAAAACAGCTGTATCAATTTGTTTGAAAGCGTACTTTGCTGCAAGCAAGAACCTAAAATATCAACAAGTCAATGCATTCCTCAAAAGAAGTGGCAACTCTATTAAATAAAATTTCAATTGGTAGCTCTACTGAGGGAGAAGACTCATAAAGAAATGATATATAGTTTTTTCAAATGTATCAAACATTTCAAAGAGAACCTTTTATTCTAGATGGCATCAAGCTGTTGGATCTCAAAAGATTTGATTATAAACCTAACAAGTTGTTTCCGAAGCTTTCACAATGTGTACAAAAGTTCCATGGAGAATGTGATGAATCAAGACTTCAACATTTAGATGCATTTTATAAGTTTATAGAAGATTATGAGATTTGTGCTAAAGAACAAATAATAAAATTGTTTGTCGGGACATTAAAAGACAATGTGAGACAAGCATATGGATCATTGCCTACACAATGTATCTCATCTTGGATAGAATTTGAATGAATTTCATGATGCAAGTGAGGAAGATAACATGTGTCATGAACCATATAAAAACCAAAGCTACAGCATGGAAGAAGATCATAAAATGTCTTTGCTTAATGAATTTTTCAATTTGGGGAGATTCAAAGGGGAGTCTTCTGCATACTTATTCATGATGATGGTAAATATGTATCACAGGATACCTACTGACATTATGCCTTCACGAAAATAATTCATAAGAAGGGTCAAAGAATTGAGAATCTTGCTAGATGACCCTGATTTGAAGCTTCTTGTTCAGAAATTAGAAGAAGATGATGAAGACAAGTAATAATATACCAAAGTAAATGATTTATCAGATTTGCATGGAGAAGAAGAAATCTTTGGATTGTCTGAAGAGTAATCCAACACTCATATGACAGCAAATATCAGTAAATATAGAAATGAAGATGACAGCAAATATCAGTAAATATAGAAATGACAAGGATTCTCTAAGCATGGAAAAAAATTCAGATTTGCTAGATATGGAGTATAAGAAACATGTTAAAAGAAATCAACCAAATTTTTTCTTAATTCATCAGAATGAACAAGTTAAGGGATCGACGCATATTTAGGGGGTACTAGATGAAAAGGAGGATGATTCTCAAAAGGATGAACTAAAATAAAGATATACGATTTGCTAATATCTTGTGTGATAGAACACCTATGTAGCCGGATGAAAGTTCCCATGAAGGTATGCCTGAATTCTCTATGTTCTTAAATGCATTGTTTGAAGAGGATGCGAAAGAAAATATGCCCGAGTGCTCTATGTTCTTGAATCCATTACTTGAAGGATAATCTTTATGCAATCAAGTCCATCAGCATCATGATGAGCAAAATGAAGATAGCAAGTCTAGCGAAACTCTGAAGATAATCAAATTCAACATATGAGTGGGGAAGTGTATTCATAAAGTGAGACATGCATTACTTCATCCTATGAGCAGGAGTTGTATCAAACATTTGAAGATATGATGAAACCAGACAAGCACAATGAGGAGAATCTATTGTGGAATACTTTTTAAAAAATTCCAAGTGTTTTATTTGATCAAATTCTTGATAAAAGTTGAGTAAAATATGAGCTATCTTCGAAATCTTCTTGTGAAGAAAAACAACATTGGAAGTATAGGAATGGAGCAGATTGTGTGCGAGGAGATATTCAAAAACATGATCTAGATGCTCGTATGACTGATCAAATACATCACCATATAAATCTTCCATTCAACAAGGATGTAATGTCCCTCCTTCTGAACTGAGTAATAAATAGTAAAAATCTCTTCTTTATAAATATCCTCTATAAAAGTTCCTCTAATATATATTAATTTATTATCATTTGTTAAATATCTCTTTCTCACTTTTACATCCATTTGACTTAATACATCTTAGTTTGGAGACTCATATGTTTAGAAGATGTATTTCTAGTGGATTACTGCTATAGAATAGATCTGATTATTCTGATGTAAAATGGACAGAATATATGCAATGTTTCTCTTTAAATGTTTTTATTTGTTGACTTCAATATCTCATCTGTCATGTCCCCAAATTTGAATGTAAAATTTAATTTAATTAATTAATTAACTGGTCCCAAAATTTAAATAATATAACAAAAGGACCTTTAATTAGTTACTTTAATTAATTAATATGGGGCCCAAGTTAATAATATTTGTATTTGTGGTTCTGATTGATTTAGTATATCTTGGACCCATTTTTATTTAGACATTTCCGTAGGTGTGACTGTGGGCTATCTTTGTAAACCCTCAGAAAGTTTCTCTAAGGGGTATTTAAGCACAACACATAGGTAGTAGTTGGTATGCGATTTGGATTTTTTTTTTGTACTGCGAATTCCCATTGAGATTCTCTATTGTTCACCATTTCAGAAGTGAAAGATCTTTCCTACTTGGCTATTTTCGATTTCGATGGGATTCAACCCTCACCCTATTCCGTCGCCTGTAATACTTCGCTTAGATCTGGCAAATCGGAGCACCATCTTTTGGCAAATATTAATTCAAGGATTAATTGTAATGTCTCCATTTCCAAGATTGATTTAATAAAAGAGAATTTTAACAGTAATATATAATTATTAATAAATAAAATAATAAACTATATTATAGTTTATTAATGAAATAGTATCATTACACTAATATATATAAAAGAATAATATTGTTAAATTTATATCTTAATATAAATTTAATATTAAAATATAAACATATAATCATTAATTAATATAATATATTAAATCAATGGTGTGACTATATGGGAATAGTCACAATGGTTGAGAAATCAGAGTATTTAAACCACAAAAGATTAGATCTTTCAAAAAAGGGGGGATAACATGAGAAAGAAATTTAATTTCCAATGATCATCGAATCAACTAGGGTCAACACACAACAATAATACCTCCGCCACCATGGAAGCTCAACCAGCATGAGAATTCCAATGATCATCGAATCAACTAGGGTCAACACACAACAGTAATACCTCCGCCACCATGGAAGCTCAATCAGCATGAGAATCGAACAGCAATCATCGAGTGTGATAGGCAACATCATCAAAGATTCAAGTGAAGTAAACTCACATATAAGGAAAGGCCATAACCATAGCCACGTGGAACAAAGAGCATGCTAATGAGAACAATTGAAAGCAACGCATGAGAAGAAAGCATCAAGATAGAATATACACATCGTAGAAGACAAGACATGATTTACAACACTATAATCATTGCCACATAAGCTAGTGCAGACCAGAGATCCATGCATTGTGGTAAGAGTATAAGAAGAAAATAATGGCAAGCTATCACATAGTTGGATAAAATGCAAGGATAGTCATAAAGACAGAGCACCTTCCTTTAGAGAGTACAAAAAGTGAACACAGATAGCATGATGTGAACAAAAAAAAGGAACACAGAAGGAATAATAGACACGGTTAAAGCAGCAAACAATGGATAGAGGGAACAATGTTAGATACATATGACAGATTTTAAGAGTAGGAACCATTGAAAAGACAAAAATCATCAATGACCAAAACTTAAGTCACAGATAGTTTGTATCAAAAAATCAAGTGTTTTATGTTAAACTGTAGTTTAGTCAGATTGATATGATCATGAGATTCATTATAAATGGTAAATCATCATTAGATAAATATTCTTTATACATACATATGGTTAGTTATATTAAAATATACTAACCAATGATGATTAATTATAGAGACATGTCTGCTCCTTCTCATATTTATATGAGATGCAAATCTGCAATTGGAACACATCAATAACAATAACAATGATAATTACATTTGCAAAATTCGATCCATGTTACTTAACATGGTATCAAAGCCAGATTGCAAATGTAAGCAAGTGTTTGAAGGCAGTAAAAAAGCAAAGGAATTACACAAAGTCAAAAGCCAGTATTTAATATTTTATTTCGTAAGCTTCATAACTTTAACACAAATTAACCCAGGGGCAAAAAAGTTGCGTGAAAATGGAAGCCTATGTGTTGGTTGTTGCAAGTCAAATTGGAGTATGATCATGGCAAGGAATTGCGTGATCTACAGAGGAGAAAATTGGGCGGTAAAAATCTAGACAAATGGACATTGCAGAGTCTCTGTTCTATAGACTGGGGTGATCTACGGGGTAGAAAGTGCTCGAGTTTCAAATTCAATATTGTATTGCACTGTAATGATCCTGATCAAAACTGATTAGGTATCGTGAGGCGTCACACTTTCTGTACCTACACAATTTCTCTTCCTTCAACATTTTTGTGCCTTCACAATTTCTGTTGTCACGATACCATCACTGTCTTAAAGGAGACAGCACATATCGTGGGCACCGAGAAAGGAAGGAGAAGTAAAATAAGGATCGCAAACATCATTTCAGAGATTCACAAAGTGGAAAATTCATTATATAAGCATAGAAAATATAAGAGATTTCCGTACTCTAGCATTTAAATGCTGAACCAGGGACAAAAGGGGCAATTTTAAAAGCGAGCTTATTCACGCAATGAGATCAAGGACTGGCATGTTGTGATTGTGCGAGGTTAAGAGATGTCATTCAATTGGGAAAAGAAAGAAAAATGATTCAACAAAGATATATATCTCAGAGGCATGACATGACATTGAGATTTACCATGATATTGAGAGATTAAAATTATCCGATAGATGACGACAAAATCAGAACTTCTTAGACGACAACTTCAAATGGTTTGATGCCTTCAAAACTTCAAAATTTTCATCCTTAAATTGGTCGTATAATGACCATTCCCCTTGTTCAGTGGTGCATATTCACAAAGATTGGGATATGAAAATACGTTGAGAAATTATGAGAATGAATTTATTCGTTACAGTCAGCAATAGAAGTGGTGCGTTAATGATTTACGACTTATAATGATTTTCAAATGATTTATAATGATATTAGTTACAATGTCGTTATTCGTCAATTTGAAGAGGAGGAAAGCATGGATGACTACAAACATTGAAGTAGAGAATTGTTGAGCCACGTATCGACACTCACCACTAAAAGTTTATAATATTATCATTGGGCTCAAAATATGGCTAAAATCTTGAAAGGAATTATTGAAGTTCATTATAATCTGAAGAACAGCAATCGTTAGTATGAAGATCATATTATACACAAGGGTATCAACTTGGAAGATAGATGTCCTAAGCATGTAGAAGGATAAAACTACGCATCCAAGCCTCAAGATACACACTGTAAAATTCTGGCTTGAAGAAAGGAATTGGCCGAGTCTTTGGAACTTCATTATTAGCAGACTCCACAGTAATTATAACCAATAAGAAAATTGCATGCTACACTATATGAGTTGAAGACTGACTGACGGTCCCATTGCAAGTACTCTATGCCAATATATCTGAATAAATACTGCGTTGTGCTATGTGTCTTATTGGTTTGGATGACTTCTGTGATAAATAGAGAAAGAATACCTTAATCAGCGAGTAAGAAAGAATTGGATAAAATAACTAATGTAAGCGATTATTTAGAACTGAACATATGCAATTTGGGTAGCTTACAAACAGAAAAAGTTAAATGGTCATTAAGAATGAATAGACCAAATTATTTATGTCATAAGGAGATAAATTTGATTTGGAAAAGTAAAATCCCTTGAAATTAAAACATTATGACCATTCACAGCAAGATACAAAAGTGAGATCACGTTGATTGGATTTTGGGGATCATAAAAGGGATCGATTCAGTATATACACAGCACATTGAGAACCACTGAATAATACTGTTAAAAATTTGAGATATCACATCACAAAGCTAGTTGTACCAGTTATAAATAAATATATAGCCATCTCATCAATAAATTATAGTCCTAGGAGGGATATTACAGTGGAGGTTGATATCCTATGCAGATGAACCAGTTAGGAAAACTGATATATCAAACATTGGTACAAATGACGCACAATATATATTAAAACAATTTCGAATAAGTGTCTAGAGGGAAAGGATATGTCCATTTCCTAAGAGAACAAGGACTCTCAAGAAGGATGACACTATAATCTCAACAAACAAGATCACATCCACTTATTATTTGAAGGTTCATGTATTCTATTAGAGATAGTCTTGCAGATTATTCAGAGATACAAATTTAATTGTGCAAAGTTATCAAGAGACGATCCAAGTCATTCTTGTAGCCACAATGGAAATCTAGGTAGTCTTGGTGACCACACAATTGAAGCAATCTCTTATGATAATGAATAGTTGATTCATCATATGTCATCGGTCAAGGAGTAATCATATTCTATTATCAGTAAATTATGAATAGAAATTGGAAGTGATCTACAAGCATTGACAAAATAACTAAGAAGTTTGTCATACTTGAATATGATGCAAAATCGTTTGACAATATAAGAGTGGGAACTTCACATTGTGGGGGGAAATGATAAACAAAGTTCCATTTCCACTTGAACCATCTTTAAAGAGGAGATGTTCCATTCATGTGTAGATAAGTAATTCTTATCTTTGAGCATTTATCTACTCACTGTATTCTATCTATTAATTGTATTTCTATAAAAGAGTAATTTCTCTTGATATTTTCCTTTGTCTCTAAGGTTGTGCTTGCAGGAAAGGAAAGTTGTTCATCAGTCTTCAAATAATCATATGAACTAGGAGAAGAGAGATGAACCATCATTTAATTTGATGCACATGGACCTCCATTGAAGCAATATTTATAGCAAGGATGTTGATGTACAAAGGTGGTTTTGCAAGACGAGAAGAACGATGCATTAAGTATGCTGCCAAGGCATTAGTGTGGGACTCGATCTATGAGTTTTTGGAGAAAAAATATCTTCGATGATTGGGAATATGTATTATTCTATGATTGCGACAAGTGTTAGAGGGAGTCTAACACTTCTTCAAGACAACGAAGGAGCTTAGAAGATTAATACTCAGAGGGAGTCTAGAAATACATGTGGGTAACTACCTCATGGGCCTACCTCTATGTACATCATAAGTAAATAATGACTTTCCACCAAGATGGAAGACTATTAGATTCAAAGGGAGTTTAACAAGCACCCTTGGGGCAAGAAATTTTTGTGGAAGTAACAAGAGGACTTGACCTCCTAGGATCGATATTCAGAGGGAGAAAATCTGAGATGCAATCCTTCATGGATGATATCCCCTCTATGAGAAGAAGTTCTAAGTGAAATTCTCTATAATGCACTCTTGTTTATTGTTGCTTTAGTCTTGGGTCAGCTATGATATCTTGGTTTAGTAGAAAACAACTAGTTGTTGCTTTAAATTCTACCGAAGCTAAGTATGTAGCTGTCTCCATGGCAACACGTTAAGCATATTGAGACTCCTTATCACTATATAAGAGATGGTTGGCAGTGATGTTATCAAATTAAGTTATATTAGTACATATGAGCAACATGCTGATATTTTACCAAGCCTCTTGTGAAGCTGAAAATTGTGTAATTTAGAGGTAAACTTGGTATGACATTTTTTGTAAATGCATTTATTAACTAATATATTCATGAATATAAAATTGCTTGCAAGTTTGTGTTGTGAAAAATGATGACTACCTTTTGTGTGTTCTGATCCTATTTAAAGTGACGACTTTATTATAGTTGATCTGTCTTCAAACATAAATGTTTGAAGTTAAGCGTTATCCTTGTTCTTCAAGCTGGATTTTGTCAAACACATTGATGACCTTCATGGTTCTTCAGGCCGGATTTTGCTGGACAACATGAAAATCCATTTGTCATGGTTCTTCGGGCCAGATCTTGCTGGACACCATAACTTATTAGACCACATTTCAAGTGGTGTTTTATATCTACTTTAATTCCCCCCTCTACTAAAGAGGGAGTGTTGAGAATTCTAGCCTCATAGTGAATTGAAATAAATTCCATATGTTAAATATGTTAGTTTACATATGTGTGTTGATGAATTCATTTTGATATGTCATTCTAGGGATATCACAGTGAGATGATATCTCCTTATACTCAAGAACATAGTATGTTCTATATCAATCCTTCCTAACTAAGAGGGAGTGTTAAGCTGTACTTCAGTCAGATTGATATGATCATGGGATTCATTATAAATGGTAAATCATCATTAGATAAATATTCTTTATACATACATATTATTATATCTATAAAATATATATTACATATTATATTACACACACACACACACACACACACAAATATGGTTAGTTATATTAAAATATACTAACCAATAAGGATTAACTATAGAGACATGTCTCTTCATGAGACATGTCTCCTCCTCCTCATATTTATATGAGATGCAAATCTGTAATTGAAACACATCAATAACAATGGCAATGATAATTACATTTGCAGAATTCGATCCATGTTACTTAACATTTTATACATAGAGAGTCAACCTTAGTCCATCCATAAATAAACACCGAGCCAACATATTATAAGAATTAATAACTTAAGCCTTCTGCACACCAAATAATATCTTTTGCACCAAATAAATCTAAGACTCAAGAGGATCACATAAGGAAAATATAAACTCAGTAAGGAAACAGGCAACAATAAACATAGGAGGTAGTGACTAATTCACATAACAGAGATAGAAGACATTACATAAGAAGAGTCCTCTTGTACCTATGGAATCTGTACATTACAAATTCATTCAATACAAATATGGTTCCTAGTTACGGATTATACAATTGATATAAAATAATCCACAGTGTAGATCAAAGATCTGCAGTTATAGTATACAGAAATGCCACTATGCAAAGGATATATCTTACATTAATAATCCATTATAGTTCAACCTATTTGCATGTTGGACTCATGATCCAAAGTCTATTCAAACAAGGTAGATCAAATGATTGAGTAAAAGCATCAACATTATCATTAACAGTAACGATTTTTAATAGGAGGAAGTCATTTCTAAATTTAAGGGATAAGAACATTATTCGACAATTCAAGCCAATCAGGTTGGGGACATCTCATTATTTGTGTTCAATCTCCATTATTGTCTAGATTTTATCTAATGAATTTGGGACTACAAGTTTATGCTTGAAAGACTGAAAACACCTTCCATCCATAAATCAGCAACATGCAACATTGCCCATAATGTATGGCCACAAGTCTCTTTCATACGACCATTGTTTTTGTCCACCATACATCTCCTTCACAAACCATACGGCCTTCAATCATTTGTATACGGTCGGCCTGTCATCTCTATTCCCTCATACTGTACAACCACCCAAATATCGCATGGCCTCCTCCCTTGTGTCACTGTACAACACATCTTTTGTCCAATATCATAGTGTACAGCCTCCCCATTATTCGTACACCAATTCTACCTAATCGTACTGCCCTCCAAAATACCATACGTGTTTCATTTGATTGTCATTTTTGGAGAAAGATTGTTTGAGAGTAGTTGTAGGGGACGAATCATCACAGTAGTATCGGAGTTGGTGATTTTGCCAGCCTGTTGGGAGAATGGAGAGCTTTGACTTTGGATTACACAATGGCTCAGTTTCGAGCCGATTAGAAGGAATATTTGTTAGTCGAATACTCCAAGAATACTTTTGCATGCCAACTATTGGATGGTCAAGTATAGGATGAGAGATACAAGGTGGTTGGCGAAATCAATTAGCACAAAGACAAAATCTTCTTGGTACCTAAGTCCAAGATGAAGGAAATGATTCTGGAAGAAGGTACTTGCACAAATATCATTGAACCAATGCTCGATGATCAACTTGATGGAAATTTGGGTTCTACTAGTGACCCTCTAAATAAGAAAGCTCTACTAGTAGTTGTTCAGCCTCCTGGTGATGCGGATTCAATTGGGGATTATTCGCAGGAGCAATCTTTACAGTTAGCTGATTATGAAGTCTTTTCCCAGTAGCAATCATGATGGATTACACGAATGAACTTCAAGTTTGGGATCTTGGTGACTCGGGAAAAAACAATATTTATATTAGAGTGGCGCAGTGGATGCTTAACAACAGTGTGGTGCAAGGTAGGTTTGCTAACAATTCACTCATTTTGCTTGCATGTTTGGTTTGGGATCCCAATGACTCAGGACATAACAATATTTATATCAGAGTGGCGTAGCAAAAGTTTCACGACAATGTGGTGTTGCAAAGGATTGATGTCATCTCACTTGTCTCACCTGCACATTTGAATTGAGACCCTGGAGCTATTGGCGCTTTGTCTGATGACGGATTGCTTGAGGGCAAGCAATCTTTGGGCAACAACGATTTGTCATGTCCCCAAATTTGAATGTAATAATTTAATTTAATTAATTAATTAACTAGTCCCAGAGTTTAAATAATACAACAAAAGGACCTTTAATTAGTCACTTTAAATAATTAATATGGGGCCCCAGTTAATAATATTTGTATTTGTGGTTCCGATTGATTTAGTATATCCGGACCCATTGTTATTTAATTGTTTTTGTAGGTAGGTGTAAACATCGGCTATCTTTGTAGACCCTCAAAAAATTTCTCCGAAGGGTATTTAAGAGCAACACATAGGTAGTAATTGGTATGCGATATCGATTATTTCTTTGTATTGGGAATTCCCATTGCGATTCTCTGTTATTCGCCATTTTGGAAGTGAAAGATCTTCCCTACTTGGCTATTTTCGATTTTGGTGGGATTCTGTCATGTTCCCTCTTTAACGTCATCTAGCAGAGACTTGTGAGTTAGCTTATTATGGGGTCTTGTAGGCTGACAGGGTTGGATAGAGACTCAGCATGGTTATACAATGTTGGGAATTTGGTGTTTTGGTAGTTGTTCAGTTTGGAGATGTTACTTGTTTTTAGGAGGCAGTTCCTAAAATTATGGGGTTATTCCTACTTTTTAGCATGGATGATCATGCCCAGGGTTGGATCTCCATGAGATGATTCCTTGAGTTTAGTTTCAGAGGAATAAGGTTTGTTTTTTAAGTTTTAGGAGCATCCCTAGATTTTAGGGATGAGATTGTCAGTGGATCCTTGATTTCCAACTTCAGCCACAGACAGGTGACAGGATGATTTCATGGTTTGTGGTGTCATTGGGGCATTTTGTAGCTACTTGGGTTATATTTTTAATATTTCCTAAGTTAGCGTTTAATAATTAAATAAGGCTAAGTTATAGCCATTTTGGAGCAATAAGGGGTTTTTGGCCTCATCTGGATGCATATCCCTTGGTGTAATAGCTCGTTGGAAAGGCCTTGAACTTTTCTAAATTTTTCTCTTTTGACTCAGAGCATTTTGGTGAATGGATTTCTTTCCATTGGGAAAAAGGTCATTATCTAGATACTTGACCACTTAAAAAATGAGAAATATATTATTTTATAACCCAACACCACATGGAGACACTTTTAGGGTTCGAGTTAAGTATGGTGGGTTATAAGGAGGTAAAGATAAAGTTCTAAGGCATCATTAACATATTACATCTTGGATTTGTGATTTGGGTTCTGATTGGGATTTCAACACTTGGGATGCCAACCCCACTTGCTTAGGACGTAGCCCCCAAAATAGTGGTTTGCATTCGTTGCAGTCAGAAGCATCTTGGAGACTGTGCATTGTTTTCTCTAGGAAACACAGTATTCAGTCAGAGTTTTAGGTGGGGTTTTGGCATTCTATCCACGTGTGAGCACTTTGCAGCAGTATAGCAGCACCTAGCAGCCATATTCTTTCCCACGTGAAGCATTTGAGAGCTAGAACCTGGCCGTAGCTTCCTTCTGGGCTCATATTTCTCCTTCACGCCTTCAGGTTGAGTTTATCCTTGGTTGTAATCTGATGGAGCCCATTTTTGGCATATTCATAAAGGAGCATGCTTTGCACAAATATGAAGTGCAAGCTATTTCAGGATCATGTCATATCCTATGTTCAACAACAAATGAATGGGTTGTTAAACATCTTCAGAATTTCTGAGAATGTGTGATAGTTGATACTCCTCAGCACACCAAGTTGCTGATGATAGCAGTTGCAGATTTAAAGCTAAGAATGTAGTCTTGTTTAACATCAGGGAGGTCTGTGAAGTTTTCAATAAAAGTATGTGATCCTAGGATCATACACTTTATCCTGATAGGTGTAGGCAAATCTCAGTGATCTACGATAGCAAGTAGTAGTTACGAAATGTCCACTCCAGATGTCCTATATCAATGATTCTTGATAATCTTTGTTGTCACTTTGCAACATATACAAGTGAACAAGATAGACTGGAGTTTGCACTTTTTGAGGAGACATGGCAAGTGTCTGAAGCAACAAGACCAAATCTTGTAATATTTGTAGTGGATAGTAGTATTGGACAAGTGGCATTTGATCAAGCACAAGCATTTAAAACAGAGTGTTTCAGTGAGAGCTGTCATTATCACCAAAATGGATGGTCATGCAAAAGGTGGAGGTGCACTTAGTGCTGTTGCAGCAACCGAGATCCTGTTATATTCATAGGTACAGGAGAGCACATGGATGAATTTGAAGTATTTGATGTCAAGCCACTTGTTAGCCGAGTCCTAGGGATGGGAGACTGGTCTAGTTTCATGAACAAAATTCATGAAGTGATGCCCAAAGAGCAATAGTCTGAACTTCTGCAAAAGTTGTTAGAAGGCACCTTTACTCTGCGAATCTTGTAAGAGCAGTATCAAAACCTCCTCCAAATGGGACCATTTAATTGGGTTTCTTCCATGATTCCTGGATTTAGTGCTGAGTTGATACCTAAGGGCCAAGGAAAAGGTAAGTCACCCTCACATAAAAAAGTCCATGACTAATGATGAACTAGATAGTACAAATCCAAAACTTATGACAGAATCATGGATAATGCATTTGGCATAGGGAGCAAGTTGCACTATAAAGGAAGCTAAGGAGATGCTTGAAGAGTATAAACGTGAAGGAACTCTCCATCATTTTGCGTTAAAAATGATTGGAGGCTTTATGCAAATGATTTAAACCCAAATCAGACCAAATATGCAAACAGAGCCGCTGAAACATCGATTTTTTGTGTTAAATATTACCAATCATTAATAAACTTACATTAATTTTGTGTTCTTTCGCAGGTCTAGAGAGTATATGCTGAAGAAAAAGAAGTTTCAAACCACAAAAATCAAAGGCACCTGGAGCACTCACGCCACAATTTCGAGGTTTTAATTTGTACTTGTGGATCAATGCAAAACCACCCGTGTTAGTACCTGCGAAGATTGCGGTGATTTTTTCAGACAGCAGCAACCCTGAATCATCACTCTAAATTTGATCCGAATGTCTTGTGGAAAGCAAGGTAGAACGCACCTTTTCCTCTCAGTCAAAACTGGATATTGTGACAGGAAGAAGTCCAACACATTGACAGATAGAAAGTTTACAGGAAAGCAGTCACGAGAGTCAAAGAGATTATATTCGGTTCTGCAAGGAGATTCAAGCACGTATCTCAAGAATTAATGAATACACATCCGAGTGGATGGATGCAAAGGAGGTCGAGCAAGGAGTAGGGTAAATCTGCTGACGCCAAGATATGTTTGCGCATGGAGACGAATTATCATTTGTGGGTGAAAAAGCAGGAATTATTTGCAAGCATGACAGACGGAAAGGATAGCATATGCCGATTAAGAAATATAAAAAAGGCCAATAATTAGAACGCTAGTTATATCATAACACAACAAAACTATATTTAAACCATATCAAACACTTAGTACTGATCAGTTATTAGTCATGAAGAGTTGCATCATTTTGAAAAGATTAGGAGCCGAATGGGTGTGTCTATTCACCCACGCACCCTTTCACATTTATAAACATAGATGTAAAAATCAAGAGAGATATATGAATCCATATTCATATATTTTAAAATTTTACCTATCCTATGCTCTATGATGTATTATATTTTTCAATGGGCGGAGAAATGAATGTTTGAACTAAGCCCATGGATTTGAGTTAGTGTGTGGATTTTGTGCAACTTGGAAATGTTTACAATAGATGGATCATCTGTAAGGAATGTCTTCATTGTGATTTTATTTCCGGCAAAATTATTTATTTTATATTTCAGAGTTTTAAACTATTATTAAGTTGTGTCCTTTATAAATATTTTTTTATTATTTTCTATAAATATTTTAATATTCGAATAAGTGGACTGGGTCATTATTGCATTTTAAATTAGATAAACATAAATATTGTGAAATATTTAATTATTTTCGTATTTATGTCTAATTTGTCTCTGCAGGAGTTAAAGTGCATTTTAGACTAGTTTAAATTGCATTCATATAATTGATCCATCGCGTCTGAATTATTAAAATTGTTTATAGTTAAAATATATTAAACTTTATAAAGTTGTACGTTTCAACTTATAATATTGACTCTGATTGCCCATTTAATTAAGCACTGGTCTTTTACTCTTGATTCATAATCTATATGTTGGCAACTATTTCATTTGTTTCCATTGGAGAATTAATATATTCATTTGTTACAATCATCTGTAATAATCACTTTTATTTAAAAAACATTCATACAATTATTTACTCTCATCCTTAATTCATAATTTGCAATCTTAAAGCCTTCTATAATTCTTGTCATTTTGAAAGCTTTCATCGCATTCGCATTCTAATCAATCTGCTATAAGCATCTTGGATCTAAGTGTTCTATCCAGGATCAGGTGCACCCGCCTTGGTTTTGTAGAGCCGAAAGCGCAGGGGATTTGGATCTCATCGATCAATCCTGTCAAGTTGGCCAAAATCAGTTAGATACCCAGCATTGAGCAAGCAATGCTCATAGGTTTCTTATCAGCAATTTTGATTACCAACAGATTGGCAACTCTACTGGGGATCATTGCAAAACAAACCCTAAGAGTTTCTGATTGTAGACTAGTAAGAGTTAGATTCTATTTAATATCTTAAAACATTTTGATAAGTTTTTATTGTGCATTTAATTTCCTTTAAGATTTCAATCTCTCGTAATTATTTTAAAAAGTTTTAAATTGTTTTATAAAGATTTGATCTTGTAGAAGCATTATATATTTGTCTTTAAGCTTTTTCCATAGATTCGATCTTTGGTGAGTTATACTCTGTTGGAAGGAAGAACTTAGATTCCTGAAGATTATTCATTTCCTCCGTTTGGAGGTGATGAATCTATTCTATTTTGATTGGTACTTTAACAAAAGGAGTGCTCAGATCATCAGTGACTCTGTTGAGGGAGTAGACTCAGAAGGAAATTGTAGATGGTTTTTCAAATGTATCGATCATTTGAAAGGTCTTTTGTTCCAGATGGCATCAGCCCATTGGATTTCAGCAAGTTTGATTATGAACCTAGCAAGTTATCCCCAAAGCTTTCACAATTGGTACCAAAGTTCCATGGAGAATGGGATGAATCGGCAATTCGACATTTGGATGCATTCTACACATTTATAGAAGATTATGAGATTTGTTTGGAAGATCAAGTGCTGAAGTTGTTTTCCAGAACATTAAAAAACGATGCGAGACAAGCATACAAATCATTACCCACGTAGTGTATCTCGACTTGGAAAGGCTTTGAATAGTGGTTCTTTTATGAATTTCATCATACATGCAAGGAAGATGATGTGTGTTACAAACAAGATGAAAATCAAAGCTACAACATGGAAAAGGATCATTACATGTCTTCACTTGATGCCTTTTTCAATATAGAAAGATATGAGGGTGAGACTTCAGCCCATTTGTTTTTGAGGATGCTAAATACTTATCATGAGATTCCATCAAATATAAAACCTCTTTACAAGGAATTTCTAAACAAAATTGTCAAGTTGAAAATTTCGCCAGAGGAACCTAATGTGAAACTTCTTCTTCAGATATGGGATCAAGGTGTTGAAGATGAAGCAAAAGGTACTAAATTAATAAAAGAACAAAATGATATTTCAGATTCAAGTGCGGAAGAAATTGAAGAAGTCGATCACGATGAGACCGATAAGGAATTAGATGGTGAAAATGGAAATGATGAGGAGGATTCTCTTAGTGTGGATGAGATTTCAATCTTGTTAGACATGGAATATCAAAAGTATGTTGAAAAGGGCGGTAAAAATTTTCTTCCTTTATACAAAGAAAAGCATATTGATGAGATAATAGATGTGTCCTATGAAATATTCAATGAACAAGAAAGTCCAGCCCTCTGTACAAATCCATATTACTTTCATGAGATCGAAACCAATGAACCCAAGGATCATACAACTCTCAAAGCGATGACATGTTTGCTGAAGATGAGTATTGCGGCCCAAGTATAGAGAGAGATATGTTTAGATACAATTTCAAAGAATGTTATGATCCTATACATGATGAACTAGCAGAAGGGAATGAAGAATATAGCCCTTTTACATTTTTAGATGTTGAAGACAATATGAGCATACATGAAGAAGAAGATGCATCTAGGAAGGATTACAAAATCACTTTAGATCTCTTGTGCAATGAAATAATGGAAAATCTGGACATAATATTTTGTGAAAGTGAAGTAGGACAGCATAAAGAAGTTTCAGATGAAGGTTCTTTTGAGGATATTCTCGAGGTTGCCTTCTTAAGTCCACTGTTTGAAGAAGAGTTTTTAGATCAAATATATCAGCACAATGATGATATGCCTAAGGATGATTCTAAAAATAATGAAAGTCATAGCATATGTGGAGCAATATATTCAGAGGAGGAGCCATTTTCCAATCCATTTTACAATCAATATTTGCATTTACAATGTGAGAATGAGATGCAATCGAATAAGGAGGACGTGTTGCAAATTGGCGATGAAAGTGCTCCAAATATCCTACCTAATCAGATTCTTAATTGAACTGAAGCAATATTTTCTGTGACAGATCAAAAACATAAGGGTGTTCTATTCAGCATGGATGATAATGTACCTGAAGATTGTTTACTTTACTAGGTAAAGAAGTCAACACGTACAGATAATAGATAAGAACAGCAAAACTCCTTGTATTATTCGCATATGCCAAAGACATTACATTATGCTTATGATGATTTACAATGACCCAAAAGGGTGTATAAATACTTTCCAAAGAACCTTCCCGAAGGGGTCCGTCGACTACATGACAATTACCGAAGGGCCCATCGGCTACATAAAAACAAACTTCTCGAAGGGACCCGTCGACTGATACACAATTTTACAGACGACACCATCCCCCCCAAAAAGAAAAGTCGTCTTCGGACGACAATACAACAAAACATAAAATAACAAATAACCCAAGTACATCAATCCATAAATACTACACAACAGGATGGGTCCTGGCGTAGTGGTCCGCGCTTTCAACTCATTCAGCTCCGCTCGTTGCTTGTAGACTTGTTCTTTCCTAACCTTTAGTTCTGCTTTTGCCTCCATCTAAAGCTCAAGAGCTGACTGCATCATGTCTGCGATTTCCCCTAATTCTTTTTCCTTTGCCATTGCCACTTGCTCCTTTTCAGCTGCCAACTACTCCCTTTTTGCTGCTAACTTCTCTAGTTGACTTTGTTTGTCCAACAAGGCCGCTCTCTCAGATTCCTAGGCTGCCCTTTCTAAAGCTAACCTGGCAGCTAACTCCTCCCGAGCTCTCTCAACTGCTACCTGATTCGCCTGACTTCTCCGAAGAGTATAATAGGCCTCCCTATATATCTTCACTACCTCATGAATCAAAGCCTCTACCCTGCTCTCTATACTAGGATCTCTCGTCGTAGCCCAATCCTACTGCATCTCTATAGTCTCCACATCCGGCCATCCCCGCTCCTCAAAGCAAACAGTAAAGACAACTGGACATCCCAATCTCATAAAAGATACAACTCTCTCGAGCTCCTTCACGACTGAGTCCAATGCTTGAGTCTCTGTCAAAGCTAACACCTGGCGAGCTCACGATGCTAGAGACGCTAGAGCTGCTACATCAGCAAAAAATGCCTCCCTCATCCCTGTTTCTTGTGCTACTGAATGTTCTTGTTGCACACCCATCACCACCTCTACCGCTTCCACCATATGCTCAACAACACTATGCGATGGTCCCTCATCCTGAACTAGCTCTGCTACATGTTCCTCCTAAGTACCTCCCTCTGGAAATTCATCCCACGTAGGTGTCTGTATGTTGGCCATCCGAGGGACTAGAGTATGGTGGAACCACGTACTCAAGTAAGTACTCAACCTTTGCACTCTACTCTCCCTATCACGCTCGGGCGATGCCAAGAGTGCTGCATCTACCATAACTACGACATTCGACCCAACTACATCCAAGTGCACACCTGACATACTCTGGCTCTCTGCTAACTCTGGTGTTGGTAAGTCAGGTATCTCCTGTAATGTCCCCATTTTAGCAGTTGACCAAGTGTGTGTGCGTTAGGCTTGTTCTACATGGTCCCAAGGGCTAACAAAGGGTTTAATGGGATCCTGGAGTGTTTTGGCCTAGTCATTTCCAGTTTGGGCCAAAACGAAGTTGATTTACTCAATTTCAGGCATACTTACTATTTTTAGTAAGTCAGCAGGACACAGTGCAGGTCAATTTTGGTGATTGGATTTGATACTCCTCGGTGAGAGCTTTCCGATGAGCTATCACTCGCATTATTCGGAGTTCGATTGCTAATACATTTTAATGCCTGAAGTTTTATTAAAGTAACATCTAATTTAATTGTAAAATATTAAAGTGTTACTTTAATATTTATTTTATGGGGATGTGTACCCAAGGGAGACATAAGGGGTATTTTAATATATGTTTTATATACTACACATCTTTTATCCCACATTGCCCATATAAGTTGAGCGGACCCTTGGAAATAGAATAAAAGGAAGCATTTGTGGCTTCATTAGCCAGGTTGAATATGAGAAGAAATTGGTGTGTGAGTTGCAGCTCCGTTCTTGGCATTTGAGGACCTCTATCCTCTCTTGTAACATTCTAGACGTCATTCCCTTGGGGTTTGGCCTTTGGAATTCTTTGTTATTGGCTTCATTATCAGGCAATTTAGTTGCATTACCAGCTACAGGCAGATTTGGTATTTTGCTCATATCTTCTTCACTACTTTTCCGACGCTTATGCCGCTTTGAGGGAATGATATTACGAAGGTAGTGGACTGATTGAAGGAAAAAGCACTGTAGCACCAAGTTCGAAAGCATGGGTTGGAGTATTATGTCAATACTGCTGAAGTAATTAGTGAGTTGATAACTCTGCCATGTATTTGGTTTTATGAATTCTGAAAATAACATTTTATTAGTAGCAGTTCATTTCCACTTTGCATATTATTGTAGTTTCTTTCTTGTTTATGTTTTATGATACTAATTCCATGCACAAAACACAACAAACAAATAAACGTTTGATTTTCGGAGTTATAAGGGGTTTAAAACATTAAACGGAGAAATAAGAGGTTGAATGCAAACTGTTTGACAAAATTTCTTTCAGCAAATTGGTTTAGTTTTTTGGGACATCCAGGGGTGCCCATTACATCTCCATAGCAATCTCTTCTCTCGCCTCTGGTACGCTCTCTACTGCAGGTGCACCGGTTGCTACTGCTGGTTGTGTTTCTGTAGGTGCTACAGTTTCTGCTACCGGAAGTGCTACAGTAGGGGCTGGCATACTCCCTCGGCTGACAGGTGTTGGCACTTGTGCAAACCCTACGACAAACCCAACTGCTAGTCGGATTGGGGAAGGCCTTACCCCGTGCTACCAGGGTGCTGCCACTATAATGGCCTGCTGAGGTGCTACAATCATCACTATTGGTCGCTATGTCTATTCAAACCTTGGTATGTGAGCCATGTGCAGACCCGCTGGGACCATACAGAAAGTGGCAAATAGTGTAGTGCGTGGAAATAACAAGGGAGTGGCTGTGACAATCTGAACCTCCTTGTCCTCTTCTTCCCCTTCTTTGTCCTCCACATTGTTTTCCTCAGAAGTGTTTCCTGTCGCCCGCTATCCGTATCGCCTCCTGTAACCATCCGGGGTCTCTTCTGTCCTATAGGACCCTTCTGCACAATGGCTAAGTGTCTCCACTGCATGATAGGGCGTTCTCCAGGGCTAATGGCCCAAGTTTCACCTCCAACCTATCCTCTGGAATCATCCGTGCTATAGCATCGAGGAACAGTTCTATGGCATAATGTGGCATATAAAATGTCTTATGCTGGAGGGTCATAAATTCATGCATACGCTCAGCTAGTACCAACACCCAATCGTACATCTTCCTGTTCATTATTCCATTCATCATAGATACCTGCAGAAAGGAGATATCGGATGCCTTAGATGATCCCATAAGCCTGCTCTTGACTAAGTCCATCAAGCATTGCCATGGTCCCTCCTGGATGTCCGTTTTCTTCAAACCCCTTCCTTTTGATGTCTCTGCTAACACTTCCTGCTCTGCTTCAGTCACGTCTCCGCATACCAGCCTAATCAAAAATAGTTTTACCACCTTAGAAATTTTCTTAGGCTGAATCTTCTTGCCCTACGGCCTTGGTATGCCAAACACTCGCTTGAAATCTGCTGCCTTGAATGAAACAACCACGTCGTTGTCCAAGTACTAAAATGTGCTCTTCCGAGAGCCCCTGCCATAAGTCTCGATCATGGCGCCCAGGAAACCCTCGTAATCCCGAATGCAAAAAACAGGCATCTGAATCACCCATTCCACCTGTGCCCTTCTGATGCTGGCTTTTATTGCATGGTCATCAAGAGTTTCTTGCCACCACTTTCTGCAATCCATTCTGCTCAACCCTTCAAATGCTATAGTCTGTGGTGTGATCTCAGTGGTTGCAGGTGCTTGAACCTTATGTTTTTGCTTGCTAGTGCCTTCACTCTAGTTACCTACACTCATCATTTTCATGCCCTTCTCAGCTACAGATTCTTCCAATTGCTTTTTCCACTTTCTCTTGCCTACAGACTCCATTTATTGTTAGGTCAGTTATTTTCTCACACAATTTCTTGTCCTTTCCTAACAGTTTGGATTCGTATGGCCCCTTCTTGAATGGCTCCTATTCCCATACAGATTTCCTATTTTGCCTCCTTCCTTTGTCTGCCCCTGAAGATAAATTGTGATGTCGTATTATGCTGATGTATATTTTCTCTGCAAATCCTCCAGATCTGTATGAAAGCCGTACGCCAGCAAAACATGAAGGTAATCAACAACCCTTCTTCCAATTTCCATACACCTTCAAAGATCTTTAAATTTGTATGGCGATGGTGAGTCTTCAAATCCGTGCCCAAGCCAAGCTAAGTTCTGAATTCCGTATGGCTCAAAACAATTTCTAATTGGCTACCAAATCCGTATTCACCAATAAACCAATTTAAACTTTCAATTGCATACGGAATCCGTATAGCTCCAATCAACAGATGAAACCTTAAAGTGGAACAAATCAAAATCCGTATGGCAGCAATATCCCTTAAGCCTTCGTAATCTGTACATTCTTAGAGAACTGAATCTTCAATTCCATATGGTGGTGATCATGCACTTGGTTCCTCAAATCCGTATGCAATCAAACTGGAACCTGAAAACTGTATTATAGCAACGAAATCTGTACATGTTCAAGCATTAAATTTCACAATCCGTACGCCAAGCGTTATTGTGGAAATCTGTATAGCAAACTGTGAAATCTGTACGCCAAAGTGGAAGGAAAATTCGTATGCCAATCTTCAGAGATCTTTAAATCCATACGGTGATGATTAGTCAAGCAAACTCCATATGCCAAGCTAAGTTTGAAATCCATACGGCGGTAAAACACCTCCAGAACATACAAAACCCGTACACCAGGTTGGGGAATCCGTACATCACTAGGATTTAATCTGCCATCTCCAAACAATCCGTACGGTAAAAATTAGTACAGAGTAACTGAAAGTCCAACCCCCCAAATCCGTACACCAGCAACTGAACAATTTCCAATTGCGGTAGCAATATAATCCGTACGGTGAAAGAACTTTTTTAAAAGTCGTACGACGCTTACAAAAATGAGTGATGCTTTAAAAGCTGTGCGGTGTATGAAACTGTAAATAACCGTACGGTGCATGAAACTTTACAAAAGCTGTATGGTGCATTGCAGTTGTCCTACAGTGCCTTTTCTATTTTTTTTTTTTAAAATTTTGAAATACAACAAACTCAATTGTTCCTCAGGACTTCACTGTTCTACGACGAGGGAGTCGTTCGGACTTCAGTCTGTGATGACAAGGGAATCTTCCTCTCATGGTACATCTTCAGCTTTGACCCATTCACTGCCTAAGGCACTTCTTGTCCATCCAAAGTACACAATTTTATTGCTCCATTGTCACCTACCTCCCTGAATCTGGTATGGCCCAGCCCATCTGACTTTGAATTTGCCTGGTTTGACTTTGTTCCTTCCATCATACTTCAACACCCACTGTCCAGGTTAGAACCTGTTTAGCTTCAGGTGTTTACCATGCCACGCTTTGCGCCTATTCTGCATTACCTCTGTGGCCCACAGTGCTAATTATCGCTACTCCTTGAGCTTGTTTAGATTATGCAACCTCTCCCTCAGGCTTGCCATGTTGCCTAACTTATTTTCCAACACGATCCTCAGGCTTGGTATTATGAACTCCGCTGGTACCACTGAATCTTGTCTGAACATCAACTGAAATGGTGTGTGCCCCATTGTCACCTTGTACTCCGTGCGGTATGCCCAAAGGGCAGAGGGTAATTTTTCCTCCCAGTCCTCAGCTTCAACCGCACAAGACTTGTTCATAATTGATACCAGGATCTTGTTTGTAGCCTTGTCCTATCTGTTTGATCTTGGGTAGTAGGAGCTTGATAATGAATGATAGATCTTGAATTCAGTGCTGAGTAGTCGGATAACATGGTTATCGAAGTGTCCACCCCTATCACTTGTCAACTATAATGGAATCTAGTACCTCATAATGATCTGCTCATAAATAAATCTTATTGTGCTAACGGCCGAGTTATCCGGTAGTGCACGTGCCTCCACCCACTTGGTCAGGTACTTCGTCGCTACGATAATGTATCGGCATCTTCTAGTTCTGCTCACCTTTAGAGGTCCGATGAAATCCAATCCCCATCTTTCATAAAGTTCCTAAGCATGGGAGACGTCCAGCGGCATGAAGTCTCTCTTTAGCGGCTTCCCAGCCCATTGGCAAGTGTCACACCCAACAACACATTCCCATGCGTCATTGTACACTGTTGGCCACCAAAGTCCTGCCAGCAATATCTTCCGTGTCGTGGTATTAGGTCCTATGTGTCCTACTGGACTCTCATGTGCTTCAACGCCCATGGTATTTCTTCCTCTAACACACATCATCGAAGGATATGATCAGGTCCCATCTTGTAGAGTAATCCATTGATCAACTGAAAGATAAGGCTCTTGATTATCAATTTGTGCCCTTCATTAGGTGGCATCTCACTTGGGAACTAACCTGTTGAAAGGTATTCTCCAATGCTTGTGTACCATTTCGGTAGAACTGTAATTTGAAACAACTTTGCATCAGGAAAATCATCGTTCACTCCATTCGCCGGTTCCCTTGTTTTGATTCTCGACAAATGGTCTACGCTGACATGTTTCTTCCCAGCTGTACAATTATTTTGAAGGTGAACTCCTATAACAGAAGCAACCACCTGCTAATTCTTCCTTGAATGACAGGTTTATTGATCATATATAACAGAGCCTGATGGTCGACATAGAACACGAACGGTGTCGCTAGCAAGTAATGACGAAACTTCTGTATGGTGACACCATTCCTAATGCTTCCCGTTCTACTGTACTGTAGTTCTGCTCTGCTTTTGATAGCAATCAGCTAGCAAAGCATATCGGGTGATCCAACCTGTGGCTCCTCGTCTACGCCAAGGTTGCTCTAATTGCATAGTTGGACGCGTCGACATGAACATGAACTCTTTGTTCCAATCTGGATACGCCAAGATGGGAGCCGTAGCCAATCGTACCTTGAGCCCTTCAAATGCCTCATCCTGCTTTTTTTCCCATCTGAACAATTCTCCTTTGCATGTTAACCTGTCCAGTGGGTATGATACCTTGGCTAAAATTTTGATGAACCTTCTGTAATAACCTATGTGTCCTAGGAAAGATTTTAACTCCATTACATTGGTGGATGGTTGCATTTCCAATATGACTCTGACTTTGTCCGGATCTGTCTTCAATCCTTCCTTACAGACTATGTGTCCGAGCAACCTTCCCTAGGAAACCATGAATCTGCACTTCTTCGGATTTAGGGCTAGGCGCACCCGTCGACATCTCTCCATACATTTGCCTAATGCTGCCAAATGTTTGTCCTTGGCACTGAATATGGACCAATCATCCAAGAATGCCTTGAAGTTTCTGATGGACATTTTTTCAAAGATGTGTAGTATGATCCGCTGGAATGTAGCAGGCGCATTGCACGGGCTGAATGGCATCCGTTTGTATGCGTACACCCCATCTTCTACAACAAATGTCGTTTTCAGTTTGTCCTCCTCTGCTATGGAAATTTGATTGTATCCAGAAAACCCATCCATAAAGGAATAAATTTCATGTCTTGCGACCTCCTACAATATACTGTCTATAAATGGAATCGAGAAGGGATCCTTGATTGTGACTGCATTAAGGCATCTAAAGTCAACGCATATCCAAATCTAGGTGGTGTCCTTCTTTAGTGAGATTACTATGGGTGACACTCATTCACTTGTCTGAACCTTGAAACTAATACAAGCTTCCAGCATCCGATTGATCTCTTTTGTAACCCGTGCCGCATGGTTCCTATTCATCCTATAGGGTCGCTTCCGTATAGGTACTGCTCCTTCAACCCGCGGGATGCGGTGTACACACAACTCTGGTGGTACTCCTTTCAGATCCTTGTATGTCTCTGCGAATACATCTTTGTATTCCAAAAATATCTTGAATGCCACTACTTTGAGTACTGGATCCCAGTTATCTCCCACTAGTATGTTCTTTGGTTCATCTTCATCCCCCAAATTCATTGTTTACAATGTGGCTTTGTTGTATTTGATGGGCTCTCCCTCAGTGAATGCATGGGCGGGTATTTCATCGAGCGGCGCATCCCCCTCTTTTACTTCCGTGAATTCTCTTGGAAATCCATCATCGTTGTGTCCTTCCTCTAGTGTCAGTACGTTGCAACTCTGAAACAGTTCATAGTCCTCCATCTATCAGTGGTAGAGACCGTTCACTTAATCCAAATCATCATCTCTTTCGAACCACAGGACTCCCTCCTGATCTGGTTCCATACGCTGCCTCCCTTCATCCTCTTCTTCTTTGGAATCTGATGACAGAGCTTCTTCCCTGACCATTTGGGTGTGTAAATCACAAATGAATTTTTTCCCTTTGCTCTCGAATGACAAAGTATTTTTCTTCCAGTCATGTTTAACTTTGGCTTGTATGAGCCATCCTCGGCCCAAAATGGCATCATATGCTTTCCTCTTGAGCGGGATGACAACGAAGTCCAGTAGGAATGGCTGTGTGCCAATCGTCACCGGTTGTGCCATCAGGACGCCGAGAGGCTTAATGTTGTGTTTGTCCGCTGTCAGCAATTGGAATGTAGGTGGCCACAACGCCTGCTGTCCCAATCTCTTCCAAGTATCCTTAGGTAAAACATTCACGCCGGACCCTTCGTCGACAATTGTGTCTGTCAACACATTTCCGAAAATCCCATCTCAACAACCGTTGGATGCCATCTGGATGAGAGGGCTAGCAACATCAGATCTTCCACACTTGCGCCACCTTCTTTCTCCCTTGTTCTATTGGTAACTTGGTAGTTGGAGCAATGTTCGTGAGTGCCGAACAAAGTTGAGGCATTGTGAGCAACAAATCGTTTTGACTGGTACCTCGGTTTGTAATATCTGTCATACGATGTTCTGTTCCGCGCAGTTCCTTGCTGAGGTACCGGCAGTATCTTTCAGGTGTGCTTTCTCCGCCTATGTTGCTTTTTGAAGTTCGGTCCGTGCCTCCTCCAGTCTCTTCTTTTCTTCTGTCGGGACAGGGTACATTTTTGCTTGCTTCCGTGTGATGGCCAAAACCTCCTCTTCGTCCATCCCGATGGTGATCAAGTTTACTCCCGACTTCGAGCACTTGGCATCTTCGTGATCGCCAGGCCACACCATCTGCATAATAATTTTGGTCTTCTTGCTATTGTACAGTCTCGGACAAAGTGGCCTCACAAATTGCATGCACAGCATTAAACAATCGGCCATCCGTTCGCATTGTACTGAATTCGACTTCGGCTGCCATTGTTATTGTTATTGTTTGCATTGTTATTGTTTTTCCCATGCCAATTATTTCTGTATCCTCCCGATGTAGCACCCTCCGTACTGGTGTTCCTACTCCCTCTTGACACGGAAGCCTCCTGTGTCAAGAACACTTGCTAGGGTCCTCTTGTTTTCATATTGAAAGGGCATTCCTTTGTGGAATGTCCCATGATCTGGCAAATCTCACAAAATTGGTCCTCCAGACAGGATCCCTTCATATGGCCTTCTTTCTTGCACTCAGTGCACCATAGCTCATTTCCCTTGTTCTCCTTCTGTTGTTCTTAAATTCTTTCATCATTCGGACCATATCCTTTTGGAGGGCTTGGACCTTCTTGTTGCTGCCTTCATCATCGTTGTTATCTTCTTCTGAAGGCGTGTCGTCATCTAAATCGGATGAGCTATTCTTCTTTTTTTTTTTTGTCTTCTGTTCACTTTCTAAGTTCATTCCTTGATTGTATGCTTTAGTGTATGACGCTGGTAACACAATCTTCATCTTTTTCCGCAATTTCGGGCGTAGGCCTTCAATGAACCATCTTTTTTGCAACCCATCTGCCGGCTTATTTTCCATCTAATTTATTAAGTCCTTTAATTTCCTGGTGTAGACTCAGACTATTTCATTCTTCCGCTATTTTGTGTCGTATATCTCGACTACAATCTCATTGTCATCATGTAGCAATTGAAATTCAGTGGTAAATTCTTTTATAACATCATCCCAATAGGTTAATTTTTGCGGATCCGTATCGGCATACCAAGCGATTGCTACCCCCCTTAGGGTTGCCGAAAATTGTCGAACTCATTCATTTGTATTTGTTACGCCATTCGCCTTCCAAATTGTTTCACACGTTTTACAATGTCGGACTGGATCGGCTGCTCCATCACCATCAAATTTTGGCAACTTTTCCTTTGGTCCTGCCATCACTATTCAAGGTTGAGGGGTTTGTTGTGTACTTGCGCTATTTTGCATTCCCGCGTTGTTCTGTACACCCACGCTGTTCTGCACACCTGCGCTATTCTACACACTCGCACTGTTCTCAACACCCACGCTGCTTTTGACAATCATGCTATTTGGTGAAGAAGGGTTTTCGTCAACTGAAGCTATCCATTCCAGAAGTGTATCTCAAACGAAGAGTTCACTCCACGCTCGTGCTCCCTTGAGTTTAGAAACTCCTCCCTTGCTTCTACCACCAAATCTCGCCGCTATTAAGTCTCCTTCAACAATTCTTCAGTGCTATAGTGTCCATCAGGAATTTGCTGAAACCTTTGTCTTTTTCGGCTTGTCGTGCCAAAATTAAATTTTTCTGCACGGTGTGTATTTCGTCCTTTTCTTTAAGCTTATTCTTATTATTGTTCAGCTGATTCGGCATTTAGTCTTCATCCGTCTGCCTTCGTACCAAGTCCATCAGGCAATGGCGCCAAATGTTTACTATACTAGGTAAAGAAGTCAACACGTACAGATAATAGATAAGAAAAGCAGAACTCCTTGTATTATTCGCATATGCCAAAGACATTACATTATGCTTATGATGATTTGCAATGACCCAAAAGGGTGTATAAATACTTTCCGAAGAACCTTCCCGAAGGGGTCCATCGACTACATGACAATTACCGAAGGGCCCGTCGGCTACATAAAAAGAACCTTCTGGAAGGGATTTGTCAGCTGATACACAATTTTACAGACGACAAAGAATCAGATACTAAGGACTGCATTGATGAAGAATGAACAGTACGTATTACTTGTAAGAATAATGCATTTGATACAAGTATGAAATATGAACAGCATACTGAGGTAAGTATCTTCAAAGACCCTATGATAATATTTGTTAGCAATATGCTTAGGGTTATGTTTTTGAATTATCACCATCTTTTTTTCAAAGATTTTTCTTCCATGTATACTGACCCAATGAATAAAGCAAGAGATCAGATGTTTGATTTAAATGATATTGAAATGTATTTCTTCTCATATGATCCTATTGATAAGGCAAAGGCAAATTATCCTGAACAAGTGATGAAAAAGATGCATGTGCTATGTGATGTTTATTTGTTATGTTCTAACCGATCAGATTCTGCTAGGGAACAACATGATCCATCTACTTCAGCAAGGTTCAAAGTGTTGAAAGATCAAAATCGGGTGTTCAATAGAGGAAAGGATCAGTGTTCATTTCTGGAGACCTCCAACCACCCAATTTCTCACTGTACACCATGTTAAGTGTGATACTTGGTCTGTTCTTCCACAGATAGCTGAGATCTCGCTATGCTCACAGGGAGCATACGTCCCAAGAAAGAGCCACTGATGGAGCCCATTTTTGGCCAATTCATCAAGGAGCGCACTTTGCACAAATATGAAGTGCAAGTTGTTTTAGGATCATGTGATATCCCATGTTCAACAACAAATAAATGGGTTGTTAAACATCTTCAAAATTTCTGAAAATATGTGATAGTTGATACTCCTTAGCACACCAAACTGCTGATGATAGCAGTTGCAGATTTAAAGCTAAGAATGTAGTCTTGTTTAACAACAACAAATGAATGGGTTGTTAAACATCTTCAGAATTTCTGAGAATGTGTGATAGTTGATACTCCTCAGCACACCAAGCTGCTGATGATAGCAGTTGCAGATTTAAAGCTAAGAATGTAGTCTTGTTTAACATCAGGGAGGTCTGTGAAGTTTTCAGTAAAAGTATGTGATCCTAGGATCATACACTTTATCCTGATAGGTGTAGGTAAATCTCAGTGATCTATGATAGCAAGCAGTAGTTACAAAATGTCCACTCCAGATGTCCTATATCAATGATTCTTGATAATCTTTGTTGTCACTTTGCAACATATACAAGTGAACAAGATAAACTGGAGGTTGCACTTTTTGAGGAGACATGGCAAGTGTCTGAAGCAACAAGACCAGATCTTGTAATATTTGTAGTGGATAGTAGTATTGGACAAGTGGCATTTGATCAAGCACAAGCATTTAAAACAGAGTGTTTCAGTGAGAGCTGTCATTATCACCAAAATGGACAGTCATGCAAAAGGTGGAGGTGCACTTAGTGCTGTTGCAGCAACCAAGATCCTGTTATATTCATAGGTACAGGAGAGCACATGGATGAATTTGAAGTATTTGATGTCAAGCCACTTGTTAGCCGAGTCCTAGGGATGCGAGACTGGTCTAGTTTCATGAACAAAATTCATGAAGTGATGCCCAAAGAGCAATAGTCTGAACTTCTGCAAAAGTTGTCAGAAGGCACCTTTACTCTGTGAATCTTGTAAGAGCAGTATCAAAACCTCCTCCAAATGGGACCATTTAATTGGGTTTCTTCCATGATTCTTGGATTTAGTGCTGAGTTGATACCTAAGGGCCAAGGAAAAGGGAAGTCACCCTCATGTAAAAAAGTCCATGACTAATGATGAAATAGATAGTACAAATCCAAAACTTATGACAGAATCATGGATAATGCATTTGGCACAGGGAGCAAGTTGCACTATAAAGGAAGCTAAGGAGATGCTTGAAGAGTATAAACGTGAAGGAACTCTCCATCATTTTGCGTTAAAAATGATTGGAGGCTTTATGCAAATGATTTAAACCCAAACCAGACCAAATATGCAAACAGAGCCACTGAAACATCGATTTTTTGTGTTAAATATTACCAATCATTAATAAACTTACATTAATTTTGTGTTCTTTCGCAGGTTCGGTGAGTATATGCTCAAGAAAAGTAAGTTTCGAACCACAAACATCAAAGGCACCCGGAGCACTCACGCCACAATTCAGAGGTTTTAATTTGTACTTGTGGATCAATGGAAAACCACCCATGTTAGTACCTGGGAAGATTGCGGTGATTTTTTCAGATAGCAGTAACCCTGAATCATCACTCTGAATTTGATCTGAGTGTCTTGTGGAAAGCAAGGTAGAACACACCTTTTCATCTCAGTCAAAACTGGGTATTGTGATAGGAAGAAGTCCAACACATTGACGAATAGAAAGTTCACAGGAAGGCAGTCACGAGAGTCAAAGAGATTATATTCGGTTCTGCAAGGAGATTCAAGCATGTATCTCAAGAATTAATGAATACACACCTGAGCGGATGGATGCAAAGGAGGTCGAGCAAGGAGTAGGGTAAATCTGCTAATGCCAAGATATGTCTGCACATGGAGACGAATTATCATTTGTGGGTGAAAAAGCAAGAATTATTTGCAAGCATGGCAGATGCAAAGGATAGCATATGCTGATTAAGAAATATAAAAAAGGCCAATAATTAGAAAGCCAGTTATATCATAACACAATGAAACTATATTTAAACCATATCAAACACTTAATATTGGTCAGTTATTAGTCATAAAGAGTTGCATCATTTTGAAAAGATTAGGAGCCGAATGGGTGTGTCTATTCACCCACACACCCTTTTACATTTATAAATATAGATGTAAAAAATCAAGAGAGATATACAAATCCATATTCATATATTTTAAAATTTTACCTATCCTATGCTCTATGATGTATTATATTTTTCAATGGGCAGAGAAATGAATGTTTGAACTAAGCCCATGGATTTGAGTTAGTGTGTGGATTTTGTGCGACCCAAAAATGTTCGCAATAGATGGATCATCTGTAAGGAATGTCTTCATTGTGATTTTATTTCCGGTAAAATTATTTATTTTACATTTCGGAGTTTTAAACTATTATTAAGTTGTCCTTTATAAATGTTTTTTATTATTTTCTATAAATATTTTAATATTCGAATAAGTGGACTGGGTCATTATTGCATTTTAAGTTAGATAAACATAAATATTGTGAAATATTTAATTATTTTCGTATTTATGTCTAATTTGTCTCCGCAGGAGTTAAAGTGCATTTTAGACTAGTTTAAATTGCGTTCATATAATTGATCCGTCGCATTTTGAATTATTAAAATTGTTTATAGTTAAAATATATTAAATTTGATAAAGTTGTACGTTTCAACTTATAATATTGACTCTGATTGCCCATTTAATTAAGCACTGGTCTTTTACTCCTAATTCATAATCTATATGTTGGCAACTGTTTCATTTCTTTCCATTGAAGAATTAATATATTCATTTGTTGCAATCATCTGTAATAATCACTTTTATTTTAAAAACATTCATACAATTATTTACTTTTATCCTTAATTCGTTATTTGCAATCTTAAAGCCTTCTATAATTCTTGTCGTTTTGAAAGCTTTCATCGCATTCGCGTTCTAATCAATCTGCTATAAGCATCTTGGATCTAAGTGTTCTATCCAGGATCAAGTACAGCCGGCTCAGTTTTGCAGAGTTGGAGGCGTAGGGGATTTGGATCGCGTCGATCAATCCCATCAAGTTGGCCAAAATCAGTTAGATACCAAGCATCGAGCAGGCAAGGCTTGTAGGTTTCTAACCAATTATTTTGATTACCAACATTATCCTCTGGATATTATTGTAAATCTTCATCTGGTTACAAATTAGGCTTTATATTCAAAAATCTGCTTGAAGCGAAATTGCTTTGGTTGTATTTGGAATACATTTTCAGAACTAATTCATGTTATTGTACTTATGTTATTACTTATTGCAAAATCATCAAAAATATAAAACAATCAAACCCTTCTGCAACTTATGTATAGCTCTGCAAGAAAATTTTAATAAACAAGGAAAACAAATTTTTAAAAAATAATAAAATTACAGCAAATCAGCAGAAGAGATCCATCAAGGATCTTTCAATGGTATCAAAGTTATGCTTCTTGCCAGCCTGTTGGGTTAAACAAATTTTATTTCTATGCATCCAAGAAGAGCTGATGTAAACAAATTTTATACAAGCAGAAGAGCTCAGAAAGAGCATGAGTTTGGAATAGACCAGGAACCTATCATGGCAGAAGAAGAGGTGGGCGGCAGAGGGAATCAAGATGACGAAGAGAGAGAGATGGTGCGGACCTTATTCACTACTCAGCCCAGAATCGCCTAGACTTTAGATAGATTACAGAATACCTTGGAGCGTTTCGAGATGGGTGGACACAAAGGCAGGCGAAGTAGATTAGTTTCAGTGGCTGGTAGTCAGTGCAACCATCAGTCCCATTCTTTAGTTGGGAGCTCCCTTCATTCCTCTAGGCAACATCGCTATTGTACACCTACTACGAATAGACAATTGCTTCCTCAATTCATACCAAGTGAACAGCCAGCACAGGTGGAACCACCAGAGGTGGACTTCTAGGAGTCAGTTTTGGCGGCCACAGCTGAGTGGAGAGCTCTACCCCCTGAGGTTAGGGACGTCTTCCCTCTTCCCCAGTATTGTGCACAGCGTAAAGATACAACTAGGTTCAGGGGAGATTGTGGTTATAGACCACCACAGCAGTAGCAGAACTATGACCTCAATAGAGCTATTCGGAAGATCACATTGACTACATATAATGGCTCAAGAGATACGAGTGCACGAGCTTGGGTTCACAAGCTGGATATATATCTTTCATTATGGCGCATGCCTGAGCGTGAGGCTATTCAATTTGTTGTGTTGCATCTAGAGGGGATTGCCTATAATTGGTGGCACCATGGATTGGTCACCCAGGATCACGCCTTAGTACATTCCTATGCTGAGTTCACAGAGCGACTCATTACACAGTTTGACCATAAGGATACAAAACTTTACTATATAGAGTTGGCTCATCTAAGACAAACTAGTCATGCAGAAGCTTATATTAATGAGTTCCAACGTATTGCGGTTATGGTACTTGATATGCGCCAGAAGCGTAGTGTGATGCTATTCATTGAGGGATTGCAGGACAGGCTTAAGGGATTGGTTCGTGCTTTCCAGACAGCCACTCTTAAGGATGCTATTGATGTGACATTGAGACTGGACACCACTCCTACTTATCCATCGGATAAAAGGCCATTCAGAGATTCACAGCCTCCACAGAAGGCAAACACCTCATAGCTTAGGGATGGTCAGTCAACTAGACCTCCTAGGATGGATCCAGCGACACAAAATGATTTGAGGAGGAAGAAACTATGCTTCTCATGCAAAGAACCTTGGGAGCTTGAGCACCGTTGCATGGGTAAAGGAAAGGTTCATTTGATTGAGGTGACTTCTGAGTTAGGAGATGAGGATGTGCCCGACACTGATGTTGAGGATAGTACAAAGGATGTTGAGCAGGTACAGACACAGTTAGATTTAGATACCCCTGAGCCCATGGTGTCAGCCAAAGTAGCTATGGCTACCCTCTCCAGCTATCCTAAGTTTCATGCCTTCTGCTTGAGAGGTACACTAAAGGGTGAGCAGGTCACAAGCTTGGTAGACATAGGTACCATGCGTAACTTTATCGATCAGAAGTTGGTTGAGAGGCGTGGGTTACAGTATGAGGAGTTTGGTGGTTTTGGAGTAAAGGTGGTGGATGGTGCAGTTTTGGGTTGCACCAAACAGATTTCAAAGCTTAGTATTTAGATTGGGGATTATACTCTGATCGTTGATTTTTATGTGCTTCTTATAGAGGATTATGATGTGGTTTTGGACATGCAATGGTTACAAGGTATTGGGCATTACATTATTGATCACCACCATATGCAGTTAGAGTTCCTTTCTGGTTGGAAGAAGATTATTTTGAGGGCAGCTTCAAATGGTGGGCCTAGAGAGGTGAATTCTTGCAGGATGGAGACTATCCTTAGACCTAATGATGTGCTTTGGACTACGCATTGTTTGGTTAAGTCCAAAACACCCACACCTCAGGATAATCGTGTATTTCATGTTGACATTCAGTAAGTGATGGATCGTCATGGGAGAGTTTTTGGTGACATACCTCCTGGAGTGCCTCTAGATAGAGGTTTTGAGCATGGTATAGAGTTGGAGGATGGAACAAAGCCAGTAATGACTACACCATATCGTCATCCTAGGGCCTATAAGGATGAAATTGAGAAGACTATTCATGAATTGTTGGATATGGGTTTCATTCAGCCAAGTTCTAGCCCCTTTGCTTCTTCAGTAGTGCTTGTTAAGAAGGATGGGACTCTACGGATGTTTGTAGATTACAAAGCGTTGAACAAAAGGACAATCAAGAATAGATATCCTATTCCACGCATTGATGAGCTTCATGAAGCTATTTACTTCTCTAAGATTGATCTTCGCTCTGGCTACCATCAGATATGTGTACGAGCAGAGGATGTACACAAGACTGCCTTTTGTTGTCACTTTGGACACTATGAGTTTCTGGTAATGCCCTTTGGCCTTACCAACATACCAGCTACTTTCTAGTCCTGTATGAACCGTATCTTCAACAAGCAGTTGAGGAAGTCAGTTCTAGTATTTTTTGACAACATATTGATTTACAGTCGTACTTGGGAGGATCATATCAAACATGTTGAGGAGGTACTTAGCATAATGGAGAGTCAGTTTCTATTTGCTAAGCTATCCAAATGTGAGTTTGGATTGAGGGAGGTATTATATTTGGGTCATGTGATCAGTGTTGATGTGGTGAAAGTGCATGAGGAGAAGATTCAAGCAATTCAGAATTGGCCTAGCCCTCAGAACATTACTGAGTTACGTGGATTCCTTGTTTTGTGTGCTTATTACAGAAGATTTGTGAAAGGTTTCTCTCAGTTGGCAGCACCTTTGACAGATCTCACAAAGAAAGGGGCGTTCAGATGGATAGAACTAGCACAGGGGGTCTTTGATAGACTCAAGGACGTTATGAGTTCTTGTCCCATTTTGGCACTACCTGATTTCTCGTAGCCATTTGTCCTAGAGTGCGATGCATCGGGCTTGGGTATAGGAGCAGTATTGATGCAGAATAGACACCCAATTGCCTATGAGAGCAAGAAGTTGCAAAATAATGAAAGGTTGTACTCTACCTATGATAAGGAAATGTTGGCAATTATGCATGTGTTAGCCAAGTTTAGACAGTATCTTGTTGAAAGCAAAGTTGTGGTAAGAACTACCCATAACAGTCTGAAATATTTCCTAAATCAAACAGAGCTCAATGATCGACAACAAAAAAGGGTTAGCGAAATTCAGGCCTATGACTTCGATATCAAATTCATAAAGGGGAAGAATAATACTGTGACTGATGCACTCTCTAGGAAACCCTCATTTGCTGCCCTATGTTCATTGAGCGAGATTTCAGCATATTGGAAGGCTCAACTTTTAGCTGAGTACTCCAAGAATCAGCATGCTTGTGAGATCATGGAGGGTTTGATAGTGGATGACAGATATGGCGTGGTAGATGATATTATCTACAAGGGCAGGGTTTATCTTGTTCCGGATTCTTAGTTGAAGGAACAAATTTTGCATGCTCTCCATGATACTCCTACAACAGGACATCCAAGATATGGTAAGACTTATAGGGAGGTTCGTGAGAGATTCTATTGGAAGGGTCTCAAAGATGATGTTTTACGCCATGTCTGGGAGTGTATGACTTGTTAGCAGAACAAGTCGGAGCATACCTACCCAACGGGTTTATTGTAGCCCTTACCTATACCAGAACAAAAGTGGGCAGGGGTCTCTATGGATTTCATTACAGGTCTTCCTCGGGTTCAAGGGAAAGATTGTATTTATGTTGTTGTGGATAGGCTAACCAAGTATGCCCACTTCTTTCCCATTGCATTAGATTTTACAGCATCACAGGTGGCTGAGTTATTTTTCAGAGAGCTATTTAGACTCCATGGTCTTCCCAAGACCATTGTGAGTGATAGGGACAGCAAGTTCATGAGTTCCTTTTGGCAAGAACTTTTCAGGCTAACAAGCACTGTGTTGACACCTAGTACTAGTTACCACCCTCAAACTGATGGACAAACCGAAATTTTCAACAAGTGGGTTGAGGGATATTGGCATAACTATGTATTAGGGCAGCAAAAAGCATGGGTACGTTGGTTGTATTTGAGCAAGTATTGTTATAATGCCACGCACCATATGCCCATTGGCATGACGCAGAGCTCTCTATAAATAGGAGGCATTATCTTTCATTGATTTGGCACTTAATGACAGTAGAGTACCCTTGGCTCAGGATTGGTTACAAGAGAACCAGGATATCATGAGATCTCTCAGGGAGAATTTATAGCAGGCTCAGAATCAGCAAAAGATATATGCTGACAAGCACAGGATTGAGAGAGCATTTGAGGTGGATGATATGGTCTTTTTGTACTTACAACCATATCGACAAAGCACCCTAAAAAGGGGGGGGAGCTGAAAAGCTCCAACCACATTTTTATGGTCCATACCGGGTCAATAGGCGAGTGGGGGAGGTTGCATATGAGGTTGAGTTACCACCTGGCAGTAAAATTCATAATGTATTCCATGTATCCCGCCTAAAAAAGGCACTTGTACAACATATTACAATTTCACCTGAGTTACATCCCATGGATGAGGAAGGTAAATTGATTTTGGTTCTTGATGAGAAACTGGAGGTAAGGGAACAGCAGTTGAGAAGCAGGGTGATTCAAGAGTATTTAGTATGATGGAGAGATCTTCCCATAGAGGATGCCACTTGGGAGGGTGAGAGCATTTTACAGCATCCAGCATTACAGTTGCTTGTGGGCTGACAGGGTTGGATAGAGACCCAGTATGGTTGTACAGTGTTGGGAATTTGGTGTTCTGGCAATTGTTGTTCAGTTTGGAGATGTTCCTTGTTTTTAGGAGGTAGTTCCTACAATTATGGGTTATTCCTACTTTTTAGGAGGGATGATCATGCCCAGGGTTAGATCTCCATGAGATGATTCCTTGAGTTCAATTTCAGAGGAATAGGGTTTGCTTCCTAAGTTTTAGGAGCATCCCTAGATTTTAGGGATGTGATTACTAGTGGATCCTTGATTTCCAACTTCAATCACAGACAGGTGATAGGATGATTTCATGGTTTGTGGTGTCATTGGGGCATTTTGTAGCTACTTGGGTTATGTTTTTAATATTTCCTAAGTTAGCATTTAATAATTAAATAAGGCTAAGGTATAGCCATTTTGGAGTAATAAGGAGTTTTCAGCCTCATCTAGATGCATATCCCTTGGTGTAATAGCTCATTGGAAAGGTCTTGAACTTTTCTAAATATTTCTCTTTTGACTCAGAGCATTTCGGTGAACGGATTTCTTTCTATTGGGAAAAAGGTCATTTTCTGGATACTTGACCACTTAAAAAATGAGAAATATATTATTTTATAACCCAACGCCACATGGAGACACTTTTAAGTTTCAAGTTAAGTATGGTGAGTTATAAGGAGGTAAAAACAAAGTTCTAAGGCATTATTGACATATTACATCTTGGATTTGTGATTTGGGTTCTGATTGAGCTTTCAACACTTGGGATGCCAACCCCACTTGCTTTGCCTGTTTGGGACGTAGGCCCCAAAACAATGGTTTGGATTCGTTGCAGTTAGAAGCATCTTGGAGATTGTGCATTATTTTTTCTAGGAAACGCAATATTGAGTCAGAGTTTTAGCTGGGGTTTGGGCATTCTATCCACATGTGGGCACTTTGCAGCTATACAGCAGCACCTGGCAACCATATTCTTTCCCACGTGCAACATTTAAGAGCTAGAACCTGGCTGTAGCTTCCTTCTGGGCTCATATTTCTCCTTCACGCCTTCGGGTTGGGCTTATCCTTGGTTGTAATCATCTGGATATTATTGTAAATCTTTATTTGGTTACAAATTAGGCTTTCTATTCAAAAATCTGCTTGAAGAGAAATTGCTTTAGTTGTATTTGGAATACATTTTCAGAACTGGCTCATGTTATTGTACCAATGTTATTATTTATTGCAAAATCATCAAAAACATAAAACAATCAAACCCTTCTGCAACTTCTATCTAGCTCTGCAAGAAAATTTTAATAAACAGGGAAAACAAATTTTTAAAAAATAATAAAATTACAGCAGATCAGCAGAAGAGATCCATCAGGGATCTTTCAAATTCAACCCACCCTATTCTGTTGCCTATAATACATCGCTCGGATCTAACAAATCGGAGGACCAACTTTTGGCAAATATTAATTGAAGGATTATTTGTGTTCAATCTCCATTATTGTCTGGATTTTATCTGATGAATTTGGGACTACAAGTTTATGCTTGAAAGACTGAAAACACCTTCCATCCGTACATCAGCAACACGCAACATTGCCCATACCATATGGCCACGAGTCTCTACCACATGACCATTGTTCTTGTCCACCATATGGCCCACACCTGTCCACCGTACATCTTCACAAACCGTATGGCCTTTAATCATCTGTATACGACTGGCCTATCGTCTCCATTCCCTCATACCGTACGGGCACCCAAATACCGTACAGTTGCCCCCCCTTGTGTTTCCTATAACACATCTTCTATCCAATATCATACCATACAACTTGTACTGTACGGCCTCCCCATTGTTTGTACATTTGCATTTGGCATCTGTACACCAACTCGACCTAACTGTACTGCCCTTCAGAATACCATATGTGTTTCATCTGATTGCCATTTTCGGAGAAAGATTGTTTGAGAGTAGTTGCAGGGGACGAATCATCACATCATCCTTGATTATAAGCTACATTTACTTAATGTATGTTGTTAGTACCAGTCCCGCCACTATATAGCTTATGCTTGTAATCTATTTTCATATATCCCTTATTTCCTGGATGCTAGACTTTAGTTTGATTATTGAGTGTTTGATTACTACATTATGTTACTCCCAAGCTTGGATGTTGCTGAGCAGAAGAAGATAAGGTAGCTGTGAATACTGTGGCTTCATCTATTCTCCAGTTCCCTAATATTCTTCTCTATTTCCCCTAAATACAATTGATCCAGTAGACACTTATTACAGATTTACTATCAGTGTATGCATCAAAATCATTATTCAATGCCAACCGGATGTTCTTTATTGATATCAACAATAGAAAGCCCTCGATATATGTCTGCTTAATGCATGTTGTTCTTTGCATAATATCTTCTAAGATAATGGTATGAACTTGTCTGATATATGGTTCTCTGCAATCACAAGTGATTATGGTCTTTGTATGTGCTATGTGATCGATATGAGTGTCTTTTTATTTCTCCTTGAATTAATATAATTCACAGACCTTATCTTTCTTATACCAATCGCCGCCTGTGTTTTAACTATCTTTTAACTATCCATTATATGGATTGTAATCTCTTTCTTTCTAGTTCGATCCTTTTTCACTTATTGAACTCAATGTCCTATCATCCTTTCCACTGATCAGAGGAAGTATATAATCGTTGGATTTGATTGGATCTTGACCTGGTTCAATCACTCGTGTATATTCTTCCCAACAGCCAGTCTAAGACTTAGAAACTCCAAAATCGATCCTAGCCTTGACATCCCTCACCCTGTGTTCTCTATTCAGTTCCCATTTTTATATTTTCTTTGTCCATGTTCCTTCCAACTGGGATTTGTCCGTTCTGAATGCTCTATTCTTCTGAATCCAATCTCCTTCTACACGTCAAGTTCATGAATATACCCTGTTAAAAAAATTCATTGATTCTCTCCAAATCTGTTGTGATTCTGAGTGTAGGTGAGATTTGTCACTGTGGGCCATATTCAAGTTATTTTTAATTCTGATTACTGAGTCTTATTTTCCAGAAGATGTTAACTCCCCTTTCCTGCATTCCTCCCCTGTTTATGTGATGCAATACTCCCTTAATACTATGTAATATCAAGAGTTACGTCTCTTCTCCAAAAGTTATATTTAATAATATGATTAATATTAGGAGAAAGTATACTAATATGGTATGTTTGATTCATATTAATATTTTAATAATATTTATCATAAATAATTTATATTTAGTTTTTATATAAATATATTAATTAATATTTAAATTATTTCATTATTATATTAAGTTTAATAATAAGTAAAGTATTTAGAATTATTATTTTATCATTTATTATTTATTCTCATGATATATGTAGACTGTCTTGATTATTGCAATGATTAATATTTGACTTAGAAATTTATTTAAGTGTGATAAAGCAATATATATTATTTTATTATCATTATTATTATTTTACTATCCATATTGGAGATAATATAAAGATAACATATATTATAATCTATTTGTTATGTTATTCACTTATTAGTATTATTTGTTACAATATTTTACTTTATAATCTATCTTTATATTATAATTATATTATTTACTATTGTTTCTAAATGGGGACATTACAAAGGACCACAGTGAGCTTGATGATTTCTCCAAGGCAAGACAAAGGTCGGACAGCAAAGACCGCATTAATAAAATCGAACCAATAAATATTCTCCATAAGAATGATGTGTTTAATACAAAAAGGGGTCAAATGTTGGGTTAGATGATCATGAATTTTGTTTCTTTTTATATATTCTTGTTAATGACAAGAAGGAAAATTCTGGTCCTAAGCAAGTGATGAAGGGAAGGCATACCATGATCAGGAGGAGTAAGTTGTTACATTATCAAAATCAGGTGTTCGATAGAGGAAAGAATTAAAGTTCACTTTTTGGGAGCCTGGGTCCACCCAATTTCACCTTGCAGCAGATTGCATATGATCTAATTCTTCAGAGATAACTGAGATCTCATTATGCCCAAAGGGGGAATATGTCCCCAGCAAGAGCCACTGATGGAGCCCTAATTTTTTTGCAAAGTTAGGGCCTCCATTTGTGAAATATATTGGAGACTTGATACAGAATTATCATTGATGTCAAGGTTATTCATATGTTTGTCAGGTTTCATCATCTATGTTAATAGCACTCTATGAAGATGTATATATTAAGAATGTCACTTCTATAGAGGATTTGTTTCTAAGGCTGGCGTTGGAAAGTATTTTATAGATGATGACACTTCAAGTAGCAGATAGACTTGAATTTCAATTGCTGGGAAAATTTAAAATAGTTTAGGTACTTGACCTTGAGCAATGCTATTTAAAGTCCTTGCAGATGTTGTAGGACTTAGAAGTGAACTTCTTGTGGGCTTATAGGTATATGATAACATGATTCTTGACCAAATTCCACCGAGCTACTCGATGATATCATGCGCTCACCCGAATAGTTAATACCTTTTTTCAGTAAAATCTCTTATTCACCATTTTTCAGGAGTTGTTGGGAGCAACTCAACAGACTACAATTCCTGCGTTTCTCTTTTAGAACCAAGCAGTCCAATGTTTGGTGTGTCAGAAAAATACTACAGTGAGAATATATCAAAAAGAAAACCAGATATTGCAAACTTTTTTCTTGCGTACGAGTAGGAAAAAATCCATTGGTGAATGTTGTACAACAAACTCCAGCCTAGAGCAACTCATGTAAGCCTGTTTGGGTCCAAAGAAGGCATAATTTGGAGGGAGTATGAAGTTTTCCATTTAGAGTAGTTTACACAATGAATCATGTTGTCAAGAGGGTGAGGTGACATGCTCAGGGGTTGCAACATGTGAAGGGAAATGAGAGTAGTTGTAATGTCCAGAATAATGAAGATATCTAAGATAGTGAATCTCAACATATATCAGTATCTTTATTTTCTATGAATTAGACAAAGGAGATGTTGGTCAGATGTTTGTGTCGGAGCCATATGGGAATCACATGAAGCCATTTCAACTTCAATATATGATTGCATGTCTATTTTCCAGCCTTAGACATATTTTCTAAACAAGAGTATAGTGGCTTGTGCATCATGAATATCTTCAAAACTGCAAAGAAAATGCCCAGCCAATGGTAAATGTTGTCCTACACCTGGAGATGTGCTTTGGGATATCTTGAAATTGTAAGAGTCGGAAGCACATAAGGAAATGAGCAGAGGTTCAATAAAATTATTAAATTAATAATAAAGAAATATCGTATGTAGAAGTCTCTACACATCGCCCATCTTAGAAAATCTCGATGACTATAATCATCGCGTATTTCTTCAAAGCCTTCCAAACAATGACAGTCAATGAAAAAATACAACTAACACTTATTACATAAAAATGACCAATGACAACCAGAGACTATTACCATCTCTGAACTTAAGAGTGCCACAACCTCCAATTCGGTTCGGTTCCAAAGCTTCTCAAATACTTCCACCACTGAGACAATCGGCTTGCAAACCAGTATTAGTTCCATTATTGCACAACTAGAGGGACTTGATGCAATCAAAGAACAACAATCCCTTATGGCAGCTAAACACTCCTCTCTTGTATCTAATTCTGAAATCAGAGTAAAGTCTTGGGCCTCTCTTTGTAGGCGCTCAGATTCCACACCTCTGGCTAGTATTGACAAAATGGTACAAGGTAAGATTGATGATGAGAGAGTGAGATGGGTTCATGAGCTCAATCTGCGGGTTTGTGGACTCCCCTCTACCCCAGATCCTCTCGCAACTGGACACTCTTTCCTCTATGATCAGCTTGGTCTTACGGATATCATGTTGGATAAGTGTTGGTTTGGACATGGTGACATCCTATTTATCAGATTTTTTTCACTTGCAGATAAGCTTCAAGATCTCCGTGCTAAGAGGAAATTATTTTCTCTCCCTTCCAAGATTTTCTTAGACGAAGATCTACGAAAGCTCAAGTTGTAGAGCGTATTGTTGCAGAGGCAAGGCGGGCTCACAAATGGGTAGTTATCAGGAATCTGAAAGGAGTTATTAGAGATTCCCCCCAGTGGTTGGGAAGAGAGATAGTCCCTCAAGGCCAAATGAAGGTCCCACCAGCAGTCGAACAAGAGGGAGACCCCACTTGCTCCCTCTTGTTAACTGCTGGAATGGTAATGGATCTTTATGGTCATTACCTAGTCTTTTATGTGATGCTATGGGATCTGCAGATATTCTTATCATTATCAAGACTCATGAGAGTCCTGTGCGTCCTCTTCCGGATATTACCGGTTATCAGTGGTTATCTATATGCAGAGAGGAGGTTCGTGCTTCTGGTGGGGTGCGGGGCTCTAGTGGTGTAGCTTGTTTGATTAAGGTGGATATTTTCAATGGCACTTGTATTGTACACGCAGATATGTTTGCTAGATTTATGTGGGTCCGCATTGACCGTAAGTGTCACAGTCAGAGAGACCTTTATTTGGCTGCTTGTTATTTTCCACCAGCTTCCTCTCACTATGCTATTCATGGTACCAATGATGGAGACCCTTTTATCGACCTTTGCAAGACTATTTCTCAATTTGCTGCTTTAGGGGACATTATTATTCTCAGTGACTTCAATGCGAGAACCAGAGTACTCCAGACTCCACTTTATGATTGCAGTTCAAATTGCATATGCTCCACGGAGATTGATCCAACTTCTTTAGGGCTTCAGCGATATTCTAAGGATGCTCTTGGGCCATTATCAGTGTATGGAAGACATCTGATGCGACTTTGTGCTTTTGGCTTTGTGATCTTGAACGGCCTTTCCCGCTTTCCTGGATCTTAGTCCTTTACTTGTTGGCCTCATTGTGGTGGTGCTAGTGTCATTGATTAGGTTCTTGCCTGTCCCCCCCTCATCTCTTGCATTTGCAATTTCACCATCTTGCGCCTTCCTCTGGTGGACCATGCTCTCCTCAGTATTCACCTTTTCCTTGCCCCTCTTTTTTCACCCTCTCTCTGGTCGCCTCATCTTCCATTTGCCACTACTCACTCACCCATTCGCTTCTATTTTCTCAACGGTGATTGTGAGATCTTTTCTGCTCATCTTTCGAGAATCCTTAAACCTTCGTACTTTTCAGACTCATGCGAGGCCACATCCATGTTTGACTTGCTTGCATCGGCTATCCTTAAGTCTGCCACCCTTTCCATTCCTAATCGTCCTTCTTTGCTCCTTCGCAGCAAACGTTGTAAGACTTGCCCCATGAACCAATGGTTCGATTTGGACTGCAAATCTTTCCATCGTTTTATGCGTTCCACTTTTGAGGCTCACTCCACTAACTTTGCCCACATTCGCTCTTCTTATCTCTACTTCTTCAAAGTAAGAAATGTTCTTTTACCACTTCTAAGTGTAAATCCCTTTGCTCCATGCTGATCCACAACCCCCCAGCTCTTTTGGCGCACTCTTTTCCCCCATAGTTCTCCTCCACCCTCCGCCCTCAACTTCCACTCTCTTACCCTGCACACCATCGCTCTTTATGACATTCCTAGGCAGCCTTCTATCCACCCCTCTTTGCCTCCTTTCGCCCACCTTTTCACCCCTTCCCACATTTATGAGGCCATTAGATCCATGAAGTGTAGTAGAGTTGTTGATGAGGAGGGTTTCCAGGTTGAGCTTTTCAAGTTCGTGCTTCGGTTTTGGGCCCCTATCTCTCTATTCTTTTCAATAGAGTGATTCACTCTGGGTTTCCAACCTCCTAGTCTAGGCATCTGATTTATCCTATTCATAAGATTGGCCCTGTCTCTGATCCGAGGAACTATAGAACCATCATGAGTGGGCACACGTTTGCCAAACTTTATGCGACAGCCCTTAATGCTATGCTATTTGTGGAGCTTGAAAGGAAAGGTTGTAGGGCTAGAGGGTAGGCTGGTTTTTGGACAGATTATCAGACTATGGATCACATCTTCACCTTACGGGCTATTACTAAGGAGGCCAAGTATAGAACGGAGAAGGTCTACTATTGCTTTGTTGATTTTTGCAAAGCTTTTGATTTTTTTCCTAGGGTGGCTTTGTTTGAGAGACTTAGAGAGGTTGGTATTTTTGAGATGTTGCATACCGCTATTATGAGACTTTATGAGACTATGGTTGGCAGATTCAGGACTCTTGAGGGATTCTCAGATCCAATCCATAGCACCATTAGGGTTAAGCAGGGATGTCCTCTCTCCCCTACTTTGTTCGGGTTATATATTGATGAGCTTGAGGATTTCCTCCTGAAGTCTTCACTCCCTGGGGACAGATGTTATCTTCACCAGGTTCTGATCTCCATCCTTTTTGTGGACGATGTGGTTCTCCTTGCTTCCTCTCCAAATAGATTATAAAGACTTCTCGATGGCTTGTTTTCCTTTTGCAATCGGCGACAGCTTGTGGTTAACCTGGGTAAGACTCAAGTCATGTTCTTTAATTGTTTAAAAACTTCTCATCTTCACTTTGTTTTCCAGGGTCAGGAGATTGAGATCACTTCATCTTGCACGTATCTGGGGGTTATGTTTTCTGGTCCACGTTTCAGTATGAGACCAGCTATTCAGCCCAAGTTAATAAGGGTATGGGTTCTCTTGCTTTGCTTGAGAAACAGTGTCTCAAACATCACTTCCAGGATACCTCGTCCAAGTTCTCTCTTGGACTCTCTTGTGTGGCCAACTGTTCTTTATGGGTCAGTGGTTTAGGGCCCTTCTCTTCTTAGCTCTAATCGGGCCACAATAGAGCGGGTTCAGACTTTGTTCTTAAGGTGCATCATCAAATGTCACAGGTTCACTCCTCATCGTGTCATTTTTGCTGAGTTCGGTGTTCATCCTTTCAATCTCGCAGCCATTTTTTATTTGGTTTGGTTTCCCCATCGCCTTCATGGTTTTGTGGATAATGTTGGTGATTGTGACCATTACTCCTATTTAGCATATTGTTCGTCTATTTCCACTAAGAGTGATGAGTCTAGTTATTGAGCACGTTGTTGGTATACGTAGGCTTATTCTTTGTTGGGTTCGATTGGGATTGACATTGATCATCTCCCTGTAATAATCTAGACTCAATTTTAAGCCTGAATAACAGAAGGTTTAGCTTCTAGCATTAATTCAAACAATTCATAGGCAGTCTAAAATAAGCTTATACCACTAAAGTTGACGGACTCAAATTTCAAACAGAATATGTTAATGATTCCTAGAGGGATTTTTAACAAACAGTTCATAGACAGTTAATGTGAAAACTATGTTCATTGCAGACTGTTTCTTGAATCAGAAACCCAAAATGTTTAAGTTAAGCTGAACCCAAGAAACTGATTACAATGGTCAAATATACATTTAACATCCAAATAATGTTACTTGAGATAGTGGGCAATCGGACGTTTAGATTCATATACCGGTACCCTTACTCTCAGTTCCTGTATGCGATATGCAATCAAACTAATGAAACTCTAGCTAAGAATGATTAGAAGAAACAAGTTAACTTACCATAACGATTGACTCCAAAATGTTTAATGCTGGTGAGTGTTGTAGACGTCCAGGCGGCTGACTCAGAATGTAAGTTCATTAAGAAAGACTGCCAATACAACCAACTGCCCCGACTGGAGATATATTAACAATGCGTAAACTCTTATGACCCCTGCAGCTATTTACATGTGCCTTTCTTTTCACATCGAAGGAGGTGTTGTTACCCATGCTTTATCATTCCTTACCCGACCCGACTGAGATTTGATGATTCACAGTGAATGTGTGACTAGCTGTATACCAGTATCTCAACCCGTTAATTAGCAACAGTGTGCCAACTAGGGAGATATAAAACCACGTGAGTTTCCTGTATATAGATATAAGACAACCAAGCTTGTACCCAGCGCTTGCACCCCGATTTCTATCCTTTCACATGAAGAATGGTCTCCTAGTATTCATCTCCTACGTAAGACTTTGTAGGCATTTTTTTCTTAAGAAATTTCCTCCAACCGATGGGAACTTCTAACTGTTAATATCTGCTATTCAACCTCATGTAGATAACAAAACGTTTGCATAAACCAACAATACTTACTTCATTCTTTAAACTGATCTTCCTGACCTTGCCGACTTCTACTTAGTTCCACTGCAAATATTGAAGAAAGGAGGTTGGGATATCGTCCAACTCCTCAGAATATTTCCAGACTTGGAGGGTTTTCGTCCTCCCAGTCCAAAACCTAGTCACAGTAACCAGAATTTGAGAACTTTCTTTTTATAAATTCTTCATGTGTTAATCCCAATGCAAACTCGTAAATATATAGCCTCGGAATGAGGGAAAAGTACAAAGAGCAAGGAATGTGGGATTAAATGTCATTTTTGTCCTGTAGTCACTTAAAGCTATTTATAAAGTAAATAACTTTAAAACATTAAAGTGACTTAGCTCTGCTCATTTAAATAAAGTTTTGGAATAAATTAAATAAAATCCCCCATTGTGACTCGAGAGCATCTTGTTATAAATCACTATTAATTTATCCGGATGTGGAGATAGATTAATTCTGTCTCCCGAAACTAAAATTGAGAAGGGGGCATGACAGTCCTCCCTTCCTAGGATTGCTTGCCCTCAAGCAATCTCAATGTTGGGTGCTGCAATATGGACTCGCCTTCCCAAGTGGCATCCTCATAAGGCAAGTCTTTCCATCGGATCAGATATTCCCTGACAATTCTATTACGTAGCTTTCTCTCCCTGGTCTCGATCACCTCCTCTGGTACCAAAATAAGTTTACCCACTTCATCAAGTGGAGGCAAACTCTCTAAAGGCACCATTTGCTGGCCCACTGCCTTTTTGAGGAATGAGACATGAAAGACGTTGTGGATCCGGCTGTCACTCGGTAACTCCAGCTCATATGCGACTTCCCCTATCCTCCTGGTGATACCATAAGGTCCATAAAATCTGGGCTTGAGTTTTTAGGACCCACTTTTCTTCAAAGAACTCTGTCTATATGGCTGGAGACGAAAGAAAACTCTATCGCCCAACTCAAAACTCCGTTCGGTGCGATGTCGATCAGCGTATAGCTTTTGCTGATTCTGTGCCTATTGAATATCATCCCTAAGAGCTCTTAGGATATCCTGTTGGTCCATTATCCAATCTTTGGCCAGGGGTGCCCAACTATCCGGCAATGCCAAATCAATAAAAGAGAGGGCCTGATAACCATAAAGAGCACGGAAGGGTGTCATCTAAATGGACATATGGTAGGTGGTGTAATAGCAATACTCTCCCAAATACAGCCACTTGACCCATGCCCTCTGCTGTCCTGCAATGTAGTTCCTCAAGTAACCTTCCACCCACTTATTCACTATCTTGGTCTGGCCATCAATCTGTGGATGATAACTCGTGCTAAGAGTCAATTCTGTACCAGTTAATCTAAAAATCTCTTGCCAAAATGTACTGAGAAACCTACTGTCTTTGTCACTCACAATGGTTTTGGGCAATCCATGGAGCCTGAAAATTTCTCAAAAAAACAATTCAACTACATGGGATGCTAACTAGTCTACAGTTATCGTGAAGAAATGCGCATACTTGGTCAACCTGTCCACCACTGCAAAGATGCAATCCCTGCCCTGGACCCTCGGCAACCCGGTGATGAAATCCATAGAAATGCTCTCTCATCTCTAAGCTGGAATAGGGAGAGGCTAAAGTAATCCTGTAGGAAAACCCTGTTCTGACTTGTTCTGTTGACAAGTCTGGCACTCTCTAACATGCTATAGAACATCATCCTTAAGCCCCTTCCACGAGAATCTCTCTCTGATCTGCCTATAGGTTTTGAAAAACCCTGGGTGCCCTACTGTTGGTGCATCATGTATGGTGCGCATAATGTCCTCTTTCAGTTTAGAATCGGGTACTAGGTAAATTTTGTTTTTGTAATAAATAACATTGTTCATTACCTTGTACCGCTCGTCCTGAAGTAAACCATCCAGAATCTGACAAGCATGAGTATTTTTGGAATACTCCACTAATAACTGGGATCTCCAATCTACTGAAATCTCTAAAATAGAGTAACATGCAAGCACTGGGGGCCATCGGGAAAGAGCATCAGCTACTATATTATTCCTCCCTTTGACATACTCAATGTCAAAATCGTAAGCCTGTATCTTACTGACCCACTTTTGTTGCCTTTCGTTTAACTCCTTCTGCTCTAGGAAGTAACGCAAACTGTTATGATCTATCTTAATTGTAAACTTACGTCCCACCAAATACTACCTAAATTTGGTTAAGGCATGCATGATAGCTAGCATCTCCTTATCATAGGTGGAATATAAAAACTCGTTGCCCTTAAGTTTCCTGCTCTCAAAAGCAATGGGATAGCGGTCCTGCATCAATATTGCCCCTATTCCGCTACCCGAAGCATTGCACTCTAAAACAAAGGGCCTAGAAAAGTCAGGAAGTGCTAGCACTAGAAATGAACTCAACACCTGTTTCAGCCTATCAAAAGCTGCCTCCGCATCCTCTGTCCAAGAAAATGCCCCTTTCTGTGTCAAATCGGTAAGGGGAGCTGCCACCTGTGAAAACCCCTTGGCGAACCGCCAATAATAGGAACAGAGACCAAGGAAACCTCGTAGCTCCAACACATCCTTAGGAGGTGGCCAATCCAGAATTGCCTGTATCTTCTCCTGATGCACCTTAACCCCCTCAGCACTAAACACAAGCCCCAAGTAAAGAATCTTTGTTAACCCAAACTCGCATTTGGACTACTTTGCAAATAAGGACTGCTCCTCCATGAGACTAAGGACCACATCCAAATGTTGTAAATGCTCTTCCCAAGTCCTACTGAAAATTAAAATGTCATCTAAAAAAAACCAGAACACTTTTCCTGAGCTGTCTCTTGAAAATATGGTTCATACATGACTGGAAAGTGGCAGGTGCATTAGTGAGCCCAAATGGCATCACTAACTCATAATGTCCGTAATGGCATCTAAAAGCTGTTTTGTGCACGTCCTCCTCACAAACTCAAATCTAGTGGTATCCTGATCGAAGATCTATCTTCGAGAAGTAAACTGCCCCGTGAAGCTCATCCAACAACTCGTCAATGCAGGGAATGGGATACCTGTTCTTGATGGTCCTCTTGTTCAGTGCGCAGTAGTCTATACACGTCCAAAGGGTGTCATCCTTCTTAACCAACACTACTGAAGAGGCAAAGGGGATAGAGTTGGGTCTAATATGCCCCATATCTAAGAGCTTCTTAATCATCTTCTCTATTTCCTCCTTGTAATGCCTGGGATGACAATAAGGGGTAGTAATAACGGGTTTGGCTCCTTCCTCAAGCTCAATAATATGTTCAAACCCTCTATCTGCGGGAATCCCAGAAGGTATATCCTCAAACACTAACCTGTGCTTATCTATAACTATTTGAATGTCACAATGATATCACTGCCCTAGATCCTGTGTCTCCTTGGAGGAGATGAAACATTGTGTGGCCCACTCTATATCGTCATGTCTCAATATGGCCTCCATCCTGTGAGCTGAAATCAATTTGGGTCCACTATCTGGTATGGCTCTGAGGACTACCAATCGATCACCCTGTAAACAACTGCATAGTCTCATGGTCAAAGGTGTACCTGCGGAGAGTCCTTAACCACTGTCTACCCAAAATGGCATCCAACCCATCCAAGTCAAAAACGTAGAAGTCAGTCTCCAAAAGATAATCATCAAACTGTATCTGAAGACCAGCTACCTTCCCTGTACACCCCAAAACTTCACCGCCTGCTACCTTCACCTCAAACTCAGGAATGTCGACTACCGGTAAACCCCTCCTAGCTACCATCCTTGTGCTAATTAAAATATGTGAAGCTCCTGTATCCAAAAGGCATACGATATGTTGTCCCTTAACCATGCCTTTCATTCTAAAAGGATGACATGTCAAATCACTGGAAATAGTGGCTATGACTGGAGGCTATTCCGTAATGTTCTTCTTCTTCTTATCTTCTAGGACCTGCTCTTCAAATTCTTCCTCTTCGCTGTCCTCACCCTCTTCACCTCCTTGCTGATCCCCTTCATCCTCGGATTGAACCTCTAGATAACGTATCTTGCCTTTCCCAAGGCACCTGTGATCTGGAGTCCATGGCTCCCTGCAGGTAAAGCACAATTTCTTCCTTCTGAGCTCATTCCGTGTTTCAAAATCCAACCTGGGAGGAGTGGCTTGCTGCTGTCTTTTATTCCCTTGATTTGATGTAGATCCCCTGTATGGTTTCTTCGAGGGCTGTAATATAGATGAGGGTGAATCCAAGTCATGAGCTATCTTGATTGCATCATCTAGAGTGTTTGGTTTAAGCACCTTAACCAAAGCCCTAAATCTATCCTGTAAACCTTCTGTGAATACCATCACCTTTCGCTGCTCTGTCATGTCTGGCACCATAACTAATATACGCTAAAACTCATCAATGTATTTATCTAATGATCCACTCTGACGTAGCTGAGCCAAGTCCCTGTAATAGACTTTAACATCCTTCTTGTCAAAGCAGGTGATCAGCTTAGAGCTTAAAATCTCATATGAAGTTATGAGGCCATGGTTCTGCGTAACTAACCCATGATGCCACCAATCGTATGCAGCTCCCTCTAGATGCATAGTCGCAAATCTAATAGCTTCTACTTCAGCCATAGGCTTAGTGTCAAATAAATATCTAGCTTGTGAATCCAAGCTCTAGTGGAAGTCTGACCACTACCATCAAAGGTGGGAAGAGTAAGCTTGTTCATTACATGTTTTAAGTCCCTGTTAGGTGCTCTCGGTCTGCAGTCTTGCTGCTGCCTATCAACCTCTCTTTTCTGATTTAAATACTGCACAAAGGACAAATTTCGTTTAATTTCATCTGAAAACAAATCCCACTCATCAAATGTTACCATAACATTATCCGATAACAAATTTGGGGCTGCAGGTGGTACAACTTCCTCTTCTTCAGCATTAAAAACCAGCATCAAAGGTGTGTCCACGTTATGGGTGTGAGCTCTAGCTACTCGGGGAGACCGAGCTATACTTCCACCACCACTATGATGACTAGGAGCCCTTCTTTGGATTGGAAGCAACTGCTGCATAGCAACAGTTAACTACTGAATAGCATTTGCAATGTTGTTTTGTCCATCTCTAATAGCCCATAAAGTTTCTCATACTTCCCTATCCTGTTCATCCCTATTATGTGCCATTTGATTATTATTTTTTGGTTGAACTTGTTGAGTAATATCAGTGTGCTCACCTATTTCAAAAATTATCTCTTCATCAACCGTGAAACTATCTTCAATGTCAACGTGTATTGAAGAATCTACTTGTTCAGGCTGTAGGTGACAGAAATTGTGCGGCCTTATGCTCATTCCTGGCTCATTTTCAGAATGAAAGAGTTCTGCAAAAAATTAATTTGTTCCCCACAAGATGGCAGGTCTTGTGGCTCTGATACCACTGTAATAATCTGGACTCAATTTTAAGCCTGAATAATTGAAGCTTTAGCTTCTAGCATTAATTCAAACAGTTCATAGGTAGTCTAAAATAAGCTTATATCACTGAAGTTGACAGACTCAAATTTCAAACAGAATATGTTAATGATTCCTAGAGGGATTTTTAACAAACAGTTCATAGACAGTTAATGTGAAAACTATGTCCATTGCAAACTGTTTCTTGAATCAAAAACCCAAAATGTTTACGTTAAGCTGAACACAAGAAACTGATTACAATGGTCCAATATACATTTAACATCCAAATAATGTTACTTGAGATAGTGGGCAATTAGACGTTTAGATTCATATACCGGTACCCTCACTCTCAATTCTTGTATGCGATATGCAATCAAACTGATGAAACTTTGGCTAAGAATGATTAGAAGAAATAAGTTAACATAACAAAATGACTGACTCCAAAATGTTTAATGCTAGTGACTACTATAGACGTCCAGGCGGCTAACTCAGAATGTAAGTTCATTAAGAAAGACTGCCAATACAACCAACTACCCCGACTAGAGATATATTAACAATGCGTAAACTCTTATGACCCTTGCGACTTCTTACATATGCCTTTCTTTTCACATCGAAGGAAGTGCTATTACCCGTGTGTTATCATTCCTTACTCGACCCAATTGAGATTTGATGATTCACTATGAATGTGCGACTAGCTATATACCAGTATCTCAACCCATCAATTAGCAACAGTGTGCTAGCTAGGGAGACATAAAACCACGTGAGTTTCCTGTGTACAGATATAAGACAGTCGAGCTTGTACCCAGTGCTTACACCCCGATTTCTATCCTTTCACGTGAAGAATGGTCTCCTGGTATTCATCTCCTACATAAGACTCTCTGTAGGCATTTTTTTCTTAAGAAATTTCCTCCAACCGATGGGAACTTCTAGCTGTTAATATCTGCTAATCCTGCACCTGCTATTCAACCTCATGTAGATAACAAAACGTTTGCATAGACCAACAATACTTCATTCTTTAAACTGATCTTCCTGACCTTGCTGACTTTTGCCTAGTTCCACTGCAAATACTGAAGAAAGGAGGTTGGGGTATCGTCCAACTCCTCAAAATATTTCCAGACTTAGAGGGTTTTCGTCCTCCCAGTCCAAAACCTAGTCACAGTAACTTTCTTTTTTATAAATTCTTCTTGTGTGTTAATCCCAATGTAAACTCGTAAATATATAGCCTCGGAATGAGGGAAAAGTACATAGAGCAAGGAATGTGGGATTAAATGTCATTTTCATCTTGTAGTCACTTAAAGCTATATATAAAGTAAATAACTTTAAAACATTAAAGTGACTTAGCTCTGCTCATTTTAATAAAGTTCTGGAATAAATTAAATAAAATCCCCCATTGTGACTGGAGAGCATCCTGCTATAAATTGCTATTAATCCCTCTAGATGTGGAGATAGATAACTTCTGTCGCCCGGAACTAAAATTGAGAAGGGAACATGACACTCCCCCCTTTCAGTTCTCATTAGATGCCCCGGCTCATCTTTTCCCCTCTCGATTGGAATTGAATGAGCATGTTTGACTTGACATCTATAGACGATACATTGCCACTACCTGGGTTAACCCTTCTGGCGAGTTACGCTCACGGATGTCCTCTAACGCAAAGCAATTTTTGGAGATTTCTGATGGGATTATTGTCCGTCCTAGTTACCTTTCCTGACAGTGGTCTCATGCCCTGCGCATCTCTTTAGGTTCTTTCAAAGTTGGCTCTCCCCGTCTTCGAGTTCAGACTGATCAACATATTGATAGGGAGGAGCGGCTCTATAAGCTCTGCACTTTGGGGGAGGTGGAGACTAAGACTCATTTCCTTTTTCGATGCCCTATTTATTATGAGATCAGAGCGAGATCTTTTTGTTTGTTTCAAGAGTGCTTCTCTCTCTATGACTTTTTCAGCTACTATGATCAGCGATGTCTTGCACTTTATCTTCGTGAGACCACTATGCTTCGTAATAGCACGATCTAGTTACTGCTTCCTCACCGGCACTCGTCTACTCAGCTCATCACTACCTTCTTTACACCACTATCTCCTTTGTGTGATGTGAAAAGGCCTTCTAGCTCCACTAGATCTACCGAGCCTTCCAGATGTATTAGATCCCATTCTGGTTATTTGCACCAGCGATACACCTTCGTGAGTGGCCAGAGACAGTACAGTGCCTCTACACATTGGCAAGAGTATCATTCTATGACTGATTTCTTTTCGCCTAAGAAAGACTCCTAGTTTCTCTTAGCATTCTATCTGTCTCTTTTCTATGGTTGTTTTGGTTTTGTCATGTATTTTTGAACACCTTTGTGTGTTCTTGCTAGTGTGATGGAGCCCGAAAATTCATCCTTCCATTTGAAGCCCTGTATATCATAAGAGCCCACGTGGATTCAGGATATCATTTGCGGGCATAGCATTACCTTCTACGGGTGAAGAAGAAGATGTAATCCACGATTTAGAGAGATGTTCGAACTATTGGCAGCATGGCTATATCGAATAAGGAGGATAAATCTGTTGAGGCCAGAATATGTCTGAGCATGGATACAAATGTCATTTGCGGGCGTCAAAGAATGGAATATATATATGCGTGAAGCCTCGTGAATAGTCTGAAAGCCCAATGTAAGCAAAAGTTTGATATGTGTGCAGGATTCATGTTTCAACGGAGGAATCGTCATCTTGGGTTTGCCCAGTATTTTAGTGCCAAAAAGACATACAAATGCAGAGAACTTCAAGGAGATTGTGATACGTGTTGATGATGGAAAGTTGTTCCCAACGCATTGCATGGGTTCCTTGAAGACATGCCGTTGAATGAAATCGGGCAAATATATATGCAAAGGATATCACTAGAATTATAACCAGTGACTATTTTGCTTAAAGGATTTATTAACATACATTGGTTAGTTTTATTTATGAAAAGGTGTAATGTTTAGGAAAGTAACTAACACCCTCCAATCCTCTATAAGTATGTGATGGAAAAACCAAAATAGATCATCATTGACAATTATTCAAAAATCATCTATATTTTAAGGCATACAAGTTGTTAAATTTTCTTTGCTGGAAGAAGTTGAATTTGATCTAAGCTCCAGTTAATTGAAATTATCGGGCATGTTGTCAATATTGTGTAATGTAAAATCGTGTTGAGTGAAGCATCTATGATTGAATGTCTTCAACACAGATTTTCATGCAATATAATCATTAAGGTTTTATTTGGTTTTAAGATTCAAATATTATAGTTCGTCCTTTATGATCTTTTGTTTTTCTATTAATAATTTATTATTGGGATAAGTGGATTAAATTATTAAGTTGTTGTTTAAGCCTGATAAATACAAATATTGTGGAATATTAAAGTTGTTTCCATATTTGTATCTATTTTGTCTTTTTAAAAGTTAAAAACATTTTAGACTAGTTTTAATATGCATACGACGAAATAAGTTGACGCATCCCAATAATTAAATTGTTCATAGATTTAATAGTATAATATCATAAAGTTGTATGTGAAAACTTATAAATCTGACTCTATCACCCATCTAAATTTCAGCACTGATCTTTAATCGCTCATTCTTTCCTTATCTGTTTGCTAGCAATATTTTGATCTTCTCATGCTAAGGGTTTAATATCTTTTTGTTTTAGTAATTCATTTTAATTTTCCTTTCAGCAATTCACAACTCTACTAAAGTAATTAAAATTTGAAGATTATTCAACATTCGTAATCCAGAAGTTTTTCCTTAGAATCTTGCCATTTAAGGAGATTGCCTTTGCATTATAATCTATTCGCTATAAAACATCTTGGATCCAAGTCTTGTTGTCCAAGATCAAGTGTACAGGCCTTGGTTTAGCAGAGCCAAAAGCGCGGAGGATTTAAGTCAATTTGATTGATCCTGTCAAGTTGGCCAAAATCGATTAGATATCCCAGCATCAAGCAGGCAAGGCTCGTAGGTTTCTAATCAACGATTTTTATGGTGTTAGCCTTACTTTTGTAATCTTGCAGTCCCATAGACCTCTTTTTGGTCTTTTGTTGGACATTAATTATCTTATCTTATTATCTTATCTTATATTGTCTTCATTATTTCATAGAGAAAAAACTTGTTACAATCAAATGGCATACCCAGATAATGGAAGAAACCCTTTTAGCAAGTGCTGGCAAAAAAGTAAGTCAAGAATATTAAACTCTTCCCCAATCAGCAGCAAAAAAATTCAAGAGGTGATGTGAAAATCTATTGTATCCCTAGGCATTCCTTCTTATAAGTTTTATTGAATTTTTTGGTGTCCCCTTCACCAATACCAAACTATATAGGAAGAGTAGGTAGGGAAGATGAAGAACGAGCAAAAAAGAAATGATTTCAAACCACTATAAACAGCCAATAGCTTCACAATGCAATGCCCTCAATGTGCCATAAAATAAGTTTTCAATCTATCAATAAATTCTGAAATTTATTACTTCAATCATTACAATGTTGACCTTTGGATGAAACCACCCAAATAAAGCAATATTGGGTGAATATTGCAAACTCTCTGACTACTACTACAAAGAAAAAGCAACGCAATCTAACAGCAATAAGCTCGGAATTTTGTTAAAACCCTTGGTCTCTCGCAAACTCCCATGCTCTAGAGAAGAAAATATCAATTCAACAATCAACATCATCCCCATGAGAATGGGCACTTAAAGCCCCTTTTGCTCTATTCTTGTTAGAGCTCAAACACTTTCCTAGCCAATGTGGGATAAAAGATATATTCCCACTTTTGATTTTTTTTCACTTATAACTCTATATTTTTTTATTAAGAAAATAGGTTTTGAAGGGCCCTTGAAACCCCATACAAGGAATCTTAAAGATTAAGCACTACGCCCAGAAGGCAAAACAGGACACAAAAACGACAGAGCCAACATATGATCAAAAGCCAACCAAAATAGGACAGCACCAAAACAAACTAACAGGAAAACAGAGAACGAATACAAACAGCACTAGGACGCCAAAAGGGAATCTATCCCATATTCTTGAGGAGCTCCACAGCCTGAATCTCTAACTAGTCCATCCTCCCCGCAGCTTCTTTGATCTGGCTAACATCACTAGAGGCAGCTATAACCATCTTTCTAGTGTTGGCTCTAGTCCTTTTAACAAGCCCGTCCTTGTTGTCAATAGCATCCCCTTGATCCTCAGGAACAGTGATGATGGCCTTCTCGCCTACTAGATTGTCCAACTCACTAATGAGAATTTTTATGTACTCCTTGGATGCCTTGAGGATTTTGTAACTCTGATCAGCTATGCTTCTCAGAGTACTCTCAATGCCATTCACCTTATTGTCTAATTCCAACACCTTGGCCTTCAATCTGTAGTAATCGGCGATATCAATTAAAGAACCTATCGCTGGGCTCCCCTTCTCATCAATTTTAGGGTTTTCTTTGATTATCCATCCTGCCCTCCAGGGTAATTAACCTGTTATTCAAGTAACTGATCTGAAGGAACAACCATTTAATGGATCTGAAATTGTCCAGCATATTGTTTATGGCATTGTTCAACGCATCCACCTTTTCCTCTTAAAAGTCTATAGTTGGTGCATATATAATTCTTTTAAGATTAGTTCTTCACTTGGCCCGATTTATAATAACTTGACCTTCCACTTAAGTGACTTGAGTTATAATACAAAATTATATTATAGCTTAATAATATAAGCTCAAAAGAATTCATATTTATTTTAGCCAAATAAATATTAATATCTCCATTATTACTCATTATCTTTGCACGTTGTTTGAACTGGGAGCTGACATGATCAAGCCACATACGACCATACCTCATTTCTATAAAAAATAGGGCCCCCTCTCCGAGCTTCTCAAAACTTACCATATATAGCAATTACTGCATACAGAATCTTGGAGACCTCAAACCTGCAAAACTCTGACCACTGAAGAAGATGCAACAGGACAATCAACCTCATTAGCCTACAAGGGTCATCTACTCTGCTGACTGATGTCAACTAGAAGGGGACATCACATTTTCTACAACTTTTTTAGTTTTCCTTTTTTATTAACTACATTTTTTCTCCATCTTTTCCCTATTTTTCAAAAGAAATCTTTCAGTTTGCCAATACTTTCCCGAAACAGTTTTTGCTGCTATGAGATTTCCAAGTGGGGTGACTTTCTAAAGCTGAAAAGTGTTGTAGTGAGGCTCACATTGACAAAAATTTCAAGCCCTAAAGAACTAGGTACCAACATCACTTGGTATAAAGACTTATCTAATAGTTGAGTCTAACATAGACAAATAAAATTTTAATCTATTCACTATTTCATGAATTGAATCTCAACAGATAAACTAACATTACATTTATCATCATGGGCACGAACAACTTAATGGCTGCATACCATGTCCAAATTTAGTTTAAACAAAACGCATCGGAATTTTAGCTCAAATATATGTTGAAGAATATGGATATACAATATCAGAAATTTGTGCCCCAATTAAAAAACCTCAATATAAATTCAACAGAGTAACAAAAAAGGACTATCAGTCTGAAGAAGTACGCTGGACCTTAAAAACACAACATTGTGCCACACAAGGAGTGTTGAGAAGCCAATATGAATTTTAAGCAGTGTAAGACAACAAAAAGTGTTGATCTGTAAAAGCATTCTGATCTTAAAAGGACATTGTCTCTGATACCAATATAAGGTTTCAATAGTCCAACACAAACAAAGGGTATTAAAAGCATACTGGACCTCAAAAGGTAAATGCTACTTTGATCACAGATTCACAAAATTAGAACATAAAATCTCAGTCTCCAGAACTGCACAGGCCGAAAGTAGCAGCAACAACAAATTTATGAATGACAGACACTAAAAATTGGATAATAAAAAAAACCAAACAAGACAACAATATGCTACAAAAACCATCTTTCATAAATTCAGACTAGCTATGAGGTATAGTAAAATAAACAGGTATTCAAGTGGTTTCAGGCCAATAAGGTCGGATGGAATAAATATATATTAGCTTATAGTAAACTCTATGACATCTTAAGAATTTGTTTGGTTGATAGACGTGGACACATGCTCTTTTAAACCTTGACAGAATAGCCTGATCTTTAATAAAAATAGTAATTTTAATCTCGCATGTGAGATTTCATTTGTCTTAAGCTCTTGGCATCAAACTATTATCATTTTTTTTAAAAGCCATTTTCTGCTATAAATGGAAACTGAATGCATTTCAAGTATCTGACCAAAGGTAAAGGAACAAGGCTAGTCCACTTTTAAAGATGTTGAATATAGGGCGTCATTTAATATTATCAGTAAGATGCAGCATTCAAGAGTCAAAAACAGATAAAACATTATGCTCTGAGTAGTAAAACTTAAGCAGATAAGAAATTTGGACCCCTAACTGATTTGGTGTTTTAAATATGAATAAATGTTTTTTGGCATTCATCACAAGAACCATAAGTAGAGTAAATCATAATTTGTTTGACCTCCAGAAGATATCATTTTTTGCACATAAAACTTATATAAAAATGCAACTTATTATTATTTGAATATTTCTAAATACAACCACATGCTTTCAGCAGGCACTCGGTGAAAAAATTAGAAAGTATTATTAGGTTTTAACGTTAGACAGCTTTTGAATTTGACATAGAAGCTCAGAAGTGGATGCACACCTTTAAGCGCTCTATGATAGCTATTGCATTTTGGAGTTGATTGAGAAGTTGAGATTGTAGAACATTCCACTTGTCCATTTCCTCTCTTGCCCTTTTATATTTTTGCTCATATTTCTTGACAAGTCTTTCCATAACCTTCACAGTGTAAGTAAAGAGTAATAAAATTTGATATATATAGGTACATTATTTCAATTTGACAAGCTGTTCAACCTTCACAGTGTAAATAAAGAGCAATAAAATTTGACATATATAGGTACATTATTTCAATTTGACAAGCTGTTCAACTCAAAATTATTCCATGTTGAAGAAGTAAAAAGTTTATCAATCTATTAACAGTATAAAATAGATATACAAATCAAATTCACCGAAACAGAAGAAAAATATCACTTTCCACCTCATTCTAAAATGCTCATTTCCAAACTTAAGCATTCAACATTTATTGTGACTTCCCTAAAATTTGTTCTCGTGATTAATTGATTTCTTGTGCAACATTTCATGCACTATGTCATGTCCCCAAATTTTAATATAATAATTGAATTTAATTAATTAATTAACTGGTCCCAGAATTTAAATAATATAATAGAATGACCTTTAATTAGTTAGTTTAATTAATTAATATAGGGCCCCAATTAATAATATTTGTATTTGTGGTTCTAATTGATTTAGTATATCTCGGACCCATTTTTATTTTAATTGTTTCTGTAGATGATGTCATCGGCTATGTTTGTAAACCCTTGGGAGTTCCTTTGACGGGTATTTAAGCACGGCTTGTAGGTAGTAGTTGTCATGTGATTTTGATTATTTCTTATATTTTGAATTCCTGTTAGAGTTTAGAATTGTTCGCTATTTCAAAAGTGAAAGATCTTCCGTACTTGGCTCTTACGGTTTTGGTGCGAATCAACCCTCACCCTATTCCATCCATTGTTCTCCCTTGCATCGGATCTAGCAAATCTGGAACACCATTTTAATCTAGAATATATCTATATCTATCTGTGTTATTTCATTATACTCTGGTGTCTCTTGTATACTTTCTTGAATTGTTCATTCATTCGGAGGCATAGCATTTGTGCATTTGAAGATCAACTCTGGGGCCATGTTTTCTCCTCCCCGAGCACTCCAATCATGTATGTACGAAAACTCCACCCTCACCATACGGCCTCCAAAGAGCAATAGTACAGCCTTCAAGCCTACACCATACGGCCTACACTAGCCGTAGATACCGTAGACAAGTCTATCCCTTTAATTGTCCATCGTACAACCTATTTTCTCCTCTATCGTATGACCATTCAGCTGACCACCATACGGCTCACACATCAACCAAACATTCCTCCATGATAGACCATACGACCCCATCTACCTTAGTGTACGACCAATCTCCAGTTGCAACCATATGGCTACTCTATGCTTCTGTTGCTAGCAGTGGGGTACAAAGCTACGAACGGAACATTAAAATGGTATCAGAGAAATTGCATTCAAGTTGATATCCCCTTCAAATTGATTCCCCCTTCGGACCGAGATTTCCCTTCGGACCGAGTTCCTCTTCAAATCAAGTTTCCCTTCGGATTGAGGTTCCCTTCAGATTGAGTTTCCCCTCGGCTAGAGGTTCCCTTCGGACCAAGTTTCTCTTCAGATCAAGTTCCCCTTCGGATTGAGTTCCCCTTCGAGTCAAGATTCCCTTCGAATTGAGATTCCCTTTGGGTCAAGTTTCCCTTCGAATCAAAATTCCCTTTGGATCAAGATCCCCTTCGGATTAAGGTCCTCTTTGGAATGAGATTGCCTTCGGACAAAGATCCCCTTCAAGATAAGATTGTCTTCGGGCCGAGATCATTTTCAGGCCAAGTTCACCTTCAAAACATTACAGTGGTATCAGAGCTAGTGATCTTGCTAGCCTGTTGGGATGATTGAGAGATTTTGGTATTTGGATCATACTATGGCATCGGACAGCGATGGAGAGTGGTGATTGAAGGCATTACAAAAGATTAGCAAAGAGCTCAATGAGAGTGTTGATATTCCATTAGATATATTGGAAGTATGTTTGTGTCAGCTGAACCAATTACCTTCAAGATATATACAAAGAATCCTCTCGCCGATTAAGGATGCCTTAAGTCAACCTAGGCTTTTGAGACACCATGACAAGGATAAAAGATTGGCAGTTACAGCATGTCTCAGTGGGGTCTCAAGAATTTCGGCTCCTAAAGCACCGTATGATGATAACACCATGATAGAGGTATTGCAAATGATACTTGACAGCTTTCAGAGTCTTGATGACTTTAGTAGTGACCCTTTTGGTAGGAGATCTACAATATTGGAGAATTGTGCAAATGTCAAAATAACCTCCTCTTAGATCTCGAATTGCAAAATTTGGTCCATGATATGTTTCATCACTTCTTGGTTACCATCAAGGAAGATCATGATACTAAGATTTCAGTTGCTATGGAGAGTCTTATGATTTTGTGCATTAAAGAGATGGATGAAATATCCTAACCCATCACATCTATGTTATGGGTTGTTCGTACTCTAGAATGTATCCCCTCTATAGCAGCATATAGATTGGTCAATAATGTTTTCAAGTATTGTGAAGGAAAACTAATCTCTCATTTGCACAAGTGGGAGAGAATGGATGACAACAATAAGGGTGATGCTTTATGTGAGGAGAATGAAGACATGATTATGGGGCTGCTCTAGGAGGATTTGCTAAATCTTTCTACTACACCAACATGGGGAGAACACCAAAAAATGAAGATGTTGCTTCCATGGATCTTGTGAAGACATGGACGGATCAAGTTGTGCCCATCACCGAAGTTGTGCTCGTCACCAAGGCACTATCTGTCAAGGAAGTTCTATCAATTGTCAAGGTTGTGCCGATCATAGAAGCTATGTCTATTGCTGAGGCTCATTTTGTCATCGAGTTTGTGTCCGTCCCCAAGGTTGTCACTGATATTGAGGTTGTGTTTGTTGCCAAGGTTGTGTGTCTACCACCGAAGCTATGTCCATCATTGTGGTCTTGTCCATCGTTGAGGTTGTATGTCCATCATTGTGGTCTTGTCCGTCATTGAGGTTGTATGTCCATCACTACGGTTGTATCCATCACTACAATCATGTTTGTTGTCGTCACCATCGTTGTGTCTATTACCATAGTTGTGTTTGTTTTCATCACAGTCATCGTGCTCGTCGTCGTGTTTGTCAAAGGCATTGTCTGTTGTTTTCACCATCATCATCGTCGTCATGTCCGTTGCCAAGTCCATCATCATGTCTATCACCATCATTGTGTTTGTCACCATCATGTCCTTCACTGATGCCAAGTCCATGTCCGTCATCGAGTTCGTGTCCATCATCGTCATTGTGTGTGTTGTCACCATCGCCATATTCGTCAGTCACTGTGTCCGTTGTCGTCACTGCCGCCTTGTCCGTTGTCAAGTCCATCGTCATGTCTGTCATTGTTGTCATCATCATGTCTTTAATCTTCATTGTGTTCGTTGTCGTCACCATCATCATGTCTGTTTCCAAGTCCATCATCATGTCTGTCATCGTCGTTGCATCTATCAACGTCGTTATGTCTGTCACTAGCATCAAGTCTGTATCCGTCGTCAAGTTTATATCCATCGTAGTTGTGTCCGTCGACAACATCATGGCTGTCTCCGTCATCATTGTGCGTCCGTCATTGTAGCTGCATCCCTCCCAATAGCGACGGACATTGCCATTGAGACATTGCTCACTGTCGAGGCTCTACCATCATCAATGTTTCAACAGGGGTTCTGTGTGCCATTGAGGTTTTATCCACAGCTAAAATTTTGTTTGCCACTGAGGTACTCTTTGTTGAGGTTTTCTTTGCCAACGCTCCCTTCGTCGAGGTACTCATGATCACGGTTCCCTTCATTGAGTTACTCTCAGTCGAGCTTTCCTTCACTGAGATACTCTTTACTGAGGCTCCCATCATTGCAACCCCCTTCATCGAAGCTTCTATCATCAAGGTACTCACGGTCGAGCCCCCTTCATCGACATTCTCACCAGTGAAGCTCTCTTCGTCAAGGTTTCATCTGTCAGGAATATAATAGTGGTCGCCAAAGAGATTTTTGAACATAACAACGTAAAAAATTTCATCAATTTGTGTCATTGTGATCCTGGTGAAGGCTACAACAATATTTATATCAAAGTGTTGCAGCGGATGCTTAACGACAGTGTGGTGCAAGGGAGGTTTGATGACAATTCACTCATTTTGCTTGCGTGTTTGGTTTGGGATCCTAGTGACTCAGGATATGACAATATTTATATCAGAGTGATGCAACGAAGTTTGGTGGCAACGTGGTGCTGCGGAGGATTGATGTTATTTCACTTGTCTTGCCTACATGTTTGATTTGGGACCTTGGAGCTGTTGGTATTTCGTCAAATGACAAACTGCTTGAGGGAAACCAATCTTTGGGCAGCAAGGATTTGTCATGTCCCCAAACTTTAATGTAATAATTCAATAAAATTAATTAATTAATTGGTCCCAAAATTTAAATAATATAATAAAAGGACCTATAATTAGTTTAATTAATTAACATGGGGCCCCAGTTAATAATATTTGTATTTGTGGTTCCGATTGATTTAGTATATCACAAACCCATTTTTATTTTTATTGTTTCCGTAGTTGTTGCCGTTGACTACCTTTGTAAACCCTTGGGAGTTCCTTCGAAGGGTATTTAAGCACGGCTTGTAGGTAGTAGTTGTCATGTGATTTTGATTATTTCTTGTATTTTGAATTCTTGTTGGAGTTCAGAATTATTCGCCATTTCAAAAGCGAAAAATTGTCCCTACTTGGCTCTTACGGTTTTGGTGCGAATCAACCCACCCTATTCGGTCCATTGTTCTCCCTTGCTTTGGACCTAGCATATCTAGAACAACATTTTAATCTAGAATATATCTATATCTATCTATGTTATTTCACTATACTCCAGTGTCTCTTGTATGCTTTCTTCAATTGTTCATTCATTTGTTGGTGTAGCATTAGTGCATTTGAAGATCAACTCTAGGCCACTTTTCCCCCTCACCGAATGCTCCAATTATTTTTGTACCACAACTCCACCCTCACCGTATGGACTCCCAAGAGCAACAGTACTCCCTTCAAGCCTGCACCATATAGCCTACACTAGCCGCACATACTATACGAACAAGTTTTTCCCCTTAATTGTCCACCATACGACCTGTCTTCTCTGTCGTACGACCATTCAGCTAATCACCATACGGCTTACACATCAAACATACATTCATCCATCATAGACCGTATCACCCCATATCTACCTTCCTGTATGGCCAATCTCCAGTTGCAACCGTACAACCACTCTGTGCTTTTGTTACTTGCTATTAGTGGGGTACAATTCTACAAACTGAACATTACAGTGGTATCAGAGAAATTGCATTCGGGTCGAGATTCCCTTCGGATTGATTTCCCCTTCAGGCCAAGATTTCCCTTCGGACCGAGTTCCCGTTCGGATCAAGTTTCCCTTCGGGTCGAGGTTCCCTTCGGATCAAGTTTCCCTTCGGGTTGAGGTTTCCTTCGGACCAAGTTTTCCCTCAGACCGAGTTTCCCCTCGAATCAAGTTCCCCTTTGGATTGAGTTCCCCTTTGGGTCAAGATTCCCTTCGGACTGAGTCTCCCTTTGGTTCAACTTTCCTTGCGGACCCAGATTCCCTTCAGATCAAGATCCCCTTCGGATTGATATTGCCTCCGGACAAAGATCCCCTTCAGAACGAGATGGCCTTCGGGTCGAAGGTTGGTTTCAAGCCAAGTTCACCTTTGAAACATTACACACTAAGTCATTTTTCCCAATGTATTGCAAAACAAAGTAACTTCTTATCTTTTAAGTTCAAAGGCACAAGCATAAATAAAGTCAACACTTTGTAGGTCAGTGATAAATACTTAGTATACTTAAAAGTTATTAGTGAGGGAGTTGGATAATTAGTTGTAGCAAAGGGGTGTGTTCATTGGTTTACTTAACCAACAGGAATAATATAAGAACTAAACCAAGTGAAGTAAAAGGAAAATTTGCATGAACTATTTTGGAAGTAATAAAAGTTATTATCCCCTTCTCATTGCATGGTAGTGTAATGTTCCTTTCCAGAAAATGACCAAGGGTGTCTTTTCTTTCTATAAAGATGCACCATCAAAATCAAAATCAACTTTTTTAAGCCCCCAATGTTCGTACGAAGGGATGAGCTGAGGCCGTACGATAGCAACAAGGCAGGTCATATGGTCAGAATAAGACAATGTAACGTTACGGTGTAGCAAGGGGGGACTATACGGTCAATGGGTGTAGCCATATGGTGTAGTAAGGTTGTTTACCGCATGGGGTAAATAGATTAATGCACACAGACAATGAAACAAGAATATGTAACAACAGTACTCATTTTATTATTCGCATATGCCAAAGACATTACATTATGCTTATGATGATGATTACAATGATCTCGAAGGGTGTATATATACTTTCCAAAGAACCTTCTCGAAGGGGTCCGTCGGCTACATAACAAGAACCTTCCCGAAGGGGTTGTCGACTACACAATATTTACCAATGACAACATCTTGTCGGCTACACAATATTTACCAACGACATACATCCTGTCGGCTACACAATATTTACCGATGACATACATCCTGTCGGCTACACAATATTTACCGACGACATCATCCCCCCAAAAAGAAAAAGTAGTCTTCGGACAACAATTACAAATATCCAAGAGAGATTAACAAAATGGAAAACATTAACTGACTAACTACAACAAGATAAATCTGTTTCTGTCACCACTTTCACATTCGTTTCGTGCCTGCACCAAACTAGTCTCCAAACCACGTTGCATCTGTAGCCTCTGCTAACACAATATTGTCTCCTCAGTCAAGCTGACCTTAATAGCCACCCGTGTTGCTTTCTCTGCTTCCAACTCCTCGATACCCTGAGCCAAGTGTCACTACATTGCCTTCAACTGAATGATCAGCTCCTCCTGAGCTCTCTATGCATCCACCAAGACAGCTTACGCCAAACACCTACTCTGAGTGCCACCTCTGACACACAGACACTCCGTGCGTTTCCCTTCCCTTTGGCATCATGCGTTATTCATTCTGAAAAATTTTTATTTGTCGTTTTTTTTTTTTTTTTTTTGCTCCTCTTCTAACTGCTTCCTTTTGCCAAACTTCTACAAAACCTCCATCCAAAATCGGCCTCTGCCTGCACAAGCCCGTACGGTGACAATGAAGATGTGGTACGGCGAAATACTTAGCAACTTTCGTACAGTTATAGAGAAATGGGTACGGATGATAGTTGCTAACAGGTGATAGGGGTATGCGTACTAAAGGATGCAATTGTTGATCGACCATGGAGGAATCAATAGAAACATAGAACGCACACTTCTACACATAAATAAAGACAGATGTATTCTAAAAACAATAATATCTGCACATAAGAAAGATGCTATGATTTGCTACAGTCAGGCTAAGTAATAGATGGAATAGGGTGAGAGATGAATCCCACCGAAACCTCACTAGCCAAGTAGGGAAGGTCTTTCACTTCCGAAATGGCGAACAATATAGAACTCCAACAGGAATTTGCAATACAAAGAAATAAACCAAATCGCATACCAACTACTACCTATGTACCAGGCATAAATACCCTTCGAAGAAAATAATTAAATAAAAATGGGTCCAAGATATACTAAAACAATCGGAACCACAAATACAAATATTATTAACTTGGGCCCCATATTAATTAATTAAAGTAACTAATTAAAGGTCCTTTTGTTATATTATTTAAATACTGGGACCAGTTAATTAATTAATTTAATTAAATTATTACATTAAAATTTGGGGACATGACAAATCCTCATTGCCCAAAAAGATTGCTTGTCCTTAAGAAATCCGTCATCAGATGAAATGTCAATAGCTCTAAGGTCCCAAATCAAACGCACAGGCAAGACAAGTGAAATGATATCAATCCTCCACAACACTACATTATTGTCAAACTTTTGTTGCACCACTCTGATATAAATATTGTCATGTCCTAAGTCACCAGGATCCCAAACCAAACATGCAAGCAAAATGAGTGAATTTTCATCAAACCTCCCTTGCACCACACTATAACAAATGGTTTTTCATAACGAAAAAAAAGATGGTTTAAACAAGAATTTCCAACATTCATAAAGATACAATTGAATCCTTTTCGCATGACATTAACTACTTTTATCAATTAACTTTAAAAAAAAAAACCTTATCAATATTCATCTAATAATAATTGTTTTAATGATTAACTGAAGATAATTGTATTCATGATCAACTGAAATAACTACACTAACGATCAACTAAAAATAACTACATTTATGAACAATTGAAATAACTAGATTAACGATCAACTGAAAATAACTGTATTCATGTTCAACTAAAATAACTAGATTAACGACTAACGGACATAACTGTATTTATGATCAACTGAAATATCTAGATTAACTATTATTTTCTTCATACAAGTAAAGTAAATGCTTATCAAGAAAGAAGGAATGGAACATACAAGTATCATCCAGAGGATCTTTAGCCAGTTGTGCAAGCCTCGGCTTTGGTGAGAGGAGAAGCATTGACATAGGCTTAACCTCTCAAACTCGGACAATACTTATCCCCACACATTTTATTAAATTAGAAAGGCTATCCCTACCTCAAGATAGGGCTTGGGATGTTCTTTAGTCTAGCCACCTGAGCATTCCTAGTGTTTTGAATGTCCACTCAGTTATGAAACGGACATGCTTACATAACTGACACTACTGACATCAAGTGATCATTAGATAGCAAGCATGCCTATAAACTACCTTGGCCAAGGATTTTCGATGGGCTTAACAACCTGATCACCACTGCTCGACTTGATAACAGGTTTCATTACAGGGATGACCATGAGCTATTAAGTATGTTTCATTTAGGTTATTCATGTCTGATTTCTCTTCTATTTCCTTGCAGATTTATTCCACCTCTTCACCATACATGGTTATACAGTCGGTTATTCCCAAGTGTATTGAAAGATTATGAGCACTCTACTCTTTTACACCTCTTCACCATTTTATGGCTACAATGCCAGTGAATCCCAGGTGTTTTGAAAAAGTTATGAGCATTCTGCTCTTGGTATCTTTTATCATGATTGTGGCAAAATAAAACTTGTTCTTGAGATCAGCAACATTCATACAAGTTCTTATTATATTTAGAAACTGTTCTTTAAGGGATACTATTCAATTGGATACAATGAAAGTAAGAAGAAAGTTCATTATAAATCACAGGGATTATTCAGCAAGTTAAATAACATGATTATAGACATAAAGAAAAGAGGTTTGTGTTCCTAGCCAGCTGCTATAGAATTGTATTTAAAAACTTTGGAAGGATAACTCATGACCTAATAAGAATTTGACATTGTTTTGATGAACTTGAAATCTAATCGGTCCTCTCCAGTTGTTTTGAGGCATTACTTGCAGAGCATATAGTCTCTGATCTTTAGCCAGAATGCTTGCACAGCAAGGAGCAGTAATTCGAACTGCTTGAATAAGGCTTCAATGGATAGTATATCAGGTATCTGCAGAAGATATGATGAGGAAAAGTCAGGTGTAGAGACAATGAAGTTTGAAACACAAAGCAGAAAGAAGTCGGGAGAAAGGAATATAATGCCCAACTCCTCTCACGGCTTCCGTATAAGGAACAAGCCGTGACTTCTTGGCTTCCACTAGTTCAAAATTTTATATAACGATTCAAATTACCAAATGTTAAATCGATTAAAAAGAAAAAGGGAAAAGTAAAAAGTTGGAAGAAAGAGTTGGAAAAATTATAATTTCAACTATTATTATAATTTATATTTACATACGTTCGTGTGAGTATATCAATAGGGTGACATCATTTTATTAAGTTATTATAATATAATGGTGCCATTTCATTTTTATATTATATGTACGTATATAAATATATATTATAATAATATGATGAAAGATCAATTAAAATCCCTTGAGGTATGTTTTATATTTTAATTAGATTATTTTATGTTTTCTTAGATTATTTTCTTAATAGCTCATGCAGGTCCCACTAATGTATCCTGTGTTCAAATCGTTGTGTCCTTTCTAAAGTACTTTTAAGGTCATACTTGTTGATCCTGATGACTAAACTAAGCAAGCATCCCATTCCAATGATCATGTTTAGCAATGCTTCCCCCCTCTTCATCTTCTCCTACAATCACCCATGAAAACACTTATGCCATAATAACAATTCTATAATAATTTCATATAAACATTTTAAAAGACCTTAAATTATTAGGCATAATTTTAAATCAAACAACTGCTAATCATCTAATAACAATTAATGGTTAACGACCATCTTCATTAACAGTTAATACAACGTATATAAATAACTACCTATTTCACATGATCATGAAAGAATAATCCATTAAATCCAACAGTTATGAACAAGTTTAAAATTAGGTCAAAATTTTGGGATGTAACACACTGTCGTTAAGCATCCGTTGCGCCACTCTGATATAAATATTGTCCCATCCTGAGTCACAAGATCCCAAACTTGAAATTCATCTGTGTAATCCATCATGATTGCCACTGGGGAATGGACTTCATAATCAACCCATTGTAAAGATTGCTCCTGCAAATAATCCTTGATCGAATCCACATCACTAGGAGGCTGAATAACTACCAGTAGAGCTTGCTTATTTGGAGGGTCGCTAGTAGAACCCAAATTTCCATCAAGTTGATCGTCGAGCATTGGTTCAATGATATTTGTGCAAGTACCTTCTTCTATAATCATTTCCTTCATCTTGGACTCAGGTACCAAGTAGATTTTTTCTTTGTGGTAAATGATTTTGCCAACCACCTTGTATCTACCATCCTATACTTGACCATCGAATAGTTGGCACGCAAAAGTATTCTTGGAGTATTCGACTAACATATGTGCCCTCCAATCGGCTTGAAACTGGGCCATAGTGTAATCCAAGTCAAAGCTCTCCTTTTTCCCAACAGGGTAGTAGAATCATTAGCTCTGATACCACTGTAAGGTTCATTTCCATAAAATGACCAAGGGTATCTTTCCTCTCTGCAAAGATGCACCGTTGAAATCAAAATCAACTTTTGTAAGCCCTCAATGTTTGTACAGAGGGAAGAGTGGAGGCCATACTATAGCAACAAGGCAAGTCGTATGGTCAAAACAAGACAGTGTAGCCGTACGGTGTAGCAAGGGAACCGTACGGTCAATGGGTGAATTCGTATGATCAATGAGTGCAGCCAAACGATGTAGCAAGGCAAGGGTCGTTCGGTCAATGATACAATGTGTAAGGTGATTCGTACGGTTGCTGCTGCAAGTCTATATGGTGATAGAGAAATGGGTACGAATGATGGTTGCTAACGAGTGATAGGGGTATGTGTACAGAAGGATGCAGTTGTTGATCGACAATGGAGGAATCAATAGAAACATAGAGCACACATTTCTACGCACAAATAACGATAGATGTATTTTAGAAACAATAATATCTACACATAAGAAGGATGCTCCGATCTGCTAGAATTGGGTTAAGTAATAAATGGAATAGGTTGAGGGATGAATCCCACCAAAACCTCACTAACCAAGTAGGGAAGGTCTTTCACTTCCGAAATGAAAAACAATACAAAACTCCAACACGAATTTGCAATACAAAGAAATAATCCAAATCGCATACCAACTACTACCTACGTGTCGTGCTTGAATACCCTTCAGAGAAACTTTTCAAGGGTTTACAAAGATAGCCAACGGTCACACCTACCTACGGAAACAATTAAATAAAAATGGGTTCAAGATATGCTAAATCAATCGGAACCACAAATACAAATATTATTAACTTGGGCCCAATATTAATTAATCAAAGTAACTAATTAAAGGTCCTTTTGTTATATTATTTAACTGGGACCAGTTATTTAATTAATTTAATTTAATTGTTACATTAAAATTTGGGGACATGACAGGTAGTATGGTATTGTATTGGTTGTATATTGCATTTGATTCCAACAATTGATTTTGGTAATTAGAAGTATTGGTTAATACTGTAATATATGGTCTGCATAGACAATCTACACACTTCTACTCAAGATGAGAGAATTTTATTTTTTTTCACTAAAAGCAAACATCCTATAGCATCTAATACTCACCCTACTGGCTAAAAGAAAAAACCAAAGAAGTGTGACTATAACATTGCTATTTGATTGGTTTAATCTTAAACAATAAATGAACACAGAATCAAACAAATCGTACAAAAGAAACTGCATACAATGCTGCAATATCTTTCCCAATATAAGCAATATCTTTCCCAATATAAGCAATACAAAGCATTCAATTTTCAAGGAAAACAATTTATGTTACCCAAACAACATACCCAAAATAAAAATAAAAGATTGAACAAAAATTTTAGTAGCAAAATAGGCATGCTGAATTCCATTCAATCTTGACTCTCTTTAAACAGAAATTTCAGCAACAAGCATAAAATTATTATTGGAAAAATTAGTGAAAATGACAATTACTTATAAGAGTTTACAAAACTTTGCATGGACATTGAAAATAAACAAATTTTCTGGTACTTGTAGAGGAGTGGGTAATGCTGGTACGGAAGATTCTTAGTACTTCTATATTAGTATTAAAAACAATGACAAATATGTTCAGCAATATACCCTTTTGGCATTGATGTCAAAAGTCCAATCTGCAACTAAAAGCCTCAACAGAATAGTGTGAAAACCAATTCTAAAAACAAAAACCAATTCTAAAAACAAAAAAAGGTGAATCTAAATCGAACACATTAAACCTGCAACAAAAAATCTTAATATAAATCAAACACATTAAACCTGCAACAACAAATCAGAATCTAAATCCAACACAATAAATCTACAACAGATTTGCACCAATCTCCCCCTTTGATATCAATAACAAAGTGTAACAAACAGTTTTTCTTAACAAAAACAAAGACAGTTATAAAGAGATTTTCCCAACATTCATTGAATAGATAACTGCACTCCTTTTCATATGGCATTAATTGTTTTAACTATCAATGATTACTGAAATATCCATGTTCAACTAAGATAACCATATCAATGAACAACTGAAATAACTAATTTAATGATTAACTGAAAATAACTATATTCGTGATCAACTGAAATAACTAGATTAACAATTAAATTAAAATAATTGTATCCATGATCAACTGAAATTACTAGATTAACTATTAACTGAAAATAAATGTATCCATGATCAACTGAAATAACTAGATTAATGATTAACTATCTGTTCTATATACAAGTAAATAAATGCTTACCAGGGAAAGAAGAAAAGAAACATACAAGTATCATCTGGTGGATCTTTAGCTAATTGTGCAAGCTTCAGCTTTCAGGAAGAGGAGAAGCATTGACTTAGACTTAACCTCCCAACCTCAAACCATACTTATCCCTACACAATCTATTGAATTAGAAAGAGCCTCCCTACCCTAGGATTGGGCTTGGGATACTCTTAGTCCAACCACTAGAGCATTCTAGTGTTTAGATTGTCCGCACAGTTATAGATGAACATGTCTACATAACTGGCACCACTGATATCAAGTGATCAATAGATGGAAAACATGCCTTTAAACTACCTTGGCCAAGGTTTTTCTGATGGGTTCAACGACCCGATCACCATCACTCGACTTGACAACAAGAATCATTTATAGGGACACAAACATGAGCTATTAAGTAAGATTATTTAATTAGATTTAATGTATCAAGTCTGATTTCACTTTCTTTTTTCTTACAAATTCCATCTCACCTCTTCACCTTTTCCATGGCTAAATAGTCGATGAATCCTAGGTGTTCGAAATTTTAGAGCAAACAGCTCTTATTGATTCGTGAAGATTATATACTTCCAGCATTTCACAATTTGTGATTTAAAAGATTATATTCTTTAAAAGAATAATTGCAGAAATAACTATCATCCGATTCCAATGTCTATTGGCAAAGATAACTTATGGTTCCATGCCACAGATACTTTACTATGCTTATTGGTAAGCAGCCCCCTAGAGTTATTTAGTTATGAATTGAGGATAATCTACAGCTTGCAGCCATGGAAATTGAATTGTAAAAACATTGGAATAACATTAATTGGCAATGATTATCACATGACCTGATATAAATCCGGAACTGCCTGGAGTCTTGCTAAACGATTGGTAATCAGCTCTTCTTCAATTGCTTGTAGACGTAACCACAGTGTATAAATAATTACTTAAATCCTCAGCAAGGAAAGAACATATACGGCAGATTGTAATCGAATGGCACTGCTATGAAATGAAAAAGGTCTTCAAATGGTCTTGCAGAAATTCAATGGATTTATAGCATAGTATCGATTGTGGAGGAAGCCGGAGTAAGCAAGGAAAAATGTGGTAATAAAAGGAAAGCAAGAATGTGTGCTCTTGCGTCTTTAGTCTCTCCTAACTCATGATATAAAAAGGTTTTTAAAAGACTCTTTGGCTTCCATAACTTAAAGAATTATCTTGGTTCTTTGAGCACCAAATAAAAGCCAGGTGTTCAATCAGTTTCAAACAAGGAAAAGAATAAAAAGATAGAAAAAAAGTTGGACAGTTATAATTCGAAAATTATTATGATCTATATTTATCTACGTACATATAAATATACTGGTGAGGTGGCATCATTTTATTATAAGACAATAATATTATAATGTCACTTCATTTTTATATCTATGTGTACGTATATAAGTATATATTATAATAATATGGTGAAAGATCATTTAAAATCCTTAGAAGGTACGTATTATGTTTTAATTTAATTATTTTATGTTTCTTAAATTATTTATTTAATAGCTCATGCGAGTCCTACAGATATATCCTGAATTCAAGTCGTTAGGTCCTTACGAAAGAAGTTTAAAGTCATACCTATCAATCCGGTTGACTGGACTAAGCTAGTATCCCATTCCATTGATCCCGTTTAGCAATGTTTACCCCCTTCATCTTCTTCTGCATTCAACCGTGAAACACTTCCACCATAATAATAGTTCCATAATAATTTTCATACATTTAAAAAGACTTTATATTATTAACCATAATTCTAAAATCAAACAACTGTTAAAACATCATATAACAGATAATGGTTAATGACCATCTTCATTAACAGTAAATACAACGAATATAAATAACTACTTACTTCACATGATTATGAAAGCAAAACCCATTAAATCCAACGACTAAGAGCGAATTTAAAATTAGGTCAAATTTTGGGATGTAAAACAAAGGGTTAGGGAAATGAATTAAGATAGTGAAATACTCCCCTTGAGAAGATGCTTGCTCAAGAACTGACCCAGAGAGAAAGAAAAGCTAAAACCGTAAACTTCTATCTATATCGAAACCAACTCTCATCAACTCGCCCTAATACACCATAACTTTTACCTTCTACATCTTCAAGATCACAGATGTTACTTTCTGTTTTTTTCCCTTTCAGCAATCAACCTTCCCAATTTGGCTTCTTTGATTTTGCACCCAACAGCATGCAAGATTACAAAATATTCATTGTCACACATTTGACTGATCTTAACAAATTATACTTCAATCCCTCAACATAACAAACATTATTTGTTTTCAAAGTACCATCAATGCTCAAAGTGTTGAATTCTTACGATCTGCTTCAAATATAATAACACTGTCATAATATTTGGTATGTGTTTTTCAAATGCATTGACCTCTTTGAATTTGTACGAGGAATAAAGTGAGAAGAGACATGTCTCTTCATGGGACATGTATATTCATCAATATTAATTAATATAATAGAAAACTTAATTATAGTTGTGTGTGTGTGTAGATATGAATCATTGTAATTATATTAATTTCTCTTTGATCACAGGTTTATCCAACTAAAGCTACTAAAACATCAACACTCCCTCTTAGCAAGGGAGGATAAACACGACACGTATTACACCATTGGCAATATTAGGTGTAGCAAAAGTTTAGAGATATCTTTGATCAAAAGATATCCACCATTTTGATATCATGAGTATTGGTCTTCCATAATATCAACACATGATATTCACCAAATACTCAAATAAGGTTTGATATCGCATTTGATATCAAGAGCATGGGTCTCCCAAAATATCAATGATATTCACCAAGTATTCAAAAGGTTTTGATATCACATCTGATATCATGAATATTGGTCTCCCAAAATTTCAATGATATTTACCAAGTACTCAAAAGGTTTTGATATCACATCTAATATCATGAGTATTGATCTCCCAAAATAAGCGATTGTCACCAATTACTCAAAAATGTTTGATATCACATTTGATATCATGAGTATTGGTCTCCCAAAATATCAATGATATTCATCAAATACTCTTTGAGTAATGGCCTTTCAGAATGTTGAGATACAAGATGCTCACCGAGAACTGTGAGTAATGGTCTTCCAGAACATCAAGTTGCATGATGTCCACCAAGTACTTTGTGTAATGGTCCTCCAGAACATCAATTTGCATAACATTTTGTTACAAGCTAGAGTTGTCATTGCACCAAAAGATTGACCTGTCAATGCCCGATACAACCACTAGACTTATAGAACACAGGACGCAGTTAAGCCATCTCACGAATCTCGAAGGGGAACGTTGGCAATTAGTCCAACAATCCCCCCCTCAGCATTACCCGAGGACATTCAAACTTGTAACCAAGCTCTGATACCACTTGTTACAAGCTAGAGTTGTCGTTGTACCAAAAAATCAACCTATCAATGCTTGATACAACTACTAGACGTATGGAACACAGGAGGCGGTTAAGCCATGTCACGAATCTTGAAAGGGAACATTGGTGGTTAGTCCAACACATTCACCATGTACTAAAAAAATTGTTTATATGGTATGTGCACACATTCTCATAAGGCTTACCATATAAACATCCACCATGCAAAGTGTAATCTATCATGATCTGCATAGACATCGTAAAATATCTATCATAAAAGAAAATTAAGTTATTGTAAGATCGTCACCTTTCAATAACTATTGCAAATACAAGTGACATCATTTGGAATTTGTCACTTTCTCATGATTTACAAGGGGTAAACCCATCAAAATCATACAGTCATGCACAAGGACTTTTGGACTCCCTCTAAAAATCTATCATCTGAGCTCCTCAACAAAAGTTGGATTTGATGAACTGTTATACTCCCTCTGAATCTGATATGATCAAGATCTTCAAAGATCAATTGGAACATATCCTCGATTCTCTCCTTCAGATGGATGCGTTAAGACTCCCTCTGAATCTGATATCGATCATAATTTTCCTGCAATAACATTCTTGGAGGAAAAGATCAAGGCATATTGCTCTTATAAAGTGTATAATTAAGAGAGACAAATATAATATTCAATATTTACCTTACATACTCCCATAATGAATCTCTTTAACAAATATTATATTAAATATCATTTTGAATGAATATATATAATGCAATTATACATATATATAATTCATTACCACATATATTCTCAATTATATATCCCATATAATATTTATTTAAACTCCAAAAGAATAAAATGATCATTAATAATAAAGCATACCTCAATACCTATCTTTATTTGATCAGTGCATGAGACCTTTATCCCCTTATAGTTGAATCCCTTCATTACCACCTTTAATATAAAGTGCTTTCCTATGTTTGATCCATTCACTGAACATGCCTAGCGGCATATGTTAACAAATACTCATTGGTTTATGTTTAATAATGGTTCAAAAGTCTTACCTGCTAACATCAAGGGATGTCAATTCTCTTACATATGAATTTCCCATGGTACATGTGTTTGACCCAATATATTGTATCATCAAGTTGGGTGCTCATGGTATTGGTCATTTAATATTGGCTTAACCCAACATTTTCTCTTTTACGGTCCAACTTCATGCATTCATGAGTTTCCTTTGATAATCGAATGATGGGTATGTCAAAGTCTTCATTGGTTGGTCATTTGTCTAACCAACTGCTTTTGCCCACAATTTATCAACACCTCACCAAGTCCCTGATATCTTATAGCCCTCTATTAGCTTCTACGTACGGCCTGATAAGAATCAATACTAATTTTGCATCCTTTGGAGGGTCTCTGCTCCAACGATGGTCACCAACGTGTTAGTCAAATAAGGAGTTTCTCTTTAAAAATCATGATTTATACACACCCCTTCTTGATTTTTGCAAGCTCAAAACACAAAGGGGCCCTCATCATCCACATCAGCCCCATTTCCTTATATCTCTAACTTCATACTTCACGTCAATTCCTTGGTATTAGGGATAGGAGTTTTCGATTTAAATATTTCATAGGATATGACGGTACCAATAATTCTCCAACATTATATTTTTCCTTGTATTGTGCACAATTTTGATTTATTTTCCCCTCGCTTGGTGGTTGCCATACTGGGTCAATCCCTTTAATATTAGTTGTTGGCTTTGTATGTGAACCCGATAAGGAGTTCTATGAGCATTTGGCAGCCTGCTACTCCAGACATTTTTACAATGAAGACATTTAACCAAACTAGATTAATGGTGGCGTTTTCTTAAGGGGCTTAATTAAACACGTATTTGCATTCATTTGCCGAACTTCAAGCTTGCATCGAGAACTAAATATTTCCAATCATTTTTCATGCTTGCTTAGACTAAATTTTCACGAACACTCATACAGCACAATGCTTTCCTTTGTGCGGTCATTGCCTACCAATATCAATTGGGTCCATACAATCCCTTGGCTCCACCACATGTATGTTATCACTCTGTGGTAACTTCCATATAGACACTCCCTCTTGTACAATTCAAGATTCCATATGGTGCAGCAATCATATGAACTTTACTATACTACAAGATGCAATAGAAGAATATTTTTGCCATTGAATCAGATTTTCCTGTTTCTATAGACAAATCGCAAACCATGATTGATCATTGGAAGTTTTAGAGGTTTCATGATATTGACAACCTACTCTGATGCCATGTTGAATTCTTAGGATCTCATATGGTGCAGCAATCATATGAACTTTACTATACTACAAGATGCAATAGAAGAATATTTTTGCCATTGAATCAAATTTGCCTATTTCTATAGACAAATCGCAAACCATGATTGATCATTGGAAGTTTTAGAGGTTTCATAATATTGGCAACCTACTCTGATGCCATGTTGAATTCTTAGGATCTGCGGCAAATGTAATAACACTGCCATAATTTTTGATATGTGTTTTTTCAAATGCATCAATTTCCTTGAATTTGTATGAGGAATAAACCGAGAAGAGAAATGTCCCTTCATGGGACATGTATATTGATCAATATAATTAATATAATGGAAAACTTAACTATAGTTGTTTGTGCGTGCATGTATATTATATATATATATATATATATATATGAACCATTGTAATTATATTAATTTCTCTTTGATCACAAGTTTATCCTACTAAAGCTACCAAAACATCAACACAAAGAACCTTTACCACAAATTTGAATTGATGATTAGTCGCGAAATTTTATTGGACCATCATTCCAATTAGTAAAGACAGCAAGCTTACTCTAATCACCTATCATTGTGATTTTTGCAACCACTGTCTATTATCCAAAGATCTTGCTTCCTTGCATGCAACGCAATCTGAAAATTCATGGATTTCTTTTCCTTTTTCCATACATTTTTGCATCTTTATTCAAGAACTTGCTCTCAGTCTCATGTGACAATTCCTTGCAATAAGACCAACAATTTCACATTGCAAGTAGATCATATTGAAATCTTTCAAGGACTCAACAGGATTTTGATTAACAAAACTGATTTTCCTTCTTGGTACAACTCTACAATCAACTGCTTTATGACCAAAGTAATTACAGAAGTTACAATAGCCATAAAACGGATAAAATTTATTTGTTGCCATTCTTCTTGTAGGACAATACTGCTATGGATACCTTTTCTACCTCTGAACTTTGCAAATCCATTATTATTGTCCTTTTTATTGAAAGAATAACTAGAACTTTGGCCTTTATCAAAACCTAGACCAAATTTACCATTGTTTAATCTTTGTTTGGCTAACATTTCATCTAACAAGTCAGAATTTTCTCAAATTTAACTTTTTTATCAAACAATCTTAAATTGTTTAAGTTCATTTCTCAAATTTACAATCTCATTTTCTAACATTAAACAGTCTTCTGATTTTAACATAATTTTGAAAGTGATTAGCTCTTCTCATCTCTTATTTTCTTCAATTTCAATCTCTAGACTAATGATTATTTGTTTTTTTTTCTTCAAGTTCCTTCTTTAAGACTTTAATTTCCTTCAATGTTGATACTTTCTATTGAGAGTTCTCCTTCAATCTCCTGATTTCTTCGAAGGCACATAATAATTCTCCTGAAAATTTATTTCACCCTCATTAATATCATTCAAATTTTCATCACTTTGATATAGTGTGTTAAGTTTTAGCCCAAAAATTATGATAACCAAGAATAGAAAAATAGATAAGAGACACAAGATTACCCTGGGAACACCCTTCAACTTGAAGAGAAAAACCTAGCCACACAACAAAATATCCCTTTTATTGATCATAAAATGTACAAATGTACAATACTTTTTGCTTGATGCGATATTTATGACAAATAGAGAGACTCTTCACATGACAACCAAAGGTCTCTTCAATTTCCAAAAACATGACTTCACATTTCAAATGCATGACTCTACGTATGACAAATGTCGCTACACTTAATATTATCTGAATTATTATAACAAGTGTCCTCTTTAGCTAAAGGAGACCATAATGGTTATAATGACCATATTTCTAAAACCAAAGATAAAGATCTCTATCGCAGCTACAATCTTCAACACTCTCTCTTAGCAAGAGGGATTTTTAGTATAGCAATCACACATAGCTGCAACAAAAAATGTCAATGATAAATTCTAATTACATAAATTCTCATAAAAAACATGTTATCTCAGTATATCATAATTCATGGAATCACTCAACATGAAAAAATTGCAAGAATCACAACCAACTTTCATCGGGGACTCTCTCAATGTGATTTCATGGAATCTCTCAATATGACAAGCTAGCAAGGCTCTTACATCACTGACTCTCAATGTGATGTTAACATGGAATCTCTCGATGTGATGTTGCCATGGAATCTCTTAACATGACAAGCTTGCAAGGATCATAAAACATTACACAATAATATTTATCTCTAAGTTTGTCAATCAAATAGCTATACAGAATTGTTGGCAGGAACAGGATAAGAGATCCTTTTATAAAATCCCAAGGAAACATTGGACTCCATTAGAGATACCACGGATATCTTGATCCTAGTAGTTTTAAAAATAATAGAAGACTCCCTCTTTGCAACATCAACTACTTTGTAGCCAAATCTTGCCTGCACATCTTTCATGCCCTGCACAAAACTCCACTGATTTGTTTGGGCATTGAAGATGCTCACTTTGTCGGTTGTTGGATGCTTGAAACAATTGCACTACCACTCAAAAACCGCCAATTACAACAGTAGCTTGCTAACTACTGTGCAAGTGAATTCACAAAATGATCTATGATCTTCCACCAATCTAAATCCCCCGCAATTGTGCTCTTGTATACAATTGCATGAAACATCGATTCTCAAGAGAATACTCCACATCTAGGTATTACCATGATTCTATTATGCCCAACAGTTTTCTTAGAGAAAATAGTTGAGGACTTGATTCAGCTAATCTCCATGACGAAGAAACATAAGAAATTGTTTCAAAGTAATATTGCCTTAGTACTCAGGCTATGATCTGCAGGCTAACATCGTTGGAAAAACCAATCGCCCGAGGACGCTACCACTACATTTTGCTCCATGCATATTTTGGATCATCATGCAAATTGTAAAATGCCTAACCCTGTTAGAAAGCAACTCTCAACATATGAGACCATAATCTCACATTTATATGGAAGATGAATGTTGAAAATGAATACAATCAACAATGAACCATAACTGATGATTTAAAGAAGCCGACAAATCACCAATATTGTAACTGCTCGAAGCCCAAGCAGGTCAATGTTACTTCATTGTAAAAACCCTTAGCCGGCTATATTCTTAACTATAAAAAACTCTAACTAGCTTCTAGCTTGAATGTTGATGCACAACTTATGTTTGTTGACATTTTATGAATTTTAAATATCCTTTGTAGGGAATATATCAATAACTTCAAGAAATTTAAAATGCTAATATGAAAAATCAGACTGTAACTAGGAATTAAGACCAAATTGCACTTTATTTGGTATTATCATCAATCAGAATTACATATTATTAAATGGCACCTGGTTTGCAATATATATTTGACATGTTGTCTCACCAAATTGCCCCAAGTCAAACATCGATGGTTCTCCTTTGCTAATCTACAATCGCAAGTGTTGGCTGCCCTCCAACAATGATTCGCATTAAAATTTAGTCACTATTTTGACGCCCGAGAATGGTAATGCAGGTCGGTCACAAGTATGGGAGCCAGTAATATTGTGTGGCCTCCTAAAATATGCAGCCGTGAGTGTAAATACAACTTCTCATAGTCAGCAAAGATGGATGCAGATCCAATTGACAGATGCCTGCAGTCCCAAGTTATGACGGTGCTCACAATTGGCACAATTCCCAGTTCATTAAACATTGCCAGCAATACGTAATCTCCAAACACAAATCATCCTCCACAATCATAAGTTTGTTAATGCCAATCGAACTCTGATCACCATAGTTGGAGACGTCTGTTACATCCCAATTTTTGACCCAATTTAAAATGTTCATATAGTCGTTAAGGTTCACATGAAGTCTATTGACAGTTAAATTTGTTATAATCCTGTGTAATGGTAAGATGGTTAATCGTCATAATTTCATATGAAGATAACACGCTAGTTGATTATTTATCATGAATTCATGGAATTGAAAAGGCGGTTAGCCGTTATGATTATTTATGATTACTAACTTGTTATGGTAATATGATTTAACTGGGGAGAATTTTCTTCTAGGGAGCACGTCAAAGGGGTGGAAGCATTATCAAAAAAGAATTGGGCACAAGAGCATCACCATCACTGGACAAATGGGTATGAATCGTGAATCACCATGGTTGAAGACCTAGCAACTGCATAACAGGATACACACATTAGACACGCATGAGCTATTAAATAAACATTTAAATTATTAGTTATTTTTTAATTAAAAATAATGCGTACCTCAAATGGTTTTTGGTTGACTTTTCCACCACATCATTTTAATACATATTTATGTACGTACACATAGATATAAATTAAAGATGACATCATAAATTATATTATACAAGAATTTATCTATTTAATACGTACATTTAAATGCATGTCCAAGAAGATAACATAAATCTTCTAAGATGAAACATTTATTTAGATATACATATTTAAAAGGTACAATCTTGGATAAACAATTACCATGTGCCATCTTAATAAGATATATTTACATGCAAGTAAATAAATATGTTTATAATATTCTTTTGACTTATAAACTTCAAATTCTTTTCCTTATTTATTCAATTCTTTACTTGAAACCGAAATGTACACTTGGCATATTATATTGGCGTTCAAAAGCCAAGTCTCTTCTTCATAAGTTACGGCTTCTTGGAAGCTAAAGAGACTCCAAAAACTTCTTATATTATGAAACTAAGAAAGAGACCATGAACATATACATATCACCCGATTTCTTTTTCACATATCATCGATACCTCTGCATATTCTCTACACCCAATATCTTTGCAATATAATACCCGATAAGTCACTACGTTTTTCCTTGCAACGATTTTCTATTTCATTAGTATTTTTGTTTATCGTACAAGGTAAAAAGATACTCAACGCATGTAGTATAGCATGATATGACGCAAAACATATACTTTATTCATATACGCAATATCCTTATTACAATAACTCCAATGATTACAACGAGGATCCAAAGTCCATTTCGGACGGTGTACATATACCTTCTCGAAGGGGTGACTCAAGTGTCACGTGCCCATTCGGATAATTTTCTACCCGCAGCTACAATATAAATTTTACCAACAACATCATCCCCCCCAAAAAGAAAAGTCATCTCTGGACAACAATTACAAAATATTCGAGACAGATTAACAAAATAGAATACACTAATTGTGACTAACAGGATAGATCTTTTTCCATCACATCACATTCACATTTCTCCCGTGCCTGCACCAAACTGATTTCCAAAACACGTTGCATCTATACCCTCTGTTAACACAATACTGACTCCCTAGACAAGCTGACCTTGATAGTCACCTATGTCACCTTCTCTGCTTCCAACTCTTGGGTACACTAAGCCAAGTGTTGCTCTACTGCCTCCAACTGGATGGTTAGCTTCTCCCAAGCTTTCTATACATCCACCAAGACAGCCTCATGTCCCACACCTACTTCGAGTGCCTCAAAGCGTAACACCCTTCTCAACAGGCTTGCTCTAGTGCTCTCTCCACCTCTGACACACAAACACTCTATGCCTGCAACAGCTCCAGGTCTCATCAACTAGTCACACTTCTCACACTGATAATTGAATTGACTGGGGGTCTAGGGGCATCGCCCCCAGCAGGGTCGAGGGGCAGCGCCCTTGCGAGGTCCTAGGGCAAAGCCCCAGGCCTACTCCTTGTTGCGATATAGGGCAAGGTCGAGAGACAGCGCCCCCGCCGCCAAGACCAAATTAGCACTCTCAAACCCACATAAAAGTCCATGGAACACACCATTTTTGTGATTTTCTTCCAATCCCACACTATTTCTGCCAACCATTTATGTTTTCTTCATTACCTGTTTATGTTTGTCCCTCCGGTACCATATGTTTTCCATTCTCAACTGTTTTGACTTGTCATCATTTTTTTTCTTTTAATAGAAAACCTCCTATCACCCTTCTTCTGTGTTAACCAATGTACTACAATCTACTTCCCTTCAAGTGAGTCTGTACAGCGATCTCAGACTTCTGTGTTGTATAATTGACTATGCCTATGTTGTACGGCCTCCCCACTCCGACTGTTGCTACCATACGGTATGGTTCTCCTATTGTCGATGTCCATATGAGTTCATTGTACAGTCTCTCTCCTTTGTCGTACAGTCAATAATCACATATAATGCTTGCACAACTGTCTTTTTTTCTGGTTTACCGTACGGTTGATCTGTTCCAGGAATGTCGTAGGGATTAGACCCAGGAATGCCATACGGTTCTTTACCAATAGCCTTACGGCCTTTTCAGATGACTCTTTGTGCCTTCCTCTTCGTTCGTACGAACCGTACAGCGTACGATGATAATATATCTTATTCCTCTTGGGTCGTACGGCCAAGACTCTTTCCTCCAATACCCGTAAAAGCTCTTACAATACTACGCCGTACGGACAATGTTCTTGCCCTCCATGTTCGTACGGATCATGTGATCTCCTCCTAGGCGTACGGTTCCCATCTTCATAAGCCTTACGTTATGTGTTTATTGCTTTCAAGATCTCTTTCTATCCGTACGGTCGTACGGTCATCATTTGACTATTAGCTTCCCCTTCTACGAGCCATACAATGGTTTTTGTTAACACTTTATCCCCTTAAAGGTCGTACAATCTGTCCTTTCTTTCTGCTTCTTGCCTGAAGGCCGTACGATGTTAGTTCATTTATCTCTATCAAGCACTTCGACTGACCGTACGATGTCAACATTGCCCTGCATGTTTCTTTTCTCAGTCGTAAGGTCAAAATTCTCCATTGCTTGTTCGTACGGTCTCCTTCCCACATAAAAAATGTCGTACAATGGTTTTATCGCCTCTTTATGCTATGAGATCCCAAAAAAACCCGTACAATCCTTTAATACTCCTTTATTTTAATAACCCTATTACTTTTTAACTTTGTATTTTGTCTACATTTGGTTATCTTACATATATACATTATTTACAGTCATTCTTCTCTCTCAGTTGTTCATTGATGGAGGAACATTTCTCTCATGATATATTTTTAACTTTAACCCATTCATCGCGTCTGGTACTTATTTCCTGTCTAGTGTCCATAACTTGATTGCCCCATTATCGCCAACTTCTCATATCTTATATGGTCTGACCCATTTAACTTTGAACTTCCTTGGCTTGATCTCATTACGACCGTTATACATCAACACTAACTGACCCGATTTAAACTTATTTAATTTTAAATGCTTATCATGCCATGCCTTCCATCTGTTTTGTGTGACTTTCGTGGCCCATTGTGCCTGCAGCCGTCACTCATCGAGTTTGTTCAAGTTGTACAATCTCTCCCTTAAGCTTTCCATGTCGCCCAACTTGTTCTCGATTGCTATCCTCAAACTCAGTACTATGAATTCCGTAGGCTACCACTCCTTGCCGTTAATAATTGTATTCTTGATTTTATAACCTGCACTCCATACTGCTGAAGTTTTTATTAAGCCCTTCCTCTTTGTTTCCTATGCAAACTGTATGATGTGTTTTCCTTGCTATCGGTACCTTTCTACTAAATTCGTGGTGTGGCGTAACATTTTCTTTTTGCGCAGTCCATTCGCCGTGTACCGTATGGTGGAATCTTTCCTTTTGTTGGGTTCGTACGGTATGTTCTTCCCTTCAGCTTTAGCCATAACCTCCTTTCCTTCTTCTGCTTCTCTGTATTCTTTCGGACATTCATTTTCCTCTCCTTTCTCACCTTCATCGACCCTTAACATATTACAGCTTGAAAAGAACTCGTAATCCTCCATCTACCAATGGAATAGTTTGTTCACTGAGTCTAGGTCATCATCATTTGACCCTCCTAATCTCAATACTCCTTCCTCCGGTTCCATTCTCTTCTTTCCTTTATAGTCACCTTCACCTTTGGAATCTAACAACGCCGCTTACTCACCTACCATTTGTGTATGTAAGTCAATTATGAATCTTCTGCCTCCGCATTCCATGGATAGAGTGTTTTGTTTCTAGTCATGTTTTACTTTTGCTTGCACCAACCAATCCCGTCCAAGGATAGTGTCATAGCCTCTTCTTTTCAGTGGAATGACCACAAAATCTAGTAAAAATGGTTGCATCCCAATCGTTATCGGTTGTGCCATCAAAATTCCCAACGGTTTGATCCCGTGTTGATTCGCCGTAACTGGAATGTAGGTGGCCACAGAGTAGGTTGTCCTAACTTCTTCCATATATCTGTTGGTAACACGTTCACAACTGACCCTCCGTCCACAATTGTGTTTGTCAGTACAGTGCCCAGAATGCCCATCTCAACTACTGTTGGATGCCTTCCTGTCGTAAGTGCTAATAGCATCGGGTTTGCTGCAGTTGTTCCACTACCGTCCCTTCCTGTTTCCTCCGTCACTCTCGAGAGTGGTGTCATATTCATAATAGCCGTCTGCAACTGTGGCATCGTGAGAAGATCATTTAATTTAATAAGAACTTTTGTTTGCATTATCTGGCTTATCATGTTATGTTCCACTAAGTTCCTTTCCGAAGTTTCGACAGTGCCTTTTACTTGTGATTTCCCTATTTTCATTTGCCTTTCCACCTCTGTTCGTGCTTTTTGTAGCCTCTCCTCTTCTTCTGCATCAGGGTATTTTTCTTTCTGCTCCCGTGTGACCGTCAGGACCTTCTCATCGCATGTCTCAATGCTTAATAGATTTACGCCTTGCTTTGGGCATTTTGAATCTTTGTGGTGCCCTGGACCACACCATTTGCATAATAGTTGTGGCGTCTCCTTCGTAGTACAATCTCTAGCGAAGTGGCCACAGAGATTGCACGCACGACACTAAATCATCGGCTGTCCACTCGTGTCGTACTGTATTCGACTCCAGCGTCCATTGTTACGGTTGTTATTGTTGACACCCCTTCCGCATCTATTATTGTTGCAATATCCTCTCGAAGTTGCATCGTTGTTTGTGTTATTTCTGATGGGCACAAACTGCGCTAGTAACATCTGTTGGTGTCCTTTTGATTTCATGTTAAACGGACACTCCTTTAGGGAATGTCCCACAACCTGGCATATGTCACAAAACTATTTCTTCGGGCATGAGCCCTTTGTATGGCCATCTTCTTTATAGTCTGTGCACCACAATTCTCCCTTTACTGTGTCTGGATTCTTTTTCAAATTCTTAAATTCTTTCATCATTCTGAGCATATCTTTCTATAATGCTCGAACCTTCTTGTTCGATTCCTCGTCACTATTGCTACTTTCAGATGATGAATTGTCTGAATCCAATGACTTATGCTTTTTCTTACTTGTCTTTTGTTTGCTTTCCAAATCCATCGTGCGATTATACGCATCGGCGTACCACGCTGGTGGTACAATCTTCATCTTCTTTTTCAAAGCCGGCCACAGCCCCTCCACAAACCATTTTTTCTTCAATCCGTCTGCCGGTTGACTTTCCATCTTCCCAACAAGCTCTTTCAGCTCTTTCCTTGCTTGGTGCTATATATTTCTGCTACAATTTCATTATCATCTCGTAGCAGTCAAAACTCTGGTATGAACTCATTTCTGACCTCAGCCCATGTAGTCAGTTTTTGAGGGTCGGCATCCAAAAACCAATCAATTGCTACACCTCGTAGGGTTGCTAGGAACTATTTGACCGAATCGTCCTCATCCGTCACGCCATTTGTTGTCCATATGGTTTCACATGTCTTGCAATGTCTGATTGGATCTATTGTACCATCACCATTAAATTTCAGTGATTCTTCTTTGGGACCTGCCATCACTACTTTCTTTTGATTCTTAGGTACTTTTGTACCCACGTTGTTCTAACCGCCCACGTTGTTCTGAGCACCTGTGCTATTCTGCACAACACCCGCATTGTTTTACACAACCGCGCTACTTCGAACAACCGTCCTACTTCTAACAACCGCGTTACTTGGTGAGAAAAGATCTTCCTCAAGCGAAGTTGTTCAAGTCTCCTCCTGTATCCTTTCATCGGGTGTATCAAGAACGAAGAGTTCACTCCACGCTCGTGCTCCCTCGGCACTTCGAGCCGTGCAAGTTGCTTCCCTTACGTTCGGTTGCTCTACCCTCGACGTATACAGGTTAATGAACTCGTCCCTTGTTTCTTCCACCAAATTCAATCGTTGTCAAGTCTCCTCCAGCAATTCCTCAGTACTCCTAGGTGAGTGCACTCCCTCTGTCTATGCCTCTTCACCCCCTCGGTGTTCGTCGGCAATCTACTAAAGCTTCTGTCTACACTCTACCTGCTGTGCTAAAATTAAAACTTCATATATTGCACGTATTTCATCCTTGTCTTTTACCTTGTTCCTATCCTTGTTAAGCAAATTCGGCATTAATCTTCATAACATTCCTTCGTTCGCCAAATATTTACCATATAGGGTAAAAAGATACTTAACGCATGTAGTATAGCATGATATAATGCAGAACATATACTTTATTCATATACGCAATATCCTTATTACAATAACTCCAATGATTATAACGATGATTCAAAGTCCATTTTGGACAATGTACATATAGCTTCTTGAAGGGGTGATTCAAGCGTCACGCCCCCGTTTGGATACTATTCTACCCGTCGGCTACAATATAAATTTTACTGACAACAATTTTTGCTAAAAACATGATTGATAATCACACAGAGATTTGTGCCTGAAGTAAATTCCGTGAAGGAACTGAATATTACCATCCAGCAAGACTCCATTTTATTTCCAGATTTTACCAGGTTATGTGGTTGTCCATATCCCAAGCATTGCAGTATGTTTTATTATCAGATATTGCTGCATTTTTTTAAAATTATAGCAGTAAGAGACAGTTCCAAACTTTGATGCAAATCATCTTGTTTAAAATATCATCAGTTAGTCCCTCTCTAAGATAGAACTAATTATGATGAATAATAGTCAAGTATCCATGACATGATATCATATTATATTTATGTCATTGGAAGTCAAAATCAAATGGTATTTATCATGCTAGTTTCAAGATTATATTCTCAGGTCACAGAAATGTGATTTGCTAAAAAACATGTAACGTTTTTATATCAGTTGAGGATCAACAGAAAGAGCTGGTTGCTCTAAGATTCAAACACCTGGGACTCACCCAGATGTATAGCCAATGAAAAGGGTGAAGAGGTGAGAGAAAGAAATCTGCAATAACATGAAACAGCATCAGATGTGACATAACAATGTTTATCATTTTCAAAAGGAATCATTTAATAGCTCATGCATGATCATGTTTATTGTTTTCTCCTATTGTCAAGTCGAGTGGTATGATTTGATACCAGAATGCTCAGTGGCTGACAAGGTGTTCCATGTCTATTCCAGGTAGGGAGGACCTTTCTAGTTAAAGAAAGTGTGGGGATAAGTTTGAGGTCCGTGGTTAGGTGGTTAAGCCCCTAACAATGTTTCCCCTCTCCACGAGATGTCAGGACGTGCATCAGATAAAGATAAGTTGAGCATTCAAACATTTATTGGTAACCATTTAGATCGGTTGACCTTCCAACTAAATTATGGAATATATCTATTGGATTGTTATTTCAATCTTTCATTTATAAGAATAATAATTATTGTTAGGATTTGACCATAGACAGAAACAACAATTACATGCAAATATAAACAACATCAAAAAATAATAGATCACACAAAAAAGAACACAAGATACCAAGATTTAAAGTGGTTCACCCAATCTCTGGGCTACGTCCACTAAACAACAAGTCCAATATTATTACGATCCAATGATTACAACCTAATTACAATCTGTAATCCCTTACAGCTCAATACTGCCACAATAACCAAATTTTGCATCACACATTATGAAAATGCCTAACCCTAAGCCCTTTTGTATAAGTAATTTTATGTCGCTTTAGGGTTACAACATGTCGGCCACGGTCCAAAAAAATTTTACCCCAAAGCATTTATGATGTATGGTACTTTCATGATTAGTCACCACAAACTAACAATCTCCCACTTGAGAAATGATCAGACTTCACACTAGACAACAATCTCCCACTTGCAGACTGATCCTGTAGCAATACCGCTACCACATGGGGCTCCCACTAGATCAAACCACCTTGGACTCTATTGTTATTTTATTCCTGCTTAGTCTAGAAGACCAACCGAAGCTAAAGAGGAAGTCAACTTCTCCCTTGTCACTACCTTTGTAAAAATATCTGCTAGATTTTCATCTGTATGTATCTTATCCAATTTTAACCGTCCAGCATCCAAAACTGACCAAATGAAATGGTACTACAACTAAATGTGTTTTGTCTTTGAATGCAGAGCTGAATTCTTTGCAAGATGAATGGCACTCTGACTATCTATAAACAAATAATTATCCCTCTGAGGATGTCCCAATTCTTCCATGAAGAAATGAAGCCATATCATCTCCTTGGTTGCCTCTATAGCAGCAACATACTATGCCTCTGTAGTGGATAAAGCATTAACCTTCTATAACCTAAAAACTCAATTTACTGCTGCCCCACCAACAATAAATACATAACCTATAGTACTTCGCCTAGTATCAATATTCATTGCCAAATCTAAGTCAACATAGCCCTGTAAATCAATAGTAGAGCCCCCAAAGTGTAAACACTTACTGGATGTTCCTCTCAAATATCTGAGAATCCATTTGACTGCAATCCAATGCTTAATTCCTGGATGACTCATATACCTAATAACAACTCCCACTACATATGCAATATTTGGCCTTGTACATACTATAGCATACATCAAGCTTCCTATAGCTGAAGCATAGAGTACCTTGGACGTCTTCTCCTCCTCTTCTTGTGTCTTGAAACACATCTCTTCAGTCAACTTCATATGACCAGGCAAAGGTGTGCTAACAACTTTAGCATGCTCCATAGAGAAATGTTGCAACACCTTCTCAACATAATCAGCCTGAAATAGCATTAATTTCATGTTCTTCCTATCTCTACAAATCTTCATACCAAGGATTTGTTTTGTTGCCCCCAAATCCTTCATAGCAAATGCAAATGCAAATCTCTTGCTTCTTCTATGTTAGATTTTAAACATTATATCTACAAAGCAAATATATTTAAAACTTTTGGACAGCCACAAAGTCTTTGATTTTTTCTCCAAGACCTTTGATTGCATTTTCTATCTCATCAACTCTAGGGATATAGTCTGTAGGTTGTTGTTCTTCCTTCATCTTCAAGCCTTCAAACTTAGACTTGTAATTTTACAATTTTCTCTGTTTCACTTTATCATTTCCTTCATAGATACCACTTAACTTGTCCCATATGGTCTTAGTTGTATGACAATACATCACCTTACAACTTGAGTGTTAGATAACCACAAAGAATAGAGTTTTCCACCTTAGCATTGTTTTCACAATCTCTTGATTACATGATTAGTTACAGGAGTTTTGGGCATAGTATAACCATCTATGCACATCCAAACATTGAGCCCCAAAGACAACAGATAGCTTTACATTCTTATACTCCAAAAAGCACAATTGGTACCATCAACTAAAGGTGGCTTAATAGAAGAGGATCCCTCAAAACAAGCCATTTGCTATATGTCTGAGACCTACTTAGATGATCAAGTCTTTTCCATGTACTTGGCTTTGATACCAATTGAAAAGTATGGTTCTTCTACTGAGATGGGATGTGAGTCAGTAGAAGATATGAACTTTTAATCCTCAAACAATTTAAACATTGATAATCATAAAATAGAATTAAAAGGATAATAAAAGAGCATATCACACAATGAGACAGATGCACAAGAGATACACTTAAAATCTGAATGGGAAAAAGCACGGTGAGAAATGCTGTTAGGATCAACTGTCCTAATCCAGCCTCACAGATCAAAATAATTTACAATGCTTTATAAGCACCAACCCTAAGGAATCATCCGATTACTTGCTAAAGAAAACCACTCTTGCTATTAAAAACTCTTCAAGTTGAGCATTGTGTAGGTTCCTCCAACTGGTTATATGTAATGGGTCTAAGGATTAGCCTTTCACCTATGGTTGATCATTTTAAAATCAGTGGCCAATTGCATGAGAATTCGTCAAAAATGAGGAATGTATCATTCTCTTTGGGCTCTGCAGAACCCAGGCAGGTTAAGCTTTGCAATATCTATGGATCTAAAACACATACCACCAGATATTGCGACTAAGCAAATAACTCTCAGCTTGATAGATCAAAACACATGCTTGAAATATTTTGGAATTGGCTCTATTCTGATATTTCATGTTGCTTGTAAACATCTGAGAGTAAAAACTATTCTAAATCTATTTCTAAAGGCATAAATGAAAGATGATTTGATTATATTTGTTACTAAAAAATCCAAAGACTTAGACCAGTGCCTGAATGCATTGGGGGCAGAATCATATGCTTAATGAACCAATTAAAATTCCACATACAACTCTAAATACAAGCATTGCTCAAATATTCAATCAGCCACACCGTATATCATACTTTTGAACAGATCACTACCATTTTCATATAATCACTGCAACCCACAGCAAGTAATTGATTCCTCCCTTGAAGGAAACCTAAGCTATGGTTTACAAATCCGTAAGGAAATTATGAAGAAAATTTATCCATCCGTGACAGAGAAATTCATGCAACTTAGAAAAGATGTAAGAGACAACACGTGGTGAGATTTTCAATAATGTTTTCCAGTAAGCAATTTACAATTCATCAACACATGAGATTCCATTAAAATATATGTAAAAATAGTGTATTATCTCTACGCACCCAATACCAAATCTCAAAAATTTCAAACCCTTTGTCAATCAACCTTGAATTCCATTTGGGTTGATAACACTCGTCAAAGTTTTATTAGATTACAAAGAATATACACAAATGACATCCTAGTCAGTTATTATCCCATACTTGAAAAGGATTTGCTTCACTTGATCTGCACGTATCTATTCATTTAAAAAGAAAAAGAAACAGTTAATGAGACGGCAACAGTGGGCTCCACAAATAACACTGAAAAAGAAAAAGGGTATCTTCTCTTTTACAAAAATAATGGTTAATGAGACAGCTACAGTGGCCAGGACTTGCTGCTTTTCTTTTAGTAGAAATTTGTTACATTAGTTGACATGAGCATCATAAGGTGGGGTAGCCACAAATGCATTTTGTTTATTGAGATACCTAGCTCCATAATCAAGCTCATATAACCCATCCAACTGCTTATGCAAGTCTCTACCAGCCTATCAACATCATCAATAGCCTTGTCTGTTAGGTGAAACAAAAGGTATTTCCCAAGTTCCACCCTCCATTCATTTTTTGTTTTGTCTTCACCTATATTTTTCATGAAGGGGGAAGGGGTCGTGCCTTTCAAGCTATTGCGCCTTTTGTATGCTTTCACTCTATGCTGACAAAATTTAACACACTGCACCAACTGGGCATTCACCTCAGCTATTCTGTTATCAGTTTCATTAACTCTTTCAGCCCATTGATTAACCTCTGTATTACTTGTCCTTTCACAATAACCATGCACACACAATACAAAAGTAACTTTCTGCGCATTCTTTTGAAAACAAACTTCAAATCAAATTCCAGTTTTCTGTACTTTTGAATAACTTATATTATATCCTGATACCTTTCACACATGAACTGTGAATGGTGTAACATTTGTTGGAACTTGACTCCAATTAGGTCTTGAGCCAAATTGCATTTGGAAGCCTTCAATCGCTTGTTCAAAAACAGATGTTCCTACTGAGCAATAATTGGTTGCCTTTCTGCCGATATTATTTTCTCCTTTCCCAAATCAGAATCAATTTACATTATGCAAATATTCAATTCGGCCTACAACAATAAACCCTTCCCAAGAGAAACACTTGGCATTTCTTCAAGCTCCTTGTTCTTCTTCTTCAACTGCTCAACTAGTTGAGATTGTTCTTCAACTTTAGCTTGGTTAAAAAAATGTAGAATTGACATTTAAATCTGCAGCCTGTTTTAGAGTTTCATCCTCCAATGTATACACCATAGATTGGCCAAGAATATCTTGAGGGTTCTCAATTGTTATAGGCCTCTTTGCTGGTGGATATAGGAACCATAGAAAGTGTTATCGTTTGGTCTAAATTCAGGCTCATATCACAATTTGTCCATTCCTTGATCATTTATTCTGCTCATCTCCTCCCGTCACGTTAGGAGTTAAAGGAGCATGTCAAACTGGATATCTACAGACAGTACATTATCACCACCTAGAGTAACCCTCCTGGAAGATTACGTCCGAGGATGGCCTTCTATGCTAAGCACTTTCTGGAGATGTGAGATGGGATTATTGTTCGTCCTAGCTAGCTATCTTGACATTGGTATTATGTCTTGTATATCTCTTTGGGGTCCTTCAAAGTAAGTTCCCACCGTCTTCGGGCTCAAACCAACCATCATATGGACAGCGGAGAACGGATCTATCAACTGTGTACTTTAGTGGAAGTCGAGATAGAGACTCACTTTATTTTCCATTGCCCTATCTTTTATGAGATCAGAGGGAGATTTCATTGTCTGTTTTGGGATTGTTTTTCTCTTTCAGCTTTCTTCAATTACATTGACCAACAGTATCTTGCACTTTATCTTCAAGAGGCCACCCTGCTCCATGATAGTACTTTACAGTCACTACTTCCTTACTAGCATACCTCTGATCAGCTCATTACTACCTTTTTCTCACCCTTATCTCCATCACATGGTGTGAAAAGGTCGTCCAGTTCTAACGGTCATTCCAAGTCTGTCAAACCCCGCAACAGCTTCGTCCGACAGCGACACTCCTCCTATAGCCAACATAGATAGATTAGGGCTCATGTCCACCCGCAGTCTTATCCTTCTGTGACTGATTTCTTTTGCCAACGAAGGACTCCTAGTCTTTGCCTCAGCATTTCTTTGCACTTCTCTTATCTTCTTCTTGTTTATTGTTTCTTTTTTGCTTTTCTCGGACATTGTTTGGTGCTCCTGCCTTTGTCAGTTTTCTTATTGTAAACTCTCAGTCTGATAGACCTTTTGTGCTCTTTTGTTGGACATTAATATTATTATCTTATCTGCATTCTATATTGTCATATCTCCTCAAGTTGTCAAATGTAATGCATGATGAAATGTCCATTGCTAGGAACTATGCCTTCTAAAATATCCCATAGGTGGAAACTATTTTCCTACCCTCCTCAAATGATAAGAAGTTTCTCCAAAGTTCTTTCTTGGAGGAAAATTCCTCCCATCACGAAGAATTCCATCCAAGCCTAGGATTAAACAAACATGAGCACAAAACCCCAATCGCGATATGAAAACAAAGCTTGACGGAGGAGTTTTTGGTGTTTTTCTTTTAGATAAAATGTTGCAATCAAGTGCAAAATGAAAATTCCTCTAAGGCTAGCGGATTCCGCAATGCCTTGAGGAAAATTCTTCCCACCACTTAGAATTTTGCCCCTAGGTTGAATGGAGAAGAGGCACTTTTGAAACACTTGGACATGAGCAAAACACAATTCGATGACAATCTGATCCAAAGAGTGGAAGGATAGAGTAACTGGACTGAGTTTTTGGGTGAAGTGGAGATTGAGGTTGGATGAGGAATTTGATTTCCTCTTGATAGGCTAATTTCTGCCTTGAGTTTGGGGGCCTAAAACACGAGTCATTCCCTTCTAAGCCACGTGGTGATTGAACGAAATAAATTGATTGAGTCATCAAGAAAGTCTACATGAACAATTCAGGTGATCAATCAAGTTTGAGTGACCTATATGTCTTTGAGGTAAATTCCTCTAAGGGTGGTGGATTTCACAACCCAAAGAGGAACCGGCTTTCCTCTCATGGATAAAATATCAGCCCATATGAAAATTGGATTAATTTGAGCCTAAGGCAGCATCATCAAAGATAATTTAAGGAAAATGAAAGTTAATGTCAAGAAGGAAAAAGATTGAGGAAAGATCAAGTTGAGGAAAATGAAGATAGGTGAGGAATGATCCTCTAAGAGTGGTAGATTCCGCAACCCTCAAAGGATTCTTGATTCCTCTAGCATGTTAGAATTTGACCTTTGATATGGAAGATTGTAAAACATGTTTTTGCTTCCCAAAATGATAGTTGAAATCTGAACTTGCAGGAGAGTGGCGATGACGTTTGAAGAGATGTCTTTAAGGCCTAATGAGGGGAGGAGACAAATTTTTGATACTGAAATATTCCTCTGAGGGTAGCGCATTTCACCACCTTAAGAAAAATTCTTATTCCTCCCTCATATGAGATTTCCACCCTATGAAGCGGCTTGCCCAAACATTGATAAGCAGCAATTTTGTTGAAAGGGACAGTCAAGCATCTAAAAAACATTAATTACCCCTAATCTAGTTGGCCTTAGAGAGATAAAATGAATTAAATAAAATGTTTTTTCATTGGCTTAGAAAACCAAGTCAGCCTCTACAAGGACTTGCCTCTTCATAATGTCGATTGCCTATATAAAGGGGATGATGAGATATCAGTTGGACATCAAATCAAAACAATCTTACCCCTGCCACTAAAGGCAGCATATTCACCTCTAATAAACAGTGAACATCTTCTTGGAAAGGCAGCGAAATATATTTTCCAAGGCAGTGACAGTCACAAAGAGGGAGTGAATTACCTTGGAGTGGAAGCAAACCATCTCAAGAAAGAAATAAATTTGAACAATTGAGGCAATTTTCTCCCAAAAATAAGGTGGTAAAGAAACGAAATATGGCCATGCTACTTGTTGCAAAAATTTGCATATTTTTCCAGATTTTAAGAAAAAATCATCTCAGGTTGCAAGAAGTAAGAGACATTTGCTTTTGAGCTAAGGAAAATCGATATTGCACTTTATTTTGCCTCCATGTTTTAGATATAGATGAGGGCATAAATTTCAAGGAAATATAAGTGCAATGTTTTTTCATGAAAGTTTTGGGATTTCCATCATGTTTTCATATCAATTTTTTGAGCTTCATGAAATATTTCCTTTGTTTTGCAAGGTAAATCATTCAAGGGGGCTTGGAAGACAACAAGATTGTAGTGAGAGATGGGAGCTCGAGACTTCAAGCAAGCTCAAGAACTCCCGGCTTGGGCTCAAGGACTCCAAAAGAGATGGACATTAAGGCCAAATCATCCAAATACAAATTCAATTCAAGATGAAGATCCAAGTCTGCAAGTGCAAGTCATAGTAGTGACAGAATTTCCAAGGAAGAAAATGAAGAAATTTTGAGGAGATGAACCAATTTGGGAATATGTCATTACAAAAGAGAGCTCGATAATGTTGAGTATCAAGAGATATTTTCCTGTAATCAAAGATTGATCATGTCTATAAGATAAGGATGATGAGGTGGCACCCAGTTGTCTTCAACCAATCAAGTTACATGTGTCCAAGAATGTTCAATCATATTAAGCCAAGTGTACAAATTGGAATTTCTCATTGGTTCTCAAAAGCATTGTAATTTTCTTATTGGCCTACAAGGTGGTGCCTTTATGTAATTGGTTGACAATATGGCAATCCTAATTAGGGTTTGTAGGGATAAATCTTGGCCCTTGATTTTGAATCAATCTTGACCCTTCATTGTGATTGAGCAACTATAAAAGGCCACGGCCTTCTCATTTGTAAAATATAAGCGTAGGAGATAAGATTAGGCTAGCTAAGGGAGAGACTTGTTGAAATTGATATCATAATGTTTTTGGACAAATTAATGATTTATTGTTGGTTTTCATGGTGAATCTTGCTTTGAAGTGTTGCACAGTTTCCTCAGTCCCTTACATGGACTAGATTTCATTTCATGTTGTTTAGAAGTAATTTAGTTGGATGAAAGAAATTATGAATGTTTACTTACTTGAATCTATATAAACCAGGCCTCTAGCCTCTTGCTGATAGTAGGAGTGCCTTGTGGGTGAGCTAGTGATTTCGCTTAACTTCAATTGATATTCAATCTTTGGTTTGCATCTATTGATGGGATTGGAGATGATATATTGATTTGAAAATCATTTTAGTATACCTTAGAAGCTTGCACTAGGTGGGTGGAGTCACTGACAAGAATACATCTAGAAGAGTCTAAGTTCATCCTAGTTCCTTGCATTCATGGTCAGGAGTAAAAGTCAAAGTTAAGTTTAAGTTGAAAGTTCAAGCAGTAGAAAATCAAAAACTATTTTTTTATTGCACATTGTGAAGTCAAATCTATAGATATAAGTTGATATCCATTGATTGAATAGTGTGTGTCCCCTAGGTGATTACCAACAAATCACATTATTTCATTGAGGAAGTATTTACAAGATGAAGAACCTTGAAGCCATTTCATGATCTTACTTTGCAAGCTTAGCATGAGAGATGACCTTTTTCAAGAGAGGATTGAGTATTTGGTGTTTCCTTCCAAAACATAGTGTTTGATTTTGTATGTTGTAGTGGAACAAAACTCACATCAACAGACCCTAACTTTGATAACTTGTACAAGCCACCAAAAGAAAAACTCCAACAAGTCACCGAACTTTCATTAACAAATCCACACAAGTGATGACCAAGCTATGATCAAACATGTGAGGTTGAGGAAACAAGAAAGACACTTCAATGCGCCGATAAGTGGGACCATTTGCAAAGGAACTTAATGTATTCTTTCACACATGATCATAACTCAAGAGTTTATGCCATTGTCAAAGGGACCAAATTATTAAAGCACAATCTTATAATTATAGCAGAAGATAGCGAAACACTTACAAAAAAATTATGACAACGACAAGTGGAAAAAAGAAGGCCTAGGTAATGAGGTCGGTAAGTACATGACAAGAACCCTTCGCAACTCATACTTTATGAACCGTTAATTGAGAAAGCAAGTTACCAAGCGGAAACAAAATCCACCAAATAAGTCTTAAACATTTAAGAACGTAGGCGAGCAGCAAACCCTAACCCCAAGGCATTTTTCAAAAATGGCTCCAACACATCCACCCAGCATCCTGGAGGCACCAAATACAGAATGTTACAAAACCAGTTTTTACAGAAGTTAAATCTTCAACTTCGAACTTAACAAATATGATGATATACAGTTATAAATTACTGCAAACTGAATTACTCAACCCTTCAAATATTTTGATCTAATTTACAAATCACAAACAACAACAATCTATTGATATATTTTGTAATGTCCTCATTTTTGCCAACATTGGAGTTTCAGGGATTAGCCTCTTATTGTGATCCTTGTAGGCGAATTATTGTGGATAGAGGATCTTCTGAGGCAATGGCTTGGCTTGGGAGGGTCTTGTCTTCTCCAAAATTCGGTAAGCTACAAGTTGGTCTTCATTTGGCTTATATTGGACTTCATTTGGGCTTAGTTTTGTGTACTTACTATTTGTGGTAATGTCATGCCCAAACTACGAGGGCAAAAACACTTTTTTTTTTTTTTTTAATTATAATTATTAATTTAAGTTCTCTAAGTTTGAAATGATTGTGATAACAGTTTAAGTACAATTTCTCTACATTACATCTTAAGTTTATAAACTCTTGAGGATGATTACATTGTTAAGATTTTGAAAAAATTTGTTATAAGATTTATATCGATAAGTTATGATCTTAACCATACAAAACTAACATTATCAAAAAACAAAAAAAATTGATAAAAGAGATTCTACTAAAATAGAACTAATCTCTAACTTTCTCTTACAATCTAAGCATTAATAATAAAGTTTAACTAACCTTTTCATACTTTATTTAATGTAGGACGAACTAAACAATTTATATTAATTAAAGCAAACACTAATACCAATGTTTAAGTTTAAATGTTATTAATGTGAATCTTAAACTAGACATAAATTCAATAAACTATCGACTAACTAATTTAACTTAAAACTAACTAAATAAACATGTTATTAAATTAATACTACTAAAAAGAAATATATATATACTAAAGTTTAAACACATGACTTTACACAATATCATAATTTATATCTAACTTAAAAAAATAACTTAAACTAACTACTAAGCAAAAATAAATCAACTAATTCAATAAATTTATTTCTAAACTAACTAAAAACAAAAAAAAACATAATTTCAAACTAATCTAAATACTAACATACTAAACCTAAAACAACTTACAAATTAAATTAATTAATAAACAAATTAATCAAAACTAACTATCAATACTAACACACACCTAAACTAACCTAAACTAACCCCTACAACACCTAGCCCCTACACCCCCTACATCTCCTACTTCTCCACCCTACATCCCCTACAACCTAAAAGTAACTAAATCAAATGCCACATTAAACTAATTAATCCAAGACTTATTCCTCACTATATCCTATTTCCATATATCAAATTAAGTTAATGTTAATTCTAAACCTTTAATCCCACCAATCATAGGAAACTATCTTATGCATTTGTCTACAACAAAAAAAAAGCATTAATTCTTACCCTCTACACATGTCAACAACCAAACTTGCTTTTACTTTTTGGAAAATAAAGAATTTCTAATAATCAAATTTCCTAGACCCACATGTCCAATATTGAAGTGTATTGTTTTTTTTCCCACCAATTATCTACATGCAACAAAAACTCAAAAAGATCTCATTATTACTTGGGCTGACTTGGTCTGACAAGTCTTTTCCTTACACTTAATGTTTCCCTTCTTTTTCCAAAGCCCACTTCTCCCTCTTTTCTAGGCGTGGAATGTGGGAGGGGGCAGATTTAGATGAGTCTACAATGATTTGACCAGAGCTAGCACCTTGGAGATGATGTAAGTTTTGTTGTTTATGGTGTTAAGACATACAAAATTATCTCTCTTCTTCACACATGGTCGCCTAGTGGGGTCCTCCATCCACTTTTCCCTCCTCTTTGCATGATAAACTTTAATGTGCTGAGCCATATTGGTGGTCGCCTAGTGGGATTAGGTAATAAATAGTTTTGCCATGCTAACTCCTTTACTTCTTGATGCTAGTTGTAGGATGGTCTAGCTTAGACATAGTGTATATATATATATATATTTTTTTTTTTTTTAAAAGCTTCTTGATCTGATGGAAGCTTGACTTGGGTACGTATTCCCTATAAGGCCCCCCCTTGAATGCTTTAAATGTGATAATGAATTTGTCTTATTAAAATAAGTTTCATAGATTATAGGCTTCTAGGATCCTAATGAATACTTTTGATTATTTTAATGTCTGTATCAAGAAAGGAGATTTATTTTACCTTCCATACATTTTCCAGACAATAAAATGTGCACCTACAGGATTTGCTTTTATGTTTGAGGTTCTTAAGGTTTTTTTTTTGGTTTTTTTTTATTTCAAGTTCATTTCCTATCTATATGCTTATTTGAAGACTAACATGATTGACCATTACTTCATGAATCTCATGGATTATTCCATATTGGAATTTATCATTGGAAACAACTATCCTAAATACTCTTAAACTTACAGTACAATGTTTTCTTTGTAAGGCAATCCAACTTTTGCATGTAAATCTAGAAACCTCAAATACTCTGATTTATTGTTGATATTTCAATCATGATCACTAAATCAATATCTTTTCAACATAGCCTACACTTGATATCATTTCAAGATTAACTCAAATGTTTTTGAATCATTTATAAGAACTTGTGGAAATAAATATAACAAATGATAAGCTCCTATTCTTCATGCAATGTATATTCTAACACAAATTTGTATAATGCAAGAATTGTTTGATTCAAAAAATCATGCAAACTGAATCTACATCCATGATCATAATTTTTGTTTTCAACATATATGAAACTTGAAATTTTGCCAAATTGAACATCATCATTATTTCCATCTAATTGAAAAATTACGATTACTCACAATAACCAATTATACTCGATCACCACTTTTATTGGCAAACCTGATTCAAAGGCTCAGCCGGGAAAGAACCAGGAAGAAAACTTGGCGTCGTTGCCATTACAACAAAGTTTGAAAAACAAATTACATAGGATTTCAATCCTGAATTACAACAATGCAATTGAATTTTCTTCATGACCCTCATCAAGGGATTCATAACAATTTCTGCAACACATTTCTAGAACCATGGAGGGAACAGAATCTGATCAGGTTGACCACAAGCATGACCAAGAAACAAATCAAACATGCATATTTATACAAGGTTTTCACAATAGGATTCACAATGAATCAAAACTAGGGAAAGGTGGATTTTTCCAACAGGAGACGTCAGACACAACACCAAACCAGGTGCCCAATCGGGGCTATAAATCAAGAACTTCCGTTCTTCCATTCTTACATGCTAAAACTCATACGTGGTTTGTGCTGACAGGTAGGGGCCCATAACACCCTACCCTCTCTCCCTCTTCTCATCCTGAGAAGAGACTCTACACTGTTGGAGTCCAACTAAAATGCCCTTTCCCGAAATTGGCCACTTCTGCCCTCTCCAAGGGTGAGTAATGCCAAAACACCCATGCAAGAACATCTCAAAATTCAACAAAAAACATGAAATGAAATCATTCAAAATAGCATTGTTTTCAAAGCTTCCCAACATACCCACAAACATACAAACATTCAAACAACAACAAGATAGCAAAAGCATGAAACAAACATGAAATCTGAACAAGAGAGATGAGAACTCCTACCTTTACAAAGAGGTAATGGCAAATGAACAAATTTGAGTAGAGTTTTTCCCTTCCTTGCTCCAATCTTCCAAGACTCCTTTCTAAATGTAGAGATTGGGTAACAACCTCCATTAGCCCAAGAAGGGCCTCTAAATAAGCCTCGAACTCAACCACCAAAGGGATCAATAACTTCTCCCACCCACCTACAAATCTAGAAGCTCCTAACTCAACCCATACTATGGTTAAACACTAAGTGGAGGTGAGGTGAGACAACTCATGGTAGCATAGTCCATTTTCGCACAAAGGCAAAAAGAGACTTTTTGAGTGGCCTCAAAAGTCAATAAAAGAGGCTTAGGGGTTGGAAAAGACCCCTAACCCATACCCATACCCCTTGGGTACAAAAATTTCATGTTTTAAAGCCTAAGGAATAGGTTTAGAGCCAAACAAAAGCTAGAAATTAAATAAGACCATCCAACAACTCTAACAATGCAGATAAGCACTAATCCGGATTAGGGATGACTAAACTCAATTAAGAACCAGATTAGCAAAAGATACTAACTTAATCCGACTTAGGTCCATGGGTTACACAGGTAACCCTAACTAGCACGCTAAAGAGCACAAACAATTCACGAGTGTCAAGCGACACTAAAAGAACATAGTTACGAACATTAACATTTACTGATCACATAAGGATACATACATCTCAATATAAAAAATATTTGAATTACGAACAACAAGGTTTCCCAAAATTAGCATATAGAGATCAGTTCTGTTCCTCCGTCGGTTTCCTCGGCTAAAATATCTACACACTCATTGCACACATTAGTAGTCCCAAAAATCACATGTAAATATGTATGTATACGTATCAGAAATTCACATAAATTGAAACATACATCAATCAAGGTTTCTTGCATCCTACTTATATCCTTAATCATAAAGATTCCAAAATAAATGTGTTAATCCTACATTTATTGATTTCATCAACATGCATATACATAAAACATTAAATGACAAACATCAAATATTTGAAAATAACATCACACAACATGAAATAATATGATATGTTCAGGTATCTGATAATGTCTCGACATCCCGAGTCGTGAGTATCAAAATGATAAAGTAATAACTAAGGCTACGAAGGATCGGGGCGAGGCCTCACAGGTAAGTTGGGTTTTGATTGAGATGTACCCTTTCTATTTTTGGAAAGTGCATTTGATCACATAGAGAAATAATAGGTATGACTCCTATTTCAAACGACATATTTAAATGATGAGTATTTTGGGAATTATTATATTTTTAGTTTCCAAATTATTATTAATTTATTAAATGGCTTATTGTAAAGTTATAATTTAAATTTATAATATCACTTAAGTTGAGAGTTGAGTTATCATTGTAAAGAGCCATTTATTAATTAGTTAAGCCAAGTCAAGTGAAAGAATCTAATAGAAGTTTCTAATTAATTTTGTGTGGTGAAGCTTCTTGAGTGAAGTTACATTTTGGCAACAAAAAGGGCATCTGGAGGTTATAAAGACAAGCTCATTTGTTGAGAAAAGCATGCTTGGATATTTTATTTTATGTTGATGCCTCTATGGCTTTTTCTGAGTTCTGATTTTTGTGCCCTTGCTGAAGTATAAGAGTCTAAATTCTGAGTTGTTCCATTGGATCTACAGCTGAAGTATTGTAGATTCAAATCTAAGATTTTGTTTTGAGTCTACATTGGCATTGTGCTGAGGTATACGATTGACCATTTCTCCTACTATTTTACTATGGCTAAGGAGAGTTTTGTGTTGAAGAATTTCATTGGCATTGGAAAAAATTATTAAATTTGTACCTGCATTTTCTGTTCGAAAGGATGGGCTGATTATTGAAGGGTGCCATTATCTACAGCCAGCGTTTGGTTAGATGAGTTTCAGATTTGCACAATTGGGAGGCTGTGATTCATTTGGTTGCGCTGAGATTGGAATTTGAAGAGGTACGAGCTGTAGTTTGGGGTTTGTAGTCAAATCATGGTTGCGATCTGAATTTACAAATTGGCATCATTCATATTGCAAACAAAATATCTAGATTGGCATCCATCATGGCATTACATTCCAAGTTGCGTTTGATGAGGAAGCTAGTTAGTTATTGTATATTTCATTTCCAGATTTATTGTGTCTACCTGCAAGACTATTGTGTCATGTCAAATAAATGAAAATTGTGCTAAAGCATTTAATAAAGTGGCGAGTTGCTCATTAATTGTCTGTCAATATTCTGATATCAATTTCCAATCAATTTGTGAACGTATCCAATTATTGAAAGAGTGGAGAATCAATTCCCATATTGGTATTATATATAGTTATGCGCATCTATCCATCTCTAGTTCATTTGCTTGAGTTTCAAGTTCACTTGCCCAGTGTTTGACAAATTGTCAAACATCTCAATAATTGATGAATTTTAAAGTTATAACCAGCTAGGGGTTATTACAAATTTGCCTACTATAATTCCCGTTCACGTTTGATTAGTACAACTCTGTCAAAACAAAATATCAGAAGTCACTGTACTATCAAACCATGTTCAACGTCAAAATGAAAGATTCCCGTTTATACTGTATACTTCAGATTTTTAACATATGCAGCATATCTTTGAAAGGACATGTGCATCCACCCATTCATCACTTAGAAATGATTGCAGATCAGATGATGATATTCTGAAACTTTCTCCAACAATGCCAATATTTGCAATTAAGTTGTGGTTGTGGTAAAGCACATTTCTCAACTTAAGGCACTCTCAGATTTTACCAAAACATTCGCTATCACTCTCAGATTTACAAAAACAGTTGTCTACATCTGAGAAGACACAAAGGCTCTTTTGCATGTGCAGTCTACCTAACTAGTTTTGCATCAGGTTTGATACCAATCATCAAATAATCTTACACACTGAATCCCTATACCGCACCAATACTTTTGCATCTTTAAACAACTTCTCTAAATCCCATTGAATGGCAATACAGTTGATAACGGTATGGAAACGATTTACAGTTTGTTTGCAGTTACAACTGTTCAGATGGTTGTAAGTTACAACAAAGCAGTTATCAAATAACTCAGTAGCTAATAATTCTAACAAACTACACTTGCATCACTGAAAAGATATACTTCTCAAGTGAAAATTATAATGCAGTTCAGTTGGCAACTGAGTAGAGGTGGCAAAGACATTTCCAACTGAATCGACTAATATTTAACTTTAGCCATCTCATAATATTTGATCAGACCATTGTATCCACAAACATCTGCAATAAATTCTGATCAGAAATGAAAGTGTTTGCAGATAAATGTTTCAATTCGGTGAATATCAATACTCAATTTAATATATTATTTATCAATACCCTTGTTTTCATCTTCTGAGTCTGATAAAATCAAACATCATACTTGACTAGAACCATTCCTTTTTTTTTGAGAGATAAGATAAGATAAGATAATAATATTAGTGTCCAACAGAAAACCACGAGGGTTTATGGACTAAGCATACAAACAAGAGAGCCGACAAAAGCAGGAGCACTAAATAGTGTCCGAGAAGAAACAAAACAAGAAGCCAAAACAGAAAAGTTGAGCAAGAACTAGGGATCCTTCCTTGGTACAAAGAAATCAGTCACAGAAGGGTATAACTGTGGAAGATCCAAAGTCTTAAATCGTCGCCGAGAACCGCTGGAGGAGTGTCGTTGCCTAGAAAGACTGGTGCAATGTCCCACCGATCTGCAGTGAGTGATATTAGATGACCTTTTTGCACCCAAGAGAAAAAGGTGGTGATGAGCTATTCTGAGATATGGCACTATGGTATGAGTGACTGCAAGATATACTCGCTTAGCTGGGTGGCCTCCCAAAGGTAAAGTGCAAGGCACCGCTGGTCAATGTACCTGAAGAATGCTGAAAGAGAGAAGCAGTCTCTGAATAGGCAGTGAAATCTCCCTCTGATCTCATAGTAGATAGGACAACAAAAAATAAAGTGACTCAGTCTCAGCCTCCGCCAAAGTACACAGCCGACAGATCTGGTCATCTCTATCCATCTGGTGGTCAGTCTGGACCTGAAGATGATGGAAGCCAACTCTGAAGGAGCCCAGAGAGAAATGCAAAGCGTGACTCCAGCGCTGATAAAGATAAGTAAGGAAAACAATAACCCCGTCCTAAATCTCAAGAAAATGCTTAGCATAGAAGGCCATCTTCAAACGCAATCCACCTAGAGGATTTCGCCAGGTAGTGGTAATGTATTGTCTATAGATATTGAGTCTGACATGCTCGTTTAACACCTGACGTGAGGGAAGGAGGTGAGCCGGAGCATCTAGCGAGAACTAGTAAGGAGGAAGACGATCAATCTCAATCTCAATCAAACTCAACAGAGAGGTGGCCTAGGTGTACCAATAGTGAGATCTAGTGCTAGTATCGGATCTCATAACCATAATAGAAGAATAGTAGGCCAGGTAAGAATTCTATGTCAATCGACAGTCGAATCCGCAAAACCACGAAGCCGATGAAGAAACCAAATCAAATCAAAAAAGGCCGTAAGTTTGAAGGGATGAGCTCCAAACTCGACCAAGATAATGCTGTGGGGGGTGAGCCTGTGACATCTAATGATATGCCATAAAAGAAAGGTCTGAACACGCTCTATAGAGGCTCAATCTAAGACAAGAAGAGAAGGTCCCCAAACCACTAAGTCATAGAGAACGGTTGACCGAACTGTGGAAGTCCACAAAACAGCAGTGAAATTTCTCAAAGTGATGCCTAGCCTCCTCAATAATGGCCCAAAACGTAAAGATGTAATCCATGGTCAAGTAGTCCACATGAAAACCGGCCTGGCCTCTGGCTCTACAGCCTCTCGTATCAAGCTCCTTGGATAACATAGTGTTTAGAGCAGCAGCATAAAGTTTGGCGAATGTATGTCCAATCATGATGGTTTTGTAGTTTCTAGGGTCGAAGGCAGGCCTAGACTTATGAATAGGATAAATCACATGCCGCAACCAAGAATCAGGAAAGCCAATGCAGACCACTCTATTAAAGAGTGTAAGGAGGTAGAAGCCAAGGACCAAGGCGCCAAGTTTGAAAAGTTCGGCCTGGAAACCTTCCTCGTCAATCGCTCTACTGCATCTCATGGATCTAATGGCCTCATAAACACTAGAGGGGGTGAACAGATGGCAGTACAAAGGCGGAAAGGGATGAAGAGATAGCTGCCCAGGAATGTCATAAAGCGTACTAGTGTGAGAGGTCAGAGAGTGAAAGTCAAGGATGGAGGGCGGGGGGGGCACCGAGGGAATAAGGTGCATCAGAAGATCTGGGGATTGCGAATAAGACTGAGAGCAAGTTCTTGAATAAAGATGCAAAAACGTATGGAAAAAGAAGGAGATAAGATAACAATAGAAATCTTCAAAACAATCACTGGAAGTATGATTCAGATTTCCTAGTGCAGTCAACAAGGGCTTCACATTATGTCTGCAAGTATCATCTAACTACTGCATCTTATCGCTAATAGTACATTCAAATCTGTATTGACATCAAATGACAAATGTGTCCAACAAGTTGGCAGATTAAGTAGAAATTAACAATATAACATTCATTTGATCATAATGCCAAAAGCATCAATAGTCCATAATCTAGTCAATGCCAAAAGCACCAATAGTCCATAATCTAGTCGATGCCAAAAGCATCAATAGTCCATAATCTAGTCAACACCAAAACATGACAAAACAAAAATAGCAGAAATAACCATTTGTTTGATTCTTATCTCTACTTAATAGCAATGTTAAAGATATCTTTATAAATACCTCCCGAAGCAAAATAACACACAATCCTCTTGTAGCATTTCAAATAAAATCATCTAGAAGCAGCTTCTAAACTCAATAAAACCATCCTGCAGCATCATGAAATAATCTGAGACAACCCAAGGACATTTTGTAACACAACTACGAGTGTATAGCCCATATGCAACATCAAAATTTTGTAACTGGTCTATAATAGTGCCCATCTCCGCAATGCACTTTGCAGTTTTAAAAATAAATTGCAAACACAGAATTTTGTCTTAATTCTTTTTACATATTTTTTAAATTTTAGCGCTTTGCTCCCTTTACTTGTGATTTATTCATAGCTATGTGGGGTAGAGATTCAAGTGTAGCAATGCAGGGTTACTAGGCATAGAGTATATATCTGAATATAGTATACCATAGTGAGAAAGTGAAAGATAGAGAAGCCGCTGCTGAATTCTGTTACAACTCGTAAGGCAAATTGTATGATGTAAGGCTTTCTGACATGTTGAACAAAGTATATACAATTAGCAGGCGACATGTCACAACCCGTCTCTCCCTAACCTGAGTAAAATGGAAAAACCTAGTGCCACTTAGATGTTGTTAGGGAAAATGAATAAATTAAACCTATTTAATTAATGACATGATTAGTTGGATATGAAACACGAATACATCTGGAATCAAAAGAGAAGGAGATTGGGTCAGTTATAAGGGAAAAGGTAGTTATGACGTTGGAGATCATGCTAGAGTGCATGCTAAAAATAAACAATTGAGGGAAACAGTTAAAAGCAGGGGTGAAGCTTCTCAGATATCCTGTTGATAGGTTATTATCTCTACACTAAAAAATGGGGGGAACTGGGGAGCCTGTACCTGGATGTAGTTCTCTTCCCACCCCTTTTCCAAGTCCCTTCACCTTGCACACAGCATTAGCACAATAGGCAGACCTCCTTAATCCACCTCATAAAGGGTCTCTTTCAGCATTAGCAGCATATGCATCTAATTCGAATGAAGCAGAAGGTTGAAATTCCTATCTTCACCAGAAGGAAAGGAGATCACAAGCGTTGGCGGCTGGAGGATCTTGGAATAGAACTGTGCACTGTCAAGAATTGTGATTTATTTCAGAGTTGAATGAATTGAAATGAATGATAAGAGCACTTTGGGTGTGAGTGAATGCTCCCTTAAGTAGTTGTAAATTGTTTTGTTTGTCATCTGATGATTCTCAAACCATAGAAATGCTTGATAAATCAGAATTCCAAGAAATTATGTACAGAATATGAACTGATCAACTCATAAGGCAGCATTCTTATAAAACACAAGTGGGGGAAAAATCCCATAGCAAACACCCTGTGTATTCATTGCAGCATAATGCCATTTCTCTCTCTCTCTCTCTCTCTCTCTCTCTCTCTCTCTCTCTCTCCCTCTCCCTCCTTTGTAGTCATGGAACAAAGCAAGGAATGACTGATCTCATTCTTGAAGGCATTCCTTTATCCATTAAGAATGAACCGTTGTACATGGGATCGGCTCCTAGGTCTTGGAGGTTCTTTTAAAACCTTTTTAAGCAGCATAATGTTTCTCATATGCGTACTCCTCGCATTCCTCCATTCATTAATTCTATGAGTTAACCTCCTTTCCTAATGGGATTATAAAAAACCTCCAAGGGTTGGTGATGGTAAACATAGTGAAGTTCTTTTTATTTTATATTGCCTCTTTATGTTGAATCGAAGGCTTTGGATTGAAGCAGCTTGGCCACTCAATCTGTGAAACATTTTTTAATATAATTGGATGCTGGAGAACCTAGTCATCATAGGTTGGGCGTACTTTCATTTTTCTCTATTCATTAACAACAGAACTGAGAGCTATCGGGTTGAAATACAACTATGTCGACTTCCCAATCACCATATAGTTTGATCGATATACACTGAACTGTGAATGCATTAGAAATATTGAAGTTAAGTGCGAAGTGAGATTTTTTTGGTTCCATAACTTGCCGAATTATAATTAGAACTCCTTAAATGATTAGTAGAAAGTCGAAGGCAGCCTACAGGAAACTATGGATTCAATCCACACTTCTTCCCTGTGCATTAATGCTTATGTGTAATGTGTGGTAAACTGTGATATATATAAAACTATTCTTTATAATTGATTGGCTTACTCCCTTAAGACAGTGGCATTGGATATATGAATCATCATTGTTCAATTAAAACAATTACTGGATATGTGTATATCTGCCAACTAGGAGAATAAGGGAAAAATGTTCATCATTTTTAGAACTTGCATCATAACTGTAACTACACAAGAGTTTTGCCATATTTCCTAATTAGATCAGTTACTTCTCAGATTTAAGCAATTCAAATATATAATTTGTTCCTATCATGTAGTATGAGGTGAGGGTATAAAAGCTCCTTAAAATTGTTTGTAAACAAGACTAGAGTAAATGCCTATCGGGAGTAGCATTGAAATTTTGTTATCGTGCTATCAGAACCTAATGGAACATTGGTCATCCTATTTATCAAACTTGGAACTCTTCTTTAGAAAATGAATTTCCTTTATAGATTTGAGATTTGCTCATATTGAAGTATTGAGAAATGAGACCACTGCTGTACACTGTGTTCCTCAGGAATTAATCTTAACATACTTTTACCTTGATTGAATTCTTTAATGGTAACAACTTATGGTAATGTCTATGATAGGGCACCATGATCAAATCTGGATTTATGTTACAATGTATATTAAAATCCATGGTTCATTGTGATCTGAAATGAATACATTAAGGCAATTTATGTAGTTTTATGGCTTCTTTTGCCCAAATCCATGACTATGCAAAGATAGAAATTGGATAAATTCTAAACCTAAGCTACTCCTTTAAGATGATTCATTATATGTTCATGCAAACCTGTCTTGGTTATGTATATGTGGGGATAGCACATTGAAATTTGTTGAACATCTGAGATTTCTATATTCATAAAATATATGGTTCAGCTGAATGTAGTTGAGTGCATTCATTGTGTTAATATGGAAATATGATATGATTGTATGTTGTCCCGAGTGGTGCTGTGTTATTCCTTGAGGGGATGGGTGTAATGTGGCATAAGGGAGGGTGGGGATGGATGCATTATGTTTTTGCTTCTCTCAACCTGTCAGATTCTAAAGAGTAGGATTCATTACATTTTGTCTCTCTTTTCAGTAATGCTGACGAATTTAGTGCTCGGCCAAGCCATTTATCTATTGCATTAAAGTATGTTGTTTCTGATATGAAGCATATGTGTGTGACTATGCTTATTTTTAGCTTGCATATGAGTAGATATGCTTTAATTAAAAGAAATGTACATGTGGGTAGATATAGTTTTTCTTTCACTGCATATGAGTAGATGTGTAGTGTTATTTTCTTTTCCCTGCCACATTCTGTGATTAGGCTACTAGGCACATGGTTGTATGTAGTATGTTTCATGGCTGCACCGGATCCATCCAATTCATCTTGTTTCGGGAAGCTAGGCTTCCCATGCCAGGGTCAAAGCGTTCTTCATGTCAGTAAGAACCCCGAGGGAGTAAACACTCCATGGTTGGCATGGTAAAAGCGTGTGGGCCACACTCTCGTCTCAAATAGCAGATGGACGACATCTGATGGTTTTGGAAACCGAATCACGAAGATGGACACATGCCGAGATTTTAGGTATATCTCTACTTATCGGATTATACAATCATCTTTGGATGATCATTCTGATGTAATTATATAAATGGATAATGTATCTTCATGATCTCATTTTAATTGTTTAATGAGCATTTGATAGATGTATGACATATAGATCAGCATCTTAGATAATGCAATTATGTACTCTGTTATGATTACCGAATTTGTTAATCTTGATTATGGTTAAAGCAAATGAAATCTGACTTTTCAACTAGGGTTTTCTTATCTCTTCCACTTTTCTAGCATTTGTATGATGTCGTATATGCTAACTAGGATATGATTCTTACATATGCTATTAGAGCGAAGTTTAAACCCTAGGGCCTTGGGCTACTGTGCTAATGTACGCAAATGTATATGGGTGCAAGTGTTTGATCTTTCACCATGAACATAGAGTTCTTGGTTCCACGCTAGAACCTTGAGTTCACCTTGCTAAGTTGTGACCCCAAGTTTCGCAATTGTAAACAAACTAAGCTTAGTCTATGGATATAGGTATAGACTCCTAAGTTTATTATTGTCTCTCTGAGATATAATTACTTCCGACAAGAAAGGATATGATGTTCCGTAATTATGTCACGATCTTGGTGTGATCCTACATTCTTTTAAGATGGTCAAATGGAACTTTGGTGAAAGGATGTGTAAGCTGAGTACCTCCTATGGGTATGATTGTATAAATTCTATGTCTACGCAATATGCATATTGCTTGTGTTATAGTTTAAAATGAAGTACTTGATTTTTGCATAAGTGAAGCAAGGAGGATGGAAATTGCTATTACGCATTGAGGTAGGTAATTGATGGTATGAATGTCTACAAGATTCTAAACTTGACCTGTGATAACAAGGAAATATGTCTTGTTATTGTGAAGTGGCACATGTTGCATAGGTGGTGCAAAATCTGATACTGGATTTATGAGATTCTTGGAACAATCTAGTATGATATATAGGAAGAACATGGATTTTGTTGCAAAAGTAATGCATGTTGCATTTTGCTTTTAGAAATGTGTGAGATTACAAAGGAAAATGTGTGATTATCCAAAGGTATTATATATGATGCATGTTGAAGTTTGGTTATGTTCTTAGCACTCCTTGGACGCAAGGTGTCGTGAAAAATGTACTCCCTCTTGGTGATTAGTGCGAGTCACAATATGTTATGTGAATTGGTTTACAATTGATCATATAATCTTTCAGTTTTTAATGAACTTTAAAGTGATCAAGGGCTAGCTTGAAAATTTTATAGCTTCCTTGTGACTGCTAGCATCTACCTTCTGGTAGATTAGCAACAAGAATCTAATGAAGTTAGGAAATGTATATTGAAAGTTATATTCGCATTTGCCCAGCTAGACATGTATGTAAACTGCGATAGCAAAGACTGGGTACGTAAACTGTTTGGCAAAATGCCTTAAAGAAAACTACATATAGAGGAGGATACATAATAATATTTTTGTACATGCATTATGGCAGTCTCCTTGAGAAACATTATCAAAATATCTTCGTTAAAAGGCTTTAGAACCTTTTAAACAAAATGCAAACGAATGATAGATAAAATCACAAAGCCAATGTCCTAATTAACTGGTAAAAACAAAACTCTTCCAGAATGGTGCGAAATAGCCATGGCGGGTGACTTACCTCAAGATGCTAGTAAATGGTAACGAAGTAAGCAGAGTGGATGTTCTTCTTTCCAAATCTCCCTCTCTGCCTATCGTCAAGCTCTCTTTCACCTTGAATGGATTACTTCAGCGAATTGTCTCCTGATCTGCAAAACACACATAAAATGAATTTTGAGTGCCCATCGATTATTTCCAATCCCCCACAATTTCCTCGAGGAAAATCCTCTCACGTACCTTCTATATTTCCACAAATATTCATACAAGTACATTTCACTTGGTAAAATCGTGGAGAATTTATATTTTCGGAGAAGAAGAAATGATTTCAAATTTTGTGAGGGATGGGATACCTATGTCTAGTAAGCATGCCTAGGTGCCTATGGAGTATCGAGTAGGCTTACCCAGAAACATATTGTCTGATATGGTGATCTCTTTTCATTTTTGTGTACCCCTGTAGTAGAAAATGTGCCCTCTATCTTTATTGAGCTTCCTTTAACGAGAGTATCGAAGACCTCCAATGTCTAACAAAACGTATTGATCTATGTCTGCCATCAAAATTTTTTAAACCAGCTGATTTTCAACAACGTCGCTTTGGCCGAGTGGTTAAGGCGTGTGCCTGCTAAGTACATGGGGTTTCCCCGCGAGAGTTCGAATCTCTCAGGCGACGATTCTTTTGGCTAATTTGTAGAATTTTCCCCTTTTGATTCTAAATAATTGAATTGAAGTCTGATGGATTTTACTTTGTTTCCTAACATAGAAGAGTTTCCCGTCTCCCGTTAAGGTCTCATGACGTGGAGACATACAATGAACTATATGGCGTAACTTCGCAACGTCGAAATTAAGGGCACAAACAACCATTAAACTAGCACTTCTTCCCAGAAAGAGGTGCAAGGGCTATGTCGATAGGTAAGAAAAAAATGAAAAAAATTATGATAGAATTATTGTCAAAGTTCCTCAGTGTTTGGCTCTTAGCCGAAGAGGTGTTCAATATTTAGGCACGTGTGGGCTCGTGTCGGGTACCTAAAACTGTTAATGGTGACTTTTGTTGGTTAGTAGCTCGCAGGCTTCGTGCCTCGCAAGTTTGAACCCTCCATCAAAAAAAGAAAAAATTCCTCCCTAAAATGTGATAGTTGAAGATAGATAGAAGTATAGAGAACTAGGAGGAGATGGAAGAAGAATTATGTGAGAGAACGAAATGAATATATAGGGTGAGAAGTGAGAGAAAGAAATGAATATATAGGGTGAGAAGATGGGGAAAAATAGATAGATTCCATATGATAGCTAAAATGTTCAATCGATAAGATAACAATTATGTTCATGTGAAACATGCATTTTTGGATATGATAGCTAAGTAGATCAATAGTTGATAAGTTTTAAATAGATAAGTAGGAGATGATTTCCACAGCTAGTCAAATTGTGATGTGAATATCAGGATTTAACTGTGTGATTTTTGAGTCAAACTCGATGACCTCAGTCTGGAGTAGTTAAGCGCGCTCAGGCTGGAGTAGTACTGGGATGGGTGACCTCCCGGGAAGTCCCGGTGCTTCACCCCTGTGAGCATCACCTAGATCCAATGAGTGCTAAGTGTTCCATTTATTCTCATGAGAGATGGATTCATGTTGAATCACTACTCATGAAACATGGGTCATCGAGTTTGACTCAAAAATCACACAGTTAAATCCTGATATTCACATCACAAGTTTTAAATAGATTTGATCAAAGTTTTACTTAGCACTAAGATAATTTGTTCAAAGAAAACAATTTTGTTGAAAAGTTGAGAATCCTTGTTTACATTATTTCCTAATTATTTATGAAATGAGAGCGTTATAAACTTGTCAAATAGCAAGAGAACATATAATGAAAGTTAAATGGTAGTAAAGCATTGTAGTTGGAAACATAAAAGTTGTCAAATCACATGTGTTTTGCAAGCTATAAAGTCCTAATGAAATTCTAAAGTGGAAATTTCTTTGTCAATATTAGTTTAATATTTTATTTTAATATTCTATAATTGTGATGTATAACCAAATTCTGAAATCAAATGTCCATTAAAATATATTTTCCTAAATATAAAATATTTTTTAAAATATTTAAATATAAGAATATAAATATCTTGATTGTTAAACATTGTAAATATTATAAATTGCAAAAATAAAAGAATTATTATATATTAAAAAATTTATCTCATCCTACTCATTATGTACCAGCACTAGAATGGGAGGTTAGAGATTTTGTTGAAGCACAATAAAGTTAGATTGTTTGTGATAAATTAACTCAAGTCAAATCTACACGGTGAATTCAAAGACATAATGACAAATAAATAAAGAACCAAAAGATAAAATGCATGTCGAAAACACCTACACCGACCCGGAAAAAAAAAAAAAAACTCCATATTAAGCCATCTTAGATCCCATGAAAAAATCGGAATAAAAATAGGAAATAAAGGGATTGAAAATTTCTATTGCCAATATGCATACGTGCCTCACCGATTCCTATGGGCCTTGTCCACACTTTAACATCTGTCATCTCCTATAGTTAGGACACTTCATACAACGACACATGTTTGAACTTTTTAAGAAAATACTACATGTGGCTCTTTTAAGCTCGGGCTGAAGAAAATTGTTTTAGTTGCTTACTTCCATCAGAGAAAAAGAAACAGAGCATAGTGTTCAGACCAAACTTACAAACTACACAGCCACATCTGGCATTCGTGGCATTCTTGCAAAAGTAAAGAAACTTGATGCAAGGTGTAGAAAGAAACTTCAATAATCTATCAATTCTCCCCACCATTGTTCTACGTTACTGAATCTCTACTTATATTTCAAATCTTACTGACTTTCATTTACTTTCATTGATGAATTAAAATTAAAAGATTTAAGGTATGCCCCAAAATGAAGCTTCATGACCCTGTCAACTCCTCTTTAAATGTGGTTGTAATGCTATTGCATCTGTTACAGTGAAAAGTATTTCATTTCATTTCAGGGATTCTAAAAGTTGCAGCAATCTTACGACAAATTAGCAGTGGATTTAACTTCATACATAGCCAATAAAGCTAAACTAATTAAGTGCCTTCTCCCAAGAGCATTGACTATATAAACATTTGTATCTTTGAAACTGCATGGGGCCTGTCTTAATCTTCTAACATATCTGTCTTTTCCCAAGGGAGATCGACTCGACATCTTTGATAGCTCATCCTATTTTGTGCTTGGCTTTATATCTTCAGATTACCCATGGTTGAGTGGGGATGAATGCCAACTTCTTATTTTTTATCAGTAATAATCCTTTTCCTTTATATATTGGTGCAACTTTGATGTTTGTTTTGAACTATTCTGGAGGGGTGTTGAATGACAGGCTTGTCTAATCGAAGAAAAAGTGTTCTTCCTTCGAAATTCTATATTTGAAATCCAATATGGAGAAGAAAGGAGGAGATCTAAAATTCAACATAAAGAAGACAGGAGGAGATGAGAATGAAGGCAGTCATGTCAATGATTCACTACCCTTTTCACCCATCAAGAAATTTAAACCTCAGTCCAACCATAAACGAATCATGGCAAATGCAAGTTGGTATTTCGGTTTTATTTTATTGTTACCTTTATTTAAATAGGTTGGAGATTTATATATTTTAAATCTCAATCATTGTTTTGTTGGAGATTCTCCGTATATGAAAATTTCATTTTTTTATCTATGCTCAATGCGGATTTGGGGAAGCTGGGTTTGTAATACATTGATTTGTCCACTAATCTTTTGATGAGCTCTGCTCTCCAAGATACTCTGTTGGGCATTTGAAATCCATACCTAAACAGGCTCAATATATAGTTGTTCATCAAACCCAGACGGTTCAGACTTCATCTTTTTTCTTCTGTTTTTTGGCTCAAAATTAAGCATACAAAGAAACCTAGATTCAAAGAATAATGTCTGGTGATTGCAAGTACACCATTCAGGCCAATGCTAATGGACATTCTAATAGGATCAACAGTGTTCATTTTAGCCCCTCTGCAACTAATCCCACCATTGTTTCTGGATCCTGGGACCGCACCAACTGCAAGCTCACGAACATGCTTATAGGCCATGGTGGATATGTCAACACTATTGTTGTTTCGCCTGATGGGTTACTTTGTGCCAGTGGCAGGAAGGATGAGGTTACTATGCTCTGGAACCTTGCCGAGGTAAGTAAGTAAGTAAGCAAGTAGGTTTTATAGTCCACGACACTATGCCATAGTTTTTGGGTTTACATATGGTGACAGTGATATGGGACTACCTCGTACTCTTTTTCGAGAGGCGCTTGGCGCTACAAACAAGGCGTACATACCCTACCTCCCAGTGGGAAAGAGGCTTTATTCGCTCGATGCAAGGGAATGCAGCCCGCACTGCTGTAGATTCACAATTCAGCCAAAAAAATGAATATATGTAAATAAATGCTCATGAGTGGAGAACACACTTTCTCCACCCACCACTCAGCCTGCATTTACCCACTCATCCAACACTCGGTTGATTGAAATTGGTTGTCGATGACTGAAAATAGAATTCGGGGAAAGTTTTACCGGCATAAGACAACTTCCGGCTGCAGTCAACTCCAGACCCGAAGCCTATTAAAGAGGAGATCCAAATTCAAGTTTTATCATTAATGATGATAGATTGGTTTTAGATTGAGCTAAAATAAGATCTTTTTCAAATCATTCGTCCAGCAAACCCAATGCGATAAAATTAATGTTGATATAATGGAATGCACTAACATTTTTCAGTAGTGAAGGCCACCTCAGCCACACCAAAAACCTGATCAGAAACTTTTAGCGGCAATTATTTTAGGGTGTGAGACAATAATCTCACAAAGAAAGTCTATCGGCTAATTAAAGACAAAATAATAAATAATAAAAAATTGAATCTAAATATAAATTTATTAAAAATATATTATTATTAATAATATCATAAATATAAAAATTGTATAAAAATTTTATATATTAGTTAAAAGATATGAACAATAAAAAATATTTTAAGTTTAGTTAAGGTTAATTTAATAAATACATACATTTAAGTATTTATTTTAGTATTTTTGTTATTAAGACTAACTAATTAATAGTTAATATTTGAATATTTATACAATTTGTAAAAGATGTGGGTAGTAGAAATACAAATACAAATATATGTGTATCTTTTTGATGAATGAGTGCATTAAATTTGAAATGATTTTCATATCAAGAATATTGTACCTCAAATTTAAAGTTACTTTGGAATCATAATATTTTGTTAGATGTTCAAGGATAATGGATAAACTTGTAATCATAAATATGGGTTGTAGGTTTGTAAAGTTGTATTGTGTGACATATGTGTTTACTCCATTGACCACCTTAGATAATCATATTGTGTTGTACCATTCTGATTTGATCGCCATGTCAAACCAAAATAAAAATGTTGTTCAAACATCTATTGTTGCTCAACAAAAACAAATTAATTAAAAATGTTACATAGGTCATTCAAAATCAGCAAAATACATGTGCAATAGATTCAACAACTACCCAACTCCCAAATATGGGGATTAATCCCAAAAGACAAGTTTAATGATTTCTCTAATGAGACATTCTTTAGAGTCAAACAACTATAGATTGTTGTGATTTTATGGCATTTGAGTTATCTTAATCTCATTTGAAATGTGTTTAGAGATATATGTCAAAATATGAAGTCAATATGTTGTCTGTGGGGAGTATCACTTAAGATACTTTTATGATGTCATAGATTAGTAAAAATTTGAGAATGGAGATGCCATGATAAAGTTATGTGCATAGACATTGGAAGAGTTATTAAAGAATAGTATAGAAGCTTATAAAACAATAGTATAGACTCAAAAAATGTTGTTGATGTCATGTTTTCACTACATGCTCTATTATGTCTTTATGACTTCGATCTTTCAACCCAATTGACTTTGTTAAGTTCTTGATTAAGTGAATTCTTGGATCTTTGTTATGATGTTGTGATTTGGAAAACCTAGGATTGATTATGCAATTGGTTACTATGGAAATGAATTTGATATTCATCAAATTATTGAGACTTTGATTCGATCAGTGAAAACATGAACCTAAATTTGGTAATCTAGGTGTATAGAGGGGAGTGACTTATAATGAGGGTTGACCTACTAAGTGGGTGGCCATGACAAATAATTGCAAGTTATTTAATACAAGTGATAATAAAACATCCATGGGGTTTAAAATGAATTAAAAAGATAACTTCCTTGCCCATGCCTCGAGTGCTCATAAAGGCTAGGATTGGAGTGGGAGAAGATGCTTACCTCTCTAGAGAGGCACTTAGGAAGCATAGTTAGTGACATTTTCTATATGAGAGGTTACAAATTCCATGTAGAGTCACTAGGGGTAGTGACCAGAGAGACTATTGGGTTACCTTAGAGTTGACTTATGTGATGACACTTTTTGCCTCTCATAAACTAGAGTTAGCATCTTTACTGAGTTATAAAACTATTGTGTAGAAATCTTTCAGGATTACCATACTTAGAACTTGAATGTATCTCATGGATTGATTCTTAGAAGGACTTGATGTTATCTCCTTGGCATGGTGGGAATGGTTCTGATACTATTGTTACCAGTGCTAGTGTTAGAAGATGAATTGATGTATCTTCTTATCCATACTTATCATTCTTGGAGATAAGTTCCTTTCTCTTCAAGTATTTAAATTCATGTATATTGTATAATTGAAGTAGCTTGGATTATATGTTTTAAGTCTACTTGGGTTATTATGGCATACCTTGCGACTTGTGTAGTAGAAGTAATATTGATATTATTACATTTAATCAAGTTAATCATGAAATTATATTGTAATAATGGTTCATTCAATAAGATGATGCATTTGTAAATTAAATTGATGATGTAACAATGATCTTGTATTTAACTTAGACACTTAATTAATCAAACTTAATACATGTAATTCCTTGCTTAAGAACCTTAGAAAAATGTAAGCTATGTTGATAGTGTCACTTTATGAATGGAATATGTTATCATTGTATTGCTTCCACACTCTTTTAAATGTTGTTGTATTATCTTTAAACAAACAAAAAAGTTTAGTCAACTTAGTGACTTAATTAGGTTAATTTCTTTGAGCTCCCATGTGGGGCATTACATCTAGTATCAGAGCCAAGATTGAAAAGTTTGGGAACTTTAGGAACATAGTTTGCCATTAAACAACACATAGTCAACATGAAACAAACTTGAACAATAAATTTAGAAAATGAAACTGGGTATTTTTAACCTTTTCAATTCAAACTTGAATTCTTAAACTATGCTTTATAACTCGAAGTTTTTTATTGATTTTGAGATATCAGTCACTTCCTTGGTGTTGTAGGAATCATGGTTACTGAAACTAGATCCATTGTTGGAGGTCATAGTTCAAGACAAGGTAGGGGTCGTAGGGGAGGAATAACTCAAATCCCTCCTATAGAACATAGAGAGGAAGTTATGCAAGAGCATAGAATGGAGAGAAAACAATAGAAAGCAACATGTTGAATATGAGGAACTCGATACTAATCAATTAATCCAAGCCATTTTAGAATGTCTATCTATAACTAAAAGGGTGGATCATGGGACATCCCGATATTTTGGAAACAAGGAAAGGGCTGGGTCAAGAAGTCCTAAAGATAGACATAGAGAGGATAAACATCAATCTACCAAAGCATCACAAATGAAAGATCTTTTTAGAACTAATCCTCCTAAATTGAATTGTATGGGAACAAAATATGATGTATAAAACTGGTTGATAGCTTTAGATAGGTGTTTCTCCATGCAAGGATTTGAGCCAATGTCAAAGTGAGATTTTCATTGTGCATCTAGAGGTATTTTCAACCAATTAGTGGAACATCTTGGAAAAGAAACTCGGTTTACCCATGAAGAATGTTAGATGGGAACTACTGCTTGAGAACTTTTGAGAGTGGTCCTTTCCTGACTAGTAGCATCAACAAAGGGTGGATGAGTTCCCTAGTCTATGATAGTTGGTAATGTTAGTGCGAGATTATGAGAGGAAGTTCTTTGAACTCATGTCCTATGCTAGATATGGTGATGGATCACTTCTAATGGTCCAACATTTTATACATGGACTTAATAATGACATTATTGGAGGAGTAAAGTTTTTCCATCCAAAAACTCTCAAGGATGTAATCACTCGGACTAGTTTGGTAGAAGCCAACCATAAGATGGGACATGGTGGTTTTTTAGAAGCACCATTTACTAGATCTCAACCCTTAGAGTCTAGAGGGAATCAACAACATACATATAATAGTGATATGAAGCCCCTTTTCTTCAAGGGTAATCAGAGGCAACCACAAAAGAAATTATTTCCTCCAGCTTGAAGTGGGGTTGGTGGTTTTGGATCTAATAACTTATGCAATTTTTGTCCCAAAAATTCCTATCAATTGAATAAACCTTCACAAAGTATCCATTCAGTTGAGAGTAGATGATTATTTTTTGCATTCTAGTGCACCATAGTCAGGAAGGGGCTATGGTAGAGGTACAAGGTATTTTCGTGTGGATAGTTTGGGCACATCAAAATTGATTGCCCTCAACATGCTTCACAATACTCATGATAGAAACCTGTAACATCTGAGCCTACTGGTAGGTCTTACAAAGTCTTTGTAGGAATAAAACATCACCAAGCAGAACATCATAGCATTGTTGTTGAGACTTCAAGTGCTATGAGAGGTATTACCTTTCTATATTATTTAACTCATGAGCTACATATTCATTTATACATCCTTCTATAGCAGTGGGCTAGTGGTAGTTAAAAAAGACATAGGTTTGCAAGTGGAGTTAGCCTCGAGAGAAAAGGTAGCCACATATTTTGTAGTGTATCAGTGTGATTTGAACTTAGGAAAATTCATCACTACAATAAATCTTCATGTGATTCCTCTTGAATCATGTGACATTTTCCTAGGAATAGATTGGCTTGGCTCATGGAACTAGCATTGACTATAGGAGAAAGACTATTGAGTGTAAGGATGATAAGGGAAAAGGCACTAAAATTTTGGGAGTCCAATGACCTATATATCTCTTTGTATGATTTTCCTAATGCAACTTAAGAAAAAAATGTAAAAAGAATATTAGATATTTTCTATATCAATGAGTGAACTTGATGAAGAATAATCCAAGGAAAAGACTCTTGATCATCCCATACTCTAAGACTACATTGATGTCTTTCTTAGTAAGATTCCAAAAATGGCATTGAAACATGACATATATTGTCATATTGATCTTATTTTAGGAGTGGAGCCCATTTCTAGTAGTCCCATTAGGTTTGATGAATAATCCATCAATTTTTATGTGTCTCGTGAATAAATTATTTTGGTCTAACCATTTTGTACTTTTTTTCTTGGATGATATTTTGATATATACCAAATCCCAAGAAGAACATGAGGAACATATGAGGTTGGTATTGCAATGGCTTAGAGATAATCGACTTTAATCCAATGCAACAAAGTGTGACTTCTTTCAATCAAAAGTGTAGTATTTGGGACATATGATCTCAGGTGAGGGTATCTCAGTAGATCCCTCAAAGATTCGGGTCATTGTCGAGTGGCCAACACCCAAAAATGTATATAAAATTTGTAGTTTCATGGGTTTAGTTAGATGCTACTGTAGGTTTGTCCAAAACAAAGAAGTGTGAAGAGGATTTCCAAAATCTCAAGAATTTTTCAACTAGTGCACCTATCCTAGTTGTACATAACCCATTGGATGATTTCATGGTGTGCATAAATGCTTCTTTAGAAGAGATTGGAGTAGCCCTTATGGTGTTGTAGGAATCATGGCTACTGAAACTAGATCCATAGTTGGAGGTCATAGTTCAAGACAAGGTAGGGGTCCTAGGGGAGGAATAACTCAAATCCCTCCCATAGAACATAGAGAGGAAGTTATGCAAGAGCATAGAATGGAGAGAAACAGTAGAGAGAAACATGTTGAACTGAGGAACTCGATACTAATCAATTGATCCAAGACATTTTAGAATGTCTACCTATAACTAAAAGGGTGGATCATGGGACATCCCGATATTTTGGAAACAAGGAAAGGGCTGGGTCAAGAAGTCCTAAAGATAGACGTAGAGAGGATAAAAATCAATCTACCAAAGCATCACAAATGAAGGATCTTCTTAGAACTAATCCTCCTAAATTGAATCATATGGGAACAAAATATGATGTATAAAACTGGTTGATAGCTTTAGATAGGTGTTTCTCCATGCAAGGATTTGAGCCAATGTCAAAGTGAGATTTTCATTGTGCATCTAGAGGTATTTTCAACCAATTAGTGGAACATCTTGGAAAGGAAACTCGGTTTACCCATGAAGAATGTTAGATGGGAACTACTCCTTGACAACTTCTGAGAGTGGTCCTTACCTAACTAGTAGCATCAACAAAGGGTGGATGAGTTTCATAGTCTATGATAGTTGGTAATGTTAGTGCAAGATTATGAGAGGAAGTTCTTTGAACTCATGTCCTATGCTAGATATGGTGATGAATCACTTCTAATGGTCCAACACTTTATATGTGGACTTAATAATGACATTATTGGAGAAGTAAAGTTTTTCCATCCAAAAACTCTCAAGGATGTAATCACTAAGACTACTTTGGTAGAAGCCAACCATAAGATGGGACATGGTGGTTTTTTAGAAGCACCATTTACTAGACCTCAACCCTTAGAGTCTAGAGGGAATCAACAACATACATATAACAGTGATATGAAGCCCCCTTTCTTCAAGGGTAATCAGAGGCAACCACAAAAGAAATTATTTCCTCCAGCTCGAAGTGGGGTTGGTGGTTTTGGATCTAATAACTTATGCAACTTTTGTCCCAACAAGTCCTATCAACTGAATAAACCTTCACAAAGTACCCATTCAGTTAAGAGTAGATGATTATTTTTTGCATTCTAGTGTACCATAGTTAAAAGGGACTATGGTAGAGATACAAGGTATTTTCATGTGGATAGTTTGGGCACAACACAATCGATTGCCCTCAACATGCTTCACAATACTCATGATAGAAACCTGTAACATCTGAGCCTACTAGTAGGTCTTACAAAGTCTTTGCAGCAATAAAACATCACCAAGCAGAACATCATAGCATTGTTGCTGAGACTTCAAGTGCTATGAGAGGTATTATCTTTCTATATTATTTAACTCATGAGCTACATATTCATTTATACATCCTTCTATAGCAATGGGCTAGTGGTAGTTAAAAAAGACATAGGTTTGCAAGTAGAGTTAGCCTCGAGAGAAAAGGTAGCCACATATTTTGTAGTGTATCAGTGTGATTTGAACTTAGGAAAATTCATCACTACAATAAATCTTCATGTGATTCCTCTTGAATCATGTGACATTTTCCTAGGAATAGATTGGCTTGGCTCATGGAACTAGCATTGACTGTAGGAGAAAGACTATTGAGTGTAAGGATGATAAGGTAAAAGGCACTAAAATTTTGAGAGTCCAACGACCTATATATCTCTTTGTATAATTTTCCTAATGCAACTTAAGAAAAAAATGTAAAAAGAATGTTAGATATTTTCTATATCAATGAGTGAACTTGATGAAGAATAATCCAAGGAAAAGACTCTTGATCATCCCATACTCTAAGACTGCATTGATGTCTTTCCTAGTGAGATTCCAAAAATGGCATTGAAACAGGACATAGATTGTCATATTGATCTTATTTTAGGAGTGGAGCCCATTTCTAGAACTCCTTATCAAATGACTACTCAAGAGTTGAGTGATTTGCGACTATAACAAGAAGACCTTTTGTCTAAGGGTGTTATTAGAATGAGTGTTTCCCAATGGGGAGTGCATGTGATCTTTATTAAGAAGAAGGATGGATCATTATGCTTGTGCATTGATTACAAATAGTTGAACAAGGTAACCATCAAAAAGGATTCATGATCTATTTGATTTAATTAAGGAAGCTAAATTGTTCTCTAAAATTGATCTCAATTTAGGGTATCATCAATTGAAATTTTGGGATGCAAATATTCATAAGACAATATTCCACAAGTAGTATGGTCATTATGAGTTTACAGTAGTTCCATTAGGTTTGATGAATAATCCATCAATTTTTATGTGTCTCGTGAATAAATTATTTTGGTCTACTTTTTTTCTTGGATGATATTTTGATATACACCAAATCTCAAGAAGAACATGAGCAACATATGAGGTTGGTATTTCAATGGCTTAGAGATAATCGACTTTAAGCCAATCCAACAAAGTGTGACTTCTTTCAATCAAAAGTGTAGTATTTGGGACATATGATCTCAGGTGAGGGTATCTCAGTAGATCCCTCAAAGATTCAGGTCATTATGGAGTGGCCAACACCCACAAATGTATATAAAATTTGTAGTTTCGTGGGTTTAGTTAGATGCTACCGTAGGTTTTTCCAGAACAAGGAAGTGTGAAGAGGATTTCCAAAATTTCAAGAATTTTTTGACTAGTGCACCTATCCTAGTTGTACATAACCCATTGGATTATTTCATGGTATGCATAAATGCTTCTTTAGAAGAGATTGGAGTAGTCCTTATGCAAGAAGGATGTATGATTGCTTATGAGTCTTGCAAGCTCATGTTAGTATGAATGTTGATGATACTACATTGGGGGAGTATCCTAAGCATTGTAGAATATTGATATGTTGCATTGATGATTGTATTTGTCATTGATGTCAACATAGAAATGATTCTATTAAGACTTGAATAATAGCAATCAGTAATCTTAGTATGTGGAGAAGATGATGAGGTTTTAGATGATGTATAGTGGAGGACATGTTCCTGAGGTTTTCCTAATGATGTGGTTAAAATGACTAAGTCTGATTCAATGTTGTACGGAAGTTACACTTGCTTTACTAGAAGCAATGCAAAAATAGAGCATCTATTTAGTAGTTTTTGATGTATACATTATATCTTTTAGCCAAGATATAATGAGGAGATGTGTAATTAGCTAGAGATGAAAGACAATCAAGTGATGATGTTAGCATGTGCGTAAGACATGGTTCAACATGTGTAATGTTTTGTATAGATTGTGAGCCAAGGGTGCTATTGTAATTATGAATTGATTAACTATCTTATTTTAATTAATTGGGAAAGCCTCAAGGCTGACTCAAGGAATTATTATAAAGATATGGTATAAAGGAAAGTTGTTTTCCTTGATTGTGTAGCAGTCTTGGATTAGAGGATCAAGTGGAATGTGAAGTATTAGTGCGCAGTGCAAGTAGGAAAAGAATGCTTACTAAATGTGTGTAAGAAATCCAAGGGATCATTGGATGTGTAGTATGAGATATGGTTACAAGATCTGAAGGAGAAAAAGTCCAGTTGATAGGATAGAGATAGAGGAAGGAAGTACATTTCAATTCTATTATTTTATAGATTATTTGGACAGTGAGTTCTTTGATCTTAACCTTGAAGCTATTTGGGTAGTGGGTATAGCTATCTTCCACAACTCCTAATAGGGTTGGAATCTCCTATTAGGGATTCAAAGTCTCCTAACAGGGACTCATATGTACTAAACATTGTAACAGACTCCTAACAGGATTTATCCTCTAACAAGGAATACTTATATTAGTACATCATCTTGTGGGCACGATTCTCACCATGGTTTTCCCTTTGATCAAGGGTTTCCCTAGTTAACATATCTAGTGTTAATTTTGTATGAGTGTCTTGTTGTGGTTTTGGTTTATATTACTCACATGGTTAAGTTTGTTTAAGAATAATGTTTGTGATGATAGTTGGATAATTGATTCACCCACCCACTTCCCCTCCTCTTAGTTATATCAATGGACTATATATTCTAACAATTGGTATCAGAGCGTCAAGTCCTTGAAGATAAGGCTTAACAACTTTTGGAGATCAATGGTGAATATGTTTAGGAAGGATAGTCTAAGATTTTATGGGGCCAACTATGATAATTCGAAGGAAAAGACAATGACTCATCTACTATGCATGGGTTTAGGATATTGGCTTTTGATGAAACCTAAGAAGGCAATTGTTGAAGAATGATTGGGGACAACCCAAGAACAGAATGGACACAACAAAAAAAAGGAAAAATTGTATTAACTGAAAAATAAGCTAGTACAGTCAGTACAGAGAAAATAAACTTCAAAACATGCCCTAAGGGCTTACAATAGTATAAATGTGGAGATAATTTCTCCTTTCAGTACCTCCTCTCAAACTCCACTCTGAACTACCTTCTACAATGCCAAGAATCTGCTTAAATAGACCCCGGAGGGTTAAGGACTAGGAATACATTCTAGAAAGTGCTAGTAGGCATCCACCGACCAAATAGAAGGCTCCAGAAGCTGCGTTAGAAGTCGGTGCAAATCTAGAAGAATCCAAAAATGTTAACCAAACTTTTGAGAGGATAACTTTTGAATCGTAGCTCCGATTGACAAACCGTTTACATTTTCGAAAAGCTCTTGAAGCGCTCTATAGCCCTATGGACCAGCTTCACTCATCCCCCACTTTTTGGCCCTTTTTTGAGGTCATTTAATGCCCCTAACCTGACTTTGAAGCATTCTTAGGAGGTCTCCAAAACCCAAAAAATTGCAATAACTTTCAAACCGTGGGGCCTTTTGACCTGATTCTTTTTCTGGAATGCTCTAAATCACAATTACATTCATTTGGCCAATTCAAACCTTCTAGTTTACCAAAATGATGGCCTAATTACATACTCCTATTTTTTTGGGATTTACTAGCACACTGATAGTGGAACTATGAGAGTTGGAACCTTTATTTGACCCAAATGGGTGTCCAAAAAATGAAAACACATGAAATAGAAACTAAGTCTAAGTACATTTTTTTGGTGACACAAGATTACCCTTATACCTCTGGATGCTCCTGCATCAAAGAATAAAAGCTAGAGGAATACAATGAGGGAGAAATTGATTTGTTCATGTGTAACATGAAAGCCAGAGAATCCCTATTGTCAGCTCTTCCATAAAATGAATACAATCAAGTAAAGACATTTCATAATCATCATAAAATTTGGAAAGCTTTAGAAGTTACTTTTGAAGGTGATGATCATGCAAAAAGGATGAAATTGCAAAATTGGATTTGTGCATTTTAAGATGCTAAGATGATGGAAGATGAATCCATAAGAAATTATGTTGGTAGAATATCATAAATTATTGCAATTATTTGATCTCTTGGTGGATCTAAACAAGTTGATGAGGTTTTATGGAAGATCTTGAAATTTTTTATCACCACCATTCAAACAAAAAACTTAGATGATTCAACTGGTAATGCCCTGCACCAGATATTTCACAAGGGAAACATTGCTTGGAAGATTAGAATCTACAGAAGTAGAAATGAGGCAGTCTAGAGAATTAGCTAGAGTTGAGACAACTTTTAGTGCTATGAACATTCGACCTAATCTGTCAAGAAGTACAAGAGCAAGAGGAGACTTTGCCAATAATAGTGGATCTGAAGAAGATAAGAAGATTGAAGAAGGAATAACCCTTTTGGTAAGAAGAGAGGAAGATGGTAAGAAAATCTTTAAATGTTGGACTTGTGATGAATATAGTCATTATGCATCTAAATGTCCTAAAAGAGAGAAAAATTTTAGAGGAAAATTTAAGCCTATAAGAGATAAGGATAGAAATTTTTTATATGCTAATAAGGATGAAGAATCAGATGAAAAAGATCAAAGCGAAAGTGGTGATGAATTAAGATTTGTGGCTATAAAGGAAGGTAATCTTGATAAAGAAATTAGAGAAGAAAGAGCTCTAGTTACCCAAGTTGAGAAGAAATCAGATTGGATAATTGATAGTGGATGTTCACATCACATGACTGGTGATATGAAAAAAAAATTCAAGTTTAGAAATCATGATGGATGTACTGTTAGAGTTGGTAACAATGCAACCTATCATATTACAAGGATTGGATCTATTACTCTGGATGGTAAAACTAACACTGATGATGTTTACTTTGTTGATGGTTTGAAACATAATTTGTTAAGTGTTGGATAGTTGGTAGACAAGGGATATCTATTGCAATTCATAAAGAATACTTGCATTATCAAAGACAAAGATGGTAAGTTGATTAGTACTAGAACTAGATCCAAAGGTAATGTTTTTCAACTAAATCCTATTGAAATAACATGTTTGGTTGCAAAGGTTGACAACATTTGGTTATGGCATAGAAAGTTCTATCATATAAACTCTGATAATATTGTGAAGGTTAGCAGTACATTTTTAGTAAGAGATATTCCTAAGATTATAAGCCCACTAATGTTATCTGCAAGGAATGTGTTTTGGCTAAACAAAGGAAAGTATCTTTTCCTAGCACGAAGTTCTCTACTATAGATAAACTAGAGGTTGTTCACATGGATTTGAATGGTCCTGCAAGAACTAGAGGATTCTATGGTGAAGGGCACTTTATGATTTTTGTTGATGATTCCACTAGGATGATGTGGGTAGCATTTCTTAAAGAGAAGTTTGAAGCTTTTGAGAAATTCAAGATATTTAAGAGTAGAGTTGAAAATGAATCTAGCGTCAAGATTAAGTGTTTGAGATCAGATAGAGGAGGAGAGTTCACCTCTAGAAAGTTCAGCATGTTCTATAAAGAGAATGGAATCAAAAGATAGTTATCTTCACCTAGAACACCTGAACAAAATGGGATTACTGAAAGAAGGAACAAGTCAGTTAGCAGAAGCAATAAGATCAATGTTATTTGAGAATGATGTCTCAAAGACATTTTGGAGAGAAGTAGTTAACACTGTGGTATATACTCTGAATAGAGTACAGATTAGGAAAGGTATGAGCAAGACACCCTATGATATATGGTTTGGTCACTCACCATCAGTCAAGTATTCCAAAATATTTGGAGGTAAGTGTTACATAAAGAGAGATGATGATATTGGTAATTTTGATCGTAGAAGTGATGAGGGTATGTTTCTTGGTTACTCATTGAAAAGTAAAGCATATAGATGTTTCAACTACAGATCTAAGACAATATTTGAATGCACAAATGTAATGATTGATGAAAAGTTTGGTACTAAAGAGAAGATTGTCTTTAATTGTCCTCTTCATGATTCTAATCAAGTTCTTGTTGGAGGACTCAACCAAGCCATTGCCTTGGGGATATTAATTTGAGGAAGTGCTCAAATATATACCATGGTCAACTGCCCAAGAGCAAATGTGAGTCCCAACAAAGGACTTGGTGTTGTCTAATGTTATTGTTGAAGGGGCACCAAACCCGGTAATGGGTTAGTGCACCAAGATGGTGTACAAAATGGGGGTATAAGTGGACACCTTTTTCCTAAAATCAGGTAAACCTATCCTTGGACGAGATGTTTGAGCATCATCTAGTAAAAATGATAAGATGTATAAAACATATAAATTATAGTACTCTGAATCTACTTTCTAAACTACTAGAGTGTTTACAAAATGGATAAGATCAGGTGGGTCAAACTCTGCATAGACAAACAACAATGCCTGATTTTTTTAAGAAAACATAACATAGCTATTTTCATGTATAGCACAAAAGACCAAGTTATATTTAGTATCTTGCATATCCCTTTGGTAGGATGATAGTTAAGAGTCATATCTAGAAGTTGTGTATTTTTTTGTAATTTTATGATTAGCATTTTTTTTAATTATGAATTATTCAACTGACTACATCCTAAAATTTTGGTACCTATTCATGTGCTGAGCACAACTTGCATCAAAATAATTGAAAAAGAAAACTTTTTTTTAAAAGTATATAGAATCAAGTGTAGAAAAAATAATATATATTTTATTTTTAATTTTGTTAAGTATATAAATAGTTATTAAAAAATGGTAGACATATATCTATGAGGAATGTCAAGGCATTGGTAAAAGTAATTAAAGTTTTCATTGTTAATATTATCCAAAAGTAGAAAAAAATTATATGGTTAGAAAGCTAAGAAGACACATGATATTACGGTAGTAGTTTTAAAGATACCAATTTCACCATTAGAAAACTTGATGAAGGCAAAGACTAGAATTCATCTTAGAAGATGAAAAAAATGTCTAAAGGAAAAAATTTGGAGGGGAAATAGTCTCCCAAGCCTTTGGGTCATTTCCCTATGCTATCGCCAAGCCATAACTCGATTGGGTTTCTTGGATTCAAATAACCCAATCAGGTTAGAAAATGAAAAAGTGCATTCAAAACTCGATTGGGTTATTCAAAACCTGGTCGGGTTATTCAAAACCTGATCGAGTTTTCTAGAACTAAAAGTAGGCTTTGCTTTGAAGGCCATAACTTTCACATATAGATTTTGATTGACTCTGCTCAAAATGAGTTCGAAAGAAATTGAAGAGATCTACAACATGATGTAGATAAATCAATCCTATGCTATCAAAATTTTATTTTCCATCAATTTGAATTAAGCATAATCTAAAAATAGGTAGTGATTATTTTCCAAATGCATAATCAATAGGTAAACAAAAATGCTAACATAGTGTTCTCTCTCTCTCTCTCTCTCTCTCTCTCTCTCTCTCTCTCTCTCTATCTATCTATCTATCTATCTATCTCTCAAAAACACATACAAACAATCACTCACTAACTAAATATATCCTAATATATATCTCTTACTTTAACTAACTCCTAACCTCTCTCTATTTGTCTAACTTGTTACCCTTAAGCATTGTCTCTCATCGAGTAATCCCTAAGCCCCCTCTCTCTCACTATCCTCTAAAAACTCTCTCTCTCTCTCTCTCTCTCTCTCTCTCTCTCTCTCTCTCTCTCCATCGTATCCCCCCTCTCTCTCTCCATCATATTCCCTAATATCTCTCTTTCCTATGTCCCTCTCTGTCGATCTCTTCATCTCTCTCTCATTCTCTCCATCTCTCTATCACTCTCTTTTATTCTATCCCCCCCCCTCTCTCTCTCTCTCTCCATCTTATCCCCTAATCTCTCTTTCTCTACCCCCTATGCCCCCCTCTCTCCATCAGTTCATCTCTGTCTATCCCTATCCCCCTTCTCTCTCCCCTATGTCCCTCTCTCTCTCTCTCTCTCTCTCTCTCTCTCTCTCTCTCTCTCTCTCTCTCTCTCCTCTCTCTCTCTCTCTCTCTCTCTCTCTCTCTCTCCATAAATTCATCTCTCTCTCACTCTCCCTCTTCCTATCCCCTACTCTCTCTATGTGAAGTTCCCATTTCAAGGATTATAGGTCAGGGAGAGAGAGAGGGGGGGTTAGGGAATAGGTTTGTAGAGAGAGAGGGAGAGGGAGAGAGAGTAGAGGATAGTAAGAAAGAGAGGGTATAGGATAAGAGAGAGTCAGAGAGAGATATAGAGAGAGCAAGAGATATTGGGATAGGATGGAGAGAGTGAGAAATATGGAGAGAATGGGTTAGGATGGAGAGAGAGAGGGGGGTAATAAGATTGAGAGAGAGAGAGAGAGAGATAATAATAGAGAGAGGGGATAAGATAAGAGAGAGTGAGAGAGATAGGGGGATAGGATGAAGAGAGTGAGAAATATGGAGAGAGAGAGAGAGAGGGTGGGAAATAAGATGGAGAGAGAGGAGGGGGATAGGATAGAGAGAGTAAGAGAGACAAGGGAATGTGTGTGTGTATGTGTGTGTGTGTGTGTGTGAGAGAGAGAGAGAGAGAGAGAGAGAGAGAGAGAGAGAGAGAGTGGAGAGAGAGAGAGAGAGAGAGAGAGAGAGAGAGAGAGAGAGAGAGAGAGAGAGAGAGAGAGAGAGAGAGAGAGAGTTAAGGAGTTGGTGTAAGAATGAGAGAAGATAAGAGTTATTAAGAGAGAGATTAGAGTTAGTGAGTGAATAAGTGAGTGATTTTGTGTGTGAGAAAGGGATAGAGGGAGTGAGAGATGATATATAAATGAAAAATATCATAATACTCTTACCTACCTATTCACTCCATGTTTGGAAAATAATGACTATTTATTTTAGACCATGATTGATTATCATAGATGGAAAATAAAATATTGATTTCATACTATCATTTTAGTTTCATAATATTGTATATCTCTTCAATATCTTTCCAACACATTTTGAACAAAATCAATTGGAGTCTGAATGTGAAAGTTATGGCTTCCAAAGTGGAGTCTATTTTTATTTCTTCAAAAACTGATCAAAACCTGATTGGGTTTTGAATAACCCAATTGAATTTTGCATAAATTGAGCAGGTTTTACATAAATTGATCAGGTTTTACATAAATTGATAGGGCTTTGAATATATTTTTCATCCTCTAAACCTGATCAGGTTTTGTTTTTTATGTATTTTTGCTAGGCTTAGTAACCAAGCCTACCCACTTTTTGAAATTTCATATAACCCGATTAGGTTTTCAAAAACCTTATTGGGTTATTGAAAATTTCACTATTTTTTTTTTTTTTTTTTTTTTGGGGGGGGGGGGGGGGGGGGGTGTCCACTTTTTTGTACACCATCTTGGTGCACTTATCCTAACAATTCCATTAAGGAATTCCATTACTAAGGCCTTTGTGGCATCCTTCAAGGCTATTGCTTCTATCCACCTTGTAAAATAATCTATTGTAGCCATGATCCACTTGTGACCAGAGGTGGAAGGTGGATTTATTGGACCAATAGAATCTAGCCCCCACTGGGAAAATGAATTATCAACCTAAATAGGATGGAGAGGAAGAGCTACTAACCTTTCTTTACCTAATAAGAAGACACACTTCTCATATTTCCTTATATGTTTATAACAATAATTGAATAGAGTCAGCTAATAATAACCAGCTCTCATAATCTTCATAGCTATTATTCTAGTTGAGAAGTGGCCACCATCAGGACCATCATGAAATTATCTAATCATCCTATCTATTTGATTAGGATTGATACATCTTAATAAAGCTCAATTGAGATCCTTCCATAAAAGAATCCCATCCAATAGGGAAAAAGGGATAGATTGTAATATGAATTATCTTTTTTTGGCTCTGCTCAACCCTTGTGGATATCCTTCTCCCAACAACAAGGTTGTCATGTCATGCATCCAACTATTCAAGTTTTTATAACCTATTGATTCTACATTTTCTATAACTAGAGCGACCTCCTTAGTTGTCTCCTAGGATGAAATCATCTATTCACATAGTCCTTTACCTCATACAAGCTTGGTGATCTTGATATCAACATCATACTCCATAACCTTGGTGATCCATCTAGCTATTTTTTCATTGATTTCCTTGTTTAGGAGGAAGTCCTTCATGCTTGAATGAGGGACTAAGAGTTGGACTTTGTTGTGAGAGAAAAGATGCCTGAATTTCTTTAGAGCTCTTATGACTACAAGAGCTTTCTTTCCAACATAGATGTACTTATCTTCACAATCCTTTATCCCTTCACTTAAAAAGGCTATAGGTTGTTCTTCATTTGTATCATTTAGTTGTGTTAAGACAAGTGAGATTCTTGACTCACCCCCTAGGGTGTAGAGAATTAAGTCCTTATCAAAGTTGGGATTGATAAGGATGGGGGTTGATGCTATTACTACTTTAATTTCTTCAAAAATTGGCTCTCCCCTCCTTTTTCTAGGTGAACATCACGTTCTTTTTCAACATAGTTGTGAGAGGCTTCACTATGGAGGCAAGGTCAAGAATGAACCTTCTTACAAAGTTGATTTTGCCAAGGAAGCTTTGTAGCCCTTTCTTATAAGTAGGAAGTGGGAGAGCAAGGATTTCCTCTACCCGCTATAGATCTATAGTTAGCCCATCTCTTGACATAATGTGTCCTAAGAGCTTTCCTTGATTAATGGCAAACACAGACTTCTTGGGATTTAGGGACACACCATATTTCTCTACATCTAATGAATAGCTTCCTTAGATGACCAAAGTGATTTGCCACATTCTTGGAGTATATTGTTATGTCATCAAGGTAGACCATCACAAAATTATCAATCATGCTCTTGAAAGCCATCTCCATTGCCATTTGAAAAGTGACACTTGCATTGGTTAGTCCAAATGACATCTTACAATAAGCATGGGTATCCCATTTGGTAGTGAATGTTGTCTTGTATCTATCAGATTCTTGGACCAACACTTGGTTATACCCTTAAAACCCATCTAAGAAAGAAAATCTCTTTGAACCACTAACCTCAAAAAAAATTTGTTCCATGGAAGGGAGGGGATGATGATCTTTAAGAGAGGCCTTATTAAGGTCCCTAAAGTCCACACATAGTCTAATTTCTCCTCTTTTCTTCCTAACATGAACAAGATTGGCTACCCAAGAAGAATGTTTGATAGGAAAAATAATGTTAGCCTCTACTAGCTTGGATAACTCCTTCCTCATCATAGGCTCAATCTTAGGGTTGACTAGTCTTTTCTTTTGCCTAATAGGCTTTGCATTACTATTTAAATAAATGGTGTGCTGAAATAAGCTTGGGTCAAAATCCTTTAAATCATCATATGTCAATGCAAATACATCATTTAACTCTTGACATAAATGAATTAAATTTTCTTGTTCAACTTTAGAGCATACCTTTCCCAAACTAAGAACTCTTCAATCAACAATGACAATTGGTATGTGATCATCTTTACTTGAAACCAAGTCTAGGCCTTTTCCCCTCACTTCATCATTAGGTTTGAAGACACTCTTCAAAGTAATTAGACCTTGGGCAACTTGTTGGAACTAAGATTCATAATCTGATCACCATATTGATCTTGTAGCCTAGACTAATTTCTCTTAGAGATTTCCATCTCACATTGCAAGAAGTTGACAATTTGTACATCAGAGTCAAACACCTACCAATTGGTTTTGTTATTTGGAATAGCAGGTCTTACAACCAATCAGATGTGTTGCTCTTTGTTGTCCTCAACATGCTCTAGTACATCATAATGAGCACCTATTGCTGCAAGTCTATAATATGTTTTTTTTCCTCTTCTAGGGACAATCCGGATGTTAAAAACTAGAAAACCCTCCAACAAATCCCAAACTTTGTGTTTATATGCTTTGAGCAGGCTATTTTTAGTGATATTTTGGCTCCTTACTTGATTAACAACCAATTCACTATCTCCAAAGACCCTTAGAGCTTTGATTCCCCTTTTGTGAACAAGTTGGAGGTCTTGAATCAATGCTTCATACTCTTCTATGTTGTTGGTGCAACTAAATTAGAGTCAGTAGGAGAAGTAAAAAATTTCCAAGCTCACGGAGAGAAGCATCACACCTGGCCCTAAACCATTCTTATTCCTTTTGCCATCAAAGAACATGCTCCATAATCCATCAATATCTTCTTCCTTCCTTATGAAATTAGGAATAGGAGCATCTTTTTCTAATATGCAATATGTGCCAAGGCTTATCTCTAGGGATTCTTGCACTAGATCAAACTAATAAGCAGTGACCCATTCATCCAAGAGATAATCGAGCACCTATTCTAAGGAAGTATCATGATCATGTGTTATGTCTTTCTCATCCTTTTCCCTAACTACACATTTCATATTTATAGGGCTTGGAGTATAAGTCTCTATGTGATTAAGGGCTAGAGGCTCTGACCCTAAGGAAGCTCTTGTCCCATATCTTGTTCTAAAGAACATATAGTACCAATCTGCTGCAATATGACCTCCTATTTGTATAGTGAAATCCCTAAAGAGACAGATCGCAAGGTATGGCTCAACCTTAGCTACTAATATATATTGAATGATAGTGCAACTAGGGCATGCATACAAGGCCATTTCCACATCTTTAAAGATCCCTATAGTTTTGATAGAGCTACCATCTAACTAAAGGACACCACTAACTATGGATTCATACTTAATGCCAAGGAGATCAGCTACACTTCTAGGCAATATAGAGCTACTAGCCCCTGAATCAATCATGCAATTATGGACTAGTTTATCTCCTATGATCAAAGAGACATAAAAAGGAGGAGGCCTATTTTTCTTACTTATTTCTCCTTCTTTTGTTGGTTGCCTCAAGCTTGTTGCATTATCCTCCCTAGGTGGTTGATCTTTCACTTCTATGCTCTCTAGCTCTTGTTGTAGCAGCTTCTTCTATAATGGTATAACATCAACAACATCCCATATGGAAAGATTAACAATAGGACTCTTCATTTGATCTACAATGTTAAGAGGAGCACCTATTGATTTGACTGGAGCTTTGGGGGAAATAGGGATTGATGACTAAAATTGTGTAGTCTGAGGTTTAGTAGACTTCTTGTTGCCCATATCTTGCTTTAGTTGAGGATCAATGCTTGGTTGTGCATTCATCACTAGCACCTAAGGAGTAGCATTTGAAGCTAGATCTTGATTTGATGAAGGGGGTATGACATCTTTAATAGCTCTTCTTTTGCTTCTAGTATTATAAGCTATAGCATCATGAATAGCATGACAATGCTCTTCTGGATGATGGTTCATAAAAGAACAATCACCTTGCTGATGTAGATGGGAAGCATCAAGAGGTTGGCCAAAATTATGTTGCTTCCCTACTAATTTCTCTTGTGTAGTTAGTGTTAGGAATGATTCTACCTTCTAACACATACAATATCCATAGGAATAGTTACAAGAGGGGAAGAAGTCTTGATCTTGAGCAAGATTATTCTGAGGGACTAATGCCCTGTTTAGATTTGTATTTGTAGTAGGGGTATTGCCAATAGGTCTACTTTGATTATATGGAACATGACCTTGATTTTGATTTGGAGAGCTATTATGTATGGGACCTTGATACTAAAGTGGGGGAGGCTTATTGTTTTGAGCTTGTTTCCTTTCTATGGGCACCACCTTGTTACTCATCTTTTGTATCACTGAGAAGCTATCCTCTAGCTTCTTCTCCTAACCTTGTAACTTCTTGTCTATATTTTGAATCATTGACTATGTCATATCTTTAATTCAATCTATTCCATTTGAAGATGTAGAGGCTAAAGGGACAATAGAAAGGGGCTAACTTGTAGATTTGGTAGGGATAGGGGCTACAATAGGCTGATGATTAGGCATGTTAGGAAAGAAAGGCATTGGAGGGCTTGGAGCTAGCTTTCCTCCTTGCATCAAGGTATTTTCTACCTTTATAGAAATTTCATAGGCATTTGGTAAGGTGTCTCCTCCCATGGATTGTAAGGTGATAGAAACATCACTATTAATGGCTTTGAGGTAATACAAGAAAGCATTACCAGGGGTGGGCTTTACTATAGAGGGTATTCTATCCCATGTCTTCTAAAATCTATAATTAAAGTTAGTCATCTATTCATGGGGTGCTCTTTGATAGTTGTTAGCTTCTCCAAAAGTGATAAATGATCACTTTTATCTTTAAAGTGTTTGCAAAGTCTTGCTCCTAACCCATCCCAAATAGTAATAGAATTATGTGGTAAACCCCTATATCATTGTAAGGCTTTTCCTTTTAGTGATGAAGCTAGCAACCTAACAGCAACATCATCCTTTGTAATAACATGTATATTATAGACATTTGAAATTTCTTTAATATGTTTTACATGGGATATGGAAGTCTCACTAGTAAAATCAAGTATGATTTTAATAGCTAAAACTGGGATATCATGTCTTTGAGCTTGAAGGACAAGACTTTGACCATTGAAAGTGGAAAGAGCATGGGCTCTAGGAAGGGCCATATGAAATAGTGATATATTCAAATAGAGAGATGGCACACTAGGCTGTGATCTACCAATAGGAGGAGTAGAGAGGAATATTGCAAGTTGTTGCCATGATTTTAGTCTCCTATATTTTTCAAATGTTTAGGAATAGGGTCGATCCAATGTGATGTCAAGTTTGAGTCTATATTTCCTATAGGATGATCTTTCTTCTCATCATTCCTTTGAGCTAACCTAATGCTAGAAATCATGTGAGAAATACATTAGTCCAAAGCTAGGTGATTAGAGTTTGGGGGGTTTATTATGTGGTACCTTGGTGAGAAGAAGGTCTAGATATTATGCTAATTCATATTCTTGTTCCTAATAATGTTGAAGGAAAAGATCCATGTTGAGAAGTAGTTCTTCATGAAAGTATTCCTATAGATTTCTTAGAAACCCTAATTCTACAATCAAGTGTTCCATTAAAGGCATTGATGTAGGTAGGATGAAGAAATTGTAGGTATATATAGAGAAAATACAGTAGAGAAACATTGAAGATTGATATATAGATTGTGAAAACAAGTCAAAGGCAAGATCAGTTAGATTCAATACAGAATAGACATTCAAAATGTACAAATGGTGAAGGAAATAAGTCAAAGGTGATATGAGTCCTTTTGAAAATAAAATCAACAGTTAATATTTGATCCGCATGTATACATGACAAAGTTGAAAAGTCAATTGAACAAAAGAATGCATGCTATTGGCTAGTTGAAAGTTAGATGCTTACCTATCATATTGGGTCCCATTCAAAATATTAAACAAAAGTTAGATGCCTTCAGCCATTAGATAAAAGAAGATCTATGGAGGCTGTAATGTTGGTATATAAAGATGATCATTTCTTAATTTATGCGACAAAGTGATGTGAAGACATGTGTTTGGTGCGCCATTACATTTCATGAAGCACATTCATAATCTAGTCACTAGGTGCCACAAAAGAAAGAAAGTCAATGTCAGATTCTCCAAGCAATGGAATGCTGCTGACTATTTGCCATGATGTGCCTAGTTGGAAAAAGGGACCCACATTGTAAAAACAAAAAGACTTAACCTCTTTTTATTATCACCATTAGATCATACAAGATCTATGTCTCTCGCTTTCTTGCTATGTAAAGTTGCTCGACCATTATTCTATGTGACAAAGCAATAGTTCAACACGTGTACATGGACGAACCCACATAGGAAGTTATAGACAAAGTTATAACATTTACATCATGATCTTTAATTTGAGATTGATGGCCAAAATTTGAAAATGTAGTGATTGTTGTAATATGAAATATATGTATTTGGCATGAAAAAACAAAAGATGAAGAATAAACAATTTTCACAAGATTTTCTAAGATCATAGGAAGTTGAAAAGGCATTGGGTATTTTTAGGAATACCATGGATTCAGAATCATTAGTAGAAGAGATACCATGTGCTCATATCATAATAAAAATTGGATAATTTTATATTTTATTCTCATTTTCTTTTCTATTATGTGACTTTTTCTTTGCTAGAAATAAGAAAGGATAACAACAAACTATACATGTAACCTCATTTGATAATGAAAGGGTCAGCAATTCTGTCTAACTTCCCCACCCCCCCCCCCCCCCCCCCCACATTTCCAGATGTTGAGTGAGAATCAAAGATTTAAATGGAATGAAGGATTTGTATGATGTTTTGTAGTTGGGTAATGTGATGTTCTGATTCCATTTAGGACTAGCATGTTTTGGTTTCTTTCATTGTCTCTTTTAGCTGAGTTAACATTGCATTTTCATAATAGTTTCTATAAGATAGTAGGACAAATGTATTTGAAGCTGGTAATTTCTTACTAGATTCCATTTTAGCAAAGAGTTATCAGTTAAGGTGGATTCCATTTCATCTTTCATATGCATCTCTACTTTATCTCTAGATTGCATTTGAGTAGAACTAATCTGCACTTAGAAGTAGGAGTAGATGTTAGAAGAACTTTAAGGTAGCTTATGATATCCATTTCCACTGGGTGTTATAGGTTGTCCAAATCTATTTCAACCTGGGGTGTTTGTAGTTATGAGCATCCTAGTTTATCATCTTTTGTTCTCAAGTTAGGAGCATACCCCATATTTCAGTGATCTATTAAAAACACAATTCATTACATATATTGCATATGAGGGAGTTGTACCTTAAAATTTAGAGGATAGTGATATAACACATACACTAACCCATTTGTTGGTAATATCCTTTTGTTTCCTCACATTTTGGGCATCTAGAGTCAAGGTAAAGCCAAGCTAGCAAGAGGAACAAACTGTTAACCAACACAAGTGTATGTCTTTCTTCTATACTCCTAACTGGTGACAAAGATAGTCTATTCTTTCTTCCTCTAGAATTTGAAAATGAAAGCTCATTATATTGAAAGTTTCCTTTAGAAGACACCCTTGTATGAGATCAAGGCATGAATCACAAAAAAATTGGTCTTGAAATCAGGGTGTATAGAATAGAATATAGTCACCAAGTACTTGCAAAACTTGACCTCTTGAAGGCCTATAATACTAAGAGCAACACTATCTTCTCAGCATGTATTTGAAGTTTTCTTCTTGACACTAGTGAACATAGAATGCTTCAATATGAGAGTCCCACTAGGCATGCCAAAAATAGTTACCACAAAAGCTTGCACCTTCTCCTAAAGTCTTACCTAATGGAAATCTTGTGAAACATGGAAATAATCTCCAAGTTGTGAGACTTGAACAATGAGATTAAGCCTTTAGAGAAGGTTGGCTTCCTTACTATTAGGGTGCACATAACTACTTCTTGAGAGGGAAAGGGAGAAGGAGTGCATGAAAGAAAACCACTTGACGTAATCTAGAGGGGTGATACACCAAAATAGTTTGTTTAGTCATATCTCTACCAAATAATGCACTATTCATCAATATAACCTCAAAATACACTGATTCAACCTTTACATTAACTTAAAAATTACATACAAAACAAGGACCAAATGAGATGCTATAAGGAAGGAACTTCACTCTATAACATCGAAGAAGAAAAAGTAGATATTTCCATGCATATTAAAGAATAAAAAATAAAACATCAATAGAGTCAAGAAGATTCCACAATAAATTTGATGGAAGAATGATGTACAACAGAGAGTTACATTCATTCATAGAAAAAAGGAAATTATAGTAACATAACAGTGAATACTGCTGCTATAGAATTAGAGAAAAAATGATCAACCCTACGAAGAGTCACACAACTTTCTTTTATAGTTCAAGCATAACTGAGATAGTTTCTACCCTAAGGAAAAGCTCAACCACTACCATTAAGGTTGCATAGAACAATCACTATGAATCTGAGGGAAAATCTAATCTTGGTACACATCCAGATATAGGAAAATTATATCATTCACCAAATAGAGCCTTGAGAAGACAAAAATGATGAGCATTATCATTCTGACTGGGTAGATGGATAGCCAAGAGGTGAGGGAAATTTCCTTTACATTTACCATGCATGAAGAACACAAAAAGGTGGTTGAAGGTGATCAAAGATTGATTCACCATTAAAATAACTAGCTTGTGTTCTTGCTTACACCAAATTAGATATATCAGCAAGTCAAATGAATTTCACCCTCACTTTCACCACATGGCCCACTAATAACAAATATTCTACCACCTTATTTAACCCTCTAACCTTATCTTGACCACTGACTGCCCTCTATTAGCGACTTCACCACTCGGGCTCACTAGTACACATGTCAATTTGTCATTATGTTGCTATGTCTAAAGATCTAACAAATTTCCATAGTGACAAAATGACAACCCTCAATCTATCTTCAATCTGATGGTTAGAAAACACAAACACCCTATGAACTATGATGGGTCTACTGGGCATGTGTTGCATTCTCACTCTCTTACTATGTACATTCATCATACAAATTTCTATAGTGAAAAAGTGACATTTGTGGATGTTGGAAGATTGGAGGACCATGACAAAATACCCCTTCTCTTTATGTTTATATTTGTAACAAATAGGAATGTGATAGTTGGAGCCTCATTCATGACAGAAAACCTTTGGCAACTCCTCACATGGGTTGGTCCTACCACCTCTACATGTTGAGATGTCATTATGTCACCATGGCTAAAGATCTAGCAAATTTCTATAGTGACAAAATGACAATCTTAGATCTATGTAGAGATCTATGGTGGAGATGTTTTCACTAATTACTATGCATGGTTTGAAGCAAGAGGCCCCACTTGGATGTGTATCACATTGTCATTATGTTGCTATGAACATTCATCATGCAACTTTCCATAGCAACTAAGCGACGTTTGTTTATCTCTTTAAATCGAATGGCTGAGAAGATGTGGGCCCTTTGAGGTGTTTATAATGTGAAACAACTTGAAGACTTAGGATATAATGCATATGACCTAAGTCAATATATATCTTTTTCACATGTCCAATATTTGAACTTTCAAATATTTGACCATTGGGCATGACTGCCACCCAAAAATCTCAAATTTTGGTGGGAGGGGAAAAATGGCTAACAATAACTTTTTTTACATGTCTTTCTACTTTTATCTTCTATTTAGGTTTTGATGCATGCACTCCTCCCATCTAAAGGTTTTTGCAATCCTTTATAAGGATTTTCATGATGTGGAGTAGAGGTCAGAAGTTTGTAGAAATTTTAGTTTTATGTCATTTACAGTCCATCCAGTTTTGTTTATTGTATGAATGCATTCAGTCTTATAAACCTAAAGATACAATGAATATGAATGATTAAGTTGGCAAGTTCTAAGTTATATTTTGAGTCTATATCAATATTGTATTCATTTTCAAAAGAAATTAATACAAAGGGAAGTTCTTCATAACTATATATCTAATTTTCATCTCATTTCTTTTATATCTATGATCTTGGGACTGAAGTGAAGAAAGTTTTTTTAGTTTAATGCAATTTGGATGAATTGTATGTCTCTAATTGACTGCTTTTAATTCAAAGAGTTAAGTAATTTCTTTTAGTAATCAATAGGGTTTTGGATATATGAAAGGGATATGATGAGAATGAAATTCAAAGTTCACTGTTGAAAATTTTAATTGCAAGTCAATTAAATAGGTCTAAAGTTGTTGGTTTTGACTCTATATAATAATGGATAAGACATTGATCAATTAATTTTAATTGCAAGTTGATGATTCATATTGTTGCAAAATACATATATCAATCAAAAATCAATTTTCTACTTATGTAATGAAGAACTGAAGTAAACAATAATGGGTTCCACTTTTTGACCAATTTTGACATTGAAATCAACATTTTTGCAACAAATGTCATGTTCAATTGACTATATCTTGAAAACTATAAATAATTTTAAGATGACATAAACTAATGGTTTTGAGTACTCTATTCCTACTTTGTAACCATATTTTTTAATCTAAAAAAAAAATTATTTAGGTCAATTTTTTCATCTCCTTCGAAAAGTGGTACATAATAAAATTCAATATTTTTAAAGAGTGACAGTCTGTTTGACACACATAACTTTTTTTCTAGAAATGATAATGATGTAATTCTTTTGGTGTTAGATTCATAACATCAATATCCATAGGATGCATTTGGTTTGATTCATTTTGGTTGAATATTATATAGTTTATGAAGTTTTGAAGTGACACGAATCGTAATTCAGACATACATTCCGTTTGATATAGATAATTTGAAGTCAATTTATCAGAAACCTTTTCTTTCTTTTTTGAATAGAAAGGTATCTCAATAAGCTAGTTCCTACATATTTTTCAAAAAAAATTTGACCTAATTTACTAATTTTCCCGAGGTGTCGAAGTCGGTTGATGTTGAATTGGTAATGAACCTATAATGAGTTAAACTCATATTTGAATGTCTTAATGAATATAATATGTATTACAATTATAGTTGTTGGAAAGCTTGCTCTGAATAACACAAATTGATATTTTTATTTTATAGTAGGAGATCATTCAATATCAATTTTAGGGGTCAAAAGAGCCAATTTCATTTTTTCTCTAGAAAACAACACCAAAAATTTGTATTTTGAGATGTTCGCATAGACTTGTCTAATATGTTCGTATGAACACATGTTCACACGAACGTATGAGAAAATAATCCAGCTGTCAAAAATTTAATTTAACATGTTCATGCAAACATGTATAATAATTTGTGTTCGCACGAACATAAAAAAGGGCAAATTTATCAAGATTTTAAATGAAAAAGTGGAATTTTCATCACAAAATCGCCGTTGCAAATATGTTCACATGAACATATTAACTAGGTATGTTTGTGCAAACATACTTTATTAAAAGTCAATATGTTCGTGCAACATATAATTAATTTATGTTCGCGCGAACATTGTTAGTAGGTTCAGGTGAACATGCGTAAACTTCTAAAGGCGAATTTTTCATCATTTCACGATTTCCTTCGTCCCCCAAAAGTGATACCCAGTATTGTGCGTTCACCCCTAAACTAGTTTGTCTTAAAAGATAAAACATTCTATTAGTATTTTAAATCATTTTATGATTTTCATTGAGTGATTTCATGTTCACAATCTTGATTACTCAAACTTTATAACAACAATAATCATATGGTGAACTTTTTACAAATTATAAGTTGCTAAATATCTTTGGTCAATTTATGTTCTTTGAGAAGACTTTATAGATATTGTGAAATCTCAAGAAAAGGGAGTGCATGTTATTATAAATAGTTTTGGGAAGTAATAAGAGCTTATTCCTTTAAAAATTCCTTACTTCTATTAGAAGATCTGTTATGATTCTCAGTGTTCTCTAAATTTTATAATGTCACCTTTTGTAGACTCATTCTCATGAATGTATGAAGCACTAAATTCAACTTAGACATTTTGTGGAAGCATCATATTTCATTTAGTTTAGACAAGGATAAATTAGGCTTCTTGTTGAATGTTTAAAACCTTTATTGAGGCTAATTAGTGAGCGATAAAATGATATTCTCGCATTCCTCTATATTTCATTTAACTTCATACCACGTAGGTGGATACAAAGGAGTATGTATTTTATCATGTATGGATTGCAGGGTACCATGTAATGGGTGACACATGCTTATAAATCAAGCAAGATGATATGGTGGAGTAAATGAGGAGTATTCAGTGATTAAGAATCTGAGGGAAGCCTAGATTGTAATAGTCCTAAGTGACTATCCCGATAGGACCAACGAGCTGTCCTCATTTAACAAAGTTGAGGATTGGAAGTTGGTAAGAGTATAATATAAAAATAAAAAGGAGTTTTATAATAGTGAAGTGGTTTATTGGGCATATGGGAATCAGTTACTAAAGGCCTTATAATAATTAGGCTAAGATGGCTTTGAGTTTTCACTTTTTGGAGCCATCGGGTGCATTAGAAATGCTTAGTAAATACAAGGAGTTTAAAGCATTTAACAAATGTATTTGTCTTATACCCCTATCCTCTACATCATAGTAGCATCAAAGAAGAAGGTGGGTCCTTGAGGGAAGGTAAGGTTTTGGTAAGTGATAAAATGACACCAAAAAATTAAATGACTAGAAGGATATAGTAATTAGAAGAAACCCTTGAAAGGGAGAAGAGACAAAAAAGGGAGTTAGAAGCTACAAAGTACATAGATGATAGAAAAAGTAGGAGAGAGATAATTAATTGTTTCCAAGAATTCAAGCCCTAGAAAAAGAAAGAGATTAGCCTACGGTAGAGTAGCATCATGAAGAAGTAGGAGTGTAAGAGGAAGAATGTGAACAAAGATAGGAAGAAGTGGATCCAAAAGAGAGGAGATTTGTGAGGCTAATCAAAGAAGTGCAAAGAAATGGTGGAAGAATTGATACAGACCTACCTATGTATTGAGGTAGGATGGTCAGTGAAGAGGTGCTATCATGGATAAAGGCACTTGAAAATTACTTTGAGTTGGAGAATGTGGATGGAGACAAAAGGTGAAGATGGAAAAAGAAAGATTGAGAGGGACAACATTAACTTAGTGGACAAGTATAAAAAATGAAAGGATGGATATAGGTCTGAATAGGATTACTAGTTGGGAAAGGATGGAAACTATGATGATGGGTCGATTTTTTTGGTTAACAGTTTGTCTTCCTTGTCCTTTTGGTTTATACCTTGACTCTTTTTAACTTGCCCAATGGCCTATGAAGGAAAAAGAAGTTAAAAATAGAATGGGTCAATGTAGTAATCTATCAAAGACCCTTGAATTGAAAGGTACAAATCCCTTTTGAATGCAAGATATGCAATGAATTTTGTTTTTTGGGTTTTGGGGGTATGCTCTTAATCAGAGATCAAAAGAGGCAAATACCAAGTTGCTAAATACTTTAAACAACTTAGGAAAATGAAAGAGGGACTAACTCACAACATGCAATCTATTCTAACCTACAATGAAATGAATGGAAACATGCATAACCATCTATGATAGTAGGGAGAAAGGAAGAGATGGCAAAATAGGTAATTCTCAAACTACACAATTAGCTCAAGTTTTGACAATACTTGGATTGTCTATCTCTCAGCTTCCCCACACACTAGTTTTCAGCTTCCTCATGCAAATAACGATACTAAATATACAAACTATGATGTACATCATAGAGAAGAAATGAGATGCTTATGCTAAATAAAGTAAAACATATAATCTATTAAATGAAGGAAACAAAACCAAGTTCATTCACATTTATTGAAATCTCAGCATTAGCACATTCATTCCATAGACTATACTAAAACTAAATGAACAATAGAACTTGAAATGGACTTAGAGTCACATAGAGTGGTCTAAGCTACAGAGGTTTGCCCAAAGTAAATTTTTCCAATCTAATTAACATCTTTAAAGGTTACATTTATAAGCCTTCTCAAAATGGTTGGTTACACTAGATGATTACTTAGCAGAGCATCTCTGAACAAAATAAACTTAAAATAGGATAGGCTTGAATCATTGTCCATTAGAGAGACTGACAAAATTCCATGAGTGACTACAAAAAGAAAGAGAAGGGGGAGAATGAAAGATGTCTGGAAAAGCATCAAAACATCATCTCTTTTTAGGAGTAATTGATTTAGCTCTATAGGCCTTCATGGCATCAATTACTTTTTTTATTTCTTTGATATCTATAATGATGATGCTATTAGTTCAAACCATTCAGTAGTCATGCATCTTTGTCAATTCATCTATTCTAGCCACCCTTGACTGTAACTTCTTTGTTTCTCTCCTTATGATCACATTCAATGTTGAGAGTTCCTGGATCTTGGACACTTCGAAGTTGAGTGGGTCAACTACTTCATCAAAAAATGCCAAGAACTTTGATTTCATTCTCTCAATATCCACAAGCTTGCCATTAGCAGACACAAAGGACTCTATGTGCAATATCTTCAAGTACTGAAACAAATTCTCAATAACCCTTTTCACTAGGTTGTGTACATCCTTGAGCTTATTTGCTGACTTCATAGAGCTTTCTATAACAATCTCCAAGGATTGTTTCCAGTGAAACAATGACTTCTTCCCATCTTCAAGAATCTCCTAAGTAATGGCCACATTTGTCTTTATGTCAATTACTTCTTGAAGAAGGGCCAATTGTTCTTTTAGCTTGTCTTCTACCTTTTGTATGGTTGTCTAATGATTTGAAGTTTCTTCCCTAAGCATGTGAGCATCCAATACTAGGCTTCCCAAGTTTTTAGCCAGTGAGGGCCTTAAGCCTTCATCTAATCTACCCATGCTCGACCAACTTGCCTGAATTTCCTTTCTCGTTGGAACTTTAGGAGTAGATTTTTGTTCTCCTTTGTATTCATGTCAAATTGACTTGATGAAGTGCTCCCAAATCTAGACCTTAAGTATTCACCAATTCTCTATTCGAGGCCTTCAATATTTCCTTTTCTACTCTAAGCTCTTCCATCTTATCCTTGATTTTCTCATTGGTAGATTTCCACATGGTCACCATGGAGTCATGAATTGGGATGCCAAGATCTACCATTTTGATCTAGAAATCATCCTTTGAAATCTCATGAAATTTGTCTTCCTTCTATGGCTCAACAATATTCTACTAGCATATGGCCATTATCAAATTTGTAGCCAATGCAACAATTATCTTCTACTTCTTCATCTTCTTGGATGGCTAAGAGAAGGTGACTTGTGTGATCAAGTCCTTCAATGGAGCTACTTCATCATGCATCTCCTCTTCTTTCTATCAGTGGTCTCTTCGAGCCATGAATCCATAGAGAGCACATTGATAGTGGACTGCAAGGTAGTGGGATCAAACAACTTCCTTAGAATTAAGGGAGTCTTCTTTCTCTGAGAAACAATAGGGAAGGCACCAACCTTAGTTACCAAAAGGGCTAACGTATCCCCTTGCTGAGATGATCTTGTTCCTAGCCATCCATGGGGTTGGTTGACATAGGGAGGGATGAGATAACCAGGGCCAAAGGCACACCCAGCTATCAAAACCACCTACAAGAGTAAACATAGTGGAAAAAAAACACAAAATAATAGCAAACTCAAGAGATAGAGGGATAAATTCCTTTCATATATTCATCAAATATCCAAATACATGCTCAACTGTAAGGCCTTCTGGGTTATTGTCAACATACATTAATCTTCAATAAAACTTTGCCTTTCAACTCTACTTTGACTTCCTTGATCTATCTTCTAGTTTTCTCCCAAACATCATGCCTAAGTCTCTACCAAAGACTTCTTTAAATATATGCATGACCACACATTGACCTACTGTAATTAAAATAAAATAAGATCTCATATTAAATGCTAGAATAAGCCACTTGTCAACTCTCAACAAGTACCTATCACTAAATTAAATGCAAAGGTCAACTTCAACAAGAAACCACACATAGACAACTTAGCAAACAAAGAATCCCACAAAAGCTACAACTTGACAAACTCAACTGTTGGCATTATGATACATTTTTGTCATTAGTTACAACACTTATTGGATTCTGGATGCTTACCGAGCTCTCACCGAAAGCCAAGCTTTACCTAGTTATCAGAGTTTACCGAGTGATCAAGGTGAACAAAGAAGTCAGTGTTTACCGAGTGATCAAGGTGAACAAAAGCAGCCAGTGTTTACCGAGTATTCGAGGTAAAGAAAGGAATCAATTTTACCGAGTGAAGATGTACTTAGTATTGACCGAGAACTTCGTGATAACCGAGCTCAGACGGTTATCAAGGAAATTAATTTTACCAAGCTCAGACGGTTATCAAGGAAACCAACTATCACCGAGTCACAAGGTTCCATCAAGTGTTTCCTTTGATCACCGAGCTACAGTTCAGATAGAAGTATTCACCGAGTGACATCTCTTCTACCGAGTCTCCAGTGGTTACCGAGTTCAGAACTACTCAAAGTGTTTAGTATGAACCGTGCCTTCACTTCTACCGAGTGCATGACGATGCCGAGTAACACAGTGGACGCCGAGTATCAGAAGGACATCGAGTCAGTTCAGTGAACCCAAGTTTTTTACCTTGGGCCGACGTTGTATAGAGATTTGCACTTGTTGTTTTGGACGACCTTGCATGCATTGTTTATTTGGATGGTATATATATATGCAATCACTCAAATGTAATGAACAATGAAGGAACAGGAACAAAGGAATGAATGAAAGTATGAAAGTGTGAAAATGTGAAAGTGTGAAAGTGTGAAGGTGCGAAAGAAATACATGCGTGCGAAAGTATGTGTGTTGAGTTGTGAAGATATTCAGCAAGGTCGAGTTTTGGAGCAAAAAAGTTTTATCTATCACATCAAGGTGAATCAGAGCATAGCGGATCTTATCAGCAATCAGTTGTAATCAGATCCACTGTTTCATTCTAACAGGGTAGATCACCAAAAGTGGTCATTGTAAGCCTTAACCGGCCAACTTCATACTGCAGTAACGAAGCTTTGTGGGTTTCATCCCCACCCCAGTTTTACTTTCTATTTGGAAGGTTTCTGGGTCACCAAATGTGTGTGTTCAAGTGTTCCAAATGATTTTGTTTCATGCTTACAGTAGGTTACCTGGATGAATGATGAATATATCAGTATGCAGTTTTATTGTTGAAATTTTAGAAGTTACTGATTCACCCCTCCCCTCTCAGTAACTTTTCATATCTTGAATATTTCCAACATCAACAACCAAAGAACTCGACAACACTTGGAAACCAAAGAACTTAGAAATGCTTGTCAACCAAAGGAACTTGACAATGCTCAGAAACCAAAAGAACTTGGCAATGCTCGACAACTAAAAGAACTTGACAACCACATGATAACTCATAAAACTATGAACTTGACAAACATAGAAAACTCAATAATGAAAGAAATTGCAACTTGGCAGTAACTAAGTAACTCATTAAACATGTAGGATAGCCATGCAAGCTAGGATTCTCCTACATCAAATAACTAGGGTTGAAAGAAATGATTCTCATAAATCATTGAGATGTCATAACCTGAGCTAAATCTAACTCAAATTAAGAAATCAATGTAGCATCTTCCATTGGTTTGTTCTTCCATTTTACCAAATATTCATAGTAATATTTAACTGTTATTCTCTTGGAAACTCTCTGATTCAATAACTGTTCAACTTATTCAATCTTCTTCTTAGGATCATTTGACACAACTTGATCATTTGATTCATGGTATTTATAAAATTCAACAACATTAAATATAGGAGATATATCCATGTCATTAGGTAACTCAGCTTTATAAGAATTACCACTATCAAACTTCTTCAAGATCTTACAAGGTCCACACTTCTTCACCTTCAACTTACTATATGTTCCAACAGGAAATATTCCTTTCTTCAAATGAACCATCACCTCATCACCAACTTCAAAAAAATGATGTCTTATAAACTTATCAACATTCTCCTTATTTTTTTGATTACTTTGTTCCAACTTTAGCTTCACTACCTTATGCAAAGATTCCATAAAATCAGAAAACTCTTCTCCTGCTTCACTTCTCTCCTCTTCACTAGCAATATCAAAAGGTGTCTTCTTTGACTCCTATTCACAGAATTATTATATGCAAACTCATCTTGTGCTAATACCATCTCCCAATTATGTGATTCATTTCCAATTAAGAATCTCAAAAAATTACCCAAGCTTCTATTCACAACCTTTGTCTATCCATCTATTTGTGGATGGAAAGTAGAACTACACTTCAACTCGGTACCCATCTTTTTCAACAAAGTCTTCAAAAAATAACCTACAAACTTATTGTCTCTATCAAGAATAATACTTCTTGGTAATCCATGGAATCTAACAATCTCCTTAAAGAAAAGTTAAGCAACATGCTCAACATTTGATGTCTTCTTACAAGGTATAAAACAAGCCATTTTAGAAAATCTATCCACAAAAATAAATATAGAATCATACCCTTTCACTATTTTAGGAAGTCCAACAATAAAATCCATACTGATATCACTCCAAGGTTTCTTAGGAAGAGTAATAGGTGTATACAAACCAATATTCTGACTTACTTCTTTTTCAACTTGAAAAAATTCACAACTCTTTACAAACTTCTAAACATCCCTATACATCCAAGGCCAATAATACTTCTCCTTCAACAAACTCAATGTCTTATCAATTCCAAAAAGTCCAACCAATCCACCATTGTGTTTTTCCTTAATCATATTCAATCTCATAGGACTCTTAGGAATACACAAATAAATACCTTCTTGAATAAAATATTGTTCAAACTTACTTGGTTGTTCTCTTAAACTAGGTGCTCTTCATTCTCTCCATATCTCAAAAAAAATTGCACTAGTATCATATAACACCTTCATCTAATCAAAACCAAGAACTTCAACTTTTATTTTGGTTAGCAAAGAATGTCTTCTATTCAATGCATCAAAAACTCAGTTAGTGACTCCACTCTTATTCTTAATCACAAATGTAAAACTCTGCAAGTATTCAATCCACTTCATATGGGTCTGATTTGACTTATGATGATTTCTCAAGTACTATAAGGCTTTATGACTAGTATACAAACCAAACTCCTCAAGAATCAAATAATGCCTCCATTTCTTCAATGCTTGAAGAATAACATAAAACCCTTGATCATAAACATAGTACTTCCTTTTATCATTATTCAACTTTTCACTAAAGAAAGCAATAGGTTTACCTTCTTGACTTAATACAACTTCTATTGCACTACCACTTGCATCACATTCAACTTGAAATACCTTATTGAAATCAGACAAAGCTAATACATGCAACTCAATAACCTTTTGTTTCAAACTCTCAAAACCGTTATCAACTCTATGTGTCCATTTGAATTCCTTTTTATCTCCTCTCATTGTCTTAGTCATAGCATTACAAACATAATTGAAATTCCTTATAAAATTCTCATAAAAACTAGCCAAACCATGAAATGATCTTACCTCACCCACATTCTTAGGTGTAGACCACTCCAAAATTGTTTAAACCTTTTTGAGATCCATATTCAAGCCATTAGCTGAAATAAAAAATCCAAAATACACAATCTCCTCTTACATAAAATAATACTTCTTTAGATTAATCATCAACTTTTTTAATTTCAATCTTCGCTATACTTATCTAACATGCTCAAGATTTTCTTCCTGTTGGAAATCTTATTGAAAAGCTCATTGATGAAAATCAAAGAGGGAGATTGTTGCAAAGAAGGAAGATTTTTGTTTTCAATCATTGTTTTGTCATTGATGTCAAACTTGCTATTTGTAGGAATGCCATTTGTTTATAAGATCCAAGTACTATCACTTAGTTGATTCATGAAGAGGATTTGATCAACAAGATGTAACAGGACTACCTAAGGGAAAGGTTGAGTTATGATGTTGTAATGAAGTGCAAGGATCAATTAAGACAATGGTTAAATGATGTATTGATAACATATGCAAAGATACAAAGGTTGGTTGCACTTAGAAACATTGAAGGAACAAGTTGTAACTAGGTTGACTGCAAAGCTTAAACTAAGATCATTAGTGGGTGCCAAGAAAGTTAGTTAAAGCCAAATAAATTCTTAGTTGGAGCTGAAGTAATAGAAAATTCTAGTGTATGCCGAGTGACCTTGAGGTGCCAAGTGAGGTTCAGGTACCAAGCATCAGAAGATCTTAGTTGGTGCTAAGTGAAGTTTAGATGTCGAGCATTAGGAAAAACACAGTTGATGCCGAGTAACACAGTATGTGCCGAGCAATAGTATTTCAATAGTGCTGAGCTACTACATTATTTTAAATAATGAAGATTCACCAAATTTGAGCCAATAAAGTGGTTACCTTGAATTTTGTGAACTAGTTGGAAGGTAAGGATGATGAGCTGGTGGCACATAATTCTATTTAAACCATTTTTGGGTGAATTCAAGAGGATTATTCAAGAAGTTTCTAGAGGAAACAAAACATGGATTAGCTACAATGAATCCTACCTAATCCATACAAATTAAAATTAAAAGGAAGGAAGAATTGAGCAGGAAAATAACTCCAAGACTTCTATTTGAGGAGTCATAGATCAAGAAGAAAATGCTACTAATGCTGCTACTGCTAAAGAGCCAAATTGAAAAGTAGTTAGAAGGGTGTCAAGGAGAAGACATCTAGAAGAAGGAAGAGCACAGAGGCTCTGCTTCTACAAGTGGTCAAGAAGAGATGATTGCACTAGTACATTGAGCATGCAGACTCAAGGAGACTAAGCTTGAAAGGAGGCCAAGCTATCAGAGTTGCAGAGATCGAAGGCTAGACAATGGTATGAGCTAAGAAGTGATCTAAGTTTTGCAAGTTAAGTTGTATGTTGTAGTCAAGTCAAAGATTTTCTATTACTCTCTAGCAATTATATTAGATATGAAAATCCTATGGACTTAGATTGGTTTAATAGCCATTTGTAAATCCATTAATAGGGTGGCATTCCAAGTGAATGTTCTAAAGTCCTCTAACTAGGCCCACTTCTAATAGGGTGGTTAAATATTCTAACAAGGTCACATTTAATAGTGTGTTGTAAGACTTTAACAGTGCAGGCCTTTCACAGGGCATCACTTCAGAAGTGTGAGAAATTGAGTAGCATGTTACTGGTGGTTTTTCCCAAATTTGATTTTCACGTAAATCACTATGTTATGTGTTGAACTTTTATGTGTTATGCTTGCATGTTGATTTACAGTAACTTGTTGGTTAGAAAAGTTAAAGCTTGGATGAATGAATGGTTGAATGGGCTCACTATACTTAGTGAAAAGTTTGAATAGGAAATTTGGACCTTGAATAACTAATTCACCCCCCCTCTCAATTATTCTAAAATATTTCTAACAATTGGTATCAGAGCTATCTACTGATTTAGTTTCAAGGTACTAGAAGTAGGAAGATCAAGATGTCCAAGAGAGAAGTTCCCAAGCTCAACAAAGACAACTTTGTTGCATGGAAAAGTCTAATGAAATTGCACCTTGGATCAATAGGTGACTATGCACAAACCTCAATTGGAACAGAGCATGTAAATCTGATAGGACCTCTTATTGTAGATGATTTGAGTAAAATGAAGGAGCACAATCAAGCAATGCTAGAGATTGTCTCTGCACTTAGTTATGCAGAATATGATGACATCAAAGATTGTGACACTGCATTCAAGATGTGGAAAGCCTTATTAGATATCTATGGAGGAGATCAAAATGTCTAGATAGTAAAGAGAGAAAGCCTAAGAGAAAAGTTTGATGACATGAAAATGGAGGAAGGTGAAAATGTAGCTCAGTATGCTGCAAGAATAAAAGAAGTGGTAAGTGCAATAAGAAGTCTAGGTGGTCAATTGAAAGAAGAAACTATCATCAACAAATACTTAAGAACTTTGCTTCCTATCTATGCTATCAAATTTTCAGCCATTCAAGAGCTAAGGTGTGTACAAGGAAACACACTAACCTTTGAAGGAATAGTGGGAAGACTTACTGCATTTGAATTGTCCAATTTTGATAACTACAGACCTGAGAACCTTGAATCTACTTTCAAGGCCAAGATGAGAATAAAAGACACTAAGGAGGAGACATCAGGCAAGAAGAGAAGAAAGGGAAAACATGCATCCAGTGATAACAACGCAGGTGAGGAAGATGTGGAATAGTTAAAAGCACTACTGGCTAGGAGATTTCATAGAGGCAAAGGTAAATTCAAGGGTAAGCTCCCTATAATATGTTTTGATTGCAATAAAGTAGGTCATATTGGTGCAAGATGTACACAGAAGAAGAGCTACAAAGAAGCAAACAAGTACAAGAACAAAAGAGAAGATGACAACAAAGACTACAAGGAGAAAAGCAAAAGATGCTATATTGTTGAAGAAGATTTTGATGAGAATGATGATGAAGTAGTCAATGTAGCCATGAAGAATGAATTAGATAAAGATGAAGATGAAGCAACAAAATTGGTTACCTATGTAAATAAGAATGACAAGTGGATCATAAACAATGGATGCTCACATCACATGACAGGAGATAAAAGTAAGTTCATTACCTTTACTCAATATGATGGAAATAGTGTTAGATTTGGTAATGATGCTCCATGTCAAATCAAAGGAAAAGGCTCTATTAAACTCATAGAGAAAATTTCATCTGATAATGTATACTATGTTGAAAGATTAAACTACAACTTGTTGAGTGTGTCACATTTAGGTAATGTAGGTTGCAAAGTAGAGTTTGGAAATAAAACTACCAAGATCTATGACACTGATGGAAATCTAATAGGAAAAGGTCAAAAAATTAGGAGTAATCTATTTTACTTAGATATGGAAGATGCAACATGTCTCATTGTAAAACTTTGTGATGTGTGGTTGTGGCATAAAAGGCTGTGTCATGTTAACTTTGATAATTTTATTAGCATCAGCAAGAAGAAGAAGGTCAAAGGGTTGACCAAATTAAAGAAACCTAAAAACACAATGTGAAAACAATGTCAACTAGGGAAAATGACTAAGTATAGCTTCAAAAGAAAAACATACACTTCAAAAGAAGTACTAGAGTTAGTCCATACAAACTTATGTGGTCCAATAGAAGTGCAAAGCTACCTAGGAGACAAATACATAATGCTACTTGTAGATGATTATTCCAAGATGATGACTGTTATGTTTTTAAAGCAAAAATCTGATGCATTTCAAATGTTTAAGTGGTATTTGGCTAGAGTTGAGAAGGAAACAAGAAAGAACCTAAAATTCCTAAGGTTAGATAGAGGAGGTGAGTTTACATCAAAATAGTTTGAAATATTCTACAATGACAAAGGTATCAAAAGGAAAACATTAGCACCAAGAACTCCATCATAGAATGGTATTGCTAAAAGAAGAAATAGGTCTATGATTGACTATGCTAGAACCTTGATGATGGAGAAAAATGTTGCACTAAAGTACTAAAGAGAAGTTGTAAGTACTGTAGTCTACACACTAAATAGAGTTGAAGTTAAGAAAGGTACAAATGTAACACCTTTTGAATTATGGTATGGTCACTCACCTAATGTTAAACATTTCAAAGTATTTGGTTGTAAATGCTATATTCTTAAAGATACTCGAAATGGAAAGTTTGATGCAAAAAGTGATGACGAAATATTCCTTGGATACTCCACTAGAAGCAAAGCATATAAGTGTTTGAACGCTAATACGAACAAGATTGTGGAAAGTGTAAATGTAAAATTTGACAAGCATGTAGAAGTCTAAGTTGATGAGTCCAAGCAATCAGAGGATTATAGATCCTTTGTATACTTCTATGAAGGAATGACTATTGAAGACAATGCTACAAATCAAGTTGGGAATCAACAACAAATTTCAGTATTTGCCGAGTCACAGCTAGTGAATGTCGAGCTGCATTCAAAAGCTGAGCTACATAATGTAGAAAATGCACATTCTGGTTCTAAAAATAGTATACATGAGAGGAATGATGAAGTGCCATATGAGGAAGAACAAAATGACTCTAAAGTTAAAGGATGAAACATGGAAAGAAGGACAAAACCAAGGTTAGCCAAGTATGTAAAATGACATCACCTTATAGAACAAATCATTATTGACAAGGATGCTAGGCCAATGAAAAGGAATAGACTAAGGAATGAATCATGCTTTCTGAGCAAGGTTGAACCTAAAATAGTGAAAGATGCACTACAAGATGATGACTAGTATAAAGTCATGAAAGAGGAGATAGATTAGATTGAGAAGAATAAAACTTGGACATTAGTTCCAAGACTAGCTGACAAAAATGTAATTGGTACCAAATGGGTGTTTAGAAACAAACACTATGAGAAGGTGTGATAACAAGAAATAAAGCTAGGTTAGTTTGTAAAGGTTATGCATAAGAAGAAGGATTGGATTATGGGGAAACATTTTCCCTTTTTGCAAGAATGGAAGGAGTGAGAACACTGCTTGCATTTGTTGCATACAAAGGTTTCAAAGTCTATCAAATGGATGTCAAGTCTTCTTTTTTAAATGATATACTAGAAGAGGAAGTCTACATAAAATAACTTGAGGGATTTGTTAATGATAAGAATAAGAACATGGTTTGCAAACTACACAAAACACTTTATGGCTTGAAGCAAGCACCTAGAGCATGGTATGAGAGGCTGCACAAATATCTTGTGAAGATAGGATTTGAGAAAATAGATGACAACAACAATTTGTACATCAAAGATGAAAAAGGTAAAAAAATTTTGATATCAAAAATCTTTATTGATGATATAATATTTGGAGGAAAAGATGTTCTTTGCAAAGATTTTGCTGATCAAGTGAAGCATGAATTTGAGATGTTAATGTTTGGAGAAATCAAATTCTTTGTTGGATTACAAGTACATCAATTGAAGCATGGAATATTTGTTACCCAATCCAAATATATCAAGGAGATACTCAAGACATTTGGATTAGAAGAGTCAAAACCAGTTAGCACACCAATGGCAACATGACATAAGCTATTCAAGAATGATGAGTCTGCTGAAGTAAATCAAACATTGTATAGATCAATGATTGGAAAGCTACAATATGTTGTACATAGTAGACCAAACATTGCATTAGCTATTGGAATCATGGCAAGATTTTTTGCAAATCTAAACGAAAATCACCTAATGGTAGTAAAGAGAATATTGAGGCATCTAAAAGGAACTGATGACTTTGGTCTGTACTACAAATGGAGTGAAAAATTTGAGCTAAAAGCCTACACTGATGCAAATTGGGGAGGTAACATTGATGATAGAAAAAGCACCAGTGGAGGAGCACTTTTCTTGGGAAAAAGGTTGATTACATGGACCAACAAAAAACAAAGCTATACCTTACAGTCCACTACTAAAGCTGAATATGTTGTCACTGCTATAAATTGCACCAATACTGTATGGATCAAACATTTGTTGCAAGGTATGAAGGAAGAGGTAAATGATCCTATGATACTTTATTGTGATAATACAAGTGCTATCAACATATCAAAGAACCCTATAATGCATGCGAAAACCAAGCACATTGCAATCAAGTATTACTATGTAAGAGAGTTGGTGGATGACAAACAAGTGAAGATGGAATATGTTAACTCAAAGGAACAGATTGCTGGCATCTTCACAAAAGCACTACCTAAAGATGCTTTTGAATATCTTAGAGGTAAGTTAGGGGTGATACCCCTAGCTAAGGCTACTTGAAGCAAAACCAAGAATGCCTTGCATCAAATGAGCTGATTGTTGAAGATTTTACATATTGATGCAAAGGATGTTTGCTTTAGGATTCATGCCTAAAGTAGTGGAAGTGTTGAAGTTCCAAATTAGTCACAAGCAAGGTGACAAAGGGAGAAATTGAATGAACTTGCAAAAGCTAATAAAATTCTAATATGTCTTTAGCATTGCTGTCAAAGAGGGAGAAATTGTGAGAAATTGATCAAATGCTGATGATTTAGTGATAAAAAATATGAGGGAGAAATGACCAGAAAATGCAAAATTTGATCAAATAAAGATAGAGGGAGAAGTTGAAAGAAATAATCAAAAGTTGGTCAGCACAACAAAAGATGAGCAATACAGAAGGAGAAAAACAAAGAACAAGAATACAACAACTAAGAGGGAGAAGGAGAAATGAAGCAATCAAGTTAGTAGAGGGAGATGTGAAAATTGATGGTAATACAATTTACTTTTTGGCATTTGACTTACTGTTCTAACCTAGTTAGCTTGCGGTTAAATAGTTTAGTTTGATGGTTGATCACTTTGGTTTGCCATCAATGCCAACGAGGGAGATTGTTGGAAATCTGATTGAAAAGCTCATTGATGAAAATCAAAGAGGGAGATTGTTGCAAAGAAGGAAGATTGTTGTTTTCAATCATTGTTTTGTCATTTATGTCAAACTTGCTATTTGTAGGAATGATATTTTCTTATAAGATCCAAGTACTATCACTTAGTTGATTGATGAAGAGGATTTGACCAACAAGATGTAATAGGACTACCTAAGGGAAAGGTTGAGTTATGATGTTGTAATGAAGTGCAAGGATTAGTTAAGATAATGGTTAAATGATGTATTCATAACATACCCAAAGATATAGAGTTTAGTCACACTTAGAAACATTGAGAGAACAAGTTGTAATAAGGTTGATTGCAAAGCTTAAACTAAGATCATTAGTGGGTGCTAAGAAAGTTAGTCAAAGCGAAACAAATTCTCAGTTGGAGCCAAAGTAATAGGAAATTCTATTGTGTGCTAAGTGATCTTGAGGTGTCGAGTGAAGTTCAAGTGCCGAGCATCAAAAAATATTAGTTGATGCCAAGTGAAGTTCAGATGCCGAGCATTAGGAAAAATATAGTTGATGCCAAGTAGCATAGTATGTGCCAAGCACCAGTATTTTAATAGTATCGAGCTAGTGCATTATTTTAAATAATGAAGATTCACTAAATCTAAGCCAACAAAGTGGTTACCTTGAATTTTGTGAACTAGTTGGAAGATAAGGATGATGAGCTAGTGGCACAAAATTCTATGTAAACTATTTTTGGGTGAATTCAAGATGATTATTCAAGAAGTTTCTAGAGGAAATAAAATATGGGTTAGATACCATGAATCCTACCTAATCCATATGAATTAAAATCAAAAGGAGGGAATAATCGAGTGAGAAAAGAGCTCCAAGATTTCTATTTAAGGAGTCATAGACCAAGAAGCAAATGTTGCTGATGCTGCTACTACTAAAGAGCCAAATTGAAAAGTAGTTAGAAGGTTGTCAAGGAGAAGACATCTAGAAGAAGGAAGAGCACAACGGCTCTACTTCTACAAGTGGTCAAGAAGAGATGATTGCACTGGTACATTGAGCATGGAGACTCAAGGAGACTAAGCTTGAAAGGAGGCCAAACTGTTAGAGTTGCAGAGATTGAAGGCTAGACAATGGTATGAGCTGAGAAGTGATATGAGATATACAAGTTAAGTTGTATGTTGTAGTTAGGTCAAATATTTTCTAATACTCTCTAGCAATTGTATTAGATATGAAAATCCTATGAACTTAGGTTGGTTTAATAGCCATTTGTAAATCCTTTAACAGGGTGGCATTCCAAGTGAATGTTCTAAAGTCCTCTAACTAGGCCCACTTCTAACAAGGTTGTTAAATCCTATAACAAGGTCACATTTAAAAATGTGTTGTAAGCCTTTAACAGGGCAAGCCTTTCACAAGGCATCACTTCAAAAGAGTGAGAATTGAGTAGCATGTTATTGGTGGTTTTTCCTAAATTGGGTTTCTATGTAAATCACTGTGTTATGTGTTGGACTTTTATGTGTTATGCTTGCATGTTGATTTATAGTAACCTGCTGGTTAGAAAAGTTAAATCTTGGATGAATGAATGGCTGAATGGGCTCACTATACTTAGTGGAAAGTTTGAATAGGACATTTGGACCTTGAATAACTGATTCACCCACCCTCTCAATTATTCTAAAGCATTTCTAACACTTTGTTAGTCTTACTAAATATCAAAATATCATCCAAATAAATAATCACAAACGTACCCAAAAATATTTTCAAAATTTTATTCATCAACCTCGTGAAAGTACTAGGTGCATTAGTCAGACCAAAAGGAATTACCAACCATTCATACAAAGCATCTTTTGTCTTGGAAGTAGTCTTCCATACATCACCTTCTTTGATTCTGATATGATAATATGTACTCTTAAAATCAATCTTGGTAAAATACTTTGCTCCACTCAAACAATCTATTATGTCATCCATCCTTAGCATAGGAAACCTATATTTCACTATGATCTTTTTAATAGCTATAGAATTAGTACACATTCTCCATTCTCCATTCTTCTTAGGTAGTAATACAATAGATACAACACATGGAATCAAAATTTCTCTAATCAAACCTTTCTCCAACAACTCATGTACTTGTCTATTATGTTGTTCATTCTCAATAGGTGTCAATCTATATGGTGCTTTATTTGAAAAACTAGCTCCAAGAATTAGATCCATAAAATGACTTATACTTCTTACTAGTGGAAAATTATTAGGTATATCCTCTACAAAAATATCTTTATACTCATTTAAGAACTCTATAATATCCACTAGCACTTAGTCAATACTACTAGTTTTTGCTGTTACTCAGTTAACACTAGCTTTTGTTGCTCAATCATTATTGATTGGAACTTGGTTAGCACTATTTTTTGATACTCAGTTGCTACTGGCACAACTTGGTCTCCTAAGAATTACGGAAAATAGATTTTATTATTCTTCATTTCCTTTTCAGATTGCTTTCCATTGACTATGCAAATTATCATAGTAGTACACTTAACCTCATCTAGACTTTCAATCAAAGGCAACAATATTTTCTTTTTCCCATTTACCCAAAGAGTATATTGATTCAATATTCCATCATGTCTAGCATATCTATCATATTTCCAAGGTCTACCCAACAAATTATGACAACAATAGATAGGCATAATATCACACAGAACTTCATGAAAATAATGTCCAATCTTGAACTTCAGAATACATTGTTCACTTACCAATCTCTTATTCTCATCGTTGATCCATGAAACATAATAAGGTTTAGGATGCTCCAACCTCTGCACCTAAAAATTTATAACCAATTCTTTTGATGCCAAATTTTTTGATCTTCCACTATCAATGATAACCTTGCAACATTTTCTAGCCATCTTACATCTAGTGTTGAAAAGAATTCTCCTGAGGATAGGTTCCTTATCACTTCCCTTATTACATAAGGTTCTTCTCACCATCAAATTTTCTCCACCCTCACATCCACTCAGTGAACCCTTAGTGTCTCCTTGAACCACAACATTTCTATTACCTTACCCACTTTCAAAGGATCTACATTCAAAAAATCTGTCCCTCTTTACCACATCTAAAACAATTACCATGAAAACCCCCTCTAGAATAAAAATTACCTCTTCCTTGGTAAGAACTAGTACCTCCTTAGTAGGAATCACCACCTTTCCACTCGATCTTTCTTTAATCATCATTCTTCCATTCAAAATTTCCCTTATCTTGTATAGAACTATTAGATCTATTACCTTTTCCATAAGATCTACCTCTACCTCTCTGGAATCTACCACTCTTACCTCTTTCTCTTTGTTCATGCTTCCTTGTCAAGATCTCCTCAGATTTCAAGGCATATTGATATGCTTCCTCCACACTTTCCAATTTCAAAAAACTTATCTCATCTTGAATTCAAGATCTCAATCCATTTATGTACCTTGCAATTTTCTGAACATCATCATCTACATGTCTAGATTTGATGTCTAATCTATAGAAATCCTCAGTATACTCCTTCATAGTCATGTCTCTTTATCTCAAATTTTGTATCTTTCTCAACAAACTAACTTGGTAATTAGTAGGAAGAAAGTTGTTCTTTACCTTGTTCACCATCTTCACCCAAGTCCCAATCTTCTCCTTTCCTCTCACCATAGTGAGGCATGTCCTTTCAACCTTGTAGCTACAATCTTCATTATCCTATTATTAGGATTTTTTTCATACTTAAAGAACTTATCCATTTTAGAGATCTAATCCAACACAACATTGGTATCCAATTTTCTATCACAAGGAACAAATTCTACAACAAACTTTGAATTTTCCCTAGACAATACTCTAGGAAACCTTGCCTTATCTTATTCTTCTTCAAGTTTTTGATTAGGATTTGGTGTTGCTACTTCATCATCACTCACATCATCAAGGTGCACTCCTCTTCTCTAAGTTGTCTCTACAACATCTAATTTGGCTATAATTTGTCTCAATGTATCCAACATGCAATTGTTAGCATTTCCTCTACCTAAAACCATCTTTACAATTAGGTTCCAGCAAGATCGTTACCCTCTACAAGTTATAGGTCAAATCCACAGATCTGCAACCATACAACCAAATTCACATAGGGTTCTACACCATCCAATCTCCAGAAGGAATAACCTTTTATTTGATACCACTTGACACAAGGAGGGATGGGATAAATAGGGCCAAAGGCACACCCAACTATCCAAACCACTTGCAAAAGTAAATACATTAGAAAACAAACACCAAATAACAATGAACTTGGGAGATAGTGGGACAAATGCATTTCATATATTCATCAAATAACCAAATACATGCCCACCTATAAGGCCTTTTGGGTTATGAACAAAATAAATTAATATTCAATGATAAAAATTCCCCTTTCAAATCTACTTTGACCTCCTTGATCTATCTCCTAGTTCTTCCCCCTATAAGGAAACTTGGCAACAAAGAATATAACCGTTTCCACATAACCCATAATAAATCTGAAATAAACACGGAATTAAAATCCACATGCAAGAGAATAGACAACATACCCACACAATTGTGACACAAGATATACCCTGGTAAACCCTCATTGAGGGAAAAACCTAGCCTCCAAAAGCATCCATCACCATGTATTATTCAACAAAAAATACCATTTCCATACAACCATGGAAGCCTTCATGGCCATAGCCACAACCGAGAAAACTATGTGAACAAGCATGAATCCACACATCCCATGCCATGCTTCCAACCTTCACAAATGCTCCCTTGGCTAACTTGTCAAGCCTTGTCCCACTCGACTCTTGCCTTTTTCACTCTTACTCTCACTACAACAACTACCCTTGTGGCTGCTTATATAGTAGCAAGTCCCACAAAACCACTAAGTGGTATTACATAAACCATGTGCTAAAACCATGTGCTACCTAACCCACTGACCCCACATTTAATATTGGGCATTTAATTCTTTTCCCCAATATTAAATAATTACATAAAATATTATCACAATGTTACAATACAACTCATCAAGAATATTCCATGAGAATCTTTACATGTTGCATGCCCATCTAGATGCAACATTACATAATAAAATAATAAAATATGACAATATTATGCAATGTGTGCAACACCCATTATCTCAACAATCTCTCACTTGTTGTATACATTGCATAGGGTGAATCCATAGCCACATAAATGAACAAGGGAACAATCGCTCCTAGCACATCTACCATCATGGATCAAAATACACCAAGTGCTCCATCCTGGTACCCACAAAAAAATCAAAGTATCCAGCATCTCAAACATGAATGATCTCACCTCCTATTATGCCATTACCACTGGACATACATAGAAGCCATCCAAAGAGAAAGCCACCCAACCTGCTGTAATAGAAAATCATAAAATCCTGTACCAACTAAAATTCCAAGCACAAAAAACCTGATCCAAAGGTAATCACATGTATCTGTAGTTGTCAAAATATCCATAGCTGAAATAACACCCATAGTAAGTGCCAAAACCATCCAACTATCCACACCTCAAAGGTATAACAAGTGAATCTCATATCACCAACATATCCAATCTGCAACCTGCAATCACAAGCCTCAAGAGCAATACCTGCCACATATATACCAAGAAGCTCCCACTACAAAAGATAATGTCAAATCGATAACCAATCCACTCAACACATCTCAAAGAAGTGAATCCATGTAGTATCAAGGACATCCGCAATACATAAACTGATATCCTGCAAGAACAACTCTCATAACAAGTCTCCAATAGTCTCCAAGTTCTCCACAACCAACACAAGAAAGAGATAAAGTAATAACCATGTCATCTCTCACATGACATACATGAACACAAACCAGTGATCACAATCTCCAACCAATCTCAAATCCAATGTAGGAAAAAATTGAACATCTAGGAAGATAATTGAGACTAGAGCAACCATGCAAATCATAACCTGTATCATGTCCTTCTACACACACCTTTAGATGTAAACTGTGCAAGTATGATCTCCTCCATAAAACCCCAACAAGAAGCCTCAACAACACCCAAAGTATACCATATAACTAATCATGGATGTAAGCCTCTCACAAGAAGATCAAACTCATAAACCATTCCTAAATCAAGGAATAACCATTCCTAATCCAAAGAAAATGCCCAATATAAAACCATCTCCCAAAGTCAACCAACATAACAACATATGCACATAGAGATAACCAATGCTAAACTATCTCTCAAATGAACCCTCCAGAACTAACTCATGTACCATAGCTCAAGATCCATATCCATGAAAGACAAGCATAAATATAATGCAACTAAGAGAAACAATGGGCTATACCTCTCAAGTAGCAAATTGTCGAGTAGACCAAGAGTGGGGAATGAAAATGCTCATCAAGATACCCAAGTCTCCAACCAAGACTCATCGAAGAAAAATCTCCTCTCAAGTCCATATCAAGTGACTACCCCTTAGACTTCCTGTTGAAACCATCAACCATCCCAACAAATACTTCTCTAATCCAAGAGAAATCAGCATCACCACAGTCTCTAAGTATCCATGAGCACCTATAACCAATCAATCCATGCCAACTCCAAATGCAACATAGCAATATCATGAAGTATCCAACTTATGATCAGTGTACTCAATACCAAGAAACTAAACCAAGATCAATGTCAAAGTTCCAACCATGGCCTCAAGAACATAAACATGACAACATGATCTAACCATGTCAACCAAAGAGATAACATGCTCCATATGAACATACTACAACTCTAAATGTGTATCAAGAGTATACCATGACATAATAATGAAACCATCCTCATACCAAGGATAACATGCCAAATAGAAGTATAAACCACACCTTTGCCAAGAACCTTGTGAGTCCTCAAGATGCAACCATCTCCACACACCATGAAGAGAAAAAATCTCCACATACTAGGAAGAACCATCTCCACATACCATGAAGATAACCAAGAACTCCATGAGTCCTCAAGATCTAAACATCTTCACACACCATGAAGATAACAAATGCACCATGCAAATGTCAAAGACACTTCTGCAGCAAGAGGATCTAAGACAAACCTCCAACATCTGCAAACACTCAATAAACATATCAATGCCAACAACTCCCACTCAACTGTGGTACCAAGTCACCTATGGCATCATAAAACCCATCTTCTACATGAAGATCCAAACCAAACCAGGAACTAATCCTGCACTGTCACCCCATCATTGTCACAAGCTCCCACTAAACCATGTATCCAAGCTATCCATGACATAATGATGAAAAACCATCCTCTAACCATGAGAATCAACCAAGGCATCAAACTATCAAAGAACTCAAAGTGCACATCATGAGCTCCTTAAAAGAAACCAAATAACCATGATCCTCAACCAAGAAGAAATACCACCATAACTGAATAAAAAAAAATCTAAGCTAATGAACATCAAGGATGTACCTATATATCCAATCATGTCATGCCAAAATCCATGACACCATGATCACATCCATGAACCAAGCATCTATCTCTCAAAGTGTCCAACCTGTCAGCATAAAATAGTCAACCACAATCCTCCATCATGACTGTACCTAGTAACAATATCTCATCCCTTCTACATGAAGAATAAAATCAGCAAATCATGTGACTTAGGGCATAGAGAACTCAAATCCAAGCCACCAATTTGAATATGCATCAATAATGAAAGATCAATGGGCAAAGACAACCCATAACCAAGCCATAAATGCAACCTATAAGTATAGATTGCTTATAACACTGCACAACTTGTAGATCCAACAAGTCATCATACATATTCCAATCAAACACTGATAACCATATCATCATGAGACCAATCTAAAATATGAACTAAGTATACAATGACATCAAATCTTAAATCTCTAATGCCATAAACTCACAATGTTACCATAGTCAAAATATATACCATAAACTGTTTAGATAAATATATCACCAAATAAATCATACCAAACCTATACCAAATATGAACCAATATGTAGAGTTCTCCAAGAGCTTTTTCGTTGACTACTCGAAGTCCAAAATCTGACTCCGTATGCCCAAGTTATGCCCTAATTGGTGCTCAAAATAAATAACATCTAACTTTAGAGCTCTTAAAACCTAACAAAATCTCAAAATCATAGAACCAAACCTACATCATGTTGTAGTGCTCTAAATTAGCTTTCCAACACCTATAAGAACTCTAAAATTCGATATTCTGAGAGAAAGTTATGGCCATTTTACTAAGACAGTCTTTTTACTATTTTCAGTTCGATTTTTCATTTTTTATTGTGACGAAAATTCCAACAGGATTAAATTTGACGGCCATCATGGGCTGAAATCAAAAAACTCTTTCATTTCCTTTGAACATGGCCAAACTAGGGCATATTATATATCAAAATTTATGTAAATGTCGACCCGGATCCAATGGTGAGGTCTATTTTTACCCAGGAGGTCATTTTTGCATGCTACCCCCCAAAACCCTCATTTTAAATGAAACATCTGAAAAAATCTTTTGTCCAACAATTTCACATGCTCAAATATTTTAACATCCCATCATAACAGCAAACCCAAAACCCTTAGATCTACAATAAATCATTCATATATCTTGCCCTTTTCTTTTATCCTCTCATGCATTCCCATGGATTCAATCTAGGGTTACAATAATAAAACCATAGCTTTGATACCACTTGTAAGGAAACTTGGCAACAAAGAATATAACTGTTTCCACATAACCCATAAGAAATCTGAAATAAACACGGAATTAAAATCCACATGCAAGAGAATAGACAACATACCCACAAAATTGTGACACAAGATATACCCTGGGAAACCCTCATTGAGAGAAAAACCCAGCCTCCAAAAGCATCCATCACCATGTATTATTCAGCAAAAAATATCATTGCCATACAACTATGGAAGCCTTCATGGCCATAGCCACAACCGCACAAACTATGTGAATAAGCATGAATCCACACATCCCATGCCATGCTTCCAACCTTCACAAATGCTCCCTTGGCTAACCTGTCAAGCCTTGCCCCACTCGACTCTTGCCTTTTTCACTCTTACTCTCACTACAACAACTACCCTTGTGGCTACTTATATAGTACAAGTCTCACAAAACCACTAAGTGGTATTACATAAACCATGTGCTAAAACCATGTGCTACCTAACCCACTGACCCCACATTTAATATTGGGCATTTAATTCTTTTCCCCAATATTAAATAATTATATAAAATATTATCACAATGTTACAATACAACTCATCAAGAATATTTCATGGGAATCTTTACATGTTGCATGTCCATCTAGATGCAACATTACATAATAAAATAATAAAATATGACAATATTATGCAATGTGTGCAACACCCATTATCTCAACACCCCCAACGTCATGCCTAAGACTCTACCAAAGGCTTCTTTAAATATATGTATAGATGCATTTACAACAAAATAAAATCTCATATTAAATGTGAGAATAATCCACAAGTCACCTTTCAAAAAATAGCTATCACTAAATTAAATGTAAAGGTCAGCTTCAATAGGAAACCACACACATACAACTCAGCAAACAAAGAATCCCACAAATGTTGCAACTTGATAATCTTGGCAGCACTTGGCAACCAAATAAATCGGCAACACTTGGAAACCAAGAACTCATTAATGTTCAACAACCAAAGGAACTTAGAAACACTTGGCAACCAAAGGAACTCATCAATGTTCAACAATCAAAGGAACTTAGCAACCACATGATAACTCGACAAACTATGAACTTGACAAACATAGAAAAATAGCACTGCAATACATTGCAACTCAATAGTAACTAACTCAGTAAACATGCATGAGAGCCATGCAACCCATGATACTCCTACATCATTGGTGTTGCCATCTATTTTGATGACTTGGACAGGGGAAGATGGCTTGGCCAATGATTTTTCTTGTTCTTTCCCCTTATCCTTGTTGTCATGCTTCTCCCTAGCCTTTCCAATGTTTGGAAGAAAGCTAGCTCTACAAGTAGGAATGAGTGGCACAATCTTTTCTAGAGGTTGGTCTCACCCTTGGCCAATGGACTATAATGTCCCTACAAATGTTAGTGTAGTAGCTGTAGTGGTTGTTGCTATGGTTAACTGGGTGGCTCTAGTTGATACTCTACTAGTAGAACCTGAACTTCCAGTCCTTTTCTTCCTCACTCGAGTCTACTCCACCCATTTATCTCTTCTCTTGATTATCCCTTGCATAAGAACCTCCATAGTGTTAATGACTAGACTTTTAGGTGGGGTAGACAAAATTGGGGTGCCTTTGATCTTTTCATAGGATGTGGGGTGGATGTAGGTTCTATAATTTGCAAGGTTAAAAACATCAATTAAATTATTATACAATTTAATCTTTTGAATGGTTCACCATGACCAAAACATCTCCCAAGTTTGGTACTCATTGAGACACCCAAAATAAAAGTCTTCAATATCTAGAGCATGCCTATAGGCATATCTCAACTTCAAGTGATCCCTTACAAAGTTAACTAGATCATATTGAGGCCTGAGTACCACATAGTCTAACAATTTAATTTTTCTCTCAAAGATCTTCACCAAATTTTGAGCATATGATCTAGAAGCACATGAATATGGGCCAACCACTATAGGGAAGGGAATCCTAGCTATCTTCTTCACATCAAAATACAGGGTGTTCCCTTCAAGGATCTATCGATACAGTTCGACTAGAACCACCTTGTCTTCTAGATATCCTGGCAACCTCTTAGGAAATTTGTTGTAAGCTCCTATTCACAAATAGGATAAACTTGAAAACTAGATGAATAAGCATCTAAATTGGTTTATGGCCAAAATTACCTCTAGTGAAAATCTCCTTTCATGACATCCTTGCAATTCTCAAAATAGCCTCATTGTGAAGGCATCACTAACAACTGCATACTCCTCATAGCCTCTTTGTAGCTCTAGATGTGGGTACAATTCATATACTCTAGTGCACTCATCATAGTTCAAGATGCCAGGGAGGTTGGGCCACAAGTGGTGAGTTACCGAGGCATAGATCAGATATGAGGACATGTAAAACTACTTGAATCCTCTGGCCAAATTCAACCATGAGATGAGCTCATCATAGATAATTTGTGTCCAATCAATCTGCATATCCTCAACACACATTGCTTGTACTAGGAAGAAATGGTGCTCGATGAACTCCAAAATCTCCTCTTTTCTTTTGAGTCTGAGGAGGAGCATGAGGATATCCACAATCTATCTTTTCAAATTTGTGCCAAATAAGATCTTTGACATTTTGCTCTTCTTTGAGTGAGCATTTTGGAACCATGTCCTTTGCATATCTTCTCATCTGAGGGTCTTCTTCTTGTTGAACATGGACATGGAAGAGTTAGAATCAACATCACAATAATGCACCTTCACGGGAATGCCAAATGTGGATTGCATTAGTGTCTTGTTGAATGAGATGAGAATAGATTGGCTAGGAAACAAAATCTTCTTTGTTTCTGGGTTGTATCTCTCAATGCATTCCTTTACTAGCTCAAGTGCATGAATTGTCATTGGAAAACTAGCTACCTCAACTAGCCTACTCTCTTTAAGCTTTTGAGTGATTGGGTGAATGGGTTGAGAATTGAGTCTTCTATGAAGATCACCCAAATTGTAGAATTTGAAAGATGTGTCTGTAAGGTCTTTTAACTTACTCTCTAGAACAATTAACTTATCATAACCAACTCTCTAATTTCCATTTTCTATGATTGGAATGATATAGTTCTCAATAAATAGTCATTTAAATATACTTGAAGAAACCAATTGTAGGCAATTCCAATAAAATAGGTATAGTAATTAGAACATTCATGCCACACGAACAAAATCAAGTTTGACCAACGATTATAATGAGAATATTTCATTTAATTCCATGATCAATGACTATTTAAACTTTCTATTCATTTGCATGTAAAACATTAAATTCCCAAAAGCTCTATTACTTTAGTTAAAGTAAAGTGATATGACTAAAAATTACTTAACAACACAAATGCTTTAGCTTTATGGGAAGTGCCTTACTTTGCTTTAGAATCTAGAATGCAGATATACTTAATAATGTTAACATATACGAGAGAGAGAGAAACTTACTTTTTCACAAACCCATTTTCCTTCTATTCAGGATTACAATATGAGCAACAGTCCTAAGATGGCTTGTGCACGTCATCTTTTCACTTTTTTCCTAAAGTTTTGAACATTGCATCTCCTTTATATCAAGGTCACCTTCCCATTACTGACTTTCTTAGAAGTATCTTTCAAGAATCTCTGAGGAATATTCATACTTTAAAGTTTCTTGTGTTTCTATATCAAAACCTCTAGATAAGTAACCTTTTTCATGATCTTGGGATAGAAACCCCTTTCACAACACCAATTCCTAGACTGGAGTACAACGAAAAACACTTTACCCTTAACCTCAATTTGATGGCCTCAAAGATAGGTCTTCAAAAATCCCTTATTGATTATGAGCCCAATATGATTTATTCAACATCATGTTCTCACTATTTCATCAATGAGACTGGGAATTTGTCTTAAGTTGTTACAACTTCAGAAGAAGAACATAATAACTTTGTTTCCATGAATATGCAATAGAAAACCCATAGACCCATGTTCCCTCATAGCACTTAATTTTACCTCCACAAATTTTAATGGGATTCATTCTGGCTTCGATCCACAACATAGTAGGGCTTTCCAACATGACATAATAATATTCTCTTCTTGTTAATCACTGCCACGATTTCATCCTTTAGATTTGCGCTTGATATAGTTTGCTCAAGGGGAAAATCAACTCAAAATTTTGAAATCCATGGTACATGGAATGTTAGGGAAAGATAATAGAAAATAAAATGAGGTAAAACTTACTTCTCATAGGGAGGATGCCAAAAAACACCCCAACCATGCCTAGATCACCTAGATCCACATGCACCAAAAAAATAGGAAAACTTACCTAGATGGATTAGGTAAATGTAATGCAAAGGGAGACCCTAAAAACAAAGAAAGTAGAGCACTTCAAGAAAGATGAGAAGTAAGTGACCTAAAAGATATTTAGACATCACACTTGGACACACACTCACTTTCATACCAATGACTTTTTGTCTTACAAGGGTAAGACTAAAACTTGGAAATAGTTTGCTTTTCCTAAAGATTTAGGCATTTGTAAATATCTAAGAAGGAACCTTGAATCTCTAGTTTTGTATAGCTAGAATGGAAAACTACAATGGGTAACTAAACTAAGCATGCAAAGGGAAGGAAAACTAACCTAGGAAAGCTGGAAAACAAATCAAGGAACAACACAAATAAAACCTACCTAAGCTAACACAAACTACATGGATTATCTTCTTTTCAATTATGAATTTGATACAACTTTAGATCTTGGCCATTATAAGAAAATGGCAGAATCTCTCTAGAAGGATATGCCAGAATGAAAGAATTATGTTGGTTTTCTTGCATAATCTGGAAAGGACCTTTCCAAAGAGAGTCAAACTTATGATGCATACTTTTGGGTTCGTGCCTTCTATCCCATAATAGGACTAGGTCACCCCCCATGAAATTCCTTGGTTTGGCCTTCTTATCAACGAATTTCTTCATGCGCTTTTGATGTTCTATTAAATGATCAACCATCATTTCATGTTCTTCTTCTAGCTTAGTTAGGTACATAATGCACTTCTCCAATCCATCTTGGAATTTTGGATCCTCATTCACTTGTAGTTTACAAATGGATAGCTCTAATGGGAGAGGAAGGCTAGCTTCAACTCCATATACTAGCTCGAATAGGGAAATCCTGATTTCCTTCTTATGTGTTACTCTATCTACCCATAGCGCATCATGCAATTTATTATGCTAGTTCTTTTGGTTCTCAGAAACCAACTTATTCATGATATTGATTAGTTCTCATTGCTCGATTCTACTTGACCATTTCCTTGAGGGAAATAGTCTAATGAATGTTAAGATGTATGCTATTGTCAGAACAAAATTTTTTAATCTCCATAGAAGAAAAGTAAGAGACATTGTCCATGACAAGCTTCATTAGTATCCCAAACCTTATCAAAATGTTCTCTTTGATGAACTCATAGATGAATTTAGATATAGTTCTCTTAGTTGGCTTGGCCTCCACCCATTTGGTGAAGTAGTCTATAGCAATGATGACATACAAATGACTAGAAGAAGAGGGTGGATTAATTGGTCCAATGAAATCAATTCCCCACTACTAAAAGGGGCCTTTAATTACAACTGACTTTAGAGGTAGAGCAACTAATTGATGCTTTTTGGAGAACATTCTAAACCTTTTGCACTTGGCTACCCACTTATAAGCATCCTTGAACATGCCAAGCCAGTAATAACATTGCCTCAAAATATTTTATGCTATAATTATTGATGAAAAATGACCACCATAGGCCTCATTGTGGAAACTATGAAGCAATCTTTCTTGTTGAGGTTTATCCACACATCTCAAGAAGGATCCACATATTTCTTTTTTGTATAGTTGGTCAACATATATGTCATACTTAGTTGATTTAATTATAAGGTTTATTTTCTACTTGTATATCAGTCCATCAACACAATCCCTGTAAGTTAGAAAATAGGCAATGTTTGAGAACCAGGGATCTTGAAGACTGACCATTAGTGCCCTTAAAGATTCATCTTTTTGGCTCAAGTCCTAATTTTTTGCAATTATCATGCACAAGCCTTTCCCTTGTACCATTTTTTTTGGCTTCAGATTGATGTCATACTCTTGAACTTTTTCTATCCATGCACCTCTAGTGTTGCAACCTATCTCTTGTTGGGTCAATATGCTTTTGATGACCAAATTAGGTACACTTAGAACATAATGAGAGTGAAATATGTAGAATCTAATTTTTTTGAGTGCTTTTACCACAGCATAGGCATGCTTTTCTATTTGAGAGTATCTCAACTCATGCTCTTTAAAGGGAGTACTCATGAATGTAATTGGTGCTTGGATAACTTCCTTATTTTCTTGCATGAATATTGTAGATAGTGTATGAGTTGAGGCATAGTAGTATAATATGAACTCCATAGGATAATCTAGGTGCACTAGAATAGGTGCTTTGGTTATGGCATGTTTATTTTGATTGAAATCCTTTCTTTCAAAATCTTTCCATTTGAAGCTTTAACTTCCTTGCATCATATCGACTATGCATTTGGTGATTTCAAAAATATCAGGGACAACATATCTTAGAAATTTCACTTGTCCAAAGAATGATTTGACCCTAGATTTGCTTCCTAGCAAATTTAGCTGCTGGATGACTCTAACACATTCTACATCAATCTTGGTGCCTTCCTAGGAGACTATGTGACCCAATAGTTTTCCTTCTATAACACAGAAGATAGACTTCTTGGGATTGAGTGAAATCCCGTGTACCTTGTATCTTTTCAACACTCTCTCCAAGTCCCTTATATGATTTTCTCTTTTCTTAGAGAAGACTGTCAGATCATACAAGTAGATAACAGTGATCTTATCCTTTAGATCAATGAAGGAGGAATTCATAGCCCTTTGAAAGGTGGTACTAATATTAATGAGCCTAAAAGACATTCTATTATATGCAAATGTTCCTTAAGGAGTGGTGAATGCAGTCATGAACTGATCTTTTGGATTCACCTCAATTTGGTTGAAACCATAAAATCCATCTAACATTGACATCATTTAGGAGTTGGCCATAGTTTGTAGTAAATAATCCATATTGGGCAAGGCATAGTTGTCCTCTAGAGATGCCTAGTTCAAATTCCTGAAATCCACACAAATTTTGATCTCCTCACTCTTTTTCTTAACTGGGACAATGTTGGCTATCCATGTTGAATGGTGTATGGGGTAGTAGATAATTATTGCTTTCAAAATCTTGTGAACTTCCCTAAAGATGGCATTTGAGACCATAGGGTTGTAGTTACACCGCTTTTACCTAAAGGGAGTAGCTTCAGGCTTGAGGGGAATTTTGAGCTTGAATTCATGATTCCTAAAGGTCTTTAGGTCCTCATATCCCCAAGCAAATACATCTTGGTATTCTGACAACAATCCCTTTTCTAATTCCCTTTCTTCCTTTGAGAAACTACTACCAATATTAACCATCTTGGGTTTATATTTAGTGCCAATCATCTTTCCTTCATAGTCTCTAGAAGTTCCACCTTTTCTTCCCCTCTCCTTTCTAATAAATGCATCGTGCCTATCAAATAGTTTCTCAAGGGAAATAAGATGTGGAGGGATCTTGTTACCTTTGAGTTGTTCAGCTCCAAGCTCCAACTCCTTCTTGGTGTTATGGGATAAATCTTTGTAGGAATTTTCTCTCCCTTCAAAGTGTAGGTCATTGAAAGGTTCGGATCCTTCTAGGAAAGACTAGATTTACTTATCATTATTGAACACTTTCCATGTCTAAACATTTTTAGGATTGTTTGGCCTGAATAAGACTTTGATCTTTTACTGATTAATTTCAAAATCTAGATGGGGAAGTAGCAGTGAGGATGATGTGGCTAACAAGTATGCCCTTGCATTCTTATCCCTTGGAAAAAAATGAATTGAGATGGAGTCTAGGTGCTTAATCTCATCCCAGATCCTATTTATGTAATTCCTAATCCTAGCATTCTTTATAGTGTACTGAGGTTGAACTTATTTTACTATAAGCTTAGTGTCTCCTTGAGCTCTTAAGACTTTCACTCCTCTCTACTTTTTAGCAATGATACCTAACAACAAGGCTTCATACTCTATTTTATTATTGGTGTTTTTGAATTGCAACTTGTATGTAAGCTAAGTTACATATCCACTTGGGGATATAAGCACTACACCAACTCTAGACTTGGAAGTAGTGCAACTACCATTGAACTCTAGGGTCCAAATCTCTGAGTCACTAGAAGGTTCTGGCTATTCCTTAGAAAAATTGAAGCTAAATAAAATTATGTAATTTTTGAACTCCATTTCTTGATATAAGATCTGTGCCTTAGGATCATCAGACTTCAAGACCATGAACTTGATTTTCTCTTGAGGTTTTAACTTAATTTTCTTATTACCCATGGGAATTATGGCATGAGACCAATCCATCTTGATTTACCCTACCATGTCCTTATTGGAAATATGGTTAGATAGATGTATTTAGTGTTTTCATTTATGGCAACATATATTCAATATTTCATTTATTCATTTAGAGATAGAAAATTACCTAAGTGTTAGATAGTTTGTAACAACATAGAGAACATATGTGATGTATATGGATGATGCATTTAGAGTTAGCTTATGCATAGTTGAGGAAAGCTCTATGACACTTTCATGATGACATATACTAGTGCATAGATGTGTATAGACAACATTGTGTAAGATATCATTGAAATACTAGTACAATTATTTAACAGAGCAGAATAGAGCATAGCAGAGAATTGGATTATATGACTTGAGGAATTATTTCGGTAGCAAAATAATTAATAAGTCATGATGAGATGACTATGTGGATATTATTCCATAAGTTATTTCATATTATGCCAAGTGTGTAAAGGCATGAATGCTGACTAAGCAGTGAATTATGCATATAAGAGGTATAAGTAAAGATCTTATCTTATGAAGATAAGTATGCAATATATGATGAACTATGTGAAAATGTATAATCCATGCAATATTTTTAATTGATGCGAAGTTGATGATATGTGGCCTACATCTGATGTATGATTAGAGCAAGTGTAAAATATAGTAGACATAAAGTATTGTATGTATACCTATTCTTGTGAAGGACTAAATTGTATAATTGCATGTTAGGGCAGTGAGATCTTCTTGCATACTTTGTATTTGATCCACTAAATCTTTCTAGGGTTGAACAAAATCCTAATAGGGTTGAGGATTTTAACAAGGCCTAGTCCTCTAACAAGGACTCAAGACACTATATTTACTTCATAGACTCTTAACAAGGTCAATATCCTTAACATGATCCTATTGTTTAGTGAATCATCTAGTGGGTATCATCCCCAGTAGGGTTTTTCGTTGGCCAGGGTTTCCCTAGTTAAAAAATAATGGTGTTATGAATTCTCTATGTGCATGGTTATATTTATTGTTCAACATTGTTGGTTTACTTTCATATGTGAGTTATAAAGTAATTAATAATATTTAGTTGTGGGCAAAAGTTTGTAGAAAAACGATTCACCCCCCTCTTAGTATTATCTATTTCAAACAAATGGTATCAGAGCATAGTTACTTAGAAGAAGTTTAATAGCTTGAGTAAGATCCCCATAGATATGAAATAGTTGAAGAAAAACCTTGAAGAAGCTCTTGAGGAAATTGAGCTTCTTATTGAAGAAAGAGATAACTTGAAAGATAGATATGAAGATGCAAAAGTCTCCATTAGTAAACTAAAAGACAATATTGATGATTTGAAATATGGAAAGGAATAAATTACTTAGATTAGTGACAATGATGAAGTAGGAAATCTTTAGAAAGAAAATGAGATTTTGAAACGTGAATTGAAAATTGTTGAACTTAAGTTGAGTCTTAAGAAAAATGGTGGCAAGAATGAACTTGAACTATAAAATGAGAATGCAGACCTTAGATCCTAGTTAAGTCAAGTTATAGATGGACAAGACACTATCAAGATTGAGCATGCAAAATTAGAAAAGTCCAATATAATTGTGAAAGAAGAATTGACAAAAGTTAAGCAACAGTTAGAGAAACTTTATTCTAGTAGTGAGAAGATGGATCAACAAATATTTCACCAGAGACCTTATGACAAGACATGACTTGGATATTTGATTGGAGAGGAATCAACCAAGAAAGTTGAAATAAGAAGAGAACCAAATCTAGTTATTGAAACCCATAAGGAATCTGATCTAAGTAAGGTTGAATCAAACACATCTACTGAAGTATCAAAGGAAGTAGAATTGATTGATTTATCAAAGAAACATGATGAATCTAAGAATATAGAGAAAGTTGATAAACCTAAGCAAAATGAACCACCCAAAGAAGTAAGACATGAGTTCAAAGGTAGATGCTTCATATGTAATGAAGTTGGACATATGAAAAGAGATTACAATGGTAAGTCTTTTAAACCCATTACCAATTTCTATTTTTATAATTGTCATGGTTATGGAAATAAAGCAGTAGAATGTAAGAAACCTAAGTTTGATGGTAATAATACAAATAGTAGAATGTTTAGGAATACTAACCCTATAGGTATTGAAAGAGGAAGATAAAAAAAAAAAATCTAGTGATGAAGAGAAATCTATTTGAGAGAAGAATCAATTTGTGTGTTACAAGTGTAATAATCCTAAACAAATTGTATGAAATTGTAGAGCTCCAAAGAATTAGAATGGAAATAATTAGAGAATAAATGCATCTATATGTCATTTATGTAATAACTTCTAACACATAGTGAGATATTCTAGAATTCATAGAAGGAACTTTAACAAGAATCGTAATAATAGAAGGAACAAAAAAATAAATGACATAAGGAAGAAATTAAGGAACATGTTGATGAATTCAAATAAGCATTTGTGATAACTAAGGATCTAGAAAGATTTTATACAGTTTTGGAGGAACAATATTTTAATGCACCTGATATGACATTGAATTCATAGATTGTTTGTAACCCATCCTACCTGAATTAAGAAGTTCTAGAAGAGGAAGTGCATCAGTTGGCTAGAACTGATGTTAGAGAAAGAGTTGATAGTTATATAGTTAATAGAAGGTTAAGGACATAGAGAGAAAGCTATCGTCAAGTGTGCGAGTCTAGATATGATCTTAGTAAGCATGAATTTGGAAAACAAGCTTATTGGTAAACAAAGAGAATATTTGAATTTGTGGTAGATACACATTTAACACAACGTGATTTGAAGTGATTTAAGGATCACAAGTAAGATTGTATGTACCATTTGTTCATGTGAAGTGTCTTGAGTGAATTAAAGAGCGATTTGATAATGATTTGAAGTGCAAAGAGAAGTTTGTGAAGTGCAAAGTTGCAAAAGCCCTAATCGTTATTTTTAAGGTATTTTGCAGAGCTAAAGCTTAGTGTTTTCAGTGAATACAGTTGAATTGCAATGGCTAGTCAAACTGTTTATGATGCGAGTGATAGACCACAGTATGTATTCAAGAAGTATCCATTTGTATCACTTTTGGATGACCCATTGGGAACATTTTTGCAAGTTCTAGAGAATGTGCTTCATGCTGAGGATATTAGAAGTTATATCAACTGTAAACTTGAGAGAATAAGAGATGAAGATGTTCACAAAGATTTGGGAACCATGTGTAACAGTAACATTTCCTTGAATCTAAGTATGTGCACCTAAGTGAGTTGAATCTAGTGAAGTATATGTTTTATATAGAGATCAATAATCATGATTAGACCTGAATTATTTTGAGTAGGGTAAATAATGATCTATTATGGCTAGGTGATGCAAAGATAATTATTGATAATGACCTAATTCATAACGTCACAGGATTGAGTAATGAGGAATTTAACCCTATCAATGAGAAGAATGTAAGAAAGATAGTTGAGAGAAACCTAAATACTAGGTTTGATGGAAGAAACATGAAGGCATAATCTATTCAAGATAAAGGAGTAAAGCTTTTAAGGAAGATATTAGGGTACAAGTTCAACCATGGATCAAGGGTTAACTCAGTACCAACTATATTTTTACATGCAACTTATGTGATGGCAATTCAAGGGAGAAGAATTAATCTATGTGAGATTATTAGAGTGCAATTTTTGGACAACATTGCCAAAGTAAAGAAAATAAAGAGTGTAATTTGTAGTTTGAGTCTCTAGTCACTCATTTATTTTTCTATACTACAAGGAAGTTTCTTGGAGTAACTAAATGGGATGGCAATGAGTGTGAAATGAAGATGGTGACGCAATGGTATAGATCAAAGTTGGAGACTATTAGAGATGATGACATTGACAAAATGATGAAAAGTTTCTAGTTAGAGATGAAATAGAGATATATGATACCTACCTCTATGGTAGAGAAATATAAGGATGAAATATGCTTCATGGTGGAGATAGAAATCACCTATATGGAAGCTATGGTACCAAGGGTTAAGTTCATTGAACCCATGGGATATGAGATGAGCACTAAGCTCATAAAAAGGTATGTGTAGATCATACTCCAAGCTGAGAAGGATATAGAGTGTCCTAGATGGGGAAATTATGAGGAGAAAATGAGAATAATTCATTCCAAAATACATAGCAAGGAAAGAAAGAAGAAAGTGGAAAAGGTGATAGATTCCATTCTTAAGGAATTTAACATGACCAGAGAGGAATTCAATGAAGTCAAAGGCATTGTGATGGAAATGAGAGCAAGTAGATAGTCTAAAGTATTAACAACAACTCCAATTACTATAACAAGACCTTCAGAAGGTGTGACAATAGCACAATCATGCATGCACACACCCATTGTACCTTATGCAATAGTAGCACAAGTGCAACCTGTGAGAACAAGAAGTGATCAACCATGGAGGTAGCAAGAGGTGGAAGCACCTACAATATAGAGGAAATTTGAGAGATTGGTTAAGAAAAAGCAAGAACCTACACCTTCAACAAAGAAAAGGGTTAGGTAGACCACTAGTGGACCAGGCAAGAGAAGGAAAATGATGAAAGTCAATGAATTTGATATTCTAAGGATGAAGATAGATATAGACCAATAGTGCAAGATGCGTAGGAAGGAAAAACTACAGCTAGAAAGAAGGCATGGAAACAAAAGGTAGAGAGCCTAAAAATATAAATAATTAACGATGACAGTTTTGTACAGTTAAATAAGTATTATAATCTATATATAATATGGATAGAAGGTAGTTAGAAAATACCATTTAAGGAATATGATTTTGAGGAATTAGAAGTTTGAGAATATTCATAATAAAATACATGAAGACCTATATAATAGGATAATGAATAGGAAGAAGAGAGTATTAGAAGAAGATCAAAATTTGAGGATCACTATGCTAAATAAACTCTGTGAGGTTGACTCTAAGGAGGAATCAAACATAACTTTGAAGGGTATTGAGCCCTTGCCGAGGAACAAAAGAAGAGAAATTCTTTTGATGAGAGGAAATTATGAGGATGTCAAGAAGGAGAATGAAGAGGAAATTGTTAAATTCATGACTACAGTGCCTAAGGTGAGTGCATAGTCAAAGCATAATAGCCTAGTGTATGTGGAAGCACACACACCATCCAGTGATGAGAGAGAAGTAGAAGAACAACAACATGCACTCTCACCACCACATATTGTTATGGGTACTGAATCCATCCAAGTGAATAATACGCACATAACTATAGATACAATGGAGAATCCTTTTATAGGATATGTAACAAATATTGTTGGTAATATAAGCAATATAAAAACTTACAATAGCTCTGATGAAGATGAAGAAGAAAAGAAGAAAGAGACACATAGGTTAGTAGAGGTGAAGAGGCTAGAATAAGAGGATAAGAAAAAGAAAGAGGAGGAGAAGAAAAAGAAAGCAGAAGAAGACAAGAAAAAGAAAGAAGAAGAGGAAAGGAAGAAAGATGAAGAATATACTAGGAAAGAAGTAGAACTATTGGAACAAGAGAAGAAAAAAGAGGAGGAAGAGAAGAAGAAGGAAAAAATGAAAGTAGTTACACCTATTCCTATAGTAACTCCAATCATAGAAGTAGTAGTATCAGTGCCATCAGATGATGATGATCAAAAAGGTTTAATGAGCTTGCTGAATAAGTTATTTGAAAAGAACAAATCTATAAAGTCTTTGGAGAAGACATTGACTGAATTTTTGGACATAATGTAGAGGGTAGTTACTACAATTGTAGCAAATCTAGACTTGTAGGTAAAGGTCTGGGAGTTGCTAAAGATTTTACAACTATGGCAGAAGTTTCTTTAGCACAAGCACATATGAGGCATGATGCATTACTATTTGAGATAGAATGCACCAATGTGAGGAATGACCTAAAAGCACTTGATGAAATCATCAAGGAACTAAGAAAATAGTTTGATGAAGGGAAGAGATTGTATGGAAAGTGCAAACTATTATACAAATACCTTACTGACTTTGAGAGTCAAATTAATTGTAAGATTAGTGAGCTTGAATCACTCATTGCAAAGTTAATACTCCTAGAGACCAACATTGAAGACTGTGGAACAAAGGTGGAGAAGATCCACAATGTGATTAGAGGCTTGGAATTTGACAAGGAGAAGACAAAAAAGATATTCTCTAGTCTTAGAGAAATTTTGTCAACTAAGTTGAGTACTTTGTAGAGTTAGCTAGAGGAATGTCTTTTAGCTAAGACTTTCTATGACAAGTTGATATATACTAACTTAAGTGTAGTTGAAGTGGAATCCTATGCACTATGTGCACTAATCAATATTTATAATATAGTAAAGGAAAACTAGAAGAAGGAAGTAGATAGGATAGAACTTGTCTATGCATATTGTTATTCCAAATTAACAAGATGATCAACAATAGATCACCCATTTTTGAGAATACAATTGTTGACACCCTTTCCATTGATGTCAAAGGAGGAATATAAATATGTAAAAGGAAAATTGTGTGTATTGTATATGTAAGGGGGAGTACACTTATGTATCAATGTAAAGGAGATATAAGGAATGTATTGATCCATTAAAACATGAATAAAATTGTCATGTTTTAAAGGCAATTTTGTATCATTACTTTTATTTGTTTTTGATTATGTATGACATCATTTTGGGACTTATCCACTTTTACCAAATGTTTCCATCAATGCCAAAGTGAGAGATTTTTGGCAATATGGATAGATATATGTATTGAGTGTTGTCATTTATGGCAACATATGTTCAACATTTCATTTATGCATTTAGAGGTAGAAAATTGTCTAAGTGTTATACAATTTAAGTAGCACAAAGAATAGATGTGATGTGTATAGAAGACACATTAAGAGTTGGCTTATGCACAATTGAGGAAAGCTCTATGAAAATGTCATGATGATGTACACCATTGTACAAGTGTGTATGGACTATACAACATGAGATATGCTTGAAATACCAATATGGGTATTTAACAGAGCAGAATAAAACATAATAGAGAATTGGATTGTATGACTTGAGGAATTATTTTGGTAACAAAATAATTATTAAGTCATGATGAGCTTACTATGTAGATATTATTCCATAAGTTATTTCATATTATACCAAGCGTGTGAAAGCATGAAGGCTAACTAAGTAGTGAATTATGAATATGAGAGGTATAATTAAAGATCTTGTCTTGCGAAGATAAGTGTACAATATATGATGAACTTTGCAACATATGTATGATATATGCGATATTTGCACGATTGATGTGAAGTTGATGATATCCGAACCACATCTGATGTATGATTAGAGCAAGTATGAAATACAACAAACATAAAATATTGTATATATATCTATTCTTGTGAAGAACTAAATTGCATAATTATATGTTAGGGCAGTGGGATCTTCTTGCATACATTGTATTTGATCCATCAACTCCTAATAGGATTGAAGAAACTCCTAATAGAGTTGAGGCTTCTAACAAGGCCTAGTACTCTAACAAGGACTCAAGGCACTCTATGTACTTCATAGACTCCTAGCAGGGTCAATATCCTTAACATGATCTTATTGTTTAGTGAATCATCTAGTGGATATCATCGCCATTAGGGTTTCCCCTTGGCTAGGGTTTTTCTAGTTAAAAAATAATGATGTTATGAGTTCTTTATGTGAAAAGTTATATTTATTGTTCATCATTGTTGGTTTACTTTCATATATTATGAAGTAATTAACAATATTTAGCTATGGGAAAAAAGTTTTTAGAATACTGATTCACCCCCCCTCTTAGTATTATCTATTTCTTATATTCCTTACAAATATTCTACTCAAACACATACCATAGCTGGCTGAAATATCTACTACCAAGATGGTTAGCTTCATTCTCTTTGTAGGGTGAGTGGTCAATGCTACTTGTTCATCTTTTACTTGACCTATTAGAGGGACCTACTTTGCATCCATGGAATAGCAATGTCCAAATTTTTTGGTAAGGGTCAAGCCAAGGGCACAAAAAAATGAAGAGGGAATGATGTTATTAGAGTCTCTAGAATCAATTATCTAGTTACTAAACGTATGGCCATTTATGTATATGGACACATAGAATGGGTTTGGGTTTTGACCAAGAGAGGTAGCCAAAACTAATGCTTCTTCTTCTTTGAAGAGCATAGGAAAAATAGGCTCTTCATTAGATAGTGGGCCACTATCCAATTGAGGCTAGTCATTAATAATGGAATGATTGACATTAGGTTGAGTTTTGGAATTAGCATCACCTTTACAATAATATACTAGCTTTTACAATTCAACAAGATAAGTTTTGAGATGATGAAGGGGAGACATGTGGACATAAGCATCCTTACAATACTGTATTATCTCAAATGAGGATTGAGGCTTACAATTTGGATCAAACCTTGACTTCTCTTTCCCAACTGCAGCTAGTGAAGGGTCAATGGCTATGTTTTGGGAAGGAAAAAAGTTCATTGAGTTCTTCTCTCTCTGACTTCTCATAGCCATGGTCATTTGAATTCCATCTAAGGTGGCTAAGCAGTCACCCCCAACCTCTAAATCTGATTCATACTCTAAAAAGAATGTTCTAGAGTCACCATGAATGTAGAATCATCTTCACTTTTAGGGTACTCGATAGTTAGCTCATTAGTAGTAGTGAGCTGCTTATATCTATTCCTTTTTGGGTAGGAATCACCATCATGACCTACTCATAGATGAAAAAAGAACATATTTTTCTTCTTGGGAGGTGCCTCAATAGCAAGTTTCTTTTGAGCAAACAACAATTGCAATGGTCTACCTTCGCGAGGCCTTCAAGGAATGTCTTGATATGGTTGTTGGAGAAAAGTGTCAGGATTCCTTATTTATCTCTTCATGGCAATCATTTTTGTTAGAGAGCTTCTGAATCATTTCTTTAGTATTGATGGTTACACTAGTGGTAGAGTTTGTTGAGGCTCCACTCTAAATTTCTCTTTTCCATTTCCCAGCTACTATAATATCATCCTCTAATTTGATTGCCAAGGTCTAAGAAACCAATAAATTAGCTACATACAAAGAACATATTATGGTTATTAGTAGTAGGCCTGCTTGTAGTAGGAATTCTATTGACCAATTTGTTAAATTTTGCAATGAAGTCTCTCATAGAAACATTGGCTTCCTTCTTTATCTAGGTAAGTTGAGTCAATGGAGTATGCTCATCCTTTGTACACTTATAGTATGCTTCAAATTGGTTCCACATGTCATCCCATGCCATGATAAATCCTATTGGAAGGTGTTGAAACTAGTCAACTGCATTGTTAACCAAGGTTTCCACAAACATCCTTACTGCTACATCTTCATGTTGAGGACAAATGACACTACATGTGATGAAGAAATCTATGATGTTCTCATTAGTAGAGACCTTCCCATCACCATTGAAAATAGGAAACTTCTTTCTAAAAGCTCTAGGGAGGTCATTGTTGGTAGAAAGTTTTAAAGTGCCAATAACATTACCCTAGGGAACAACCATTGAGGTAGGGAAGATTACTAGTATGGCCTGAAAAGTGATTGTAGTAGGGGAAACTACTCTATGAAGAGTGAGGGAATTGCACAATAATAGGATTTGAGTGTGGAAAATGGGAGGCAAAGATGAATGGCTTCATATCTAAGAAATAGGGCGAGGTGGTGAAAAAAGAGCACCATGGATACCTTGATATACTAGATCCTGGGAGTGGGTTCTCCCTCTTCCTATAGGATCTTCCAATATAGGGAACTCAACTTTTTGCAGTTCTTCAAACTCAAGGTCAAGTTTCCCTTTATTGCAAGCACTGTAGGTATATTTAGGATCTAGGGTGAACTATCTTAGTTCACAACGGGTGCACTTCTCTTAATCTTCTTTCCCATAAAACTCTAGTTAGGTTGCACTATTGGGATTTGTCCCTTGTGAGGCAACACCATTTCTCCTTATGAGTTTTTATTCATGACTCAACTATTTGAGTGCCATAGAGATGATCTGTAAGCTTCTCAATAAAGCCACAAATAGACTTGTTGGAGTTTCAAAACTACCAAGCAACAAAATACGTGATACTAGGATTTTGAGGATAAGTCTTGGTCTAAGGGTTAGATATCTCCTATATTCAACTAAGAAATCTTTAGATCTAGATCCAACTTCAATAGAATCACATGGATTCTCTACTCTTTAGGTTATGCAAAACCAAGGTAGGTGCACCTGAGGAATATATGGATAATTTGACTAGTTTATGGTTCTTGGCTTCAACATATGCCTATTAAAATTTTCTTTCTAATTCACTTCTATCCCTTATAGTAGAAAATGGAAAGAATTCTACTAAATTTTGCAAATAATCCTTGATAACACCAACTAATAATGACATACAAAGGATTATTGCAAATAAGTATCGACCACCAATTTAAATCTTCATACATGAAAGTAAAAATTGATTTGATTTTAAAAATTTGCTTCATGTAACTCCATGATTTCTTCAACATGTAACTTAATAAATGACTAGTGCCCTATCCATTGGTATGCAGAGTCTACCCAACAATTTTGACCTAATTAATTGCCTTTCAATTAATTATATTGACAATTAACCCTAAACCCCATTCTTATGAATATCCTTCTTATATGGTTGGAAATCCTATCACTTTATTGAATAATTTAATTATTTCATTGAATTAGAAGAAGAAGAAAACTAATATACAACCTATCCTAGTTGCATTAAATTGCATAAACTTTGCACAACAACCTCAAGATAACCAAGACATAATAATAGAGACAAAATTTAGAGAAAACAAATATGGTATTGTATACCTAAAATGTGGGCACATTTCTATGAGTCATTATATCCAAGATTTCTCAAGAATGATGTTTCAAATATCGACTCATAGCTCTCTATTCATGGAGTGCAAGAGTTTGTGCCCATGCAAGTACACCATGAAACAGGAGATTCGAAGATCCAAAATGCATGCAAATGGAGATGAAAATTAATCGATATGATAACAATGCAAAACAATGCAAACAAAGAAATGTAATAACAATGTAATACTAATCTATGAAAACAAATATGGATCTAAGCTAATATGCAAATGTAAGGATGAAAACTCATGATGGAAGCCATGGATGCATGAGAGAAGAAGAAAAGAAGATAGTAGTTCTCCACAAAAAGCTTTAGTATTCAAACTCTTTTAAAAATTACTCTCCAAATCTGTAGCATAACAATAGCATAATAATGGATTTCCAAACCTACAACATAACATTAGAATAATTGTGGATCAATTGTGGGTGTCTAAAATGAGGAGAGGGCTCTCCCTTATAAAGAAAAATATAGAGATGAGAGGCTTCTCACAACCAATATGGGATAATAGAGTTTGATCCATGTGAGACAAAATTCTACCAATGAGAAAAGAGGAGTGTTTGAGAAGAAAGTGGAAAGAGGAAAAAGATGACTCCCACTTAGAGATATGTGCATTTAAGTGTAGAGAAAATAAAAAAAAGATTTATTTAATTTTCTTTTCTTTTTTCAAGTGGGTTTAATTTTTATTTATTCAATTTTCTTTTTCATCACAAAGAGATATTTAAGTGGAAATTTTATTTAATTAAAAGGGAGCAAGTTATTTTAATTAAATAGGAAATATTTAATTAAAAGGGAGCAAGTTATTTTAATTTAATTAAATTAAAAGAGGGGTTTTCCTTTTAATTAATTAAATGTGGATGAATTTAATTAAAAGAGAGGTTTTCTTTTAATTAAATGGGGACTTATTTATTTAATTAAAAGGGAGATTTTCTTTAAATTAAATAAAACTTAGGATAAAATGATCAACCTTAGAAATGAAATAATCGAATTTGATTAAGGAAATTGATTTAAATTGATTTAATAAAATATTACAAACCATTGATTCAGAAAATAGGCGACCATTTTAAGGTGCATACATTTGTCCCTCTTTGAAATGTGTGATTGATTTGGGAACACATGTAGTCAAAAAAACAAATTGAAGTGTGAGATTGATTTGGGATCACCAAACAACCCAGATGTGTGGTCAATTGAGGAACATATCAGGACAAAGAATATAAATAAATTTTGACTTAAAAAGTCAAGGATAAAATTGATAAAATTGAATCAAGGATTGAAGTCGATAGGTACTACCCCCTTCTGATCAAAATCAAAATGAGATAGAGGAGAAACAAAAAATTAATAAAGTTGATCAAATCGAGAAAAAGATAAAGTTCTTGATGTAAGATGAAAGATATAAGAATCACAGAACCAAGGTAGATCATCATGCATGAAACATTATGCCCCAAATTTTAATTAGAAGAAAAGAAGTGGGGTAAAATAAAATGGAAGATAGAAATTTGGAAGAGATGAAAAGAAACATAAAGAAGAAAGGATTTTTTTTTTGTAAGAAATAGAATGCCCCAAAATCAATCACCTATTTAAGATAGAAATTTTGATTAAGATCATGAAAGAAGATAAGGAAATGAAGATCAAAACATGATCATAGTTGATTAAAAGTCCACAAGAAAGATGAAGGGAAAATCCTCTCAAACTCATAATGCAGCTTCAAAATGCAAACTAAAATGAACTCTAACAATGTAGGCTACATGAAAATGTAATGGTGTACTTGCAAAAGAGCAACTATAACATAGGATTTTTTTGTTCATAATTCATTAGAGAATGTAAAGTAACTTATTTTCATCATTGGGCCATTATTAACAAACATTAGAAAATCACACAATCATCACTAATCACAAATGCAACTATGAAGATATGAATGTGATTTATATTGGATTGGAATGTGGAAATATTCTAACATAAGCATCAAAGACATAAAGGTCAAGATGACTTCAATGTTAGCTTACCCAATTTAACGTAGCAAAACCATGCTCGCATCAAGGCATAGATGCTAGGATGACCATAAGAATGGTTGTGCAAAAGCAGTCAAGGAGGATGCCTCAAATCTTCTAAGTGTTTCAAGGGGACAACAAGAGACACTCTAGAGTTTCAAGACCACACCCACAAGTAGAAAAAAAATAAAAACATGCCCCATGCCCCAAGTCCTCTAGCTATGCATCCCAGAGAGACTTCTCAGATAAGAAAACTTAACAAAAATCAATAACAGTCAACACACAAAGAAAAGGTCAAGACATAAGTCAAGCATTAAGTGTTTGTGTTTAAAAATTTAAGTGTGTTAACTGATACTGAGTTCCAAGGATAAGGATCGAATGCTTGCAAGTAGATAAGATCACATGATGAAACTAGGTAAGACCAAATTGATAAGTATTGAAAACACTTGATGTCAGGGGTTGTATTGAAAAATACAATTGGGATGGTGTTGAAAAACACCATTTGCAAGGTGTCCTAAAGACTAATACAGCCAAGAGGCCAAAGCTAACATAGTTATGCCCCCTAGACAAAGACCAATTCCAAACCAAGGCAATAAGGACAAGACATGATGGAGAAAGGCTAAGTGTCGAGGATGCACACTAAGAAACAAGGGTGCAAAAGCCTCAAGTAGCACCCATTTCCAGGTTTTCACCACTTGGACTTTTTTTTTTTTGCTACCAAGGCACCTATTTCAAGGTTTTCATCAATGCACCTTTTCTATTTTTTTTTTGAAGTTTTGAATTTTTGAATTTTTTTTGTCTTTTTGGAATATATAATTTTTTTGGAGATACATCAAAGTGCCTATTGCTAGGTTTTCACTAAGATGATCATTTTTTTAGGACATTTTTCAATTTTTAGAATTTTCACAATATATCATTTTTTATTTTATTTTTAGGATCAATAAATATATACAAATAATATACAATGCCCTGAGACAAAAAAAGGACCAAACTCTCAATCAAGATCACATCATGCAGTCCCAATGTTTAGCAAGGTGGAGGAAAAGAATGATTAGCAAGCTGGTGGAAGAAATGAAAGACAAGACAATGAATAAGAATAAAGGGAAGAAATCCTCAAGGGAAAACTCCTCAATAGTACCCAAGCTAGGGAAAAATTGTAATGTAAAGCACATTTGGACAAGAAATGAAAGACCAACATAAGATAATTCATGAAAGCATAATGTAAAAGTAGGAAAGATGCAATCCAAAGGAGTAGACATGTCAAGAGGCTTCATAGAATTGTATTTTACTCTTTTTTATTAGATCAAGACCAAAGGGGTAAATGGGAAAAGGATAGAAAAAGACTAAAATGAATGGAGGAAAATAGATATGAAGGCTAAACATGAAAGGAGTGAAAACAAGATCATCATAAGATAGCTCACAAGATAGCCAAATGTTTATGTAGAAGTCAACATTGTCAAGATCAAAGAGAGAAGACAAAATGGATGAAAGATGTAGAAGAACTATGCATGGTGCCTGATTGTTAGGTTTTCATCATGGTACTTATCCAAGCCACCATAGGGGAGTGGTTTTTAACATTGGATGAACTTATTTCTCTTTACTTTTGCTACGAAGGTGCTTGATTACTAGGTTTTCACTAAGGCACATCTTCAAATTTTTCATTAAAAAAAAAAAAAAAATTCAATTTTTTTTTGAATTTTTTTGGAAGAAGTCAAGCTTTTTAGATAATGCTCCTTGAAAGTTTAAACCATGAAATGCAAAGGAGTTGAAATGATATGCTCAAAGATGCTGATAGGGAAAGGTAGATGGACGATGAAAAAATAGAGGATATGGCTTTATGCAAAGCGAGTGAGATTGGAAAATGGAAATGAAGGTAAGATCAACATCAACACACACCTTGAAGGGTGACAAGAGGATGCAAAAAATGTGAATGAAGGAATACATGAAGGAATATGGTGAGTGGATAGAAGAGGTTGTGGTTTAGGTGCATGGAATGGAAGAATGCTTTTGAAAGAAGATGAAGTGGAATTCTTTGGAAGCTTGAATGACAACTTCAATTGTTGTTCAACATTAAACTCTTTCAAGAGAGACTTTGGAATCCATATAGTCATAGAGATCTATTCATTTATTTTTGTTGATTTAGAGATAATATCTTCAATGATGGATTTTGGAACCCATACTTATCTTATAATTTTTTTCTTAGATATCTCTTTTGACTTTATGCCCCTATGTTGATTAGAGGGTACATGTTGGTATTCTTTTTTATATGGATTCTTGAAAATTCTACTTCTTTTTCTTGTATTGAACATTCAGGTTACTTCCAAAAGACTTGGTACTTGTGGAAGAAGAAGGATGATATGGCTGGTTTAGGTAAGTGGGTGGATGAAAATGATTAAAGGATATGCATCTACATTGATCTTGAGGAAAGATAGGAGAGGGAGAGACATGAGGACCCAAGATGGTTGATGAATTAGGAGAGTTGGGAGGGGAAAGTGAAGGGACATAAGGACCCAAGATGGAAGGAAGACATGAAGCATTTAGTACTGGTGGGGGAGGTCCAAGGATGGATGTGGAAAATGAAAAAGGATAATCAATAAGTTCATCAACATCTATATGACAATCAAGGACATCAACATATTTAGAGTGAGCATTAGAATTTTCGATAGGATCATGAACATCTTGAATAGGAGAAACTTCTTTGATAGGAGTTCTTGAAGCTTGAGAAGACTTAGGAAGAGTAGAAAGTGGAAGGGACCATGGAGTGGTAGAACAAGAAGATGGAAGACTTTGAGCTTGACATGGATCTTTAGATAGCATAAGTGTAGAGTTTTTCTCTTGATTTTTAATAGGCTCATCATTGGAAGTAATAACACTATTTTTAATAACCTTAATGGAAGTCATCTTTGGAAGGCACAACTATATTAAGATCATTTTGATTGCCAATAAGAGTAGCAGTGTAAGTAGTAGCTTGATCTTGCTTAGGAGAATACTTAAGACATGGTGGAATGCATGAGGAAGAGAATAGAGGATCAAAAGAGCCATTGAATGGACCAGAGACATTGTGAAAATAATTGGATGACATGGAGGGTTTTTGATCTTGATTTTTCTTTATATTATTTTCTTTATCATTTTTAGAGTCCTCTTGACATGAAGCCACTCCTAAGGAGAAGGAAGCATGTTGGAATTGTATGGAAGACTTTGGAATAGATGATGAAGGACTATCTGAAGCAGGTATTATAGTGCATGAAGGCTTAGGCTCTTTAGGTTTAGCATCATCAAAAGTATTTGCAACCAAGTGAAGGGTAGCTTGAGTTTATTTAAGAGGTAGCCTTTGAGGATAACTATAGGGAACCACATGAAAAGCATTAGGATCTTTGTTGGATGAAGGATTGGTAGAAGATTTCAGAGACTTAGAATCTTTAGGGGATGTATGGATAGTAGAGGAAGTAGAAGATGGAAGGGGAGAATCAAAAGACAAAGGTTCAACATTAACATGATCTTGCTCAAGAGTGTAATCTTTATTTTCAGCATGAGGGTTTTTAGAAGAGGAACTCTTATGCCATTGATGTTTTATTTCAGCACAAAAAAATGCTTTCTCTTCCTCAAAAAATGCAGATTTATCATTTAGGTATTGTTCACAAAATTTATCAATGTTGTTTTCAAGATTCGAGTCATATGGATTACCATCAATATCCATCTATGATTCATCTGCTTTAAGAACAAGCATAGGACTAGGAGGACTTTTAGGATGTGTAGGAATATAATAGTCATCATCATCATAATCATTGTCACTATAGGCATATCACAAGACTTTTCATGTTGTTCATTATGGTATGTCTCAATGAGAGGAATAAAACTCTTGGTAGAAGTAGAAGAAGAATGATATCGTGAAGAAGAGGTAGGTGAAGACCTACATGAATGATATATAGAAGAATCATGGTAAGACTTGGAATATGAAGAATGTGAATGATATTTAGAAGAATCATGATAAGACTTGGAAGATGAAGAATGTAAATGATATTTAGTAGAATCAAGATAAGACTTAGAAGATAAAGAATGTGAATGATATTTAAAAGTATCATGATAAGACTTAGAAGATGAAGAATGCAAATGATATTTAGAAAAATCATGATAAGACTTAGAAGATAAAAAATATTTGGAAGAAGGATATTGTGATCTGGTCGTGTGTATGATCCTAGCAAGAATGTCTAATTTCTTCCCTTTTTCAATCATTTTTGTCACAAGATTAGCATCCATATGTATATTATAGTAATAACACTTTTTAAATTCAACAAGGAGGTTGAGTTCATTTAAGCTCAAATGGGGATCCCTAACAAGGTATTCAAGATCTATGGTTCTAGAAGAAGAAGAATCAAGCATGGAAGAAGAGAAAGGGTGAATAGAAGAAAGTAGACTATATGATAATAGGAGGAAAAGAACCAAGAAGACATGAAGAAGAGGAATAATGGAAATAAGAGATTAGAAAGACATGGAAGATGAAGAAGGAAGAAGACCAAGAGTCATTTTGGAAAATTTGATACCATTTGAGTTTATTTGAATGTTGGGCAACATGTAATAGCACTTGTAACTAACATGAAAGAAAAGGTACTAGTTGATAGGATAACCTTAAGAAACATTGGTACCAAACTAGGATAGTAAAAGCACTCACTTGTACAAGAAAGAGATGATAAGATAAAATATTTCAATAGGCATAAACCAACACTACCACAGAGGTGCCCACAACTTTGGGTGAATACCCTAGCACATATGGACTAGGAGAATGATTTACCCAAATTTTAATTAATTAAAATTGAATTTTGATAAAAATATATGGACAAGATATTACTAAGACTCTCCAAGCATAATATCAAAGAACACAAGGTACATATTTCTCAACAAGGATGGTCTCTAACTCACCAACTCCAAACAAGGTCTCTTGTGAAATCAACAATTACTAATTCAAGAGGTCAAAGCACAATAACCCAAGGTGCAAACATGCTTCTAACAATGGGGTGAGTAGCCTAATCTAAACTAGATCAACCTTGGGAGATTGAAAATAATAGGACAAAAAAGTAGTTTGATTGTAAAGTCTTGACTTAGGAACTCAGATTTTGTTCATTTTAAATGTCCAACTTGGTGTATCAATAGAATTTTAATCATGAACTAGGCACATAGGACAACCATCAGGGATTTTAAGCAAATGTCTTCAAATAATGAGCAAGGGACAAAACAACCTTGTACATTAACAAGAATAGTGTCATAGTATCAATCTAATCCCTAGAACCACTATTGTGTATGTTCTAAAAATGTTTTCCAATCATGCACATAGTCTTAGGATTTTTTTTTTTGGCAGCACTATGGTTCTTAGTAATGTTCAACTCTATAGCTTTTGCAATCTTGAGTGGGTGAAATCCAATCCCGATGCACAAGGGTTTTGACATATTATGAGAATTTAATCAATTTGAGATACTGAGGAGATCTAACAGTCTAACAAAAGACTACACCCATGAGGATTTCTCCCATAAGGACATTTATATAGCGGTTGCTACTACCACATCAAAAATGGCTATTACTACTTGAGGTATTGTCCACATGGTTGACCCAATAAAGGAAATGTCCACTATGATTTAACCCTCTCTAATCAAGAAAGACTCACAAAGTTGTACCACATGGGGACCTTGTTTGAATTCAAGAGTTCCAAGTTTCTGATGTGCCTAAGAGGGAATAGAGCATACTTCTCTAGCCTCTTCACCTTACCCAAACATAACAAACAAGATTCTTTGACTTGCTAATTTGAAATCACCCCACCAAATTTTTGAAAAATCTAACAACACCACAAATTTCAAAAGAGAAAGGACTAATGGATGTTGAGGACAAATCCAAGAAAAATGGTGAGATAATAACAAATATCCTTCCCTACCTACAAGGGGATCTATCATCAAGAGGAGCTTTGCATGTAAAACAAGAAAATGAAGCTTAGTCTCTCAAGATCTTCCAGATAGTGTTCATAGGGCCTAATTAGTATGTGAAACACATATGCATAAAAGAAAATCTAGATCCAATTTTAGAGCACCAAATGAAGTGTCAATCTATGAAAGCATATAAAAGCACTCAAGCCAAACACATGAGAGGGTTCATTTACTTCCAAATCCAAATGTTATAGAGATCTAACAAAATACCTAGTAATCCTTACAATGCATCTTTTCTTTGTTGTACTTTTTGTTTATGCTTGAACACTCGCTCGCAATGAACAAAGCAACAAGCAAAACAGACAAACGCAAGATATGCAATGTATATCCAACCTATGCAAAACTAGGGTTAGATCTAAAAATTTAATTTTAAAAAATGATAATAATTAGCAAATAACCCAAATGAAAGCTCACATCATGCATTGATCCATTGTAAAAATAAAATGCAAGCTATTCATTAAATGACCTTTTTAAAATTGATTTTTGACCTAGTCATAAAGATTGGACCTATATGATATGAATTCATATCCAAAATCCTAAATACAAAAAAGTGACCCCTATCAAAAGTTAGAGAGCTCTCCAAAAATGTTAGAATTTAAAAAATATCTTTTCATTTGTGCCCTAGGGAGCCATTTTGTCAAAATAGACCAGTTTTTGTAAATTAAATTATTGAGCTATAATATGATCTCTAAAACAAAAACACAAAGAACCAACTCTATTTAGAATTCAGAGCACTTTCTAAAAATACAAAATTTTCCAAAAAATTCTCTAATTTTCTCCTTAAAATGATTTTTCATTAAAAAAAAGAAAAAATTATAAAAACTTGAAAATATCTCTAAAAATCTAAAAATTGGACTAAAGCTTTTCTCCTATGTTGCCACCTTGTAAAAAAAATTCAGACCAAAATACCAAGCCGTTTGGGGGGTATGATCAAATTTTTCAGATCTAGGGTTTTTTTGTCTCCAAATGAATCTACACAAGTGGGTTAACTCCAAAAATATCTAAAACTAGCAAGTAAAGGTGGGTTGCCCCATGGTGGATGCCAAAGATGTATGCCTAAAATGTGGCACACTTCTATGAGTTATTATATCCAATATTTCTCAAGACTGAGGTCATGAATGGTGACTCATAGCTCTTGATTCATAGAGTATAAGGGTTTCTAATAGAGGCCCTCGGTTTGACCTAGTTTATGCCCATGCAAGTACATCATGAAACAAGAGATTCAAAGATCCAAAATGCATGCAAATGGAGATGAAAATTAACTTATATGATAACAATGCAAAACAATGCAAGAAAGAAAATGTAATAATAATGCAATACTAATCTATGAAAAAAAATATGGATCTAAGCTAATATGCAAATGCAAGGGTGAAAACTCATGATGGAAGCCATGGGTGCATGAGAGAAGAAGATAAGAAGATAAGAAGATAGAAGTTCTCCACAAAAAGCTCTAGTATTCAAACTCCTCCTTCAAAAATTGCTCTCCAAACTTGTAGCATAACAATAGCATAATAATGGATCTCCAAACCTACAACATAACATTAGAATAATTGTGGATGTATACTTGTGGATGCCTAATCATGGATCAATCATGGATGTCTAAAATGAGGAGAGGGCTCTCCATTGTAAAGGAAAATATGGAGGTGAGAGGCTTCTCACAACCAATATGGGATAATAGAGTTTGATCCATTTGAGACAAAATTCTACCAATGAGAAAAGAGGAGAGTTTGAGAAGAAATTAGAAAGAGGAAAAAGAGGACTCCCACATAGAGATATGTGCATTTAAGTGTAGAGAAAATTAAAAAAGATTTATTTAATTTTATTTCCTTTTTTCAAGTGGGTTTAATTTTTTTTAATTCAATTTGCTTTTTCATCACAAAGAGATATTTAAGTGGGAATTTTATTTAATTAAAAAGGAGCAAGTTCTTTTAATTAAATAGGAAATATTTAATTAAATTAAAAGAGGGGTTTTTCTCTTAATTAATTAAATGTGTATGAATTTAATTAAAAGAGAGGTTTTCTTTTAATTAAATGGGGACTTATTTATTTAATTAAAAGGGAGATTTTCTTTTAATTAAATAAAATTAAGGATAAAATGATCAACTTTAGAAATGAAATAATCAAATTTGATCAAGGAAATTGATTTAAATTGATTTAATAAAATATTGCAAACCATTGATTCAAAAATTTGATAAATTGATAAATTGAATAATGGGGGTCCATAGTCTACGTGACCATTTTAGGGTGCATACATGTATAATATTCCCTTTGTATTAATTCTCCTTAAAAATTATATGACATTGATGTGAACTCATAATAACTCAAGATAGGACGACATGATCCTTCAATGTCAATGTATTCTCAGATTTGTAGAGAAAGATACATCACAAAGTTAACACTAAGACTCATTGGACTAAATGAAAGACTAGCATTAAACTAAAAAGTATGAGTTTCGAACCATTTCTCTAGCTTGGGATCTCATTTTTAGTATGAGATGCAACAAGCTTTACGCCTAGAGAAGAAAGAAAAATTTCCTTAAGACAAAAAGATTTTACAAACAAAAAGGTCGCTGTCATAATAAGACAAAAATTTGTGCTCCCTTTCTTTCTTGCAATAGAATGTCTCTATCATGAATCTTCATGTTGTTGGGCCTTTTCTGCTACAACTTCTTGTTGTTGAGAGGCTCCATGTGATGATTGGTTCAGATATATCTATTGTTCCTCTAACAATGGAACCACTTGATTTGCATGTGTTGAATCAGGTTCTGATATCTGAAAATTGATTATGACTCATTTCTCTCCCTCCAGATCATTAGATTGAACTACCAAATCAATAGTTACAATTGGTTGAATTCTTGTTAAGTTACCAGTTTGAACCTCCATATCTGTTACTATAGTTAATTTCTCTTTTTTCCTTTCTTCTATTTTAGCCGATGCATCAATTACCTATAATTCAGCCGAGTCCACACCATCTTCATTATTTTCTTTAGATATCAACTGATTTGCTTGAGTAAGATATGACATCCACTTGTTGAAAAGTGAACCATTTTGCCAGTTAAAGTTCAATATCTCTTGCTGTTTCTTTAGGATATCCTCTCCTAATTTCTCAATTTCATCGAAATCCTTTTTGAAAGAATCAAGGAATATTTGAACCTGCACAACTTCCTCATTTTCCTTGGTGAATTGTATATGATCTTTTCTATTTATGACTTTACTCAATCTGATGCAGATTAATTCATCCAACTGCTTAGCCCATTCTTCTTTATCTCCAATTTATCTATAGCCTTAAGTGCATGAGGGAAAATCCCAAAACTATTATCAAGTTATTTTGAAAAATAATTGATGGCTATCCTCTGTAGTGTAATTCTCTTATTATCAATATTAGAAAGGCCATTAGTCATATCAAATATTTTTTTCTACTTGTTCACAAGAAAGACTGATAATTGAACAACATAAAATAGTAATGTCATTATCCCTATTATTCCATTTGTTCACAATTGGCTTTAAAGTGGCTTTATTACTTTTTAGCTCATTCCACACATCCATTAATTTTGATAATTTCTCATAAAATGTAGGAAAACCTACATTGTCCACTAGATACATAATTGTATCTCTTATTTTGTTTTCATATTGAACATCCAATTCTACATGATTTGTCCATAATTTGTTCTTTTCTTCCTCAAGTTCTTCAACTATGTATAATTGTGATTCTTATGGGGTAGTTGGTATTTCTACAATTGGGGTTGTGTTGAAAGGTGGCAGTGGGGGATGAGAATAAGTAATTCTGGGTTTACTTGATTCTTCTCCTACTTTTGTTTTCCCCAATAGTCTCTCCATTTCAGCAATCATTCCTTCCTACTAGTGTATTATATTCTCTCTTTCTTCATAGACCTCTAAAACCTTTTCAAATTTAGCATTTAACTCTAGGAACTTATTTTTATCTTTAGGTAGAACCACAACTCCAAAGTTTATGATTTCTTTAGTCATTTGGGAAACCTTTTCACTATCTACCTCATCCATTTTGTAAACCATGTGACTTCCTATGTTTTTAGAATATGAAACCTCTTGAATCCTAGCTTTGTGTCTTTTCTAGATGGACCACATTAGCAAGGCTTAATGGTCATCACTATACTTTAATCCCTTGTGGGCTTGTAAGACTTCCTTTTCAGTTTTAAATTGGGTATCTTTTGCTTTCCTTACTAAGTAAAAATTTATTGCATTAACATGTCCCACTCAAGTAATATCAAAACTACCTAATCCTTGAACAATTGCCTATCCCCTTCAGGGATTATATGTGAAAATTCTTCTATAAGGCAAACTCTGACATGTTCTTCAATTTCAGAGTGTTACCTATTAGGTTGCTCTGTTTTAATTATTTTGCATTTTTCCTCAAAATTGTTAATGTTTCTTCTCCATAAAAACTGAGTGAAATCTCCTAATTTAAATTTTTTTCATCATCTAAGAACTTCTTAGAAGCTTGTTCCACTATAGGATCTATTTCTTTATCTCTAAAATCTTTGACAGTGAGGGCTAATGTAGACATAAGGGGCTCCTTTGGGATTCCTTCCTCTCTATCTATTGTGGTTATTACAATGTTATTTTCCCCTCCCATTTGTTTCAGCTATTCCCTTAAGGATATTTCATCTTTAATGTAAAGGGGAGTTTGTGTTGGGGAATACTCTTTAACCTTAGGAGAGGAACCTTATTCTATTTTCTATCTCTTGGAAGCAGGTGCAATAGGTTGGCTCTTAGAAAGATATCTCTTGTAAAGAGGTACAGGCTATACACTCTTTGCTACCATATACCCAGCTTTTCTTTATAATGTATATTGGCATGGGTATATAATTAATCTATTGGCCAATCTATTTTCTACCTTAGTGGCCTTGTCTGGATAAGTTTGGGTCAAAATCTCCTTCTTTTCATTTAAAGTTTGCATGATCCCAACAAAATTATCCATAAGAATATCTATCTTTGCACCCCAATACTTTCTATTAGTAAGGGGATCATAATCTGGCTCAACAGTATTTATGAAATCAAGAACTTTGCTATACACTTTCCATTTTTCTTTTCTAACCTCCTGTTCTTGTAATGAAAACTTGTTTCTAACTATATCTTTAGGAAAATGAACAATATTCTTATGGGAATTGGCTCTTTTTCTCTCCTTGAATATTTCATAAAAATCCTTTGGGTCTATACAATGAGAATGACATTGGGCCATCTGATATTTGTCTAAAAAATTTTCTACATGTTTCCATCCCTTCTTAACAAAAAAGAAATTGTGCACAATAGTAAGTTGAGGAAAGAATGTACCTTTGGATTTTCCCAATAATTTTCTTTCTTCTAGCAATCTTATCTACCATAGGAGTTCAACAATCCCTACCTTTAAAGGCACTTGATATGGTAGCACATGTGGTTTTCCCAAAAATCCATACACTTTGAACATTGTGGAAACTAAATATGGGACAATATCTCCCCAATTGTGATTTACCTTGAATCCTTTTGCATAATCCATTGGTCTAATAAGTTCTAGTAATGATTGAGGTATTTGGGACTATCTCTAGCCAATAAAATCCTCATCTTGGAGGCAACATATCTGTCAAATCTTACAAAACTAGCATCTGTGACCTCCCATGTCATATCAACACTCCAAAATTGGACTTGTAAACTCTCTCCATCCCTTTCTAATTCCAACTTCATTTCTTTAGAGAAGAAGGTAACTCCATTATACAAACATACATACATTAACATGGAGAACCAAAATAATGGTTTATCAACTTTAGCCTTAGCTATACCTATCAATCCGTTATGAATTTGTTCTGCTAAAAGAGTAGAAAAATAAAAAATAGAACTCACTCCATATTGAAGTGTTTGAGAAATAATAAGAACGATGGATCCTTGAATGTGATCTTGTTCATTTATTCCAAAAATTTTGCAAAGAGAAAAATACAATGACTAAGCCCTAGGATTGAAAAATTTCTTTAGCAATGGCTCTAGGGTGAAAGCAGTTACTAATCACAGTGAACCTATCTTTACAAAATGCTCTTGCAGTGGTCCTCTTCTTAGTTATATCTTCTGTGCATCATACCTTGCCTGAAAGTCTTGCATATCAATCCTTTCATGCACTACATGATTAGGGTTTAATTTGAAAACTTCCCTAATTAACTCTGGTGAAACCCAAAAAAGATTATCACCAACATGGTTTTTGAATATCCTTTTTATTGGATCATATCTCTTTGACATTGTTGCAAGTAGGTCATAATCAGAGAAAACACCTGGGACAATTAACTTACCAATGTCAAATTCCCATACATTATTCAAAGGGGTGTCAAGTTTTCTTTCTATAAACCACTTACGGAACAACTCTAAACCCATGAAATATGTTTGGGCATCCCTTAACTAATTTTCTTTACCGTAGAAACCGTTGCTAACCACTAACTTAGGGTTCTTTGGTATCAATTCTTTTCCTCTAGAGAATTCATTTGTAGATTGTGGCATTTGTTCTAAGAAATCAGCATGCACAACCCTTAATAGGTAATATACCTTTCTTGAGAAATCCCTTTGTGGAGGCATATTGAATATATTTTCTTACCATGACTATGATCTCTCAATGAACCAGGAGTTTTGACACTTATTTGATTTTTGTTAGGATAAACCACGGACAGAAATAAAAAACTACATGCAAATATAACCAATAACAAAAAATAATAGAACACACAGAAATGAACACAAGGCACCAAGATTTAACGTGGTTCACCCAATCCCTGGGCTACGTCCACCAAACAGCAAGTCCGATCTTATTACAATCCAGTGATTACAACCTGATTACAATCCGTAATCCCTTACAGCTCAATACAACCGCAAGAACCAATTTCGTATCACCACACATAAAAAAATACCCAACCCTAAGCCCTTTTTATACAAGTATTAAACCGCTTTAGGGTTATAACATGTCGGCCATATGTCGGCCATAATATGTCGGCTACCATGTCGACTACTTCCAAATTTTTTTTTTTTCGGGGCGATGCCCCGAACCCCACTATTTATGAAGTATGTATAGTACTTTCCTGATCAGTCACCACAATCTAACAATCTCCCACTTGGGGACTGATCAGGCTCCAACTAACCTGGCCTTAAATCTTTTCTTACCTCCTTCCTCTTCTTTCAACCTGTAAACCCATTTATTCTGTAAAGCCTTTTTACCTGCAGGCAACTTGCACAAATCCCATGTCTTATTTTTCAGCAAAGAGTCCATTTCATCTTTCATTGCAAACTCCCACTGAATCTTAGTATCCACCTGCACAACTTCATCATAACTTTCAGGTTCACCAGCATCAGTAAGTAAAATAGAATACAAAGAGGGAGAAAACCTTTGTGGAGGTCTAATTGGCCTTGTTGACCATCTAACATTCACTGGTGTGTGTGGTATTTGTTGTTGCAGTTGTTGCACATCATGAGGAATGGCTGGAACATCAGCTTTTGGAGTATCATCCAACACTACATAATCATCTTCTTTCTTCTCATGTTGCTGCAACAGATCTTTGTACAACACTTTTTCATTGAATATGACATCTCGGCTTCTTATAATTTTATGATTTTCAAAATCCCAAAGCCTATAGCCAAATTCATTAATGCCATATCCAACAAAGACACATTTCTTTGATTTCACTTCTAGCTTGGTTCTATTTTCAGAGTCTATATGAGCAAAAGCTTCACAACCGAAGGTCTTGAGAAAACAATAACTCACCTTCTTACCAGTCCATGCTTCCTCTGGAATACCACAGCCCAAAGGAGTAGAGGGACCTCTATTAATCAAATATACTGCAGTATTGATAGCCTCCGCCCACATGTGTAAGGGCAACCCAGCATGCAACCTCATGCTCCTTGCGCGCTCCATTATAGTCCTGTTCATGTGTTCAGCCACTCCATTTTCCTGTGGAGTCCTTGGAACAGTTTTTTGTCTACGAATACCATTAGTGGAGCAATAATCTTCAAATTCATGACTGCAATACTCACCACCATTATCAGATCTGAGACATTTTAATTTCTTACCAGTCTCATTTTCAACCAAGCATTTCCATTTCTTAAAAGTTTGAAATACATCAGATTTCTGTCTAAGGAAATAAACCCATACTTTTCTAGTTGCATCATCAATAAATGTAACATAATAATGAGAGCCACCAAGGGAAGATACCTGAGCCGGTCCCCATACATCAGTATGCACAAGCTCTAATTTCTCCTTTTTGTTTTCCTTCCCTATCTTTACAAAACTCACTGTCTTTTGTTTTCCATACACACAACTTTCACAGAAATCCACATTCACACATTTTAGACCTGGTAAAACTTTCCTTGAATGAAGTACTTTCATACCTTTCTCACTCATGTGCCCAAGTCTATTGTGCCACAGCGCTGTATCAGAATCTACGGCAGCTATTTGTTCTCCCTGCTCAAATGCAGTAATTGTTCCTGAATATTCTTTTTTCTCTGAAACAATCAAAGTAGAAGGAACAATATGACCTGTACAAAGATATAAGGTGCCTACTTTCACACCTTTTGCTACTACAAGGGAACCTTTTGAAACCTTCCAATTTTTATCATTAAAAGTAATTACACAACCCTCATCACCGAGTTGCCCTGCTGAAATTAAATTCCTACTTAGCTTTGGAACATGTCTTACCTCATGTAGTAGCCAATGATTCCCATTCTGCAACTTAATCTTAATTTTTCCCTTTCCAACAATCTGACAGGGTTCATTATCCCCCAAATAAACAAGCCCAAAATCCCCTTGGACATAATCAATGAAATAACCTCTATGAGGTGTAGCATGAAAAGAAGCACTAGAATCTAAAACCCATGAATCATCAACACTCTCTAAAGACAGAAGCAAAGCATCCTCTTCGGATTTATTACTTACCACATTTGCCTCTTTGTCTCCATCCGATTTATCTCCTTCATTTTTCTTTCGAGTCCAGCAATCTTTCTTTTTGTGCCCTGGTTTCCCACAGTACCAGCAATCATTTGGTCCTTTCGATTAAGACCTCCTCCCCTTTGACTTTCCTCTTGATTTCCCACGATTTCCAGAGTTACTTCCTCTTTCAGTCGTTCTGCCCCTGCTTTGTGCATTTAAAGAACTTCCTGATGTAGATCCACTTGAGGATTTTCTATGAGTTTCCTCACTTAAAATAACACCGATCACATCATCATATTTTAGGGTACTTGATCCAAGAACAGAATTACTCACCGCCATTACCAAGCCATTCCAGCTTTCAGGCAAAGAACACAAAATCAAGAGAGCCCTAATTTCTTCATCAAAATTGATACCCACAGAAGATAATTGACTAGTAATAGTATTAAACTCATTTAAATGATCTGCAACAGATCCACCTTCTTCCATTTTCATATTAAATAAATGCTTCATGAGAAATACCTTATTTGAAGCGGAGGGCTTTTCATACAGTGTCGCTAGGGTTTTCATCAAATCTTCTGTCGTCTTTGCTTTTGTAATATTAAATGCCATTGATGGTGCCAAGCATAACCGAATGCTTCCGAGTGCCTTTCTGTCCAAAAGATCCCATTCAGCCTCTGACATAGTTCCCTAATTCTTGGCTTTTCCTTCCAACGGCTTCCATAAATCCTTCTGATATAAATAGTCTTCCATTTGCATCTTCCATAACTGGAAGTTCTGCCCATTAAACCTATCAACCCTCAGCTTACCATCATCTACCATTGCTCCCACTCAATCGTGAGACTCCCACTTAACCGTGAGACTTTCCTGCAGAGGATAACTGAGAAACAACTAGGCTCTGATACCACTTGTTAGGATAAACCACAGACATAAATAAAAAACTACATGCAAATATAACCAATAACAAAAAATAATAGAACACACAGAAATGAACACAAGGCACCAAGATTTAACGTGGTTCACCCAATCCCTGGGCTACGTCCACCAAACAGCAAGTCCGATCTTATTACAATCCAGTGATTACAACCTGATTACAATCCGTAATCCCTTACAGCTCAATACAGCCGCAAGAACCAATTTCATATCACCACACATAAAAAAATACCCAACCCTAAGCCCTTTTTATACAAGTATTAAACCGCTTTAGGGTTATAACATGTCGGCCATATGTCGGCCATAATATGTCGGCTACCATGTCAGCTACCATGTCGGCTACTTCCAAATTTTTTTTTTTCGGGGCGATGCCCTGAACCCCACTATTTATGAAGTATGTACAGTACTTTCCTGATCAGTCACCACAATCTAACAATTTTCCTATTTATTTCTTTGAAAAAATCCATTAGCAGCAATTCATAATTCTTAGAAAATGTAGTTTGAGTTCTGAATATTTACACTCTTTGAGAATTCTATAACCTTGGTGTCCCATGTAAGGAAACTCAGGTGCGAAAACAACTTCCTACACTAATCTCTTAAGAGAAGTATGGTGCAAATCCTATTAAAATCTTTTGCACTTACAGATTCAATATCATGTAAACAACAATATTTCAGGCAAGCAAGCATAAAGAAAATAGACAGAGATAGAAACACATAACACAAAGATTTTTCGGTGGGGAAAAACCTTTTGGTAAAACAACCCCACCCCTCCAAAACCTGCACAATGTATTATCTTCAACAAAATGTTACAATACACTTGCAGTGCAAGCTCAACAGCGACAACAGAAGACTCCAATAGCAACTCGCAGTACCAACAATACACCTTTTTTGCATCATCTCTCTTTGTAACCCTAAAAATTCTTATAACATGCGCTTCACTTTAGGGCTACTCCCAAAGGTAAACCATATTAGGGTTTTACCATTCTCTGAGAAAATAGGAACCCCAAATTTTTATTTATTGGGGTAGAGTGTATAGTACTCAAACATCTTAGTTGCCACATGTCTTCACCTATCATTGAATCTTCCTAACATAGCTCTTACGTGTCATAGGAATCCATCATAACCATTTTAGCCATGATCTCCTTACACACAATTCAAGATGTTGACACATCAACATTATTTGCAAGAAATACATTTTACAAAATAAATAATAAGAATAGGAATTATACAAGGTTGAGACACCTTATTCCTAACATCCAATAATAAGAAAATTGGAAAATTTATGGCAAATTTGGTCTCACACAAAGTTGCATTAATAAGAATTAATGCTTCTAACAGTCATATTTCCAATCGCACCGTGAAATTTGCAACCTAACCATTAATCTAAATCAAATTGGGTGAATATTCTTTAAAAAAAAAGGTTGCATTACCTTTTTTGAAATAGGGCACATGTTGCAAAGTCTCTTCCTTGCTTTCTCTAACGTTCAAGTAATTCCATAATGCGAGAAAGCACCCATTGTCAATCTCCAAAGGATGGATGATCATGAAACATTCAGATTATTAATGCATTTTCCTTAAGACTTAGGGCCCATTGAACTAGCTCATTATCCACCTCTGCATATATGCAATACACTTTAGCAAATCAAAACAAGATATTTGGTACACAATCCATCTCAACATTACCTGAAAACATTTGGAACAACTATTCCCACATGGCTACATGTCACAAAGTTGTGTCCTTGCTTTCTCTAAAATTTGAGCATCTCTATAAAGTGAGGAAGTGCCTATCTTTGATCTCCAAATGATTGATGGTTCCACAATATTCTCTTTATTTAAATCTAGTCATCAACTATATCCAATGAAATGATGCTAATCTACCAACTTGTATTGACACCTTTCTTGTTGTTCTGACACCTTTTCTATTTTGCAACAAATAAAAGAAATGACCTCAGAAATTCCACATGTCATCAAAGAACTTCCCCACTTTCTTTAAAGTTATTTCATCTTTATAATTTAGGAAAGTGCCTATCATTGGTCTTGTCATTGATCAACAATTGGTAAATAAACCATATCAAGGTTAAGATTTTCCAAAAGAATACTATGCCAATTAAATTAAAGTAAAACCATGGTTAGAGGAATAAGTGCTGAGGTAAAAGGATTTTTGGGAAAAGATTTTAAAAAGACTTATGCAAAATTTTTGAAATAAAGGTTTTCTAAAGGTTTTTAGGCTCACAAAAAATTTCCCGCACATCCTTTTGAAATTTTGAACAATTCAACCCTATTTTTGAAAACATAGGGCACAAATAATAATAAGATAACATGAATCCATTTTTATTTAGGGAAAACAAAATTGAAACACACAATCCCTAATTTCAAAGAATCAATTGGATTTTCACTGTAAATGCAACAATTTTTTCGATGTGAAAATTAGGCCAACAATGACTGTCTAGGGATGGTGCATAACTTGTATCCATGCAAGAATGTAGAATTTATGGTAGAAGTAGACCACACTCATGAAACACATGAAATTTTTTTTAGAGAACACACTTGACTAAGCAAGAACAATAAATAGGAAAACAATTGTACAAAAACACTTAGAGGCTATACAAGGATATATAAAAATTTACAAAAATTTACAGGGAATTCTAAAATATTGTTCATGGAAAAAGAAAGTATTTTAAAAATAATACCTCTTCAAGAATTTTCCATGAACTAGTAGCTCAAGAATATCACCAGATAATTCTCTTATATAATAGGAGTCTTCACCTTTGTTATCATGGATTAGATAAGGACCAAGCTAGATGGCATCAAATTTTCCATGCTTGCCCTTGTCTTCAAGTCTAGCATTCCATAATAAGACCAGCTCTTCTTTTTAGAACTTCCTATTAGATGCTTTTATGTCATAGAGATATTTCATCTATGCCTAAAGCTTTGCATTTTGTGCAGAAGAATACCTCCTTATTTCATCTAGCTATAAAATATCATCCATTCTTAGCTACATGTCATAAAAAAAAAAATGTGCTCATCATAGACTTGGATGAATTTATACATATCATTTAAATTTTTTTGAGTCAATCTTGCCTGAATACCATACACTAGATCAAAAGGTGCACACCCAATAGCCTTTTTCATTGTTACCCTATCTGCCCACAATGCTAGAGGTAATTTGGAATCCCAAGCTTTCTTATTATCTCCTAGAATCCTTTTGATGATCTTGAGAAAATTTTTATTACTGGATTCAACTTGACCATTACCTTGGGGATGGTAAGGTGATGATGTAAAATCAATAATGCCATACTTCTTGCAAAAACTCTTATATTCATCTAATCTAAAACACATATCATTATCAGTAACAATCTTCTATGGGTATCCAAATCTGATAATAATATTATTCAATATGAAGTTGATCACCACCTTTCTTGTCATATTCCTAGTAGGAATGACTTCTACCCATTTTGTAAAATAATCAGTACCAACAAGTATCCATGAATGTCCTCCACTAGACTTGTTTGGGATTTCTTCAATGAAATCAATGCCCCAATACTGAAAAGGTGCTTGCACCTCTATGGGTTTCAAAGGTAGGTTTCCAAAAAAATTCAGTTTCCCATTGAATCTATGGCATGCATCATACTTCCTTACTAATGCTTGAGCATATTTAAACAAGGTAGGCCACTAGAAGCCAAATCTAAGGATCTTGTGGGTTATTATTTTTTGCATGTAATGATCCCCACATACCACTTCATGCATATCACTCAAAATCTTCTTTGATTCTTATTCATTAACACACTTAAGAAGGACACCTTCCATGTCTCTCCACCATAATAGGCCTCTAATAATAATATATCTGATAGCTTGTAATTTCAGAGCTCTGCTCTAATTTTTAGTCAATCACGAAGGAGCCTTCATGTGTTGTAAATAGGATATTATGTCTTTTTACTAATCTAAAGTGTCCATATCACATAAATCATTCCTAAATTCATCATCAAGATGGTTAATCTAATTTTCCTCAAGGTTAGCCTCTGACATTAGCTTAGCAAGACCTTGACCCCTAACCAACTTAGTGATTTGGATATCAATGTTAAGTTCTTGGATCCTATTGATCCATCTACATCTTCTTCCTGATACTTCTTGTTATGAGAAGATATCCTTTACTACAACATTTGGAACAAATGAAATTATAGTGGCCCCCATTAGATAGCATCTGAATTCTTTCATTGCCTTTACCAATGCATATACTTGCTTTTCATTTATATTATATTTAAGTTCTGCAACTTGCATAGACTTGCTGAAAAACACAATAGGATGTTCAAATCCTTGTTCATTCTTCTATAGTAGGACAACAACAACTATATGAAAATAAGAAAAAGAGAAAATATGCATAGGTTTGGAATAATTAGTATCTCTCAGAATAGGGGCATCCTTAATGGCTTTGTAATGAGCCCTAATTGGCGTAAACAATACAAATATATATTTAATTAAACACATACACTTTATTTAAATACCTTATTATTATTATTGATAAGTATGATATTAAAGATTAAATAATAATCAATACAATATTAAAATTTATATAGTATAATTTATTATCATATTATAATAGTGCATGATATATTAATATGAGAATAAAATATTATATTAGGCAATAAAATATAAAATTTAGATTAATAATACTTAAACTAAATATATTATGCATTATATGTAATGATATTAATATTAATATAAGAAATATAATTGATATATTATCAATACAATATATTTTATAATCTAATCATTAATGTAATTATACTATCAATATAATATAATTATATAATAAATGAAAAGACATGACTCTTAGAATAAAATTTAATATTCAAATTGGGGGACATTATAGTGGTATAAGAGCATGTTCTTGCTAGCCTAAGGGAATTCAAAAGAAAACAAGAAATGAGCAATGGGGAGAAAAGGTGCAAATAGTATTTTCAAGACATAGCCAAAGAAGTTAATGAAAAGGAGATTATAAATGTCGTCTTACCTTGTATATATAAAAAAGTAAGATCTATTAAAAAAATAAGGCACGTCTAATGGTATACACCTATGTTATATATGATGTAAATTAGGCAAAGAAAATCTAAGTCCAACTAAATCACCTTACCAAAGTGGATAGATCACAGGGAACGAACAAATAATATTTTTGAGAGCAATTACTTAACATACATTACAATAGGAGAGAAGATACTTTACTACGAACATCAACAGTTCAGGCAGAAAATTTAAAATCTAAAAATAATGGTTTAAATGGGAATCAACATTGAAAATAGAACTATGAAGCATTTAATAATCAAAGGTTTCATCATGAATCATCATTAGGGGAAAGGTGCGAATACCATCAATTAGAAAATAAACAACACTCATGGTATTAAAAGAGCCATGTAGAAAGGACAACCTAAAGATATAAATTCTTAAAAAGTACTAAGTATAGATAAGAAAAACCTAATTGATCTATGAGAGTGAATAGATGCATATCGATCAATTACAATTTTATCACCAAGAAAGGTACACAAAGCCAACTAATCGAACAACGTGGATGTGGGCCCATTCGTAAAGTTGATTGATGAAAAAGGGGTAATAAAAATAAGGCATGACTACCATAATCCATTCAAGTGGTTTTCCACATAGACAAAGTATATGCCACAAATCGAGTGGAAATTTTTTTTTAAAATAAAAGGTGTAATCCAAGGAAAAGTGCATGCACTAACCTGTACACTGTTAGTGCAGTAACACCATATGAATGAATATATTTTGTGATTGGTGACATCACCAAAGTTTAGAAAGGTATGTCAAAGAACATTGTATAAGGTATGTCACATCATCATTTTTATTTCATTTATATATAGAAATATGCATTATGAATTTATAATAGGTGTAATGATAATTTCAAACATTAGATATATGTTCTAAATAAAAGATTTATTACATGAATGATACTATATTCATGTAGACCAATGTGGTCACTCAAGAGTGAAATAACTAATTTTAAATACTATAATAATTTATAATACTGTTACAAAATATACTGAGAATATAATTGAGTCTAAATACATATTTATTGTGCAATTATTTTCTATTCTTTTTTAGGGAGACATTATTCAAAATATTTGTGCTTAAATTCATGATGGATAGGGAGTGTGCACAAGGTGAGAAGTAAATTGATTGCGTTGGGGTAATACAATCCCAATATGGATAAAGATTTGAGGGAACCCCAAGCTGAGCATGTGCAAACTTGAGAAATAGTAAATCTACCATCCACATAAAAATTAAACATGTTCCTAGTGGGTAGGGAATGTGCACAAGGGGAGGAGTAAATAGGTCATGTTGGGACGAGAGAATCACAATGTGGATAAAGATCTGAGGGAGTCAAAAGCTGAGTGTATCCAACCTCGAGAAGTAGTAAATCTACCATCCACATAAAAATTAAACATGTTCCTAGTGGGTAGGGAGTGTGCATAGGGGGAGGAGTAAATCAATCATGTTGGGGCAAGAGAATCCTAATATGGATAAAAATTTGAGGGATCCCCAAGCTGAGCATGTCCAAATTTGAGCATTAGTAAATCTACCATCCACTATGGAATTATACACCCTATTATACTGCTAGCTATAGAAAAGTTGTTAAAAATATACATCTTCAAGAACTTTTGATTTTGAGACAAGGGAAAGGAGTGTAACATTCACAATCAAAGTGGTAAAACATTTCCTTATCTTTTCTTATTTCAAATTGTAAGAAGGATTCTAATGATATTTTAAACATGTATACTATGTGTCTATATCGTATCTTAATGCATTAATATGTTTTCTTTGTCTTCTTTGTGTCTTCTTGAATTCATGTGCCTACCTCGTGTTTGCATTGTGTCTTCATGCATTGATGTGTCTACTTTGTGTCTTCATTCCTATGTTCTTTCAATGGTTACTAACATGCAAAATTTGCAAGTGTTCAATACATATATAGGGAAAAGAATGACTTTGAGCTATGAACCACATTAGTTGCTTCAGGACAAGCAAATTTGAGAGGGGTGAACTTGTCATGAGCCCTAATTGGCGTGAACAATACATATATACATTTAAATACCCTATTACTATTATTAATAAGTATGATATTAAATATTAAATAATAATCAATATAATATTAATAATCATATAGTATAATTTATTATCATATTATAATAGTGCATGATATATTAATATGAGAATTAAATACTATATTAGGCAATGAAATATAAAATTTAGATTAATAATACTTAAACTAAATATATTATGCATTATATGTAATGGTATTAATATTAATATAAGAAATATAATTGATATATTATCAATACAATATATTTTATCATCTAATCATTAATGTAATTATAATATCAATATAATATAATTATATAATAAATGAAAAGACAGGATGCTTAGAATAAAAAGCTATGTATATATAATTCTAACACTGAGAGATAATCATGGAAAAATATGGAGAAATATAAAGGAAAATGAAAGGAATTGTTACCTATTTTTGCCTCTCACCAAAAATTTGAATTCAAATACCTGAGCCCATCCAATGGCCACTTACCATCTTTAATATTATTTAAATGCCCTAGAAATACAAAAAATAAAATGATTAAAACTTTATGGTATTTCTTTTATTTCCTAATTTGTTTCCACCAGCCTGCAACTTTCTGCGTCGTCAGATCTTTCATGATCTACGGTGGGCACTTTCCCGCATTCTCAAAATGCACTAGCTTTACATAATGTGGGAAAGACCCTGTGTGACGTGTCGTAGGTGAGTCCATCTTCTTTTGCGGGCCACAGAGGGGAGATCTACTGAGTGAGCTAACATTTTGATTAACGCCTACTTTCCCACATTCTATCTTTTGTCAGACTTCTTGATAATGCAGACAAGCACCCTGGTGACACATGTCCTAATGACATCATAGAGGATATTCACGTAGGTTCAAAGGGTATGGGTTATGTACACCATTCGATGCAATGAGATCAATGGCTGGCGCTTCCCTGCATTATGAATGTGCAAGGAGATTATGGAATGTAGGCAAGCACCTTGTTGTTACATGTCCTTGTGGGGTTAGGTTTGCCATAGGGTGATGCCAGATGGGACCAGGTTGCTAAGGTGGTTGCCAAAGTGTTCATGGGCCCAGAAATTTTAAGGGGCAGGCACAGTATAAGGAGGATCTTTCATGATCATTGATCTTATGGAGATCAATGATCAATATTTTCCCATAGTATGAAGATGCAAGGAAATTAAACAATGTAGGGAAGCACATGAAGGACACGTGTCCTAGTGGGCTCGACCAAGAAAATTGACAAAAAGACAACATAGTTAAGGTTGGCAATTATGTAACATTGCAGTCAAGGTTTTGAGGAGGTGGCATAGTTAGTTGAGAAGATGTGGTCAACTGCATGGAGACTTCATAGGGTGGCAGAAAAATTTAAGATTACTAGCCCACGTGGCCCATTTTGGTTGTAGCATTCTATTGACCTATTGACTTTGTTGATTCACAAGCTAGAAATGAAGCAAATTAAGTTTTCTTGCATGATTTGATCCTCATGATCAAATCTAACTACCCTCAAATGAATGCTGAACCTAGTAAATAGTAGGAGAACACTCCACCACCTCTAATCCTATCCATCTACTTGGTCAGAATGGTTTAATGGTGTAATTTCTATCAAGGTCCTACTTTAATAAAATATCAGATTTCATTGTATCTCGATCTGTGGTCAGATCAAATTTTCCAAGAGACTTAATGGCGGTGGTTGTGGAGTAACTTGAATTAGAAAATATCTCAGTTATGCCTAAGCTATAAAGGAAATTTTTGTAGATTTTTTTTTGGTCAACTCCTTTGTTTTCTCTGATATTACCCTACAACTTTAGTGTAAATCCCCTTTGCCTCTGAATTGTATGAAATTCTACCTTATCTCCTTCAGCCATTGATGTAAAGTGCAAGAACTATTTCCCTTTCATTGGTATATTGTGGATATCTATATTCTTGCATGACTGCATCTCTTTTGGCCAATGAATGGTATATAAGTGAATCCTCTCTTTCTTTGTTCCATTCATTTGGATTTCCTAATCTACATGTGATTGTTAGATTAAAGCAAGTCTAAATGTGTATATCTTTTGTTGTCATGATGGTTCAGTAGTGCATGTATGGGTAGAGATTGGTTTGAACACTCTATTTTGGTGCATCACCCCCTTAGGTTAGAATAGGTAGATTTGCTTCTATGCATTTCTTCTCCCCTTTCCTCTCCAAGAGCAGTTAGGTGCACCTTGATAATAAAGGAAGCTAGCTTTCTCTGGAGACTCAACCTCATAGTTCAAGTCCCATAGCTTGGAGGTTGTTTCCATGTTTCACAAGGTTGTCCTTAGGTAAAAAATTTGAACAAGGGTGCAAAATTTTGTGACAACAATTTTTGGCATACTCGGTGGGACAAATTTAGAAAATTTCAAGTCTACTAGTGTCAAAAGGAAGATTTCAAGATTAATACCGAGGAGATAGTACTAGATTCGGTATTCAAGCCTTCAAGAGGCTCATTCTTCAAGTACTTGGTGACTCTGAGCTTCAAATACATCTAGTTCTAGATAAAAGTTACAGTAATTCATGCCCAAAGCTGAAACAAGGGCATCTTCTAGAGGAAAATTTTAGTATAAGAGCTTTCATTTTCAAATCCTAGAAGAAGGAAGACTAGAGTATCTTTATCACCAGTTAGGAGTGCAATAGTAACAAATACACCTACAAGATCCATCTCTACTCCTCCTACTGTTAGATCTTAGCCTAGATTGCCATCAACACATATCATTAGATCACTCATCTATATGGTGCAGCCTAGAGCTCATGCTTTTTCCACCTTTAATGGTGGAAGTCCTCTTTTATTGGCCCAAAGACATGACATACCAATAGCTACACTCAAAAGTATAACGGAATTTACTAGTGAAACTTCTATCTCTCCCTTAGAACACATTCAAGAAGTTGCAAATATCTGCAATATCCATGGTATTATAGAAGATGATGTTACAATTAGGCTTCTAACCTCATCCGTGAAAGGAAAAGCACGACAATGGTATAGAGGTTTGGCTCATGGTTCTATAGCAGATTGGGATGGATTACAAGTAGGACTGTGCAAACACTTTGAGGAAAAAAGTGACCATTTGTCACTTTTAGAATAGTTGACTACTATAAACAAAGCCCCCCATGAATGTATGACTAATTTCAACTATAGATTTCAAAAGACATGGGATAGAATACCTACTTTAGTAAAGCCTACCCTTGGTAATGCCTTCTTACATTACCTTAGAGCTTTTAATAGTGACATTGCTACTACAATCCAAACTATGGGAGGAGATACCTTGCCTAATGCTTATGACATAGAAATAAAGTCAGAAAACATCCTAATACAAGGAGGTAAGCTAGCTCCAAGGCATCCTATGCCTTTCTTTCCTGATGTTCCAAATCACTAACCAACAATGGCTCCTCTTCCCACAACTTCCACATCACAATCCATTGCTCTAGTCCCTCAAGCTTCCACATCTTCAAATGGAATAGATGAAATCAAGGAGATGATGCAATCTATGATGCTGAACATAGATAAAAGATTGCAAGGCCAAGTGAGGAAGCTAGAGGAAGCTTCTCTATGATGTAGAAAGTGAGCAACAAGGTGGTAACTTTAGAGAGACAGCAAGCTCAAGGTAGTAAGGCTCATCAATTGCAATACCAAACTCTAAATAATGGTAGGCCTTCAAATCATAAACATGGGAACAATTCTTTTGATTAGAATAGGAAGAATAGCCATGCTTAACCTCAAATGTAAATGAAAGTAGGGCCATAGTTCCTCAAAACAACATGGCCCAAGATCAAGATTTTTGTCCCTCCTATAACTACTCCTATGCCCGTTGCATGTGCTAGAAGACTTAATCTTATTTGGCTTTGACCATCCAAGAGCCTGCAATGGGACAATCATAAAAGGAGGACCAATTTAAAGATGCCTCGTATATGCAAGGATAGGGTGATTGCTCCTTTATGAATCATTAGGTGGAGGAAAATTGTAATGTAAACTAGGATTCCATTGCTCACAACACTAGGAGCAAAAGAAGAGATATTGAAGATGCTACCCCTCCTCCTCCCAATCAGGCCTCAATTTCAAATGCAATACCTCATGATCAAACAGTAAATGATTAATCAAATACCTTTCAGTAGCAAAGGCAAAATAATGGCAAAAAGGATGTAAGTAATCCTCAGGTTATTCCATCTCAACCTCCTACAAATGGAGCTCCCAAGGCTTCTACCAAAGTACCTACTACGCCATTCAGTGTGGTAGAACAAATGAAGAAGACAAATGTGAATATTTCCATGTGGGATGATATTGCTACTATACCCAGGCAAAAGAGGTTGCTACAGCAAGAATTGGAAATTATTGAACCAAAGGGTCAGTCACCTAGCATGGAAAGTGCCACAAGCCTAGTACAACCATCAAAGGAGGTAGAAACAAGTAAAAAGGTTAGACCCCCTCCATTTTATGTTTTTCTAATTATAGGAGGTAAACTAGTCCACAATTGCATGATTGATTCAGGGGCTAATAGTTCAGTGATGCCTAGGTGTGTTGTTGATGCTTTGGAAATGAAATATGAGCCCATTGTTAGAGATGTATTACAATTGAATGGAAGTACTGTTAAGACTGTAGGGATCCTTAGGAATGTGGAAATGGCCCTACATGCATGCCCTGGTTGTACTGTAACTCAAGATATATCCGTTGCTAAAGTCAAGCCACATTTTTCCATCTGTCTGTCAAGAGACTTCACTACCCAAATAGGTGGTTACATATCTTTTGATTGGTCATATATGTTTTTTAGAACAAGATATGGGACCAAAGTTTCAATCAAAGCATAGCCTCTAGCCCTCCATCATACTGAACCCTACACCCCTAATCTCATCAACATGAATTGCACTATCCTATAAATGGATGAGAATGACATAATGAATGAGCCTACTAATTTCCTAGTAGAGGTACCTAATTTTCTCTTAGATGAATGAGCTAATGCATATCAATTTAATCCTATGTCAAAAACCCTTGAGACATGCCTCAGTACATATTGTATATTAGAGAAGGATGCTCTAGTTCCCAATCTTTTGGAGACTAAAGAAGGTGTGAGTGAGATATGGAGTATTTACTTTGATGGGTCAAGGAATAAGAATGGATTAGGGGCTGGTGTGATGTTGATTTCTCCTGCACAAGCAAGGTACTACTTCTCTTTTAGGCTCCAGTTTAGTTGCACTAATAATGTGGTCGAGCATGAATCCTTGATTTAGGGTCTCCTACTTGCTTAGAAAAGAGGAATTCAAGCTTTGAGTGTATATGGAGATAGTGAGTTGGTGGTTAATCAAGTGAGAAATCAGAATATCACCAAGAATGGTTTTCTCAAGTCTTATAAACATAGGGTATGGGATTTTCTTGAGGGTTTCAATGCATTTAATATTCAAAGCATGCCTAGAAAAGAAAATAGATATGCTAATAGACGTGCAACAATAAGTACATCTCATGATGTGCCAAGGAATCTTGAGGAGAAGCAGAAACAACAAATCAAAATGGTAGTAAGGCCTACCATCCCTGACAATAACATCCAATTTCAAGTGTTTGAATTTGATGAACAAATTATAAGCTTCTTGTAGAATGAAGAATAATTTTCAGAAAGAAACTAGTTGAGATTATAGGACCAGTATGGTGATCAAATCATTAATCTTAGTTCCAAAAAATTGCCTAAGAGTCTCACTACCTTAGAGAGTGTTTTCAATCTTGATGACCAAGCAAGAGGCAGAGTCATGAACCTAGGTGCTGACAAAGACAATCACACCCCAGTCATAGTTGCTAATGGAAAATCCTTAAACATGGGGAAGGTATGTTATAAGAGTGAGCAAGAAAGTTTTATTCATCTATGTCAAGAATTTAATGATGTATTTTCTTGGATGTATGATGATTTAAAGGGTTTTGACCCAAGGTTGTTTCAGCATACCACATATTTAATTGATAATGTCAAACTAGTAAGACAAAAATTGTGGCCAGTGAATCCCAAAATTGAACCCTTAATGAGAAAAGAGCTATCCAAATTGATTGAGGCCAATATAATTTTCCCCATCAAGCACTCATCATGGATAGCAAACCTTGTCCCTATTAGGAAGAAGAATGGAGAAATTAGATTGTGTGTGGACTTTAGGGACCTTAGCCAAGCTTCCCTTAAAGATCACCATCCTCTCCCTTCCATGGAGCAAATTTTGTCCAAGGTCAGTGGTTCAAAGAGGTTTTCATTTCTTGATGGATTTTTTGGCTACAATCAAGTGCTGGTCAAAGAGTCTGATAGGTACAAGACTGCATTTACCACCAAATGGGGTACGCATGCTTATTGTAAGATGCCATTTGGACTAACCAATGTAGGTGCTACATTTCAAAAGGCAATGGAGATGGCCTTCAAAAATGTGATTGAAAAGTTTGTATTAGTTTACCTTGATGATATCATAGTGTATTCAAAGAATGTAGAAGATCATTTTGATCATTTGAGACAGGCATTCTTAAAGTGTAGAGAGTTTGGGGTATCCCTTAACTCAAGCAAGTTTATCTTTGCTACCAATCAAAGAAAATTATTAGGACACATTGTATCTAAGGATGGTTTAACCATTGATCCAGAAAGAACAAAAGAAATATTTGCTCTCCCTCTTCCTAAACATAAGAAAGGGTTGCAAAGTTTCCTTGGTAGGATAAATTTTGTGAGAAGATTTATCCCTAATCTTGCTACCATGGTAAAACCCCTTACGGATATGCTCAAGAAAATTATGGTCTTTGCATGGACCAAGGAAGGGAAGGAAAGTTTTGAAGAGATCAAGGTAGCCATAGCATCATCCCCTACTCTCATTAATCCAAATTTTGAAAAGGATTTCATCCTTTATTCCCTAGGTGGTGAGTCAAGCATTTCCGTTGTCTTGACTCAAACAAATGATAAAGATGAAGAGAATCCCATAGCCTTCTTTAGTGAAGGACTTAAAAAGTATGAAAAAAAATACAACTATGTAGAGAAGCAAGTCCTTGCAATCATCAGAGATTTAAAGAAATTTAGACACCTCCTATCTCATAATAAAATTCATTTGTTAGTACCCCATACGAGTGTGAAGGATTTCCTTTTGAGCAAAGATATTAGTGAGAAGAGAGCTGGTTAGATTACTAAAGTAATGGAATATGATGTTGCCATCCAATTCACCAAGCTAGTAAGAGGGAGGGGGCTATGTAAACAGATGATATCATATTAGGAATTAGATGAGGAAGTCACTATGATACTAACAGAACAACAAGAGACAAGAAATGATGACCCAAGGAATTGGATGGATGATATGAGGAATTTCTTATTAGGAAACATATATCCTCAAGGATTAGATAGAATGAAAAGGAGACAATATAAATTACAGTCAATTCCTTATGTCATAGTCGATGGTATCCTTTTGAGGAAAGATTTTAATGGAGCCCTATTAAGATGCATTGACATAGACCAAGTTGAGAGAATGATCTCAAAGAGCTTCATGACGGTCCTGATGGTGGTCACTTCTCAGCAAGGACAATTGCAATGAAGATCATGAGGGTTGGTTACTATTGGCCATCCCTGTTCTATGATTGTCATAGGTATGTGAGGAAGTGTGAAAAATGTGCCTTCTTCTCTGGTAAGCAAAAGCTTGCAGCTCTTCCTCTTCATCCCATTTAGGTGGACCAACCTTTTGCTCAATGGGGATTGGATTTCATAGGCCCTATTAATCCTTCTTCTAGTTTTAGTCACAAATGGATTTTAGCTGCTACAAATTACTTCACCAGATGGATAGAGGTAGTTGCATTGAAGAATGCCACAAAATCTTCAGTTGTTGAGTTCCTTGACGGAATTGTGACCAGGTTTAGTGCCCCTTCAACCATTATTTTAGATAATGCAAAATATTTTGTAGGAGCTCAGATTTGTGCATGGGCAGTTGACCATAATATCTACCTGAGCACATCCTCAAAATACTATCCTCAAGGCAATGGTTTGGCTAAGTCATCCAACAAAAACTTGATTAAGATTACAAAAAGAACTATAGAGGATAACCAGAGGTGTTGGCATCAAAAGTTGAGGACTGCACTATTGGCTAACATAATAACACCTAAGAGGTCAATAAGGAATTCACGATTTATGTTGGTATATGGCAGAGAAGCAAGGCTTTCAATTTCATTAGAATTCCCATCCCTAGAACTAGCTCATTAGCTAGAGCTAACTGAGGATGATGCCATGATAGTGAGAATGGTAGAGCTAATGGAGCTGGAAGAGAAAGAAAGTCAGGCCATGCAGACCCTAGAAACACATCAACAGCAGGTGAAAGGGAGCTTTGACAAGAAGGCTAGGATTAGAATCTTTAGAGAAGGTGATTTGGTTTTGAAATGGGATGAAAATAGGGAAAAAGTAGGGAGGCACTCAAAAGTTGATGCACTATGGAGTGGTCCCTATGTGATTGTCAATTGCAAGAAAGCTAATACTTTTCAATTAAGCAAGCCTGGTGGTGAAATTTTGCCTATCCCAGTCAATGGGATCTATCTCAAACCATGTTTTTGATAGAGGTTGAGGTTTCATGTATATAGGTAGCTTAGTTTTCTTTCTATTGGTTTCCTTCTTTTTGAGAAGTGCATGAGCATAGGTTTCTCTTTGTGAGATAGCCAGTTTTTCTGAAGTTTTGAAGGTTGTAGAAGGTTTTTTGGTCTCTAGTTCCAGGAGTTGAGACATAGCTTTCAGTGTTTCTCTCCCATAGAGGATGGGTTAGGGTTTCATAATGCACCAATCCACAATTTTTATGACTCTATGGCCCAATGGATGCATAAGGCCATTGGTCATATGCATAGCTAGCTTGCATCCCCTCTGAGTCACCAGAAATGTTACCTATTTTTGCCTCCCGCCAAAATTTGAATTCAAATATTTGAGCCCATCCAATGGCCACTTACCATCTCTAATATTATTTAAATTCCATAGAAATACAAAAAATAAAATGATTAAAGCTTTATGGTATTTTTTAAATTTCCTTATTTGTTTCCATCGGTCCACAACTTTATGCACTGTTAGATCTTTTGTGATCTACAGTGGGCACTTTCCCAGATTATCAAAATGCACTAGCTTTACATAATGTGGGAAAGCCCCTTTGTGACACATGGCAAGTGGGTCCATCTTCTTTTGTGGGCTATAGAGTGGAGAGCTACTGAGTGAGCTGACATTTTGATTGGCGCCCGCTTTCCCACATTCTATCTTTTGTCAGACTTCCTAACAATGCGAGAAAGCACCTTGGTGACACACGTCCTAACAACATCACAAAGGATATTCACATAGGTTCAAAGGATATAGGTTATGTACACCATCTAGTGCAATGAGATCAAGGGCTGATGCTTCCCCACATTATGAATGTGCAAGGAGATTATGGAATGCAGGCAAGCACCTTGTTACCGCATGTCCTTGTGGGGTTAGGTTTGGCACAGGGTGATGCCAGATGGGGCTAGGTCATTGAGCTGGCTACCGAAGTGTTTGTGGGCCCATAAATTTTAAGGGGTAGGTGCAGTATAAGGAGGATCTTTCATGATCATTGATCTTACGGAGATCAATGATCGACACTTTCCCACAAGATGAAGATGCAAGGAAATTAAACAATGCGGGGAAGTGCCTAAAGGACACGTGTCCCAACGAGATTGGCTAAGGAAATTAATAGAAAGATAGGTAGTTATGTAACATTATGGTTAGGGTTTTGAGGAGGTCGCATAGTTAGTTGAGAGAATGTGGTCAACCAAGTGGAGACTTCACAGGGTGGCAGAAAAATATAAGATTACTAGCCCACGTGGCCCATTTTGGTTGTAGTATTCTATTGACCTGCTGACTTTGCTGATTCACAAGCCATAAATGAAGGAAATTGAGTTTTCTTTCATGATTTGATCCTCATGATCAATTCGAACTACCTTCGAATGAATGCTGAACCCAGTAAACAAAAAGAGAACACTCCACCACCTCTGATCGTATCCATCTATTTGGTCAAAATGGTTTAATGACATCATTTTTGTTAGGGTCCTACTTTAACAAAATATTAGATTTCATTGTATCTCGATCTGTGCTCAAAATTTTTTTTCCAAGAGACTTAATGGCGGTGGTTGTGGAGTAACTTTAGTTAGAAAATATCTCAATTATGCCTAAGCTATAAAGGCAATTTTTGTAGATTTTGTTTTGGTTGAATCTTCTCTATTTTCTTTGATATTGCACTACAACTTTAGTATAAATCCCCTTTGCCTCTAAATTGTATGACATTCTACCTTATCTCCTTTAGCCATTGATGTAAAGTGCAAGAACTATTTGCCTCTCATTGGTGTATTGTGGATATTTGCAATCTTGCATGATTGCATCTCTTTTGGCCTATGAATGGTATATAAGTGAATCCTTTCTTTCCTTGTGTCATTCATTTTGGTTTCCTAATCTACATGTGATTGTTAGATTAAAGCAAGTTTGAATGTGTATATCTTTTGGTGTCATGATGGTTCAATAGTGCATGTATGGGCAGAGATTGGTTTGAACAATCTATTTTGGTGCATCACCCCCTTAAGTTAGAATAGGTAGATTTGCTTCTATGAATTCCTTCTCCCTTTTCGTCTCCAAGAGTAGTTAGGTGCACCCTGATAGTAAAGGAAGCCGGCCTTCTCTAAAGACTCAACCTCACAGTTCAAGTCCCATAGCTTGGAGGTTGTTTTCATGTTTCACAAAGTTGTCCTTAGGTAAAAAATTTGGACAAGGGTGCAAAATTTTGTGACAATAGGAATCAATGAAAAATCAAGTTTTTTAGAGAAGTGCAGAAGGAAAAAATGAGATATTTAATATGTGATGGGAAATTGCATTAAAAAAATTAATGTCCTAGTTGGGGGACATTACAAGCTTATTTTATATCATTGAATGCCATGCTTGGCTCTGCATCCCACTTGATCTCAAAGCCCTTCTTTAACATCTTGGAAATAGGCCTACTTCTACAAAGTTAGTGACAAACCTTCTGAGAAAATTAATCTGCCTAAAGAATGATTGAATTCCTATTACATTCTTTGGTTTCTAAATTTTGTCTATTACTTCAACTCTCATGATCAATTCCAACTCCCTCTTTTCCAAATAGGTGGCCTAACAACTTACCCTTTGTAAAAAAAAGTGTACATTTTCTAGGGTTTAAAGAAATGCCAAACTTTAATGATCTAATGAAAATTGTCTCTAGATGCATGCAGTGGTCATTTGTATCCTTTGAATGGGTAGTCAAGTCATCCTAGTATACTACTAAGAATTTATCAATGATATCCTTAAAAGCTACATCCATAGCCATTTGAAAAGTAGTACCAGTATTTGTTAAGCCAAATGAAATCCTACTATAAACATAGGTGCCCCAAGGTGTTGTGAATACATTCTTATATTGCTTAAATTCCTTAACAACTACTTGATTATAACCTGAGAACCCATCCATCATGGACATAAGTTTTGACCTAGTAACCCTTTGTAACATTGCTGACATATTGGGTAGGCCATAGTTATCCTTCAATGGACATATGTTCATATTTCTAAAATCTACACACAACCTTATATCTCCATTCTTCTTTCTAATAGGGACTGGGATTTATGCCCAAGAGGAATGCCTTATAGGTTTGATGATGCCAACCTCTCTCAACTTTATTATCTCTTCTTGCATCTTGGGTGCTAGAGTAGGGTTAATTGGCCTTTTCTTTTATCTAAAAGGCTTGGCTCCCTCTTTCAGTGATACTTCATGCTAAAAGATATCTTCTTTATGTGCTTTTAGATCATCATAAGACCAAGCAAAGACATGCCTGCATTTTCTTAGTAGGCCAATAAATTCTTTTTTGATGTTAGGGGATAATTTCTTTCCAATGAAAACTTTCTTGGGTTCCTCATTAGTCCCTAAATTTATTTCTTCCAGATCATTGGCATTAGATTCTTTACATTTTACTTTGGATTTGTCCTGACTATCAAAGAAAGTCTCTAAAAATACTAACCCCTTTGGGATCTTATTTTTTTTCAACTACACAACTTCTTGTCCAAACACAACATCTTTTCCATATACATTTTCAACATAGGCTACACAGTGAATTTGCTATCCATAGAATTTTTCTTCACATTAAAAAATTTATGGTATCCCTATCTTCTTTGAAGACTTGCCAATCATGGACATTATAAGGAATTGATGGGCTATTCTTCATTTCAATATGTGAGACACCAACAAAAGATATATCTTGAGGCTTAAAGGATACATTAGCTAATAGATCGACCATCTTATTATTACTTCTTTCCATCCAAGAGATGCCAAAGGCATCAAACAATTCAATTTGGTCCCAAACAACATTCCTACATTGCTTCAACCTTTTGTTCTTAGACACATATGTCTCTCTTACTTGAGAGAAAACTAACATAGAATCACCAATAACATGCAACATTTTTATTCCATGACTAGTTGCAACCCTTAATCCTAGTAAAAGTGCTTCATATTCATCTATGTTACTGGTACATGAAAAGTTTAGGGTAAATGAGTAATTGAATGCATTCTTTTTTGGAGATATGAGCACTACCCCAACTCTTGAACCTTCCCTAGAACTTGCTCCATCAAAGTACATAGTCCACAAGTTCAGTGAATCCATACAACATGCTACCTCTTATGTAATTATTGGTGGAATTTTCTCAACTTCTTGAATAATCAACTTTGCTTTGAATGCATTTACATTAGTATCTAAGAAACAAGTAGAATCTTTGTTAACATTGTCCTCAAAAGCATAATTAACCCTTGCTTTGTCTCAACCTTAATAGCCTTTTCACCTATATGAAAGGTTGCATATAAAAAATCACATTGTAGGCTTCCTCCCATTGCAACTCTCCATTTTCTAGAGAGTAGCATTCTATAGCGAGGAGGAATATCAACAACAAGGACTAACATGGTCATTTCAACCTTAGGATAAGTAGCCAACTTGAAAGGAAATGCATTAATGACACCTATAATAGGAACTTCCCTTGCATCCATGTCCCTACACCTACCTTGTTTAGTGTCAGGGCTTACATGACTTTGAAAGACATTATGGTATTGGATGCTCCATAATCTATCATGCAATTTTTTAGAGTTCTACCTTTTATGACTAGACTAAGGAAAAATGGATCAATATCTTCAAAATAGGCTATAGATGAGTTTTCTACAAACATTTGAGGAATTTGAGACATGATTCCAATATCTTCTACTACAACTAGGGTTTTCTATGCAGCTTTTTTCTCAACAATATTGCTTTTACCTATCCCATCTAACCAAGACAATGCCTGATTCTTATGCGCCTCTATTCTAAATAATTTAGACAAAGGAACTTTTATAGTTATTTGAGACAACATAGATATCATATCAATTGGATCATAGACAATAGGTTTCAAAAAAATACCAGGAGCTGAAAGTGTATGAGTAGTAGGCACTGCTACTTGCTTGGTGACATCAGATTCTTACTTCTTTTCTTGTACATTTGCCTTAACTATTTCAATTTTTTGAAATTGTACTTTCTTTTTTGGCTCCCATTTCTTATTCTTATTGTCCTTAACCTTGGTTGTCATTGTGTTATCTTTTTTACTATCATCAGGCTTCTTATGAGTTATATCTTTTATGAAGATGCCAGGTGGCTTACTAGTATCACTGTTGATAGTCCTATTTCTCAAATTATAATTACTATGTACTTGAGATATCATCTTTGTTGTAATTCTATCAATTTCTTCTTTAGAAGGCTTTCTTAAATTTATGTGATCAATATTTGAAGATGTAGTGCATATATTGTCTTCATCAAAATCTTCATTGTCTAAGAACACTTGTTGATGATGTATTTGATAAATATTTCTCTAGTCAACGATATAATTTTTAGGTTCTTCTAAATCATAATCTTCGTAATCATCACATAAGTTCACCATGTTGCAACTTATATCATCATGACCTTTTTCTTCTTCTCCCTCCTCATTTCACACATGCTAGTTTGCAACAAATGATTGGGCTAATGCACAATAATCCGAGGAATGAGGAGATTGATATATAATGCACCAAGGTACATCATCTATCATATTGACAATATTTCTTTGCAAAGGGTTAGGGGTACTTTTTTCCTTAGTATTCTAAATAGGGTTGGGTATAGGCTTTCCATCTTTCCACTAAGTGGTATATGGATAATTTTGCATTCTAGGCTACTTATTATAGTGGTTATTGAACTAAGGCTTATCATCACTATTATATTTATTAGTGTTGCTGATTGATGGATTCATGTTTTTTAATAGATTTAACGCTTGATGCACAGTGTCCTCCCCAAGATTCTTCCCTGCAACAAGCTTATCCATTTCCTTTTTATTGTTCCTTGGGTTGAACAATTTGGGGTCATCTCTTCTTCCTAGATTACCAAAGGCCTTTCTATTGTTTTCAATATTAAATACCATTTTTTAAGCATCTCTTAGTGTTTTAGGATCCTTGTCCCTTAATATATATGCCATCTTGCTATCAAAGGCATTGAAATAGGTAGTGAGGCGTACATCTTCATTGAGTCTCATCACTTGGAATAACTTATACATCCCCTTCTAAAATCTAACATTGAAATCAAAGGTAGATTCATTCTAATTCTTTTTAATATTGTGGAATTCATATAACAAAAAACTAGCATTAGTATTATCTCCATAATGTTTCTTAAAAGACTTTTTCAATTCATTCCATGAATTTATACTATCATCTAGAAACCTTCTAAACCAATCCTTAGCATTCTCTATTAGTGAACGTACAAACTTCATGACCACATCTTCATGCTCCACTTCATAATCATTTAGCATGTATATACATTTCCTTAAGTGTTCTTCACTAGTAATGGCATTGTTTCCTAAAAAATTCACAACCTTATCTCTAAGGTCAAAGGAAATAACATGTGGACACCTAGGGATACCTAAAAGTGACATCTGTCTATATTTCTCCATGTATATAGATATTGTAGACACCTAAATCCTTTAGAAAATAAAGTGTTTTTATTTTCTGAAAAATTTTATGATGACATCATCCTTAATTAATTAATTAATTAATTTTTATGCCATTAAATCCCTTTATCTTAATTAAAAATATTTAATTAAGGAATCCCTCCCAAAAATGTTTAAATCTTATTTAAATCTTATTTCCTTATTTATTAATTATTTAATTAATAAATTGACCAAAAAACCCAAAATAAATAAAAAAATTATTTTATGCCCAAAACTTGGCCAATTTCCTTAAGACCACTAACCTCTTCTAGAATCTTCTAATCCTTCTTTAATTTTGATTAAAGGCTAATCCCATCATTTCCTACCCCTAATCCCAACTCAAAATATTTAATTAAGATTAAATATTAATCCTCATGTTTATTAAAAAAGTTTTAATAAATATCTCCTCAACCCAAACCCTTGAAATAAATAAAACTTTATTTATTTCTTAAAAATCTAATTTATCCTCATCCTAAGAAGTTCTAGACTCTTCTAGAAAGTCTTCATCCTTATCCTAGGAAGTTCTAGACTATTCTAGAAAGTCTTTATCCTCATCCAAAGTCTAGACTCTTCTAGAAGATGTCTTTAAACCTAATCCTAATCCCCTCCTAACCTTGTCACATTCCCTAAACATGGGTTAAGACTTACTAACCCAAGCCAAAGTTAACAAATATCTCCTCCTTCACCCACCCTCATTAAATGCCATCCACTTACCTATCCCTAAGCTAATCCTAAACCATCCTAATCCATCCTCTAATCATTTGCACAATCCTAAGAAAGCTTAAAACCTTCCTAATCAAGCCCAAGTCAAAATTCTTCTCATCTCTCTCAAAATATCCCAACCATAAAACTTTATGAAGCCCACTAGGCCATAAATGACTCTTCCAAGCCCTTTCATTGCTCTTACAAGCCATTATGAGGGTCTTTATGAAGATTTTATCCCTTGAGCCTCCTTTGTTGACTCATCCTTCCCCTTTCCTCCATCCTCTCACCCTATGACATGTGTCACTCACTGATTGGCTATAAGGAAGCACAATCCATATGCTCTCCTCTCATGCAATCTGAGCCCTCCATGAGCTTTTTCCATCCTTGCATCTTAGCCCTCAACCCCTCAAGCCTCTTGCCTATAAATTGGATCCTTCCCCTTTGCAAAAGAACACAATCCATGAAGTAAAGTCATAATGCCATTTTAAGAATCCATTTTACATCAAAACCATACACTCACACCAAAATTTCAACTCAATTTGAAGCCCTTTTTGAAGCATAAGCTTGAGCATACATCATATCTATTTAGACAAAGCCACTCAACAAGAGAGCTTCTCATTGAGAGATCCCATTAATGGCTCATATTCTCAATTGAGAGATCATCTTAGTCTATCTTGAAGTTTATGAATTTTGTTTAGTTTGTAGAAGCTTTATTTAAATTTGGTTTCTATTAGCATACTAACATTGCTCATATACATTTTGGCACGCCGGGTGGGACCTCGCATGGGTCATCTTCATTAGCTTTTTTAGTCAAGTTTTGTATGTCATTTGCTAATTTTGGCTAATTTTGCTTATTTTTGTGATTGGTAGGATTGTATAAATTGGTTTTGTAGGTCCACATGAGCATGAAGAAGACAAAGGAACTCATAGTCTATCTCATAGTGTTTGCAAATTTTTCAAGCTTATAGGTGGACAAAGCACTTGGAATTCTTCTTCCTCTTCTTGTCTATATTCTTCTTATTCCATCTACTTCTTCTTCTTCTTCTTGTGGGAGATCTTGGCCATTTTTTTTTTAAGGAAGCAAAATCATATGCACTTCTTTTTAGTGCTTAAAATGAACCCCCAAATCATATTTAAATCCATTAAAAACTAAAAATTTGCAAAAAAATAAAATCTTTTAACAAGTGAAACTAAACCAATCCAATCATTTGCATCCTTGCAACATCAAGGTTTTAGATGCATTCATGCAAAGTTAGGAACACTTCATTTTTGGGAATTTAAAAAGAACTTCAAGTTTCCATTTCAAAAGGTTCAAAATCAACACTAAGTGCACACTAAAATCTAACTCAAACTCAAAGCATCAATCAAGGATAAAATGAACCTCATTTGCAAATATTTGAGAGTTCTTTTAAAAATCTCATGAAAACTAAGAGTCCTAAATGGTTGCCAAAATTGTCCTAAAAGCTTTGTTATTTGTTCCAAACAAATGTCTTGTTGCAAAATCTTGAATGTTTTTTAGGTTTTTCATGCATCAAAACAATATAGGAATATCATTTTTGGGCTTAAAACATGCAAACTAGAACACAAAATCTTGAATGAAAACCAAAGTCCAAAGAGTCATTTTCACTTTTGAGTCCAAAACAATATTGAATGATCTAATGTTAAAACAAAGCACTTCAAAGTTCTTAAAACAACACACAAAATCTCAATCTTGAATGTTCAAAGGAAAAAACTTGAATGTTTAATCACTTGTCTTTGAATGCATGTTTCTAAAATCACTCTTGAGTGCCATGGATTAAAATCAAGTTTTTTTTTTTTATGAATGCATGATTAAAACAATAAATCCAATCTTGAATGCAAAAGGTCAATTAATCATTACAATATCTCTCACACTTCATCTTTTGGGGCATAAAAAGAATCTACATTTTAGAAACTTTCTAAGTTATAAAAACAAATAAAGACACTTTGAGCAAATTTGTTGTTGGACTCACCCTCTTTAATCACCCATCATTCTAACCATTGGTTGCAATATCAGCGCCATATATGGGGATGGGTCTACCTAAGAAGGTGTTAAGTGCTCCACAAAAATCAAATTCCACTCACTTGAGTTTTTATTGGTTTTTCTAAGATAGAAAATTTCTTGAATGCACATTAGTCTCGCTAACACTTCATTTGGGCATAAAAATTCAACAAATCTTGACGTGGAGGGCCTCTGGGCACATGCTTGAAACTGAGTTTTACACATCTTTATTTTGGGCTTAAAACAAACTCACACTCAATCTTGAATGCCTTAAAGAAAAATCAATCGATACTTGATGTGGAGGGCCTCCGGGCACGCGAGTTTACTTTTGTTGACCCTAAATCTTCTTGGTGTATTCATTCTTTGATCGATTTTACTTTTGTTAACACTTCAAGTTGGAATTGAACATTTGCATCCTAAACATGTGTGTTTGCAAGGTCTAGATCCAAAAAACTTAAGCGTCAGTTGGAAAAGAATTCTATCTTTTAGCCCAAGATCATCCAAGTCTTCTCTCCCCTTGTCATCTTTCGAGGCCATCTTGGGTGCATAAGATTAGGATCCAAAATCTTGTTTAAATTTTAGGAGGCTTTCCTGGGGATTTCATCACCCCTTGGGATGACCTCAACTCCAGTGTTTCAACAGAGTATAAAGATCGAGAATTGAATCCAAAGAAACCTCTCTTGGGATCAAGATTTTGTCACTCGAGCTAAACCTCAAGGAACTTTATACCCTTAAGAAGTGAAAGAGAAGTGGGTTACTGCTCCTCTTGGCTGTGTGACATCTTTTTGTTTTCATCTACAAATTTGGGCCTCATGTACCTTGGGTATATCAAGGAATCCCTAGCTAAACCAACTACCAGCCTTGCAGAAAACTATCTAGGGTGTTAATGTGTTTGAAGTGATTGATCGAAACATTTGTAAAATATACACACTCCTTGGCGCAAGTATCACATTCTGAGAATCAAAAACTTCTATCTAGTTGTTCCTATCTATTGCTTGATTTTTTACTTGTTGAATGAATGTTTACCAAACTTAGTCACTCCTAGCTTAGGGCATACTTAGCGTAGTCACTGCCTGTTCTAGAAGTTGAATGAGTTGAAGCAAAACAACCAAAATCTCTCTAAGCCAAGCAGATTCATAAATTTATGTCAGAACAACCCAAACCCAAACAAAAGTTTCACAAAGCCAAACTCAAGCCATCTCAGGCATACCAAGAAATTGTAGCTAAGAAAAAGGAAGTAACACCAAGCCCTCGAATTGCCAAACTCCACAAAGCAAAAGACAAAGCTGTCGACAAAGCCCTTCAAGATGCCTAGTTAGATCACACTATCAAATTTAGTAAGCATCCAGGAGTTAACCCTACTTATGCCTTACCAACTAGGCATGATTTTTATGATTAGACCCCCTTGTTCCTCCACATCTTCTTGAATATGCTCAACTTTAGAGTCATCCTTGTAGGTAAGCCAACCACCCTTAGTCATCCCCTTAAGAATTTTAGCTCACCCATCTCATTTAGATCTTTGCCTTAGAACCAAACCAATCCCCTCAAACCTAGCTAACATCCCAAAAGCCTAAACTTCACATCCAAGCCTTCAAAATTGTTGTCACCTTGCCAAAGTCTGCCATTCCTACCATCTTGCAAATCCACCAATATCACCAAGGTTATCCCTTTGATAGAGCTTTGTCTAGGGTAATCTAGCTTTGTCACTTGTTATCCTTCATCACCTTGAGCTAAAGGTTGGGATCCACAAGTGGTCAATCTCATGGTTTTCCTAAAGGATCATCAGTCTATCCTTAAGTTGACACAATCACCACCAAGCTTGCAGATAGGAAAGCAGACCTTTCATGATTTGGCGACATATCTTTGAAGTTAGAATCCCCAACCCAATCATCCTTAGGTTTTTCATATAGCTTTGCCTCAACCCAGGAAATCATTTGCATAGAAAAGCCTTCCCCTTGGCATCCATCAACATTGTTGCATCTCATCCCTAGGACATTTTCATGCCACCTGTCACTCGCTTAGCCAAGAAGAAGAAAGAAACAATGGAACCCTATCATTTGGATCAAATAGCATCGCTCCCCTTGAGCACTCAACCATCTTTCAGCCCAGAGAACACTATACCATCACCTACTGACATTGAAGCTTTCATGAACCAACCAGGAAATGCTTTATATTGTATAAGGGAACCCAACCCTAATACTTTATATTGTATAACTTTTAGAAAACAACTCTAGTTAGCCAATAAAGCACTTTATGAATCCTTCTACATCACAACTTCTGTGCTGTTGGATGTTTTCTCAAATTCTCAAGGTTTGTTGCTCAACAATAATCAATACCCAAGCACAAATTTACAAGAAAATAAAAATATGATAGTAGACAAGGAGTATCAATAGACATTCTATAACTGTAGGGTTCTTTTCCTTGATCGACTCCCCAGTAGAGTCACCATTTTGTTGGAGTCTCAAAACTACCAAGAAAAAAAAAAGCTTGATACTAGGATTCTGAGGATAAGTCTTGGTCTAAGGGTTAGCTATCTCCTATATTCAACTAAGAAATCTTCAGATCTGGATCCAACTTCAATAGAACTACATGGATTCTCTACTCTTTAGGTTCTACAAAACCAAGGAGGCTACACCTAAGGGATATATGGATAATTGACAGGTTTATGATTCTTGGCTTCAACATATGCCTATTATCATTGTCTTTCTAATTCACTTCTATCTCTTACAATAGAAAATGGTCACAATTCTTCTAAATTTTATAAATAATCTTTGACAACAATAGCTAACAATGACATACAAGAGATTATTGCAAATAAGTGTTTATCAACAATTCAACTCTTCATACATGAAAGTAAAAATTGATTTGATTTTAAAATTTTGCTTCATGCAACTCCATGATTTCTTCAACATGCACTTGAATAAATGTCTAGTGCACTATCCATTGGTATTCAAATTCTACCCAACAATTTTAACCTAATTAATTTCCCTACAATCAATTATATTAGTAATTAACCCTAAACCCCATTCTTATGAATATCCTTCATATATGACTAGAAATCGTATCACTTTATTGAAGTGTTTACTTAATTCATTAAATCAAAAGCAACAAAAAACTAATAGACAACCTATCCTAGTTGCATTAAATTACATAAAACTTGCTCACACAACCTCAAGATAAAAAAACACATAATAATGGAGACAAAATTTAGAGAAAAAATATATGGTATAACATTCCCTTTGTATTAATTCTCCTTGAAAATTATACAACACTGATGTAAACTCAAGATAAGATAACATGATCCTTTAATATCAATGTATTCTCAAATTTGTAGAGAAAGATATATCACAAAGTTAATACTAAGATTCATTGGACCGAATGCAAGACTAGCATTAAACTAAATATTACTTGAGTTTTAGATCCTTTCTCTAGTCTTGGGATCTCATTTATATAGTATGAGATGCAACAAGCTTCAAGCCTACAAAAGAAAGACAACTATCCTTAAGTTGAAAAGATTTTACAAACAAAAGATCACTATCATAATAAGAAAAAAATTTGTGCTCCCTTGATTTCTTGTAATAGAATGTCTCTATCATGAATCTTCTTATTGTGGGGCTTTTTTTGCTGTAACTTCTTGTCACTAAGAGGCTTCATGTGATGATTGGTCTAGATATATCTATTGTTCATCTAACTATGGGACCACTTGATTATCATGTGTTGAATTAGGTTTTGAAATTTGAAAATTGATTATGACTCATTTCTCTCCCTCCTAATCATTAGATTGAACTACCAAATCAATATTTACAATTGGGGTATCTCTTATTAAGTCACCAATTTGAACCTCCATATTTGTTACTACATTTAATTTCTCTTCTTTCCTTTCTTCTATTTGGGCCAGTGCATCAATTACCTATAATTCATCTGAGTCCACACCATCTTCGTTAGTTTCTTCAGATATCAACTGATTTTATTGATTGAGATTTGACATCCACTTGTTGAAAAGTGAATCATTTGGCTAGTTGAAGTTTAAAATCTCTTGCTATTTCTTTAGGATATCCTCTTCTAATTTCTCAATTTCATCAAAATCCTTTTTGAAATAATCAAAGAATATATGAACCTGAACAACTTCCTCAGTTGTCTTGGTGAACCATATATGATCTTTTTCATTTATGACTTTCTTCAATTTGATGCAGATTAATTCATCCAACTGCTTAACCCATTCTTCTTTATCCTTCAATTTATCTACAACCTTAAGTGCATGAGGGAAAGAACCAAAATTCTTATCAAGATATTTTGAAAAATAATCAATGATTCTCTTCTGTAGCACAATTCTCTTGATATCAAAATTAGAAAGGCTATTAGTCATATCAAATGTTTTTTCTACTTTTTCACAAGAAAGACTAATAATTGAACAAGATAAAATATAAATGTCACCATCCCTACTATTCCATTTGTTCATGTTGGTGTAAATAAGTATTTACTTATTACACTTACTTAAGTTTTACTTAGGTTAATGCATTATTTAATTATTTTGCATTATTTTATTATTATTTTAGGTGAGACACTTAGGAGTTTGTGAAATATCATTGAGTTATGCATCTCTAATTATGCACATGGTGTCTACAACATAGGAGTATGTATCATTCATTGAGTTGTCATGATGACAACATAGTTATCAACACTCCTCATTTAGCGCATGTTGTCTACTCCATTGATTTGCATGCTACACCATTGTAGGCTTATCCTCACATCATCGCACTTAATCCTATGCTTAATGGAGGATAATCCATATTTGGTGGACATGTGCCTAGTTGTATGACATATCATGATGCTGACTTCTATGCATTCTAGAAGCTCTCCTGAGGCCTTTATATTCAGGCACTTCTAGTGTACTCTGAATCCAATTATTGAATGAATATTGTCATTCTGATCATACTCTGTCTATTTTGGTCTACTATGTGCTTGTGTTGAGTTCTATAGCCATTCGAGACCATTTATGCTTTAGCACCTTGACTCAAATCTGGAGGGTCTGCAAAAATTGAGAGCATCTAGAGCTAGATCTGACCTCACCATTGCGTCTGTAGCGTTGATTCGGTGAAGATCGACTATAAATTTTCCTATATTAGGTGAAAAGTTGATCATGAGGCAAATTTTTTTTTGCAAACTAGCACCCGAAGGCACCGATTTGCAATTGGGTATGATCATTTTAATTAATCTAATTTTTGCATTTTAGATCTGTATTCAATTTTGTCTCTGCAATTCTGAGTATTTTAAAAAAATTTCAAATTTTTTTTTCATAGTTCTACAGGTAGAGAATTTTTTTAGGCTGAACTGGGTAGTGACACCCCGGCTTGGCACTCTGTATTTGGCAAAATATTATTTTTTATATTTCTAGGTTTTGTTATAATTTGTAGATCTATGGGCATACAATTCATTTGAAACCTCAAAACTTCCACGCACAGTACTATACCTGCGAACGCAGAGGGCCGTACCTGGTTAAATCAGAAATATTTTTTGACAGTGGCAAATCGAATTAGCAGCTATATTCTCTACCCCGAATTTTGATGGGCTCTTTTATATTCTATCTACAGCTTTGTGTATATAAAGCGCAAATAATTCTGCATCCTGCGCAATGTGGGATTATTCCCACAAATCCAGCATCGAAATTTGAAATCCAGCATCGGCTATTCCCTTTGACGACTAATCTACAGACACGCATTGGAAGCAGACATATCCATTCAGGCATTCTAGATCGCAACCCTACATAGTCAGCGGTTCATGCAGAAAAATCCACCCGCCATGTGGAAATCATCGATTGGCTCTCTCGGCCATGTCACCCGGTGCCTGAGTTGCATACGTGATGCCAACTCACCAATCCATGATAGTAATCGTACTGTCCAGTCTGGGCACTAGTGACACGTGTTTAGTCCCTGTCTTCCATGTCTACATCTAGTCAGCTCGCCCAGTTAGCACAAGTCATTTGCCATGTGGATCATCGTACATTTTTGTACATAATGACATTATCATGATGTCACGCTGACATCATTAGTGAGTCCAATTTTTGTTGAGATCATCATTTTTCTCTCTTTAATTTGATTCCCATCTAGACGTCAGAATAGGGCCAAATTGCACTGCTACGACGGCCATATGATCATCAAATTTAACCCCATCTTTTGTTGGTGCAACCTCTCACCAAATCAATTTTGGTTTTTGCAGTCCGAGTTTAAGAGGTCATAACTCGCACATCTGGACTCCAAATCAAGAAAAATTGGGCAAAATTTTCTAAATTTTTTAGTGGTGCACCTATTTTTTGGTTTTGGTGTACGGATTGTTCAAAAATTGCATTTTTTGGTAATTGTACTGGATAATCCTGCATTTTGCAACTTCAAATGCTCGGTACGGGCACATCTGGAGTTCAAAATAGGTTCCCTTTTTTTTGAAATTGTGTATTTTTTCATCTACTTTCCACATCTAGCATCAGATTGTAGTGTTGTGTGGAAAAAGTTGTCACTTTTAGCATAGGGCCTTTCTTTGCTTTGTAATGCTTCATTATTGTAGCACATTGTAAATTTCCAGATTTGTACTCCACTAAGAGGTTGTAACAAGATAAATTAGAAGTCCAAAAAGGCCAAAATTGACAAGTGGCCCATTGTAATCACACTACTGATAAAGTGCCCAAAGCATCTATTTTGGGGGCGTTTCTTGATTTAGTGAAAAGGGGGGGTGTTCTTTCATTTTTTGCATTATGGGCAACTTTAAGTTTCCTAAATTAAATCCTCATAACTATGCTTCATGGTCAATCAAAATGTTGTATCACTTAATGCATAATAGAGTTTCACAATATCTAGATGGTACTCTTCCTAAACCATCAGGTGATAATGTATGAACAAGTGAAATTTTAGATTGGATAGCCATGGATAGAAAAGCCCTAGGTATTATATGTTTGGGGGTAGATGATAAGATCATGTATCAAATCAAGAAATGTACTACATCCAAGGAAGCTTGGGATACCCTCGAAAGCCTTTATGGTATAGTGTCTGAAGAGGATGTGTTCAAAATAGAGGATGAGCTTGTATCCTTAGATCCTAAGTCGTATGACTCAATACAGGACTTCATCATCAAGGTGAATGAATTAAGGACAAAGCTTACTGATTGTGGGAGTTCTATCAAAGATGAAAGACTGATATACCTCATTCATAACAAGCTGCCATCCAAATATTCCACATTTGTATCTTCTTTTAACACCTCAAAGACTACCTTAGGGTCTGCCTACAAGAAAGTCACTTTTGATGAATGTGCAAAACTATTGGATGATGAAGAAAAGAAGTTGAAATCAATAGGGATTCTCAAATCACCTCAATCCAAAGCATTGGTGGCCAACAATGAGCATTCTAAAAATTTAGCTAGATAATCTTCAAATAAAGGAAAGGGTAAGAAGAAGTGGAAGAATGATAAATCTGAAGATGCAAAAAAGATAACACCTCAATCCAATCAAAAAGGCAAGTCCTCGAATTCCAACAAGAAGGGGGACAAAAATAATAAGGAGAAGAAGAAGTGCACTTATTGCAAGAAATCAGGTCATGAAGAGCATGAGTGTTATCACATGAAGATTGGTGAGTTAACCAACATCATGAAGAAACATAATGTTCCATTGCCTAATGCTTACAAGGATAAAGGATCTTCTTCAGATTCAAAGGGAAAAGGGCAAGCATTCATGGCAAATGCAAACTCTTCAAAGGAATGGATATTTGATTCAGGTGCCTCATATCATATGGGTTCTTCAAAAGAGGATTTTTCTTCATTGAATCACTCAAAGGTACCACACATCTTCATGGGAAATGATAGCAAAATGGAAGTTGAAGGAAAAGGAAATGTGGAAATGGAAAATGAAGAGTTTCAAGAGGTTCTCTATGTTCCAAACCTAAGTCCAAATCTCCTCTCAATCTACCAAGTCACTCACTTTGGAGATGGACATAGAGTTGAGTTCCTTCCAGACTCAGTAAAAGTGCACAGTCTTAAAGATAATTCCTTGGTTGCAGTAGGGAAAGTGAATGATCACAAGAGGTTGTACTCTTTCTCACATTTTGTACCCAAGTCTCCTTCAAAATATTTGTTAACTCAATCAAATTCAAACATGCAATTATGGCATGAGCGGTACGGTCATCTTGACTATCGCTATCTTTAGCAACTTTTCACATACCACATGGTCAAAGGTCTACCTCAAATCAACTTTTCTAAGGGTAAGTGTTCAACAGATTGAATGGATATGCATCCAGAGGGGAAGTTACAAAGAGGGAAGTCTTTTAGATCAAAAGGTGTTCTACAAATGGTTCACATGGTATTAGCAGGTCCTTTTGCATTCAGCCAGGGTCGCTACATACTCACCTTTGTTGATGAGTTTTCAAGGTTCACTTGGCTCTACTTTCTACATAGTAAGAGTAAAGCGTTGGACACATTTATAGACTTCAAGGCTCATGTAGAAAAAAAATCCAGAAAGGCCATCAAAGTACTCCGAATGGACAATGGAAACATGGATGTGAGCAGAAGACTTAAAGACTTTTGCAAACATGAGGGAATTGATCTTCAGACTCTACCAACATTCAGTCCACATAAGATAGATGTTGCAACATTGAGGGTTAGAACTCTTAAGTCTATGGCAAGTTTCATGATTCATGCCAAGTCTCTAGATCCATCATTAGAAGTCAAAGCAATCTCAAGTGCCACTCACATTCTTAATTGTTCTCCTCATCCTGCCTTAGATGGAAAAATTCCTTTTGAGGCATGGTGCAGTAGAAAACCTATCGTGACACACTTTAGAGTCTTTGGTTGTCCTGCATGGGCAAAGAGATCTTCTAGGGGATGCAAGGCATAGTCATCTCAGCCTTGTACCTTCATTGGTTATGAAGACAGTGTGAAGGCATACAGACTTCTAGATCCTAAGACACATCAGATATTTTTGGAGAAGGATGTATACTTTGAGGAAAGTTCTCTGAGCTTGTCCTCCACTCCTCTTCATAGATCATATAGTGTGGATACTGATAGTGATACTAGCAATAGTGCTTCAATAGCTTTGTGGGGTTCTATCGATAGTTACAGTGAGAGATCACTTCATCAGTTCAATCCACATGCATACATAGCCACAGTGATAGGTCCAGAATAGCAGGGTACATCCAGCCTTCCAGATACAAGTTCAGTGATAGATTTGAGGGATAGTATTGATGATCAACCTCTGCTTCTTAATGTAGAATTACCTTCTTTAGTTGTCATGAGGGTTCCAAACTCTCTTATTCATTCTCTACATAATCAATCGTCACAGGTTGAAGTGATTATGGATACTTATGATCAGCAGTTGCAACAGGGTTCTTCATCAGTTGTAGAGACAGACTGTTCATTGGGACAGGTTCTTCAGCCAATTGAGTAGGTTTTAGAGACATCACTTATCCATGGGATTCTTTCCATGCACAACAAAAACATCTCATTTGTACCCTTGGCATTGTTTCTTCCTAAGGGGAGGAACACCATTCTGTAGTCTTCGATCAACTTCTTCATAGGAGTAGTCACTGTTCGACATTCTTCTTTGGGGGGGGGGGGAGCCCATCCTATCTCTCTTCCTCTTCTCATCATTCTCTTATGTATATATTGGATGTATGTCGTAATGGGGGGATCTTGATTACTCCATCCATCGATGCATCCTTCTTTATCTCTCTTTTTGGGGGAGGGTTTTTCCCATGAGGTTTTCCCTCTTTCCCTGCTTTATGGGAGATTGCATCATAACTATGAACATGGGTACCTAACATGGCCTAATAGTCAGGACCCATACTGCATTTCATCCTAGATTTCGTAAGCTTAAGGGCATTTTCCTAAGTTGCACTTAAGGGGAGTTGTTGGTGTAAATAAGTATTTACTTATTATACTTACTTAAGTTTTACTTAGGTTACTGCATTATTTAATTATTTTGCATTATTTTATTATTATTTTAGGTGAGAAACTTAGGAGTTTGTGAACTTTCATTGAGTTACGCAACTCTAATTATGCACATGGTGTTTATAACACAGGAGTATGCATCATTCACTAAGTTGTCATGATGACAACACAATTATCAACACTCCTCATTTAGCACATGTTGTCTACTCTACTGATTTGTGTGCTACACCATTATAGGCTTATCCTCACATCATCACACTTAATCCCATGCTTAATGGAGGATAATCCATATTTGGTGGACATGTGCCTAGTTGTATGACATATCATGATGCTGAGTTCTATACATTCTAGAAGCTCTCCTGAGGCCTTTATATTTAGGCACTCCTAGTGTACTCTGAATCTAATTATTGAATGAATATTGTCATTCTAATCATACTCTATCTATTTTGGTCTACTGTGTGCTTGTGTTGAGTTCTTTAGTTCTTGGGTGAATTCTGGCCTAAGCCAAATTCTTATAGTTCATAGTTGGCTTCAAAGTGGCTTCATTACTTTCTAGCTCATTCTACACATCCATTAAGTTTGATAACTTCTCATAAAATGTAGGCTAGCCTACCTTTTCCACTAGATACATAATTATATCTCTTATTTTGTTTTCATACTAAACATCCAATTCCACATGCATTGCCCATAATTTTTTCTTTTCTTCCTCAAGCTCTTCAGCTATGTACAATTGGGGTTCCTATGGGGTAGTGGGTATTTCTACAATTAGTTTTGTGTTGAAAGGTGGCACTAGGGGATGAGAATAAGTAATTCTAGTTTACTTGATTCTTCTCCTACTTTACTTTTCTCCAATTGTATCTCTATTTGAGCAATCATTCCTTCCATCTAGTGTATTTTATTCCCTCTTTCTTCATAGTCCTCTAGCACCTTTTCAAATTTAACATTTAACTCCAGGAACTTGTTTGTCTTTAGCTAGAACCACAACTCCAAAGTTTACCATTTCTTTAGTCATTTGGGAAACTATCTACCTCATCCACTTTGTAAATCATGAGACTGCCTATGTGTTCAGAATCTGAAACCTCTTGAATCTTGACATTGTCTCTTTTCTAGATGGACCACATCACCAAGGCTTGATGGTAATCTAATCTAGATTATATAGAAGATCTAATCTTTTTGAAAGTATTTTTCATATATATTTTTTCTATATCTTTTTGTTTGGCTTTTTTGGAGGTCTTCTGCTCAAAATTTCAAGCCAAAAGTGTAATTGGTCCCTAAAATTGGGTAACCATATGCTTGCTGTTTAAGGGACTAAAATATATTTTTAGTTCTCATTTCCAACATTCTAAGCAATTTCAAATTTTGAGCTACGCGTCAAAAGTTATGAACCTAAAAAGTTGGGGTAATTAGACACCTAGTTTTGAATAGTTTAGTTTAATTTGTTTTTTATTTTATATTTTATGCACATAAAAATTTCAAATTCATGGTTATGGTGGGTGACGATATTCCATCATTGTATATATTCTTTCAATCTCAATGAATAAGATGGCTTTTGGTTTGCATACAACTTTTTGAGTTTTGCAAGATTTTCCAAAATTTGGAAATTGGTATCATAGGTAATTAATTCACCAGATATCATGTTTGCAACCCACTTCATCAATTTAGATCATAATCAGTATACTTTAACCCCTTATGGGCTTGTAAGACTTACTCCTTAGTTTTAAACTGGGTGTCTTTTGCTTTCCTTATTGAGTCAAAAATCATTGCATTAGAAATGTCCCACTTAGGTAATATTAAAACTCTTGAATCCTTTAGCAGCCACTAATGCCCTTCATTGGTTATATGTGAAAATTATTTGATAAGTTCAGCTTTGACTCGTTCTTCAATTTCAAAGTCTCGCCTATTAGGTTGCTCTATTTTAATTATTTTGCATTTTGCCTCAAAATTGTTAATGTTTCTTCTCCATAAAAACTAAGTGAGAGATCTTGCTTTAACAAAACTTTCATCATCTAAGAAATTCTTAGAAGCCTGTTCTATTACATGATCTATTTCTTTACCTCTAAAATCTCCCATAGTGAAGGCTAATGTAGGCATAGGGGGCTCCTCGAAGACTCCTTCCTCTATATCTACTGTGGTTATTACTATGTCATTTCCCCCTCCAATTTGTTTTAGTTGTTCCCTTAAGGATATTTCATCTTCTATGCAAAGGAGTTTATGTGGGGGAATACTCTTCAACCTTAGAAGAGGAACCCTATTTTATTTTCTATCTCTTAGAAGTAGGTGCAATAGGTGGGCTCCCAGAAAGCTATCTCTTGTATAGAAGTATAGGCTATACACTCTCTGCTACCACATATCCAAATTTTCTTTGTAATGTATATTGGCCAGGGTTTATAATTAATCTATTAGCCAACCTATTTTCTACCTCAGTGGCCTTTTCTAGATAAGTTTGGGTAAAAATCTCCTTCTTTTCATTTAAAGTTTGCATGATCCCAATAAAATCATCCACAAGAATATCTATCTTTCTAGCCCAATTTTTTTTACCAGCAAGGGGATCATAATTTGGCTTCAAAGCATTTATGAAATCAAGAACTTTTCTATACACTTTCCACTTTTCCTTTCTAATCTCCTATTCTTGTAATGAAAACCTGTTTCTAATTATATCTTCAAGAAAATAAACAATATGCCTTTTGGATTTGGCTTTTGTTCTCTCCTTGAATATTTCATAAAAAACCCCCAGGTCTATAAAGAAAGAATGGGACTGGGCCATTTGATTTTTGTCTAAAAACATTTCTACATTTCTCCATCCCTTCTTGAAAAAAACAAAATTGTGCACAATAGTAATTTGAGGAAAGAATGTACCTTTTGATTCACCCAATAATTCTCTTTCTTCTAGCAATCCTATCTACCATAGGAGTTCAACAATCACTTCCTTTAAAGGCACTTGATATGGTAGCACATGTGGTTTTCCCAAAAAACCATACACTCTAAACACTATGGAAATTGCACATAGGATGATACCTCCCCAATTGTGAATTACCTTCAATCCTTTTGGATAATAGTTTGGTATAATTAGTTCTAGTAATGATTGAGGTATTTTGGGAGTATCTCCAACGAATAAAATCCTCATCTTGAATGCAAAATATTTGTAAAATCTTACAAAACTAGCATTTGTGATCTCCTAGGTAATATTAGCACTCCACAATTGGATTGGTAATCTCTCTCCATCCCTTTCCAATTCCATCTTTATTTCTTTAGAGAAGAAGGTAGCTTCTTTATATAAATTTACATACATTAACATGGAGTGATAACATAATGGTTTATGAACTTTAGCCTTAGCTATACCCATCAATCTATTATGAATTTATTCAGCTAAAAGAGTAGAAAAATAAAAAATAGAGCTCATTCCATATTAAAGTGTTTGAGAAATAATAAGAAAAATGGATCCTTGAATGCGATTTTGTTCATCCACTCCAAAAATTCTACAAAGAGAGAAATACAGTGATTGAGCCCTGGGACCGAAAAATTTCTTTAGCAATGGCTCTACGGTGGAAGAAGTTACTAATGGCAGTGAACCTATCTTGAAAAAAAGCTCTTGTAGTCATCCTCTTCTTAGGTATATCCTCTATGCATCATACCTTTCCTGCAAGTCTTTGATATCAATCCTTTCATGCACTGCATGATTAGGGTTTAATTTAAAAACATCCCTAGTTAACTCTGGTGAAACCTTAGAAAGATTATTGCCAACATGGTTTTTGACTATCCTTGTTATTGGATCATATTTCTCTGACATTATTGCAAGAAGGTCATCATCAAATAAAACACCTGGGATAATTAACTTACCAATGTCAAATTCTCATACATTATTCAAAGGAGTGTTGAGTTTTCTTTCTACAAATGACTTACGAAACAACTTTAAACCCTTGACTGTGATGCCCCGCCAAGGGATCCAAATTAATCAACCCAAATTTTTACTAAGTTTGCCAAATTTTATTTTTTTTGAAACCAAAAAGAATAACATACACATCAACCACATAGTAGTGGAAGCAATAACATACAATCAACTAAAAGCATATATAACAGGTTACAATTCTATAGGATCCCATGACGTTGAATCACATATAAATTTAATCTAATACTAAGTCCATCATATACCACATCCATATGAAAGAATAATCATAAATTTCAATGTCCATTTAATATACATTTTTTCAAAATGCCTCTTGGAAAATTAAATTTGGAATGCTCAATCATCCATTCTACATGTCATAGGGTATGAAAGGCTTAAAAGAATATACATATGTAGAAATAGAAATACTTCATCCTATTTGGATCCATGATACAAGTACAATAAAATAAATGGAACCATCCACCATACATGATACATCCATCCATCATAAAAGATATAACTATCCATCATAAAACACAACTATCCATCATAAAACACAACTAACTAAGTACATGGTTCCTCCCAACCATTAATAGCATCATAAGACCATCATGGGCCCTAGCCATCCCCCGTGCATAAAATCCTAAGCCACCAATTAGATCGTTGACGCTATCATAATAAGGACGTCACTACTAAAACATGCTACACCTAAGCATAAGGAAATCTAAAATGCTAGAATAAAGTATAAGATGATCGTACAAAGTAGATAACATCACCTATCACATGCTAATCATCAATATAAGGAAATGCATCAATAAATAACATCATCTAAACATGATAAACAAGCATCCCATGAAGCTCCAGCCACAGTGACTATAGACAGATCTCAATGGTAAGAGTAAAAAGTACTACCACCTGACCGTGTGGAATGTAAATGGTCCACTCCCACTACAGTGAGGAGATAGTCTCAAGTCCCAAATAGGATATCAAACCACATATCAAAAGTACTCTTTAAGTTTGGCAAATCCTAAAAGAAATCTAACTCAAAGGTTCTAAGACAAATTGACATCTAATCCCTAGAGGCATAAAGGACATGTAGGAAACCTACTATGTAAGTGGGCAAGTGTCATCACATGAATCACATTGTTGTTAACCTAGCAGTTTCTTAAAACTCTAGGGTCCCTAGTGATTATTGTGCAACCACTAGTATTCTCTCCTACTAACAAGGCATACTACAGAATGCAAGGTCACACCAAGCATTCTCTCTACTCCCATCTTAGTCTATACTAGCACTCTAGGCATGGGCAAGAACATACAAGACTCTTATTAGGTTCATTTTAATCCCCATTTAGTGTAATGCTTTCACTTATTAAAAAACTTACAACTAGTTACCCTTGGAGCCACTTAGGGCCCCCAACCCCCTTTGCAAGCCACTTCCCGACACTACATATAGATAACCTACCCTAGGCTCAATAAAAGTAAAAATCAATAATCATATAAAAATCACCTCAGTCATATACATATGACTAGAAAGAATCAAAAGATAATGCACAATAATCACATTAGTTCTCTGCAAGCAATTGGAAAGCATCAAAGATAAATCACAATATCCATTGGTTCTCAACGAGCAACCAGAAAGTATCCAAATAATATTGATTAAGGACTCAAAATGGTTAAGTCAAACATGTCACAACATGAAATCATCAAGAACATAGCAATCACTTCAGTCCCATTACGGCAACTAGAAAGCAACCCAAGTATAACTAATCAAGGACTCATAAATTGTTGAGTCAAATATCTCATAACATAAATCTTGCCATCCCACAAGGCACTAAAAATAGTAATAAACAATATAAACACACTCAACATAGACCATACCATCACATACCATGGTTAAGTAAAAGTAATCAAGATTGAGTCAACATGATACCACACTCACAAAACTCGGAGCCTTTATTAACAACCTAAAATTGGTCAAAACTCTAGTCAACCCCAAACCCCAAACATAGATAACATACAGATACAAAGTGTAAGTTTCATGTTTTGGTTTATTATAAAACACATGGTTGGGTTTAAATGTAAAGTTCCACTTTTCAGTTGAACATATGTTTTAGATAGATAAAATCCATAATTTACCCTTACAAATTAACCCATTCTTCAATGTAAATCATGGTACAATTGCCCTATTTCACTTTTTAAGTCCATTGATCCAAATGATCTAAGGGTAATTTTCTATCTAAATTAATCCCCATTGATTTTAAATAAATAAATTAACATTTACATTAAAATCAAATTTTTTAGTAATAATTAAATAAATCTATTACTCCAAAACATCTTATTAACTATTAACTATTAAATATTTATATTTAATAACATCACTGATAATTTCATTTAGAAAATTAATTTAATAATTAAAACTCATTAATAAACATTATTAAATACTAATAAAATTTTATATTAAAATTTAATAACAAATTTATTAAATAATAATAAAATTTAAATTATAAAACTTATTAACAAATATTATTTATTAAAAGTAAACTTATTAATAATTTTTTATGAAATAATAATAAAATCATTAATATTAAAAATATTATTAAATAATAATAAATTAATAATAAAATTAATAATTTTTTAAAATAATACTTAAAATGCCCTACACATATATATAAAGCCCCTGGCTTTGCTTGCCATGCGATCGTAGACCTTGGCTGCTGCCACCAACAACAGTTATTATTGCTGCCTCGTGCAGTACAGGGTTTGCATATGTAGGTAGCCCGACCACAAATAAAAGCAGGGGAGGGGGTATGGGAATTTCCCAACCCCATCCCAATATATATATCTTTTATATTTAATTTTGTTTGACATAACAAATCAACTTTTCCCACCCTCGCTAAATTAAAAATATTATATATATATATATATATAGATATATATGTATGTATGTATGTATGTATTTATGTATGTATGTATGTGTGTATGTATGTATGTATGTATGTATGTATATGAATTTGTTTATAATAAAAGAATTCCCCCTCCTTTAAATTGATTTAATATATATATTTTTAATATTATTACTATTATTTTTTATAAATATTTGCAATCCTAGCCTTATAGGAGAATTCGATTAACCATTAAAATCTTCTCCTTTTTTTTAAAACTCAAACCCTCCTTGATTTTAATATCTAATTAGCTAAATTAATGGATGAAGTTTCAAATTGATTTATTTTTCTTCCAGTCCTAATATATAGATGAGATACAACACAATATCATAGAATTCATAGGAGATCGATAGATTCATACAACGATACTCAAAAATTTAATTTTAATAATCACAATGAAGACATGATTATCTAAATAACATAATTGACTGTGCAATTCAAAACATAGGAATCTACTTGGATTCTGATGCTAAAATCACAACACCCAGAAGATTTGTGAGAGATTTCGCTTCAATCCAAGAACTTCTCTCTAAAAAATTTCTCAAAATTTTTTCCTTCCAAATTTTGCTTCCAAATTTGCTCCCAAAATTTGTGTCCCTCCAAAAATGAACCTCCCAAATTGAGATAAAGAGTCCTCTCCTCAAATTGGGGCACTAATTGTGCATTCCCCTGGGAGAACTCTGTCCTCACCAGACTTCAACTCCTATTAACTTTTCTTAATCTTTTCTTAATCTTTTCCATGCACATTACATTGAATTATTAAATTAATTTATTTAATTTCCACTTGAATTCTCCTTTAATTAATTTATTGAATTTTAAACTCATGCGCACTTTATGCAATAAAAATATCTTTATTAGATTCACTTGTTTTATCTTTTTAATTAGTTTCTTATATTTTCATCTCATGCATGCATCATGCGAACTTAAAAAGTTTTAATAAATTAATATATTTTCACTTTTAAATTTATTTTCAAAATTCAATTGATAAAATATTTATTAACTTAGATAATAATAATATTTAGCATTTATTTAAAAATGAACTCGAAATATATTATTATTAAATTAAATTAATATTATCACTTCTAAATTTATACTTATAACTTTTATCTTTAAATTTAATTCTTTTTTATTTAATTAATTTCTTGATTAATTAAATATAATTAAGTATTAAAATATCATGATAATTTTCCATTAAATTAAATCATTAATTTAATCTTTTAATTATACTTAATTAATAGAAAATTCACCTAAGACTCATAAAGTAAAATATGAAAACCCATCATAGCAAAACACATACAAAATCAAACTAAAGGGTTATAATCACAAATTAATGTCATTCGATGCATGCAGATGGTAGAAAACTTAGATACTTGTCCTAATTATCCAGGACAAATGGCTTAAGGGTTTATGATTTGGACTTCAAAATTTATCTCCCCTCTCTTGCTATTGAGATAATGCGATAGGGTATGCTCATCTTGGCAATTCAGAGAAGTCGAGACTTGGTACCTGCAACATGTATAAAATTCACACATGTACAAACACAATATTCTAAGCTAAATAGGAAATGGCAGGAAGTGGTGCATCATGTAGATCCTAACTAGTAGGTGACTATGACTCCGTTAACCACATCAGAAATGCCATACATTAAGAAAACAAACATGCACACCATACACATGCAGTATGGGGTAAGTATCCATAAGAAAACACATATGCTAATCCATCTAACTAATCATCATCAATAACTGAAAACACTATGATAATCATCATGCGCACATGAAGTATAGAGTACCAAGTAATCTCATCATATATCAACTGAATCTGAAACAATATCTAATAATCTCAAAATAATACTATTAATAATCAAGCATAAAATTGGCCTAAAAGAGTTTGACAATGATAAAAAAAATGCAATCTAGGGGCAAGCACTACATCCACCCCCCCTAGACTTAGGTTTACTCTTGGAAGCCTACAAGAATGATAACACTAAAGGACTCACTATGTAGATCTCATTGAACCCTTTCCCCTTGTAGGAGGATATGACTCTATTGAGAACACTACAACAATAATATCTAAGCTAACAAGGTGCTATAATAACCACAAAAAATACTATTTTCAATCACTTAGAGCAATATGATTATGGTTTAATAGTAAACGAAAAACCATATTGATCCAACATTCATTCTTTTAACAAATACTAAAATAGATCCCCTAAACACTCTAAACAAGAATAATATAATGCTCACAAAGACAATCAAAGGCATACCACCTTAAAGCATAGATAAAAGATACATGTTTTGAAAGTAGGATAAGTTTCAATTTTTGGTTTTGCCTATATTTAGATTTATGTATAATTTTCAGTTTTGAAGTCTAAGTGTTGAAGTATGATAAATATACAACTAAAAGTTTAAGTTTTGTTTCAGTTCAACTAGTATAGGTTTAGTTTGAAATAGATATACATAACAATTTTAAGTTTCATTTTTGTTCAACTAGTTAACACTAGTGGTGTTCCAATATACCCAGAGCTCCTAATGTAGAAACTCAGGCTCTGATATGAAATGTGATGCCCCACCAAGGGATTAAAAGAATCAACCTAAAGTTTTACTAAGTTTTCCAAACATTTTTCTTTTTGAAACCAGAAAGAATAACATACACATCAAACACATAGTAGTAGAAGAAATAACATACAATCAACTAAAATCATGCATAATAGGTTACATTTCTTAAGGATCCCATGATGTTTAATCACATATAAATTTAATCTAATACTAAGTCCATCAAATACCACATCCATATAAAAGAATAATCAGAAAGTCCAGTATCCATTTGATATATATTTGTTCCGAATGCCTCTTGGCAAATTAAATTCGAAATGCTCAATCATCCACTGTACATGTCATAGGGTATGAAAGGCTTAAAAGAATATACATATGTAGAAATAGAAATACTTCATCCTCTTTAGATCCATGATACAAGTATAATAGAATAAATGAAACCATCCACCATACATGATACATCCATTTATCATAAAAGATATAACTATCCATCATAAAACACATCTATCCATCATAAAACACAACTAACTAAGTACATAGTTCCTCCCAACCGTCAATAGCATCATAAGACCATCATGGGCCCTAATCATCCCCCATGTGTAACATTTCAAGCCATCAATTAGATTGTTGATACTATCATAATAGGGATGTCACTACTAAAACATGCTACACCTAGGCATAAGGAAATCTAACATGCTAGAATAAAGCATAAGATGATCATAGAAAGTAGATAACATCACTCATCACATTCTAATAATCAATATAAGGAAATGCATCAGTAAATAACATCATCTAAACATGATAAATAAGCATCTCATGAAGCTCTAGCCATGGTGACTACAGACGGATCTCAATGGTAAGAGTAAAAAGCACTACCACCTGACTGCATAGAACCTAAATGGCCCACTCCCACCACACTGAGGAGATAGTCTCAAGTCCCAAATAGGATATCACATGACATATCAAAAGTACTCTCTAAGTATGGAAAATCCTAAAAGCAATCTAAATCAAAGGTTATAAGATAGATCAACATCTAATCCCTAGAGGCACACAAGACATGTAGGAAACCTACTATGTAAATGGGCAAGTGTCATCGCACGAATCATGTTGGAGTTACTCTAGCAGTTTCGTAGGAATCTAGGGTCCCTAGTGATCCCTATGTAGCCACTAGTGGGTAAAAGCACAAATCTGTGTCACCGTTTGTGATATCAAAACCTGTTTTGGTCAAATTTCATTTCTCTATCAAAACTCAATTTTATTCAAAAAATAAAAATACCCTTTTATAGATCTTAGATTCAATATCATCATTATATAAATTTTTGAGTGTTTTGATTAGTTATAATATGTTAGAATTTAAATATATTATAAGTCAATATTTCAACATTTTAGAAGATGCTCACTTAAAAAAGGGAAAAAAATAGTAAATCATACCAAAAAATAAAAAAATTATATTTATCTTTAGAGGAGAGAGTCCTCTTCATGAATATGTAATTTTTCGTCAAGAAGGTGTAGATTTGATTGGGAAGTTTTGACGGGAGGAAAAAATTGTTGGCTTCTGAGAAGGTCAAGCTTGAGTACTTATAACAAAGAAAACATAGATAAAAAATAACTATTTCTTTTTTTGTGCAATAGATATACATGTCATCTATAAGATATTTTCAAATCAAAACAAAAAAAGATGATTTGCATTTTTTTTTTTGATGAGAACTACACCCTATATTTTTTATAGTTTAAAAAGGGACTTTAAAATAAAATAAATGAATAAATTCTTATTCAATTTTTTTTAAAAAAATGATAGGCATAAATTTCATCCAATTCTACACATTTCATCAGTTTACATCATTTTCAAATTCTAAACACAAATACCATTTTTTTTGTCATTAATGTTGAACTGTTGCATTTTGATATCACGTTTCTTCATAAAAGGTGACACAAGTTTGTGCTTTTACTTAGTATCCTCTCGTAATAACAAGGCATACTACAAAATGCAAGGTCACAACCAAGCATTCTCTCTACTCCCATCCTAGTCTTTTCTAGCACTCTAGGAATGGGCGAGAACATACAAGACTCTTATTAGGTTCATTTTAATCCCCATTTAGTGTAATATTTTTACTTATTAAAAAACTTACAACGAGTTACCCTCAGAGCCACTTAGGCCCCCCGACCCTCATTGCAAGCCACTTTCCAAAACTACATATTGTAGGAGTTGATGAAATCCAACTCCACAACTCACCAAGATCACCTACATGCAAATAACTTGTCGAAGGGGAACCAAGAAGGAAGAGGTGGAGCTTGGAAAAACCTTAAATAGAATTGAGAGAGAACATATTACAAAACAATAAAAATGCATTTAGAATGAGTTGAGAAAATACAATGAGAGCTCCCTAATATAAAGGCCTCATGGAAGCTTGTAGAACAAGCTAGAAAGTAGTAGAAGATAAGGTTGAAAACTAAGCACACTTCCACAAAAAGGTGGAACATGCTAGAAGGGAAAAAATTCCTGTGTTGTCAACAACTCATCACTACAACCATTAACTACTAAATATTAAATAAATAAACTAACCTAAGTAAGCTTAAGTAAATAGAATAAATAATAAATAAATAAATAATTATTTACTCTAACACCCCCCCTTAAGTGCAACTTAGGGGAATGCCTTAAGCTCACAAAACTAAGATGAAATACAGAATGGATCTCGACAATGAGGCCATGTTAGGTACCCATGTATAATGCAAAGAGATGCAACTTCTGAAAATAGGAAAAGAGAGAAAATCACGTGGGAAAAACCCTACCTCAAAAAGAGGTAAGAGCCTAGTAAAGGATTGAAGAAGCCTCCATTTAGAAGAATGTCCCATAAAATAGAAACAAAAAGGGATCATGAAGAGCATCACTAAAGCATGAAGAAGTCACAAAGTCTTCCATAAAAAAGAAACTGTTGATTTGAAGAATCTCTAAGGAAGAAGAAGGCACAAACTGAGCGTGTCTATATGGTAGATGATCCATCTCACCAAAATGCATAGGTAGCTAGCCACTGTAATTGCCTCGTATATAGGATCAACCATTGAATACATAGCTCACACTATCAAACCATCAAATCACAAAAGAATTAGAACAACAGAATAACCCCCCCTTAATGTAGATGGGGTGAGATGATAGGCAACTGAGAAGGTGGGCCAAAATCCTCTGCAAATAGAACCATGAACAATGAGAGAGGAAAGAGGTACAAACACCTATAAAGACATAACCACACCAATGCTACATGGGAAAACAAAAGGAAGAAAGCCTTAAACAATAAACAACTATCCCCCCCATGGAGCTTTATAAAAATAGTGCAAATACAACTGTCTCAAAACAATGTTCATGAACCTGAAATGCAAGAGTGGCACTTTATCTCAGTGTTTGACATAAAAATGCTTACAAATGATGTCTACAATGATCAGAAAAGGAAAAAAGTTGATAAAAAAGGTAGTACAACCCAAAACAAAAGATCTCATACCTTGAAAATGATCTTTAGACCTGAAACACCAAAGATATCCACCATAGAGAAAAAATACCAAAAAAATGATAGAAAGAGCATGGGCCAGAATCTAAGGAAAAGACAATATTTTTGAAAAGATGACAAAGCTAGATTTCCAAAAATATAACATTTTCAAAAAATGGACATGGGATGCAAAAGAAATGCATGCTAGATTCAAAAATAGAAGTTCAAACTTCAACTAAAAAAATGAGCAACTAAATTGCATCAAAACCTAAAAATACTTGCACCAATGTCTCTGTCTTAAAATCAGCTTTTCGGTGCTTCTTTTAGATCAAAAAATACCTCTGTATGCTCAAGATATAGCTAAAAAATTGCAACTGGGTCCAAAATGACCTTGGAGAGGTGCAAGAGGTCTACTGATGTAGTGCTGACATCATGCTAACATCAACAAACCACTAGAAAAAATTTGATAGCTTTGCAGTCGTCATAGAAAAAAAGGTGCCACATGGTAGCCATGTGGCACATTCTAACATGGAAGGGGTGACGTGGCAGGGTCCACATGGAAAAGTGCCACTTGGCACCCATGCCACATGTCACCCCAACATTGGTGCTAATTAGAAACAAATCCACGTGGGTGCTGAGTAGATAGGCATGGTCCATGTGGTAGAAAATTGGAAGTCCATGCAGGTAGGTGGCACTGACTATTTATAAAGGTGGTGCTGAGTAGCGAAACGCTGGCATAGTGGAAAAATAGAGGTCGTGGAGCCTATTCTAGTGAAGATCTAAGGAGGCAATGCTAGAAGAGATGGCTCATCGGCAGTGGTTGAGTGCAGGCTGCCCTGCAACAACGTAACCGACTACGATGACCTACGAGTTGGGTGCGGGTTGCACGGTGGTGCAGTGGTGGCCACTCGGTGGTGTGCCCTTTTTAATTTTTAAAATTTTTTTTCTCACCGAAAATGCCCATACGATCATATGACATGGCTTGGTACTAAATTTTTTTTGCCTCCTAGAACTTTGTCTCCAAAATCAACAAGTTTTATATGAATCTTGATTGTAAATAGCTTTTCAGATCTAATGGCGGTGTCTGTTTGGGCCTAAAGTGCTTCAAAAAAATGCTCTTCCCCCAGATTGAATAAAAATGCATAAAAAAACTAGGTTTGTGTCTCTAAATCGTGGCTTCAAAAATTCTTCAACCAAGAAGTAGCAAAGAGGCTTTGATACCATGTAGGAGTTGATGAAATCCAACTCCATAGCTCACCAAGATCACCTGCATGCAAATAACTTGTCGAAGGGAAACCAAGAAGGAAGAGGTGGAGCTTGGAAAAACCCTAAATGGATTTGAGAGAGAACATATTGCAAAACAATGAAAATGTATTGACAATGAGTTGAGAAAATACAATGAGCAAGCCCAAATATAAAGGCCTCATTGAAGCTTGTAGAACAAGTTGGAAGGTGGTAGAAGATAAGGTTGACAACTAAGCACACTTCCACAAAAAGGTGGAACATACTAGAAGGGAACAAACTCCTGTGTTGTCAACAACTCATCACTACAATCATTAACTAAAAAATATTAAATAAAAACATTAACCTAAGTAAGCTTAAGTAAATAGAATAAATAATAAATAAATAATTAATTATTTACTCTAACACATATAGATAACCTACACTAGGCTCAATAAAAGTACAAATCAATAATCATATAAAAATTACCTTAGTCATATACATGTGACTGGAAAGCATCAAAAGATAATCTACAATAATCAAATTAGTTCTCTGCAAGCAACTAGAAAGCATCAAAGATAAATCACAATATCCATCAGTTCTCAATGAGCAACTAAAAAGTATCCCAATAATATTGATCAAGGACTCAAAATGGTTAAGTCAAACATGTCACAACATGACATCATCAAGAACATAGCAATCACAAACTCCCATGTTGTCAACAACTCATCACTACAATTATTAACTAAAAAATATTAAATAAAAACATTAACCTAAGTAAGCTTAAGTAAATAGAATAAATAATTAATTATTTACTCTAACACATATAGATAACCTACACTAGGCTCAATAAAAGTACAAATCAATAATCATATAAAAATCACCTTAGTCATATACATGTGACTTGAAAGCATCAAAAGATAATCCACAATAATCACATTAGTTCTCTACAAGCAACTAGAAAGCATCAAAGATAAATCACAATATCCATCAGTTCTCAATGAGTAACTAAAAAGTATCCCAATAATATTGATCAAAGACTCAAAATGGTTAAGTCAAACATGTCACAACATGACATCATCAAGAACATAGCAATCACAAACTCCCGTGTTGTCAACAACTCATCACTACAATCATTAACTAAAAAATATTAAATAAAAACATTAACCTAAGTAAGCTTAAGTAAATAGAATAAATAATAAATAAATAAATAATTATTTACTCTAACACATATAGATAACCTACACTAGGCTCAATAAAAGTACAAATCAATAATCATATAAAAATCACCTTAGTCATATACATGTGACTGGCAAGCATCAAAAGATAATCCACAATAATCACATTAGTTCTCTGCAAGCAACTAGAAAGCATCAAAGATAAATCACAATATCCATCAGTTCTTAATGAGCAACTGAAAAGTATCCCAATAATATTGATCAAGGACTCAAAATGGTTAAGTCAAACATGTCACAACATGACATCATCAAGAACATAGCAATCACTTCAGTCCCATCAAGGTGACTGGAAAGCAACCCAAATATAACTGATCAAGGACTCATAAATGGTTAAGTCAGATATCTCATAGCATACATCTGGCCATCCCACAAGGTACTAAAAATAGTAATCAGCAATATAAACACACTCAATATAGAGCATACCATCACATACCATAGTTAAGTAAAACTAATCAATATCGAGTCAGCATGATACCACACTCACAAAACCCTAAGCCTCATGTAACAACCTAAAACTGGTCAAAACTCTAGTCAACCCCAAACCTCAAACATAGACAACATACAGATACAAAGTGTAAGTTTCATGTTTTGGTTTATTATAAAACACATGGTTGAGCTTAAATGTAAAGTTCCATTTTCTAGTTGAACATATGTTTTAGATAGATAAAATTCATAATTTACCCTTACAAATTAACCCGTTCTTCAATTTAAATCATGGTACAATTATCCTATTTCGCTTTTTAAGTCCATTGTGTAGACACCTAAAAATCTTTAGAAAATAAAGTATTTTTATTTTCTGAAAAATTCTTGATGACATCATCATTTATTAATTAATTAATTATTTAATTAATTAATTAATTTTTATGCCATTAAATCCCTTTATCTTAATTAAAATATTTAATTAAAGAATCCATCCCAAAAATGTTTAAATCTTATTTAAACATTATTTCCTTATTTATTAATTATTTACTTAATAAATTGACCAAAAAATCCAAAATAAATAAAAAATTTATTTTTTGCCCAAAACTTGGCCAATTTCCTTAAGACCACTAACCTCTTCCAAAATATTCTAATCCTTCTTTAATTTTGATTAAAGGCTAATCCCATCATTTCCTACCCCTAATCTCAACTCAAAATATTTAATTAAGATTAAATATTAATCCTCATGTTTATTAAAAAAGTTTTAATAAATATCTCCTCAACCCAAACCCTTGAAATAAATAAAACTTTATTTATTTCCTAAAAATTTAATTTATCCTCATCCTAAGAAGTTCTAGACTCCTCTAGAAAGTCTTCATCCTTATCCTAAGAAGTTCTAGACTATTCTAGAAAGTCTTTATCCTCATCCAAAGTCTAGACTCTTCTAGAAGATTTCTTTAAACCTAATCCTAATCCCCTCCTAACCTTGTCACATTCTCTAAAAATGGGTTAAAACTTCCTAACCCAAGCCAAAGTTAACAAATATCTCCTCCTTCACCCACCCTCATTAAATGCCATCCACTTGCCTATCCCTAAGCTAATCCTAAACCATCCTAATCCATCCTCTAATCATTTGCACAAGCCTAAGAAAGCTTAAAACCTTCTTAATCAAGTCCAAGTCAAAATTGCTCTCATCTCCCTCAAAATATCTCAACCATAAAATTTTATGAAGCCCACTAGGCCATAAATGACTCTTCCAAGCCCTTTTATTGCTCTTACAAGCCATTATGAGGGTATTTATGAAGATTTTATCCCTTGAGCCTCCTTTGTTGACTCATCCTTCCCCTTTCCTCCATCCTCTCACCCTGTGACATGTGTCACTCCTTGATTGGCTGTAAGGAAGCACAATCCATGTGCTCTCCTCTCATGCAATCTGAGCCCTCCATGAGCTTTTTCCTATCCTTGCATCTTAGCCCTCAATCCCTCAAGCCTCTTGCCTATAAATTGGATCCTTCCCCTTTGCAAAACAACACAATCCATGAAGTAAAGTCATAATGCCATTTTAAGAAGCCATTTTACATCAAAACCATACACTCACACCCAAATTCCAACTCCATTTGAATCCCTTTTTGAAGCATAAGCTTGAGCATACATCCTATCTATTTAGACAAAGCCACTCAACAAGAGAGCTTCTCATTGAGAGAGTCCATTAATGGTTCATATTCTCAATTGAGAGCTCATCTTAGTCTATCTTGAAGTTTATGAATTTTGTTTGGTTTGTAGAAGCTTTATTTAAATTTGGTTTCTATTAGCATACTAACATTGCTCATATACACATTGATCCAAATGATCTAAGGGTAATTTTCTATCTAAATTAATCCCCATTGATTTTAAATAAATAAATTAACATTTAAATTAAAATCAATTTTTTTAGTAATAATTAAATAAATCTATTACTCCCAAACATCTTATTGACTATTAAATATTTATATTTAATAACATCACTAACAATTTCATTTAGAAAATTAATTTAATAATTAAAACTCATTAATAAACATTATTAAATACTAACAAAATTTTATATTAAAATTTATTAAATAATAATAAAATTTAAATTATAAAACTTATTAATAAATATTATTTATAAAAATAAACTTATTAATAATTTTTTATTAAATAGTAATAAAATTATTAATAATTAAATTATTATTAATTAATAATAAATTAATAATTTAAAAAATAAAAAATTAAAACACCCTGACATATATATAAAGCCACTGGCTTTGCTTGCCGCGTGGCTGCAGACCTTGGTTGCAGCTGCCAACAACAGTTATTACTACTACCACGTGCAGGATAGGGTCTGCATACACAAGTAACCTGACCACAAATAAAAAGCGGGGGGGGGGGTATGGGGATTTCCCAACCCCATCGCAATATATATATAATTTTTTATATTTAATTTTGTTTGACATAACAAATCAACTTTCCAACCCTCACTAAGTTTTAAAATATTAAAATATAAATTTATTATTTATTATATACATACATACATACATACATACATACATACATACATACATACATACATACATATATATATATATATATATATATATAAAATAATATTATTATAATTTTAATAAATATTTGCAATCCTAGCTTGATAGGAGAATTCGATTAACCATTAAACTTTTCTCCTTTAAAAAAAAATCTCAAACCCTCCCTGATTTTAATATCTAATTAGCAAAATTAATGAATGAGGTTTCAAGTTGATTTATTTGTCTTCTAGTCCTAATATATATATGAGATACAACAATTATCATAGAGTTCATAAGAGAGCGATAGATTCATACAACGATACCCAAAAATTCAATTTTAACAATCACGAAGAAGATAGGATTATCTAAATAACATAATTGACTATGTGATTCAAAACATAAGAATCTACTTGGATTCCGATGCTAAAATCACAAATCCCAAAAGATTTGTGAGAGATTTTGCTTCTATCCAAGAATTTCTCTCTAAAAATTTTCCCAAAATTTTTTCCTTCCAAATTTTGCTTCCAAATTTTCTCCCAAAATTCACGTCTCTCCAAAAATGAACCTCCCAAATTGAGATAAAGAGTCCTCTCCTCAAATTGGGGCACTAATTGTGCTTCACCCAGGAGAACTTCATGCTCACCAGACTTCAACTCTTATTAAATTTTCTTAATCTTTTCTTTATCTTTTCCATGCACATTAAATTGAATTATTAAATTAATTTATTTAATTTCCACTCGACTTCTCCTTTAATTAATTTATTGAATTTTAAACTCATGCACACTTTATGCAATAAAAATATCTTTATTAAATTCACTTGTTTTATCTTTTTAATTAATTTCTTATATTTTCATCTCATGCACGCATCATGCGAACTTAATTTTTTTAATAAATTAATATATTTTCATTTTTAAATTTATTTTTGAAATTCAATTGATAAAGTATATATTAGCTTAAATAATAATATTTAGCATTTATTTAAAAATGAACTCTAAATATATTATTATTAAATTAAATAAATATTATCACATTCTAATTTTATACTTATAACTTTTATCTTTAAATTTAATTCTTTTTATTTAATTAATTTCCCAATTATAAAATTCTAGCCAAAGCCTTGGCTTCTCGGCTTGTTAATGTTCTTCCTAAGTTCATATGTCCTACTTAGACATGATTTATTAAGGGTCGCTATATTTTAGAGAACCTTGTCACCAGTTGGGAGTCAATGGTTTGGGCTAAGACTTCGCATCAGAACTCCACTATGTTTCTTTTAGATTTTGAGAAAGCCTATGACCGTGTTGAATGAGAATTTATCTTTTCTATTCTTCAGGCATTTGGATTTCCTAATGAATTTGTTCAGTATATTCAAGTCTTGCTTAAGGATTCATCTTCTCAAATTGAAATCAATGGTTTTCTATCTAATCTGATACCTCTGTCTCGGTCCATTCGACAGGGATGTCCCCTTGCTCCTGCTCTTTTTGTCATCGCTTTTGATGCCTTGTATTATATCCTCAAAGATAAAACTATTTCTCCCAAAGTTAATTGGATTTCTCTCCCTGATAATTCTAAGCTTCTTAATATCCAATTTGTAGGTGATACTTCGCTTTTCCTTGAACTATCTTCTAGTAATATTCAGCATCTTAATCTTAAACTTGATCTATTTGAGACCATTTCTGGAGCTTGCATTTCCAAATCCAAATCTGTTATGATTGGTTGGAAAGAGAAGCCTCCTGATTGGTTTCTCTAGTTTGGATAGTCATGGGGTGGACCTCATAAGATTTTTAGATATGTGGGGGTTCCTTTTTCCATCTCCCCATCTCTCAAAGACATGTGGATTTGGATTAAGGATAAAATTGTTAAGAAGCTCAACAAGTGGGATAACAAGGTGTTGTCGCTTGTTGGTAGAGTGCAGGTGTGTCAAAAAATCTTGTCATCCTATAGTATATACTACTCCTCTTTCTGGATGTTTAGTAACTACCAAGTGTTTGAGATTCAGAAATCCATTAGGAGATTCTTATGGTCTGATGGCAAAGGTCACAAGAAGAAATATGTTGTTAAGTGGAGTTGGTGTCATGTTGCCAAGAACTTTGGTGGCTTAGGCCTAATAGACCTTAGGATCAAAGGAATTTCCCTTGCTGCTAAGTGGATTTTTCAAGTTCTTGATGGTTAAGAACCCTGGAAGATTCTTCTTAGAAACAACATTCAATTTGGTTATCCAAAGCATGCCAAACTTTGGAAAAATCTTCCTTTTGCTGATCTGGTTGCTGGGTCCTTCCCTGTCTCGGTCCAAGGTTCCCTGGTTTTCAAGTCTATCTGGAAAGCTTGGGAGCTTGTGAGGGGTTTCATCTATAATTCCAAATTTTCTAGCAATAACTCTATTCAAGGTGAGCGTTCTATATGGTGGAATCTGCAACATAATGGTAAGCTTCTTGCCATGACTCAAGGTTGTTTAGCAAAATTTTTGAATAGTCTTGGTATCCATAGTTTTATTGACATTTTGGAGAATGATAACCTTGTTAGTTGGTAGGATATTAAAAATCAAGTTTGATCTTCCTATCTCCCATAAACGTACATATAATATGGTTGGCAATGCCTGCTACAATCTTAATCTTCCCTGCATGTGTGATGTGGACTCTTATAGATTTCTAAATTTCCATTGGGATGATGGATCTCTCCTACATAAAATTAAAGCTATATATATATATATATATATATATATATATATATATATATATATATATATATATATATATATATATATAAGGTGCTTAATAAATACAACTCTGGTATTTCTCACCTTAATAGCACTTGGTATATGAACTTGAACTCTCTTGAATGGCAAAAAATTCTTGACAGATTTTGGAAATCACATATTCCCGCCAAAATCTTACATTTTAAATGGTAGCTTCTTCTTGATAGACTTCTTGTTAAAAATAATGTTGGTGATACTAAACTTTGTACTATTTGCTGGGTTCCTAAAAATTTAAGGCATATATTTTTTAGTTGTCAATTTGCTAGGATTATATGAAAGTTTTTTGAAATTTCTATGGTTGATCATGTTCCTATTTTAGATACCATTCTTGGCAACATATCTAGTCTTAAAAAAGATGCTAATTTTTTTTGGAACATTCTATCCTCTCATATTCTTTGGTCTATTTGGAAATGCAGAAATGAGGACAAATTTCAACATGTTGGTAGATTCCTTACTTTGTATCATTTGAAACTCATCCGTTTTAAGATTGTGTCATAGATTTTCTGCACTATGAAGCTCAAGATGGACAAGCTAAAAAGATTCCTCCATGATGGGCTCACTATGATGTTCATTTATGAGATGAAGCATGAGCTAGAATTGGCCAGCATTCTTGATAACCAGACTAGTTTTGGAAAAGCTCTTAAGGAGCTGCTCAAGGAAATACATGAGAACATAGGCCCCTTTTCTGATAGACTTGACTTCTTTGCTCAACTTCTCAAGCAGAAGAAAGTTGTGTGGATGGAAGGAAAGTTATGATAGACAGCTTGGTTCGATGATCATGATGATGTTCTGGAATAGCTTATTTGTCTCCTCTTTTTGTAATCTCGTTAGAACTACTACTTAATGTGTTAGTTGGCTGATTTTGGCTGATAGTTAGACTTTGAACTTGGTGGTTTAGCTCACCTCCACCCCTCTTTTGATACTATACCTTTTATGTTCTCTTGATTATTTAATTTAAAAATTAATTAAATATAATTAAATATTAAAATATCATGATAATTTCCCATTAAATTAAATCATTAATTTAATCTTTTAATTATACTTAATTAATAGAAAATTCACCCAAGACTCATAAAGTAAAATATGAAAACCCACCATAGAAAAAAACATACAAAATCAAACTAAAGGGTTATAATCACGAATTAATATCATTCAATGCATTTAGAAGGTAGAAAACTCAAATAATTGTCCTAATTATCTAGAAAAAATGAATTAAGGGTTTGGGATTTGGACTTAAGAATTTGTCTCCCCTCTCTTACCATTGAGATAATGCGATAGGGTACGCTCATCCTAGAAATTCAGGGAAGTTGATACCTAGTACCTGTAACTTGCATAAATTCCATGCATGTACAAAAACAATATTCTAAGCTAAATAGGCAATGGCAAGAAGTGGTGCATCATGTAGATCTCGACTAGCAGGTGACTATGACTCTCTTCCTTAATCACATCAGAAATGCCATACATAAAGAAAATAAATACACACACCATACACATGCAGTATGGGGTAAGTATCTATAAGAAAACACATATGATAATCCATCTAACTAATCATCATCAATAACTAAAAACACTATAATAATCATCATGCACACATGAAGTATAGAGTGCTACGTAATCTCATCATATATCAACTAAATCTGAAACAATATATGATAATCTCAAAATAATACTACTAATAATCAAGCATAAAACTGGCCTAAAAGAGTTTGGAAATGATAATAGAAATGTGATCTAGGGGTAGGCACTATACCGACAGATGTTTGGGCACCCCTTAACGAATTTTATTTGTCTTAGAAACCCTCACTGACCACTAACCTAGGGTTCTTTGGTATCAATTCTTTTCCTCTAGAGAAATCATTTGTAGATTGTGGCATATGTTCTAAGAAATCATCATGCACAAACCTTAATAGGTAATCTACCTTTTCTAAGAAATCCTTTAATGGAGGCATATTGAATATATTATCTTACTTTGACTATGATCTCTCAATTAACCAAAAGCTTTGACACCTACTCAATTTTCCTGTTTGTTTCTCTAAAAAAATTAATCGGCAACAATTCATGATTCTTAGAAAATGTACTTTAAGTTCTAAATATTTTTTCTCTCTGAGAATTCTATAACCTTGGTGTTCAATAATGAGAAAATTAGAAATTTTATATAAAATTTGGTCTCACACGAAGTTGCATTGATCAAAATTAATGCTTCTAACAGTTATATTTCTAGTCACACCACAAAATTTGAAACCAAGCCATTGATCTACATCAAATCAAATGATTATGCTTTAAAAGAAAAAGGCTACATTACCTTTTTCAAAATAGGAGACGTGTGACAAATTTTCTTCCCCACTTTCTCTAAAGTTTAAGCAATTGCATAATGCAAGGAAGTGCCAATTGTCAATCTTCAAAGGATCGATGATCATGAAAGATTTATATTATTAATGTGTTCACCTTAAGATTTAGGGCTCATTCAGTGAACTCATTGTCTGCCTCTACACACACAAGAAATATACTTTATCAAATAAAAATAAGATATTTGGTACACAATGCATCTCAACATTACATGAAAATCTTCAAAACAATTGACCCCACATGGCCATGTGTCACAAAGTCGCTCCTCCACTTTGTCTTAAACTTGAGCATCTCTATAAAGTGGGGAAGTGCCCATCGTCGATCTCCAAATGATCAATAGATGAACAAGATTCTCTTTATTTAATTCCAATAATTAATTATATCCAATGAACTTATGCTAATCTACCAGCTTGTTTTGACACCCTTCCAGCTATTTTGACACCTTTCCTATTTTACAACCTGCAAAAGAAATGACCTCAACAATTCCAACTAGCATCAAGGTGCTTCCCTGTTTTCTTTAAAGTTATTTCATCTTTATAATATGGGAAAGAACCTATTGTTGATCTTCTCATTGATCAATGGTTGGGAAATAAACCATATCAAGGTTAAGATTTTCCAAAAGAACATTGTGCGAATTTGTTGAAAATAGATTGATACAAGTATGAATATATATTTCAATCATTATTTTGTGACTAATGTCAAACCTACTACTTCTTGGTAAGAATTTTTTAAATATAATTTAAGTACTATCATTTGTTTGATTGGTGAAGAGGATTTGATCAAATGTGGTAACAATAGAACCTAGAGGGAAGGTTGAGTTATGATATGGAAAAGGAGTACAAGGATCAGTTAAGACAATGGTAGTATAGTGCATTGATAATCTACTCAAGGTTGCAAAGGATGGATACACTAATTAAGTTTAGAAGAATAAACTAAATAAAGTATGTCTACCGAACTTAAAATTTTGCATAGTAGGTGCCGAGAAAAGTTAGTGTAAGCTAAGAAAGAAATCAATTGGAGCCAAGCAAAGTCAATTTTAGTGTAAGTCGAGTGATACACCATAAGATGAGTAAAGTTTAGTTGATGTTGAGCACCAATAAACTTTAGTTTGTGCTAAGTATTTTAATAGTGGATGTCAAGCAACACAATATGTGCCAAGAACCAAAAGCCAATTAATGCTAGGTGTTAGCATTATGAGAAATATCAAGAATTTGATGAATCTAAGTTGACAATTTTGATTTCTTGAATTATGTGAGCTATGTGGAAGATAAGCTTGATGAGTTGGTGGTACAGAATTCATGGTGAATTATTTTGAGGTGAATTTAAAGATAATTGAAGGAGAATTTTATAGAAGGGAATGAAATGAAACAATGGGTCAATTCATTGAATCCTACCTAATCAAACCTAATCTTAAAATGGATGATGGAGGATGAATGAAAAAAGATCTTAATTCTCTATTTATAGAGATGTTTGATCAAAATAAAAGGTTGTCATGTGTGAGAACCTAAGGAGGACAAGGAGTCTAGGGTATTGCTTCATTTAGTGACCTAAGAGAAGAGATTATATTTGGAAAGAAAATGAAGAAGGCTTAAGGATATGGATGCTTGAAGGGTGAACAAGCTATTAGACATGAAGTGTGTGAAAGCCAAGTAGAATGGAGGACTAAAAACAAAGATCTATAATCTATAAGTGTGTTATAAGTTGTTATTAGATCAAGCCTTACTGTTACTTCCTAATCATTGCACTGATCTAGGGTAAATCCTTTGGATTAAGGTTGACCTAATATTCATTTATAAATCCTTTAACTAGGAGAAATTCCAAGTGAATGATCTAAAGTCCTCTAACAAAGATCACTCCTAATAGGGTGATTGAAATCCTTTAACCAGGTCACATTAACAGTGTGCACTATAACCTTTAACATGGTTGGCCTTTCACAGGACATCACTTCAAAAGAGTGAGAATGAGTAGCATGTTACCAGTGGTTTTTCCCAAATTGGGTTTCTATGTAAATCATTGTGTCAAATGTGTTATTGAATCTATTACGTTTCATGTTTACATTTTTAGAAAGTTGATTTGATAGTAACCTACAAGTTTAAGTGGTTCTATAATCTAATGGATGCATGCATGATGAAAATATTTTATGGATATGGGTTCACTAAATTGTGAAAATTTTTAATTGTACATCTAGACCTTGGATAATTGATTCACTCCCCCTCTTAGTTATTCTAAAGAATTCCAACATAGTTAACTTAAAGTAAAACCATGGTTAAACGAATAAGTGCTGAGGTAAAAAGATTTTTGGGAAAAGATTTCAAAAAGACTTACACTTATAGGTTTTCTAAGGGAATTTAGGGCTCTTAAAAAGTTTCCTAAACATCCTTTTGAAACAATTCAATCCTATTTTTGAAAACATAGGGCACAAATAATACTATGATAACATAAAATTATATGTTTTTATTTAAGAGAAACAAAATTGAAACAGACAAACCTTGATTTAAAAGAATCACCTAGATTTTCATTGTAAATGCAATAATTTTTTGGATGTAAAAATCAGCCCAACAAGACTTACTTAAGAGAATTTAGGACATATGAGTATCTTCCCTAGTGAGTTGTGAAAAACTATTGGTTAATAGTTTGTCTTCCTTATCTTTTTGGTTTATACCTTGACTCTTAACTTGCCCAATGGCCTATGGAGGACAAAGAAGTTAATAATAGAATAGGTCAATGTAGTAATCTATCAAAGACCCCTGAATTGAAAGGTACAACTCCCTTTTGAATGCAAGACATGTACTAAATTTTTTTTTTTGGGTTTTGGGGGTATGCTCTTAACCAAAGAGGAGAAGAGGCAAATGCCAAGTTGCTTAACACTTTAAACAACTTAGGAAATTGAAAGGGGGAATAACTCACAACATGAAATCTATTTTGACCTACAATACAATGAATGGAAACATTCATAACCAGCCATGATAGCAAGAAGAAAGGAAGAGTTGGAAAAATAGGTAACTTCTAGACTACACAATTAGCTGATGTTTTGATAATACCTAGATTATCTATCTCTTAGCTTCTCCACACACCAATTTCTAGCTTCCTCATGTAATTAACTATACTAAACACATAGAATATGATGTACAACATAGAGAAAAAATAAGATGCTTATGCTGAAGAAATAAAAACATACAATATATTGAGTGAAGGAAAAAAAACCAAGTTCATTTGCATTCATTCCATAAACTATACTTATACTGAAACTAAATGAACAAAAAAACTTAAAATGAACTCAGAGTCATATAGAGTAGTCCCAGCTATAGGGGTTTGCACAAAGTAAATTTTGCCTATCTTATTAACATCTTAAAAGGTTACATTTATAGGCCTTCTCAAAATGGCTAGTTAATAAACTAAAAATAGGACAAGCTTGAATCATTGTCCATTATAGAGACTAACAAATGCCACGAATGGATATAAAAAGAAAGAGAAGGGGAAGAATGATAGATGTCTAGAAAAGCATCAGAACATCATGTCTTATTAGGAGTAACTAATTTAGATCTATAGGCCTTCATGGTGTTAGTTACTTTGTCCAGTTCTTTGACATATGGAATGATGATGTCAGATCAAACTATCCAATAGTTGTGCATCTCTATCAAGTCATCTATTCTGGTCACCCTTGACTAGAACTTCTTTGATTCTCTCCTTATGATCACATCATCTATGGAGAGCTCCTAGATTTTGGATACTTGGAAGTTGAGTGGGCCAATTGATTCATCAACAAATTCTAAGAATTTTTATTTCTTTCTCTCAATATCCATGAGATTTCCATTAGCAAACACAAAGGACTCTGTGTGCAATATCTTCAAGTATTGAAACAACTTCTCAATAATCTTTTGCACTAGGTCATGGAAATCCTTGAGCTTATTTTTTGACCTCATAGAGCTTTCTATAAAAAACATTAAGGATTATTTCTAGTGAAACAATGACTCATTTCTTGTCTTCAGAATCCTATAAGTAATGGCCACATTTTTCATCATGTCAATTACTTCTTGTAGAAGGGCTAATTGCTTTGTCATCTTGTTTGCTACCTTTTGTATGGTTGTTTGATGATTTGAATCTACTTTCCTAATCTTGTGAGCATCCAATACTAGGCTTCCCAAGTTTTTAACCAATAGGGGACCTTGAGCCTTCATCTGATTCTACCCATGATTGACCAACTTGCCCAAATTGCCTTTCTTGTTGTAGCTTTAGGAGTATATTTTTGTTCTTCTTTGCATTCAGGTCAAATTGACATGAAAAAGTGCTCCTAAGTGTAGACCTTATGTATTTCACCAATTCTTAGTGCTCCTGAATGTAGACCTTATGTATTTCACTAATTCTTTGTTTGAGGCCTTCAATATTTCCTTTTCTTCTCTAAGATCTTCCAACTTATCCTTGATTTTCTCATTGGTAGACTTCCACATGTTCACCATGGACTTGTGAACTAGAATGCCAAGATCTATTGTCTTGATATGAAAATAATCATTTAAAAGCTCATGAAATCTACCTTCCTTTTGTGGCTCAATGATCTTCTACTAGCATATGGCCAGTTATCAAATCTATAGCCAGTGTTGTAAATGTCTTCTGCTTCTTGTCTTCTTGGATGACTAAGAGGAGGTGACTTGTGTGATCAAGTCCTTTGATGGATCTACTTCCTCAAATCTCATCTTCTTCTTATCAATGGTCTCTTTGATCTATGATTCTATAGAGAGCACATTGATAGCAAACTACAAGGCAATGAGATCAAACGACTTCCTCAAAATCAAGGGAGTCTACTTGCTTTGAGAAGCAAAGGGAAGGCAATGAACTTAGTTACCAAAATGGCTAAGGTATCCCCTTGCTAAGATGCATCTTTATTCTTGGCCATCCATGGGGTTGGTGTCACCATCCAAATTGATGACTTGGATAGGGGAAGATAGCTTGGTCACTAATTTTTCTTCTTCTTTCCCCTTATCCTTATTATCCTCCTTCTCCCTAGCCTTCCTAATGTTCAGAAGAGAGCCAAATCCATTGGTAGGAACAAGTAGCACATTCTTTTCTAGAGGCTAGTCTCCACCTTGGCCAATGGACTTTAAAGGCCTTCTAGGTATTGATGTAGTAGCTATGGTGGTTGTTGTTGTGGTTGATTGGGCAGCTCCATCTGATACTCCACCTATAGGACTAGTAATTTTGGTCCTTTTCCTCCTCTCTTAGGTCCAATCCACCCATTTACTTGTTCTCTTGATTATCCCTTGCATAAGAACCTTTATAGTGTCAATGACTAGACCTACAGGTGGGGTAAACAAAATTGGGGTGCCCTTGATCTTCTTGTAGGTTGTTAGGTGCATGTAGGCTCCATCATCTACAAGGTTAGAAACATCAACATAATTGTTATATAATTTAATCTTTTTAATGGTTAACTACAACCAAAACCTCTCTTGATTTTGATACTCATTGATACACCTAGACCATAAGTCTTCAATATATTGAACATTCCTATAGGAATATCCCAACTTCATGTAATCCCTTACAAATTTAACTAGATCATATTGAGACTTGAGTACCTCATAGTCTAACAATTTAATTTTTATCTAAAATCTCTCCACCAAATTATGACCATCTGATTTGGAAGCACATGAATATAGGCCAACCACTATAGGCAAGGGAATTGTAGCTATCTTCTTCACATTAGAACATAGGGTGTTCACTTCAAGGATTTGTCAACATAGTTCAACTAGAACCACCTTGTCTTTTGGATATCTTGGCAACCTTTTAGAAAATCTATCATAAGATCCTATTCACAAATAGGAGAAACTCATAAACTAGATGAATGAGCATCTAAATTTTCTTATGGCTGAAATTTCCTCTAGTGAAAATCTCCTTTCAGGGCATCCTTGCAATTCTTAGCATAGCCTCATTGTAAAGGCATCATTAACAACAACATACTCCTCATAGATTCTTTGTAGCTCTAGATGTGGGTAAAATTCATATACTTTGGTGCACTCATCATAATTTGGGATGTTAGCAAGGCCAAGCCACAAGTGGTGAGTTTCCAAGCTATAGATCAGAGATGAGGACATACAAAATTGCTTGAATTCTTTGGCCAAATTCAACCACAAGGTGAGCTCATAATATATAGTCTATGCCTAGTTGATCTACATATCCTCAACACATATTGCTTATACTAGGAGGAAATAATGATCAATGAACTCCAACATATCCTTTGTTCCTTTGAATCTAAGGAGGAGCTTGAAGATATCTACAATCTCTCTTTTCCAATTTGTGTCGAATAGGGTCTTCAACATTTTTCTCTTCTTTCAGTGAGTAGTCTGGAACTATGTCCTGTACATATCTTCTCATGTGAGGGTATTTTTCTCATTGAACATGAATGTAGGAGAGCTAAAATCAACATCACAATATTGTTCCTTCACGGGAATGCCAAATGTAGACTGCATCAAGGCCTTGTTGATTGAGATGAGAATAGATTGGTCAGGAAACAAAATCTACTTTATTTCAAGGTTGTATCTCTCAATGCATTCCTTCACTAGCTTGGTGCATAAACTGCCATTAGAAAATTGGGTGCCTGAACCAACCCACTCTCTTTAAGATTTTGAGTGATTGGGTGAATGGGGTGAGAATTGAGTCTTCTATGAAGATCACCCAAATCATAGAATTTGAAAGATGCATATGTAAGATCTTTTAGCTCACTCTCCAGGCCAATTAACTTATCCTAACCAGCAACTCTAATTTCCATTCACTATGATTGCACCTGATATAGTTCTTGATAAGTAGTCATTTAAATATACTTGAAGAAACCAATTGCAAGAAATTCTTATAAAATAGGTGTAGGAATTAGAATGCTAGTACCACATGAATGAAATTAATATTGGCCAATGATTACAATGACATGATTTGCATTTAATTCTATGGTCAATGATAATTTAATTTTTCATTCATTTGATTGTAAATTATTAAATTCCTAAAAGATCTATTAATTTACTTAAGGTAAATTGATATGACTAAGAATCACTTAACAACACAAATGCTTTAGCTTTATGAGTAGTGCCTTACTTTGCTTTAGAATTTGAAATGTAGATATACTTAATAATGTTAACATATTCAGAAGAGAGAGAGAAACTTAGATTTTTTGCAAACCCATTTTCCTTCTAGATTTAGGATCACAACATGGGGAGTGATCCTCAGATGGCTTGCACAGTTCATCTTTTCACTTTCCACCTGAAGTTTTTAACACTACATCTACTTAATATTAGGGTCACATTCCCACTACTAACTTTCCCAGAAGTATCTTTAAAGAATCTTTGAGGAATATTCATACTTTAAAGTCTCTTATGTTTCTATATCAAAACCTCTGGATAAGTAACCTTTTTCATGACCTTGGGATGGAAAACCCCTTTCACAACACTAATTCCCAGATTGGAGTACAACTAACAACACTTTACCCTTAACCTTGATCTGATGGCCTCAAAGCTAGGCTTGAAAAATACCTTATTGATTATGTGCCCAAAATGATTTATTCAACATTGTGTTCTCACTATTTGGTCAATGAGATTGGGAATTTGGCTTAAGTTATTATAGCTTTAGATGTAGAACAAAACAACTTCATTTCTATGAATATGCAATAGAAAACCCATTGACTAGTGTTAGCTCATAGAACTTAATTATACCTCCACAAATTTCAAAGGGATTATTTTTGGCTTTGATCCATATCTTAGTAGGCCTTTCCAACATGACATAATTATATTATTAACTTGTTAATCACTATTATAGTTTCATCCTTTGGATTTGCACTCAATATAGTTCACTCTAGAGGGAAATTAGCTTGAAAGCTTAGAATCTATGGGATATGGAATGATAGGGAAAGATAACAGAAAATTAAATGAGGAAAAGCTTATGTCTCATTGGGAGGATGTCAAAACACACTCCAACCATGCCTAGATTGCCTAGAACCCATGTACACCAAAAGAATAAGAGACCTGCTTAGATGGATTAGGTAAATGTAATGCAAAGGGAGACCTAAAAGATAAAGAAAGTAGAGCACTTTAGGAAAAATGAGAAGTAAGTGACCTAAAATATGCTTAGACATGACACTTGGACACACACTCACTTTCATACCAACAACTTTTAGTTCTACAAGGGTAAGACTAAAACTTGGAAACAATCTTTTACAAGATGATTTTTATATCTAAACTTTTAGTCTTACAAGGGATGTAATGAATTACACTAGGAAATTTCACAAGTTGAGCATAAGAGGAGTGAAAGATGAGGAAAAGAAAGTGGCAAGGTATCTAAATATCCTTAGGTTCAACATACAAGATGAGATTAGGTTGAACATACCAAAAACACTTTGAGAATGCTTTCAACTAGTTGTTAGAGCCTATGATAAGTTAAAAAGGAAGTAAGATAGGAAAGGCAACAATAATATAGGTGAAACATCTATGAGAGGATGAGGGGAAAAGTTTACAAATGATTTAAAGAGACACGATGGTAAAGAGAAAGGGTATACATCATAAAAAGGGGTGGTTACAGTTATAGAGGTGAACGAAGCTTGGTGGTGGAAGAGGGTCAAAACTTTTTGCAAGAAGGTGTTACCATTGCAATGAAGTTGTGTATCCATCCTTTAAATGTATAAAGTGGGAGGAATCAAATAAAAGAAAGGATAATATTATCCATTTGACACATGGAGAAGATGATAGAAGAGAGGGCAATGAACCATTGAAGGAAAATCCAGAACTTGATAGAGATTTCCTCATTGTAAGGAAAGGTAAACTATTGCGAAAAACACCACAAGTATCCATTTTCAAAAATAATTGTTTAAGCCATGGAAAGTTGTGTAAGTTGATCATTGATTCATGTGTTCATGATAATTTAGTTTAATTTGATATGGTATCTAAGTTGGGTTTGAAAAAAAATGATAATCCTAGTTCATACATTTCCAATTGGGTAAGCCAAGAGCAACATGTGATTACTCATAGCAATTTTTTTGATTTCTCAATAAGACCATATAAAGATCACATTCTTTGTGATTTAATACCAATGAATTATGGGAAATCATTTTGGGAAGACCATGACAACATCAAAGGATGACCATTTTCAATGGGTACACAAAAAATCACATAGTGCAAAATGATGGTAGAACATATGAATTAAGATATATCGTAAAATAATATAGAGGTGTGTGCAAGGATTGAAAGACAAGGATGCGACAAGTTGGAGGAAGAACCAAATGTGATGACAAAATCTAATTTTTATCAAGATACAGGTCAAACATTTGGAGCAAAAACAAATGGGTACTAGGAGCATATTGAGTGCACTATCAAGGTACAAATCAAGGGTGATGATATACCTTCTATTAAGATGGGTATTGCAGGTATGAATAATTGTGAAGAGGAAGAAAATAAGAGTAGACAAAAACAATGAAAAAGAAGTCCCATAAAAGGATATCAAATGATATTTTTATATTATATCATGTTTCTAAGTCATGTGCAAGGTATAAGAGGCAGAAGGCCACTCTTGGAGAGTAGTTATTGGCAAGCAAACTGAGTTTCATTGGGTCCTATGGAGAATACCAAGGAATAAAAAGTCAAGGATGAAAGATGAATACTTCCAAGAATTATTTATAATATATTAAATCTAGTCATGGCAATTTATAATGATAAATATGATGTAAAAGTCAAATATCTTAAGGGCCTTGATAAGGACCCTGAGAGAAAATATTATGTAAAATGGGTCAGTAGTTCCTTAAGAGTCAAGTTTGGTTTATATATTCATAAATAATGTAGTTTATTCTAAAAAAATTATATACAATGGATTTGAGGTCTGAGAGTCATTAAAAGTCATTTAAAATAAAGTTATAAATTCAAAAAAATGAATTACAACGATTAAGTTTTTAGGAGGGAAAGTAGTTTCCACTTTTTTAGAGGCTTCAAAACATTAAATTAAATTGAATATGGGATAAGATTTTGGGGAAGGATATTATAAATCATCATGAGAAGTTTTGATGAAGGTGTGGTGGATAGTATAGACTATGTACGAACCGTAGCAACAAAACAATAAAATTTCAAAGTTTCTTGTCTTTTTCTTAGTATTTTTACATGCTATATTGATTGATATAATTGAATTATCATTAGGGATAATTCATTTTTTTAAAAAAATATTTATAGACCATTTGAGGGAATTTTCAGTGTTCTTCTAGATCATATATTTTATTTTATTGCTGATTGTTGCAAGAAATCTATTATTTTTCACTAATTTTGATAGCTTTCTATGGATGAATGATCCATTTCATGGATATTAAATATTATTTCCTTGAAATGGATCACACATAACATAAATTAAATGTTACTAACCAATTGACATTTTTGGAAGGTGAATTAGAAGGTGTACACTACAAATTTGGGAATAAAAGGTGCATGAAAAGAGTGCCAAAGGTATAGTTAAAAAAGATATATGTATAAGCTCGGTAATATTTATATGTTTCATAGTTTTTTATGATGTAAAAGAATTTTTTTTTGGAATTTTTATTGAGCCTTCGAAGTGTTGGGAAAGGAATTTTTTTGGAGGCCCTAGGCTTTGGTGTAATTTGGTGAGGGTTTCATACTTTTCATATGAAATAAAGTGTTGGGTTCAAATGAGCCTATAAATACTTTAACTTGGACCAAAATAAATCTCTAGTAAAAGTGGGAGACTTTTGTAATAAGTTCCATTGCAAGTTTCTTTATAAAAGTGGTCTAGTTAGGCTTAAAATTGATGTTGATAGGCTTATTCAGTATAGTTAGTCCAAAACAACCATATTTGATTTTTTATTATGTTATAGTAATCCCAAAAGGTTATACATATGAGTCATTTATTTTTCAAGTGTTTGAATAAATTTTAGATGAAAATGAAGAAATCAACAAAAAGAGGGCTAATTAGGCTAATGGACCTAGTTGAAGGGTAAAGTCAAGTTTGCATACTTGTTGAGTGGTTGGAGTTTTGAAACTTTTTTTAACATAACATTAGATTGGAATAAGTGATTTTAGGTTATAGAATCATTTGGAAAAGGTAGGTTTGAGTTTTCACCCTTTGGAGTTATAAGGTGTATTGGGAACACTTAATGAATATACGGAGTTTAAAGTATTTAATAGACCTATTTGTCTTATATCCATAGCCACCATATCATTTTCCACCCTTCATTACTATAAATTAAGGATCATCACTAGGTTAAGGGGGATATCTGTTAATCTTAGATTGGTTTTGACAAAGTAGTGAAAAACACTTAGTCATTATTCAACAAAGATCAGTGTATGATGAGCATAATTTTTTAGATAGTACAAACTGAGAAATACGTCAGTTAGTGCTGAGCACTAGTAGGTACTTAGTATTTAGTGCATGCTGAGTCATTCAGGTGCTAATCCAATAGAGGAAGCTGAGTAAATAGTATGTGTTGAGTGATTTTGGTGCCAAGTAAATAGAGTGTGCCAAGCTATTTAGAAGCTGAGTTACAACATTAAGAGCATAGTGAAGGCTTAACATAAGAGCCTTTGAATATCGAGTGAACAATTTAAGAAAACTATTTTTAATGGTACAAACTTCTATGTGAACCATTTTTGGGCTGACATAATAATATTTTATGATTATAGAAGATAAGTATGGAGTTATAGTATGAATCCCTATGTAATACATACAATGAATCAAATTGAGGGAAGCATTAGGTGGAAATAAGGATCAACCTCATCCATTGATTCTTACCTAATCCATCACCACCAATGTTTATAAAAGAAGGAAAATCCTAAAAGGTTTATGTGTGTGTGAGGAGACAAATTCTAAGAGTTTAGATGGAATTCATGGTAGCTGAGATGGCTATGACAAAGCTATGCATTGCAGAATTAGTTTGAGATGAACAAAGTAAAGAAGTGAAAGGATAGAGATGAAATATCTAATCAAGAGGATCAAGGTTTAAATAGTAAGGAGAAGATCTGACATCAAATAGAAAAGTGCTAACTAAAGGATCATAGTGCTGAATCATTCTAACTAGTGATACAAAGAAAATATCTTAACCGAGTAGTCCTAATAGTCTATTGTAAATCTCTTAACCAAGTGCTTGCTTTATTATAAGTTTAAATCCTCTAACAAGGTGAGACCTAATGGTATTTGTAAGCCTTTAGCATGGTAGACCTCTCATAGAGTAGATCATAGATTATGATTAGACACATTGTACCCATAATAGGCCACACTTTACAACTATAGTAGTGAAGATTTGTAGGTGTCATCTCCATCCTAGTTTTACCTTTTCATTGGAGGGTTTTTGGGTAACCAAATTTTGTTGTGTTATGCATTATTTATTTTATGATATGGATGTGATGCATGTTAAGTTATTTCAATTTACATGTTAAGTTATGATATTATTATTTCCAATAGGTATCATATCTTTTCAACTTGCAAGAAGCTTGAGCATAATCACTTGAAGTCACTAAAGAGGAAGACATGGGGAGTTGTAGCAGCTTAACAAGCTGATCATAGTGGAGGATGGTCTTGACTATACTAATTTTTTGTTCAATTTTATTTTTTAGCATGCATTTGATCTTCATATCAAACTAGCATTATTGTATGATAACACAAATATATGTCAATTTTTCTCTCTAACTAGATATGCCATTGAATATGCTAATATTTGAAGCTTCTATAAGGAGGCAAAAGAAAGGTGATAACCTATCCTCTCCCTTAAATCAAATAAGAGACTAGGATTGATGTCAAGATTATTCCAAATATTTAATGATGAAGTCCAAATATTTGTAGAGAAGGATCAGTACGGGAAAAGATGATTCAAATGTTCTTTACTACTACAAAAGAGAACATAGATGGAAGGTCCATAGATACCTCTCTTTTTATATAATACTAGGTCAAACATTATTACTAACTTAATATCCATATGAATAAATTTCACTTGGACCAAATTAGTTTTGGGATGTTCTTAATCACCACCAAAGAGAACAAAAATGGAAGGCCCATATAAACCTCTCTTCCTAATATTGTACTAGGTTGGACATAAATATGCTAATTGAAAAGTCATAAGAAAAAATTACACACACCAATTGGCTTTAGTCCAAATTATTTTCTACTAGGCTACTCAATACACAAAACTACTAGGTGAAATATAATTCCCTCCTTTCTTAGGAAAATCTTCTATGTTGCTTCTCTATTATGACAATACAACCTCAATCTTTGAGATAGGAAATTGAATTAGTTGGTATGAAAAATGGATTAAAGTCAAGAACTCCATTATAATCCAAGACTAATTCATTTTTCTCTCTAATCATGGTTATACTTCATGTATATCATGAAGTGGGTGTTAAATCTCTTAGCTTGGCATCAAGATTCTTTGAGGCCTCTTTAAATTGGAAAATGAACTTGGTCTCCTATGATTTGTCATAGATTTTACCATGCTAAACAATTAATACATCACTAATTCCATCTTCATGCACTCAATGAGAATCTTTAAAGAAAGAATAATGAACATACCAATGTTGTGATATTTAGAATAACTAGGAGGGATGTGGGGGGTAAATCAGTTATCCAAGGTCCAAATGTACTAATAAAACTTTTTAGCACTTCAACATATACTTATGCATAGATCCATTCAATATCTTAAACATTTACATATTGCTGTCCTAGGTCAAAATAACTTTGTAGAAATGAAAACATAAAATACCACAAAATCATTCATACATTTTGACACAAGGATTTTACGTGGAAAGCCAATTTGGGAAAAACCACCATTAACATGATACCAATTTTCACTCTTCCTTAGTGATGCCCTAAGAAGAGCCAACCCTATTAAAGGTTACAATACATTTTGTTAAATGTGACCCGGTTAAAGGATTTCAATCACCCTATTAGGAGTGATCCTTGTTAGAGGAATTTAGAACATTCCATTAGAATGTCACCCTATTAAAGGATTTATTAATGATTTCTAGGTCAAACTTAATCCAAATGATTTATCCAAATAGGTACAGTTGTTAGAAAGTAATAGTAGGACTTGATCTGATAATAAAACAACTCACTTTCATATTAAAAATCTCATATTCAGTCTTCCATTCTTCTTGGCATTCATCATCTTCATATTTGATAGCTTTTTCACCCTTCAAGCCTCCATCTCCTTAAGCCTCCTTTCTTAGTTTGCTAATTGCTGAATTTTCCCTTCGACCACCATATAAGAAACACCTTAGACACCTTCTCTTGTTTTCTCACACATTGTTTCTAGCCTCGCATCTCCTTATATAGATAATTTAGATATTTTTATACTTAACCACAATCTTCCATTCTAGGTCTTGCTCAGATTCATTGAATCTTCCCACTTTTGCATTTTATTACTTCTAAAAAATTCTCTTACAATCCTCTTTGAATTCATCTCAAAATGGTTTATCTTGAATTTTATGCGACCAACTCATCAAAATCATGTTCAACATGCTTCACAAAATTCAACAAATAGTTTTTGTTGGCTTAGATTCTTCAAATCAATGATTAATTTTTTTTTACTATCATGTAACAATAACATGATGTTTTCTCAGAAAACACTCTCTTCTGATGCTCGACCAACACTCGATATGACATACACTAAGTTTCACTCAATTGCTATAACCATGTTATGACACTCAACACATACTAAGATTTTATTGATACTCAACATATAATAAATGCTTGGTCATAACTATTTTTCTACTCAGCTTGAACTAACTTGCTTGGCTTCCACTGTTTGCTCGATCAGGCTTGGCATACACATTTCTTTTCTTAGTCTCCATCATGTCTTTTCTTTTAAGTATCCTTTTACTATAGCCTTTAGTAGATAAATAATACAACATATCATCAAGGTCTTACTTGGTCTTAGTTCTCCTTTTATACACCATATAACTCAACCTTTCTCTAGGTTCTATTGTTATCCTTTCTTTTCAAATCCTCTTCATCAATCAAAAAAATGATAGCATTCAAACTAAATTAGCAATTTTCTCACCAATAGGTAGTAGGTTTGATATTAGTGAAAAAATAATGATTGTTCTATGATACACTCTTCCTCATTTCTATAATTTAACAATCTTGTTTTCAACAATCTCCCTCTTTAGCATTGATGGCAAACCAATAGCAACAACAATACCAAAAATAAATAAATTAATATATATTTTGTTGAAATATCTCCCTCTATCAATATGTGTGCCTTCCTAGGTATACTTTGATTTCTTCCTTATATGGTCTTATCCCTCTTTGATACTAATCTTTTTGATATCTCCCTCTTTCTTTGTGATCTATCTGATTTCTCCCTCTTTGACAACAATGCCTAGGACTTGTCATCTATTAATGAAAATATAATCAAAGCAAGTTCTCCCTCTATCACCTTTCATGTGATTCTAAATCTTCTATTCTAGCTCCTTCTTTACTTTAGGCAACTCCTAAAGTAAGATTCACTACGTTAAGTTTTAAGATATGTCATTCAACCAGGTTGATGTAGGGCACTACTCTTGCTTCTTAAGTATCTTTGTATAGGGGTATCACCCCTAGCTTACCTCTAAGATATTCATGTGCATCCTTAGGTAAATCCTTTGTGAATATATCAGCTATCTATTTTTTTGTATTCACCTATTCCATTCTCACTTCTTTGTCTTGAACCAATTATATCAAGTATTTATATTTTTTATTGTAATGTGCTTTGTCTTTGTATGCATCACATGGTTCTTAGATATGTTTGTAGCACTTGTATTTTCATAGTAGAGTACCACAAGTTTAGTAATTTCTTCCTTCATTCCTTTGAGTAGTTGTTTGATCCATACCACATTTGTACAATTCACTACAACAACTACATATTCAGCTTCAATAGTAGATTATAAAATACAATTTTGTTTCTTACTAGTCCATGAGACTTATCTCTTTCCTAAGAAAAATTCTTCTTCACTTGTACTTTTTCTATCATCAATGTTTCTAGCCCAATCAACATCTGTGTAGGCTCTTAATTTTTATTTTTATTTTTCTTATAGTACAAACCATAGTCTTATGTCCTTAATTAATAATCTCATAATCCTTTTAACAACCATCAAATGATTCTCCTTAGGATTTGTAGAGAATCTTGCAACAATCCCAACAACTAATGCAATATCAAGTCTATTGTGAACTACATATTGCAATTTTCCAATCATAGACCTATAAAATGTCTAATTTGCTTCAATAGAATCATCAGTCTTAGAAAGTTTGTGTCCTCCAACCATGGGATTACTAATTGGTTTTGAATCCTCCATACTAGAAGTTTTCAAGATTTCCTTTAGATACTTGGACTTAGTAATGTAAATATCATATTTCATCTGATACACTTGTAATCCAACAAAGAACTTTATTTCTCCAAGCATAGAAAGCTCAAACTCTTTCACCATTTCATTTGAAAATGCCTTACACAATGCATTTTGTCCTCCGAATATGATATCATCAACAAATATTTAAGCTAGTAAGATTTCTTTACCTCCTTCAATTTCAAGTATAAATTGTTATTATCATCAATATTCTCAAAGCCAATCTTCACAAGATGTACAATCTACATACCATGTCCTTCTTGTTTGGATCAAAAAATTCCTCAAGATGTTTAATGTAAACTTCTTCTTCTAGTATACCATTCAGAAATGCCAACTTCACATCCATTTGGAAAGAATTCAATCCTTTGTAAGTAGAGTTCTTACTCCATCTAAGCTAGAAACTAGGGAAAATGTTTCTCCACAGCCAATTCCCTCTTCTTGAAAATATCCTTTGCAAACTAATCTTTCCTTATTCCTTGCTAATTCACCATTATCATCCAATTTGTTTCTATATATCCACTTAGTTCTAATAACATTCTTGTTCTTTGGTCTGGGTACCAATGCCCAAGTTTTGTTCTTGTTAATATGGTTAGTTTCTTCTTTCATGGCTTTCTTCTAGTCTTCATTATCCAATGCATCCTTCACTGATTTAGGTTCATGCATGCTCAACAAACATGTTTCATTTCTCAACCCATTCCTTTCCATTTGTATATCTTCTCTATCTCTAATGATTTGTTCAACAGGGTGATGTCTTATGACATACTTTGATGGTCCTGGCTCTATTCTTCTTTCTTCAACAATAGATCATTTATTAAGTTCAATCTCAAAATCACTTTTCACTTCTTTTTTAGGTAACTCAACATTCCTTTCATGTAAATTTACTTTAGTATCAAAATGTACCTTGGCTTCTGATTGTAATTTTTCTCTTGAATGTAACTTGGTTCCTGAATGCAACTCAACATCCATTGTATGTTACTTGACATCCATTGATACTTGTTGTTGATTTACAACTTCACTCTCAATTTCATTAGCATTCATGTCTTCATAGTAGTACACAAAGGTTTTGTACTCACTAGGTTCCTTCTTAGGTTCAACTTCATGTATCTCTATATATTCATCAAACTTTACATTTGCATTTTTCACAAATTTGTTAGTGTTAGTACTTAAACACTTATAAGATTTACTTCTTGTGAAATATCCTAGGAATATACCTTCCTCACATTTTGTATCAAATGTTCCATTTCTTCCATCCTTTAGAATGTAACACTTTCTTCCAAATACCTTAAAATATTTAATATTGGGCGAGTTTTCATATCATAATTCAAAAGGTGTGGAATTTGTACCTTTCCTAACTTGTATCAATTCAAGGTATAGACAACTATACTGATAGCTCCTCTCCAATATTTCAAAAGAAAAATTCTTCTCCATCATTAGTGTTCTAGCACAATCTATTACATATCTATTCCTCCTTTCAAAAATCCCATTTTGTGGAGGGTTCCTAGGTGCAGAAGTTTGTCTTTTAATTCCTTTGTCACTATAGAATTTCTCAAACTCATTTGATGTAAACTCTCCACCTCTTTCAAATATCAACCATTTTAAGCTTTTACCTATTTCCTTTTCAACTCTTGCTAGATACCACTTAAACACTTGATAAGCATTAGATTTTTGTTTCAAAAATGTTACTGTCACCATCCTATAATAATCATCAACAAATAGGATAATGTACTTATCACCTTTGTATCTTTGGACATCAATTGGTCCACATTAATTTGTATGAACTAATTCCAAAATTTCTTTAGATCTAGATGAGTCTTACTTATAAAACCAGAATTTTTCATCTCACCTAACTAACATTTCTTACAAATCAAATTATTAGCTTTCTTCAATTTTGGAAAACCTCAGACTCTTTTCATGTTACTGATACTAACCAAATTGTCAAAATTTACATTACATAACCTCTTGTTCCATAGCCACACATCATCAGGTTGTATGACAAGACAAGTAGCATCATTCATTTCAAGATAAAATAGATTACCTCTAGTTTGATCTCCACTTTCAATAAATTTTCCATTAGTGTCATAGATCTTATCTTTCTTGTTATCAAATTCAGCTTTGCATCTTGAACTATTTAATTGTGACAAACTCAATAGATTATAGTTAAGTCCTTCCACATTGTAAGTTTTGTCACATATGATCTTGTCTATCAATCTTATTGATCCTTTTCCTTTTATCAGACATGGTGTATCATTACCAAATCTAACACTATTTCCATTGTAATGCATAAGGGTAATGGACTTACTTGTGTGTCAAATAATGTGATGAGAACATCCACTTTCAATGATCCATCTGTCACTTTTTTTCTCATAAGATATTGATGTAGTTGCCTCATCTTCACTAGAATGAAACATAGAAAAATTCATCATCATGATTATCTGATCCATCATTTGATTATTATTCAACATTGTAGTAGGCTTTCTTTCCCTTGTCTTTATAATATTTGTTACTGTCATCTCTTCTACTTTTGTATTTGTCTCCACTTCTTTTGTTTGACTTCTCTAGATATTTCATTGCAATATGACCAACCTCATTATAGTTAAAACATATGATAGGTATCTTACCTTTGTATTTTCCTTTTCCTCTATGAAATTTCCTAGCCAACAATGCTTCACATTCTTCAAGATCTTCATCATCTATCTCACTAGCAACATGTTTGACCTTTTTCTTTTCCTTATATTTAGGTTCTTTCAGGGCTAGTTTGGCTTTGAAAGAAGATTCAACATTTTTAGTTTTGAAGTTATCAAAGTTTGAAAGTTCAAAAGAAGTGAGTCTACCAACTAGTTCTTCAAGGGTTAGATCACTTCGAGGAGTACATGTCAGTTCTTATATGGAAGAGACTCTAATAGCATAGATGGGCAACATGGTTCTCAATATTTTTTTGATCTTTGATCCTTGCATAATACTAGACTATAGTCTCACCTTCTTGCATTCTCATGTCATCAAACTTTCCTCTTAGACTTTCAGCTTTGGCTCTCAACACATTGTTGTCTCCTCAATAGATCTTCTATAGAGCATCCCACATCTTCTTAGTAGAATTACATACATTGATGTCATCAAACTCTAAATAACTTAGGGCAGATGTAATTTCCTAATTATGTTCTTTCTTTTGCTTCAATTGTTTGGTAGTAGGGGATCAAATTGGATGAACATTCTCAATGGTGATAGTAGACTATGCATAATCTCCATGTCCTCCTAGATGTAGCTTCATCAAACTTTTCCATGTAGGAAAGTTTTTCCTATTTAGCTTAGGCACCTCCTTTATGTATATCTTGATCTTTAGCTTCTAGTACCTTCAAACTATATCTTCACAAGCACCAAGGTTTTGATACCAATTTTTGGAATATTTAGAATAACTGAGAGTGGGGGGGGGGGGGGGTGGGGTGAATCATTTATCCAAGGTCCTAATAAAATATTTCAAAATTTCAACATATACTTATGCATATATCCATTCAATATCTTAAACATTTGTAAAATAACTTTGCAGAAATATAAAAATGAATACCACAAAATCATTCATACATTTTGACACAAGGATTTTATGTGGGAATCCAATTTGGAAAAAAACCACCAGTAACATGCTACCAATTTTTATTCTTTTGAAGTGATGCCTTGTGAAAAGTCAACTCTGCTAAAGGTTACAATACACATTGTTAAGTGTGACCTAGTTAAAGGATTTCAATCACCCTATTAGGAGTGAGTCTTGTTAGAGGAATTTATAATATTCCATTAGAATTTCACCCTATTAAAGGATTTACTAATGACTATTAGGTTGACCTTAATCCAAAGGATTTATCCAAACTAGTATAGTTGTTAGAAAGCAATAGTAGGACTTGATCTAATAATAAAACAACTCCCTTACAGATTACATATCTCATATTCATTCTTCTATTTTGCTTGGCATTCATCATCTTCATCTCTGATAGCTTGTTCACCCATCAAGCCTCCATCTCCTTAATCCTCCTTTCCCATTGGCCGCCATATGAAGCATCACCTTAGACACCTTCCTTGTTAATTCACACATTTCTTCTAGCCTTGTATCTCCTTATATAGAGAATTTAGATATTTTTCTACTTAACCACAATCATTCATTCTAGGGTTAGGTTAGATTCATTGAATCTTCCCACTTTTTCATTTTATTCCTTCTAGAAACTTCTCTTGCAATCCTCTTTGAATTCATCTCAAAATGATTTATCTTGAATTCTGTGCCACTTGCTCATCAAAATTATCTTCAACACACTTCACACAATTCAAGAAATTAACTTTGTTAGCTCAGATTTATCAATTCTTTAATTAAATTCATTTTACTGTCACTCAAAAATAACATTTTTTCTTTTCAAACACTGTCTTCTGATGCTCGACCAACATTGGGTTGCACAAGATACACTAAGTTTCACTTGGTCACTATTGCCATCTTCTGACACTTGACACATACTAAGATTTTACTAATGCTTAACATATACTAAATGCTTAGTCATAACTATTTTTATGCTTGTCTTGTACTAACTTTCTCGATTTCCACTATTTTCTCAGCCAAGCTTGACAAACACATTTCTTTTCTTAGTCTCCTTCATGTCCTACTTAAGTATCCTTTCATTGTAGCCTTTTAGTATGTAAACGATACAACATATCACCAAGGTATTGCTTGGTCTTAGTGTTCCTTTTATATGCCATATAACTCAACCTTTTTCTAGGTTCTCTTGTTATCCTTTCTTTTCAAATCCTCTTCATCAATCCAACAAATGATAACATTAAGACCAAATTAGCAATTGTCTCACCAATAGGTAGCAGGTTTGACATCAATGAAAAAATAATGATTTTTCCATGATACACAAGCTTCCTCATTTCTACACTTTAACAATCTTCTTTTCAACAATCAAAGCATAATTACAATTGATACATTCAAATTTCACAATGTATGTATGGATTTGGACCTTTAAATTCTTGTACATCTCATTGGATGTTTTTATGCAAGTACTATTACCCACTATATTAGATAGTTGTTTAGGTTCTTGAACTTATACTATACTCCCCAATAAAAATACAACTATCGTCACTATCCTACATAATTATTATAAATTAATAGTAATATTCAATATTATTTATAATTATTAATATGATATCAACACTTCAACTTATTTTAAAATGAAATGTGTAGATAGAATACAATCCTCATCACATCAATGACTTGTGTTGAATAATATTGATTATGATAGGTTTATTTCATAAGTGAACAATAGAAATGTTAAAGTCTATTTGGACATGGATAAGCTTCATTTCCCAATATATGATTCATGATTAAATCCTTACCTCTAACTTATGTGGGTAGTGTTTGTTGGAATTACAATAGGAAAGGTAAACTTCTGAGGAGAGGTGGGAGGGGGGGGGGGGGGAGGGGGGTGAATCAGTAGTTTAAACTTGGACCCATAAAAATTTCACTACACATCCATCTCATACATTCAATGCATAAAGAGAAATAACATGTAAAGCACATACATCTAAATCATCTAAAACATATAAGAAATCACACACATATGACACTAGATATGATTACCCAGAAACCCTCCAAGTGAGAAGGTAAAACTGGGGTGGGGATGACACCCACAAATCTTCACTACTGTAGTAATAAAGTGTATCCAATGAAGGCTAAAATATTTTCATCATGAGACATGATCTACACTGTGAAATGTCTACCCTGTTAAAGGCTTACAAATATTGTTAGGTCTCACCTTGTTAGAGGATTTCAACACCCTATTGGAAGTGTGCCTTGCTAAAGGGCTTTAACTCACAATTAAGTAAGCAACCTATTAAAGGATTTCATACAGGCTATTAGGACTACTTTGTTAAGAGATTTTGACTGAAATCACTTGTTGGAATCTCTCAACTTTGATCCTACGGTTAGCACTTGATTGCTTGATAACAGATCACCTCTAAATAATGTCTTCTTGATCCTTCTTGATTACATGCCTCTTTTCAGTATACTCTTCTCTATCCTCTATTTTTCTCTAACTAATTCTATAATGTAGTTTCACTTCATAACTTCTAAGCCACCATGAATGCTTTGTTTATGCATGCAAACTATTCCCTTCGCTCCTTTTACACCTTACACACTTTCTAAAGAGTTTAGGGTTTTTTCTCCTTATGAAGACTTAGGTGACTTAGGGTTAGGTATGAATCTATGAATGAGATTCATCCATTTTTTCACTTAATTCTTCCTATTTTTTGATTGGATGCATGTAGTTAGATAGGGAATTCAACTTGAGATTCATTGTTATCTCCAAAATATCAAAATTCAATCTTAAGTAAGCTCAAAAATGGTTTACATAGTTATTTGTGCCTTTACAAAAAAATATGTCAAAACTATCTTACTTAGCATTTGATGTCTCTGATGCTCAGCATACACTAACATTTATACTATGACTCAACATCTATATTGCTCAGCATCCATTGTTTACTCAACTCCCGTGTCACTTGATATATACTATCTACTTGGCACTTGAGTGACTTAGCACATGAGTGGCTTGACACTCACTATGACTCTACATGGTCTAATATATACATGTTGTGCTTGGCATGTACTACTTGTTTGGCATAAAATAAGTAAATAGATTAAGTGTGTTGACACTCATTTGTCAATACCAATCTGAGATCAATAGTGCTAGCCATTCATTCTAGTTGTTCTAACTCTTTATGCCAACAATATAGCACTTAGTAGTAGGAAAAACATGTTTTAATGGTAGCTCTTCCATTGTTGGCTCCAATGAAAAATATAATTTTTAGATAAAGATTACAAAATTTAAATGGAGGCCATTAGAAAAATGATCATTACAAAGTAATTAAATGATATTTATATATATATATATGGATACATTAGTGTTTGACACATGACCTTCTATTAGTCTTGATGCATTACAAATTTTTTTATTGATCCTATGATTTTAAAGTGATTTGATAATAAGGTTATTTTTCTTTGATTTACATGTTTTCCTTTCACTTCTTGAAATAACTTTTCCTTCAATATTTCACTTAGTGTATTTAACACTTGCATGATTGGTACTACTGCTTGAGAGGGAAGATCTTCCCTAATTTTTAAAATTATTTTTATTAGTCCAAACCATATTTGGTTGTTTCAATATTGGAGGATTTTAACCACACAATGGACTATTCTTAGCTACCATATGACTATTCTAAATCACATACCTTTACATTATTTCTACTACACTACTTCTAGTATCAAATCTAATTATAAAACTTGAATATCACTCACCATACATGACTCCTACATGTTTACATTCATCATTTATAATCAAATTCAATTATTGTGAATCTTAAAATTGTGTACATCAGTGATTTCAATTTATTCAAGTCTTTGAAAACCGATAAACACATTTTTTAGGATATCACATTTAATTTAGGTTCATAGAAGTTTTCTTCCTAGGGTTCTATTATTGAATGATTGTAGGCATTTGAGGGTGAATTCATTTGATTCCAATCATATTGACACTCGCATTGTTTTTTTAAATTGTTGACTACCATATATAAGTCTAATTTCCTATAAGAGAGTGTTATGTTGGTAGGATTCCTTGTATCAAACCTCAACTACTTCTTTTCATTTGGATGGGGCATTGGATTGAAACAAAAATGATCTAGTAATAATAGAAATGACAATCTTGATGCATATGAAATGCACTTGTATGGTATTGTGATACATGAATATGGAAAGGATAAATTAACTTGTGATGTTCTTGTGAAATATTTTGATGCATAGTGTCTAGCTTGAGCTATAGGCTTTATGTAAAGATATAAGTATTCTAAAAAGTCTTGAGTTGAAAGATCACTAGATGAAATAATTTCTCTCTTGCAAATACTCACCTGGAACTCCACAAAGTATTGAAAGTTTAGAAAAATATATGAGGCTGCAAGAATATTTCTTTTCAGCTAGTATATTTTAGGTTAGACTACATCAAGATTTTATAATTCATGTAATTATGAGAGAGATGAAAGCTTATATATGGATATGCTCAAGTATGATCCCTATCATATTGACATGATGGATATTTTTTCAAACATATTATATGCAAAATATTTTTTCACTTCTCTAAGTCACCTAGTACATAAAGTTTTTAAAACTAAAATATGGGTAAGTGCACCAAGTTGTGGTGCCAAAAGGGGGATATAAGTGGCCACTTTTTTTCTTCTTTCTGAAATCAACAATTTATGAACTTCAACAAGAATTTGAAGATAGTTACATTTTAAATTATAAGAAAAAAAGTAGTATTCCTTTGAATCTAGTTTCTAGACTACTATTTTTTGTTTTTTTTTTTTATCAAAATGGTTTAGTTTTAGTCCCTCAAAAAATGGGGCCATATAAATTGGTACTATTTTTTTAGAAAAAAAAAAAATAGTGCAAAGTGTGGCCCCCCTAAAATTTTAACCCTTTTTTGAACTTCTTTAATAGCTCTGGTAAAAAAATACCTAACATTGTTATGCATATTTTTTTTAATGAATTTTGTTAAGTGGACACATCCCAAAAAATGTGAAATATCTATGTGCTAACCCTATAAATTATTGAAAACTATTCCAAAATCATATATATATATATATATATTTCAAAGTGTGTAAAATGGAGTCTAGTTTCAAAAACTAACTTGTTGCAAAATTTGATGAACGAGCTTGAATCTACACTCCAATTAGTACATGTTGGTTTTTGAGAGAAAATGGACATACATTCAAAAGAAATTATAGTTGAAAGGCTTGAAATAGTATGAATACAAAATAAATTGTATGGTTATGTAGCTAACACAAAGATATACAATATCACATAACCTGATTTTATTGATACTCCACCACAAAAAAACTTGAAGGAGAGAACATAAAAAAATCAATCATTTTTTTGTATTCTTTCTTGGTGGTATCCAATTCTTTATATATCATATGCCCACAATATCATGTGTGCACTATTTAAAGCATTTTTAAATTAAGGCTTAAATAGAACACACATGCTATAGTGAACACACACTTAAATAGGGAGGATAGATAGGGAGAGAGCAAAGGAGAGAGGTAGAGAGGGAGAGAGGGTAGAGTGAGAGAGAGTAGAGGATAGGGAGAGAGAGAGAGTAGGGGACATGATATAGAGAGAGAGAGGATGAGGGGAGAGTAGGGGAAGAAAGAGAGTGTGAGAGAGAGGATGAAGAGAGAAGGCTAGAGAGAGAAGGGAATGGGGAAAGAGCATGAGAGAGAGAGAGAGAGAGCAAGGGATCACTTTTAGTCACTTGATTAAAAAAATTAGTAGCTTGACTAAAGTTTTTAGTCACATAGTCACATATTTGCCAAAATGTATTAGTGTGATTATATGTAATGTACTAGGCTATAAGGCCTTCTTGATTATGGCCAAGTACAAAGAAATTACACTAATAGTTGGACAAAATCTCACAAGATCCAAATAACTCCTAGCTAGCTCATAGATACAACATCTCAACAATCTAATAGAAACTTCAAGAAGGATTTAAACTTGATCCCATAAGTCACCAATCAATCTTCTTATTTCCTAAGCCCACACTTTGCTTCTAGCTCTACTAAAGTTTACTCATCTCAACTAATCTTTCTCCACTCCCCCATGAATGAATGAATCTAGACATCACAAGGCCCTCTACATATATCAAACCAAGTTATAGGTCAGCCTATCAAGTTACATTAAATAAACACTCACATTAAATAAATACTCAAGCCACAAGTTGACCTAGCATATTAACTAACACTTAGGAAAACCCCAAGCTACAATGCATAACTAACTAATAACCTGGATAATAAAATTAAACCTTTATTATTGGGCCCACATTCCATCCAATGATCCAAATCCTAGATCACACAAGCCATGTCCCATAGATCAAAGCTCACATAAATAATCTCCAAAGTCCATCTAGGAAATAAGGAACACATAACTAGCAGCCACCAAAAGATCTCTTACTCCAATATGATCACTCCAATCATTATTTGCACATAGGAAAAGATCAACCAATATGACTGAAATATAAATTTAACTATGTGAAACATAAGGTCTAAAAAATCCAATATTGATGCTCTTATATGATTGCCCACTATCCCAAGATTCTCTTGCATTAGACACCCCAAGACCAAAATATGTTCTCAATATCTAGAAGAACTTATTCTAAGATTCAACACATAAACCTCAAACCTATTCTTCACATACACATCCTCTAATATATCAAATTATACACTCTTGCCTTTGTTCCACTTCTACAAATCCTTTCCTACAACTATCATCTTCACATATGTTCTTGGTGTGCTAAAAGTCTATTTCTCATGTTGATATCTACCCTTTTGAGAATCCTTCAACTCAACTCGCCTAACCAAACTCAGTTTCCTCCTACCAAGTTCTACATACCACAAAGAAATTAGGGAAAACTTCCTCCCATCCCTCTTAAATATAAATATATTCTTGACACAATCATGCACTGCCCTAGAATCATTTTGCCAAGGTCTATTGAGTAATATGGGACAACTACTCATGTTTACAATATTGGACAACACTTGATACATACAGTCCACTCTAAAAATTAACAAGACATTTCTCTCTCACTTCTAAAGTATATACATATTGCAAATGACTAATTCTATAAGGACAAGGATGTCTAACTCTCTTCAAATGAAGATTCTAAATTATCTCCTCAACAAATCTAGGTTATCAATAGTACCACTATCGGCAATCACATTCCAACATTTACCTCCATACTTGCATTGAGTCTTGAATAAATTCCTTGTTTGAAAAGGGTCCAACACCCTTTTACCAAATAATAATCACTAAATAAATAAGTTATCCTCCACCTCAAGCTCATTCATTGTGCCCACATTCACATTCACCACAACCACTCTTTTATCACCAACCTTCCTATCAATATTGTGATATTTAAAAGATCTATGTCCTTCATCACCACATCAGAAGAAAGTTCCTTTAAATTAAACTCTAACTACTCTTCTTATCTATTTAATAGGTCTTTTTTCATCCTCAATAATCTGTTTATCCTTCACCAAGTGAACTTGTTTCTCCTTCCCTTAGAACTTGCCTTGATGTCTTCTCCTCAACTCATCTCCTACCTTTAAAGCATACTAATAAGCATCTTCAACCAGATCAATCTTCAACATACCAATCTCATCCTCAATATTGAATCTCAAACCATTAATATATATATAGCCACATTTTCCTTAGAAAGTTCTCTATGTCCAAACTAAATAGTTAACTTGTAGAACTCCTTGGTATAATCCCTCATAGGCATATCCTTCTACTTTAGATTATGCAGTATCTCAAATAACTCAAGTTCATAATTAGAAGGAATGATCTTAGCCTTCAATTTGTCACCATCAACCTCTATTGATTAGTGATTTTCATTTCCCCTTCTTCTTCTCTATCTCTTTACATTTCTTTCCACCATAAAGAAGCATTTTCTTTCAACTTAGTCTATCCCAAACTCACCGATCTAACTAATTAGGTCTTTAGGTTTAAAAGTACCCAAGAAATTAGAAACATCCATATGTTCTTTGACTTCAACTAAGCTCTAGATCTATCCAATAAATTAGTTTTTTCTTCTATGGATCTATCCATCTAATTGGTTCTTCACCACTAGAATCAACAACCTCAAAGTCTTTAGCAACTTCCTCATAACCATCTTCTGTACCCATATTCCTTGGTACACTAGCTACAAATCTCATGTTCTCAATGACCATATCATTCTTCATCAACTCCACTTTAGATCTAAAATATGATCAAACCTTCTCTAAAATTTTAGTCTCCACATCATCACAAACAAAAATCACTCTAGGGTCTAATATTCTTTGAGGACTCTTCTAAGATCTTTGAAAACCCTTTGTGAAAAATCCCTAACAATTACTAACTAGATCAAACTAGGCTCTGATACCACTTGATGTAGTGCAAGTAATGTGAGTCTCCTAACAAGATGAACTAGCCCCCATTAAATAATCACACAATATAAATATAACAATAACACAAAATTTGATAGAAAATTCAACTCTTTATTTGTCAAATAACTAATTATATGCACTATTCTAGTTGTAAGGTCTTCTTGGTTATGGCCAAATACAAAGCAATTATAGTAATAATTTTGCAAGATCTCACTAGATCCAAATAACTCCTAGCTAGCCTAGATCTATAATAGCTCAATAATATGATAAAAAATCCAAGAAAGATTTAAACTAGAGCTCACAAGTCACCAAGTAATCTTCTTGTTTCCTAAGCCCACACTTTGCCACTAGCTTTGCTAAAATTATCTCTTCTTAGATACTCTTGCTCCAATCTCTCATGAATGAATAAAAATAGACATCACAAGACCTTCTACTTATACCAAACTATTCCACAAGTCATATTAACAAAATTTACATTAAATAAACACTCATATGAAATAAACACTCAAGCCACAAGTTGACCTGACATATTAGCTAACACTTAGGACAAGACCCAAGTTTACAATGCATAACTAACTCATAAGGTAGAATAAAATTAAGAAACCTTAGACATAGGCCCACATGCCATCCCATGATCCACACCTAAGATTACACAAGCCAAATCCCATGGATTGGAGCTCACAAAAAAACTCTTCGAAGTCCATCTTAGAAATAAGGAACATGTTATGAAAATCCACCAAAGGAGCTCTAACTCCAATATGATCTCTCCAATCATTATGTGCATGTAGAGCACAGTCCACCAATATGCCTCAATTATAACCTTAACCCTGCAAAACACAGGGTCCACAAAAATTCAAGGTCAATGCTCCTATAGGGTTGCCACTATCTCACGATACTCCTAAATTAATTTGAAAATGTAGAAGATAGGAATTTAATTCTTTATAATTACTATTTTACATGGGAAAATAATTTTATGATAGTTGTGAAATCTTGGTCTCCTAATTTCCCCCCCTCTTTAGACATCTTCAACAAGATTCTAATTTTGGCTAGGCTTCCCTATCATCCTCTTCATTTTTGGTTTGATACCCTTTTGAAGGTTGTGGAAAAGGCTCTTGGAGATTTTTTTATGGTGGATGAGTTGTCTAATGATATGATGTGTTAGAACATATAGTCCAATGATATAACTAATAGTGGGGTGGGGGTGAGTCAATTATATAAGTATCACACCAATCATTAACTTTAAACAATCTTAACCATATGGGTAGATTTAACTGAAACCATAACAAGATACTCATGCATAATTAAAACCTGATATGTTAACTAGGGAAATCCTTGATTAGAGGGAAAACCCTAGTGGGGATGGTACCCACAATATGATGTACTAATATAAATATTCCTTGTTAGAGGATAGACCCTATTAGGAGTCTATTACAACATTCAATACATTTGAGTCCTTGTTAGGAGACTTTGAATCCTTGTTAGGAGATTCCAACCCTGTTAGGAGTTATGGAAGATAGTTGGACCCACCTCCCAAACAACTTCAAGGTTAAGATCAAAGAAACCACTATCCAAATGATCTTTGTATTATTCCTTCTATAATAATAGAACTAAAATGTAATTCCTTCCTCTATCTCTATCCTATCAAGAAAACTTTTTCTCCTTCAAATCTTGTAACTAGATCTCATACTACCCATCCAATGATCCCTTGGATCACTTACACACACTCACTAAGCATTTCACTCCTTCTCACATTGTGCACTAATACTTCAAATTCCACTTCATATTCTTCTTCTACATCCCATTTTAAAATAAGAAAAGAAACTTTCTTTTATATCAGACAATCATAATAATTGCTTGAGTTAGCCTTGAGGCTTTCTCAATTAATTAAAATAAGATAATTAATTAATTCATAATTACAATAGCAATGTCTGCTCACAGTCTATATAAAACTTCACCTGTGAAAACATACCATACCCACATGCTAGCATCACCACATGATTGACCTCTATCACTATGTAACTAACATCTCTTCATTACATCTTGGATGAAAGATAGTGATAGATCATTAGAACTCTATTTTCTAGTACTCTATTTCTGTATTGCTTCCAGTAAATCAAGTGTAACTTTCTTACATAATTGAATCAAAATTAGTCCTCTTAATCACATTAGTAGGACAATCTCAGGAACATGTCCTCCACTACACATCATCTAAAACTTCCTTAGCTTTTGTGCATCATAAGATTACTTACTACTTTTCTTCTAGTCTTAATAGAATTACTGCTATATTGATATCAATGAAAGATATAGTCCTAAATGAAACATATCAATATTCTTCAATTATTAGGATACTCCACCAATATAGTATCATCAACAATCATGCTAACAATCTCCCCCTTTGGCATTGATGGCAACATAGATGAAAAACATCTAACTTCCAAGAATACCAAACTGCACTCTATTGATGCTGTTGCTACTATCATCTTCTCAAATCTTCTTCATCAATCTAAAATATTTTGGCTACTGGTCATGAGTTGTTCATGGTGAAGAACTTACAAAACTTTTTTGGCTGCATATCATCCTCATATAGATATCCTTCTACACATTAACATATTCTTTTGCACACTGACATATCCTTCTAGCACTTACATAAATATTTCTAAATCTCCCTAAAGAGATAACACTCCCCCATTGATATCTCAATAGGTGCCCCTTTCTTATTTTCTCTCTCCATTTCCTAGGAGATATTTTTCATGTACACATTCTCTCCCCCATTGACATCAATTTCAAAGGTAGCAATACAAGTACATAATACCAATTGTTAGAATATACTTCTTCTAACTCTTTCAATCAACTTAAGTGTCCAAAGACACTATTTAATACAAAATACCAAACTACCAAGAGTCCTTAATGACTTAGTAAATACCAAATACTCCCCCATATAGGAAGCATCAACATTCAGTCCAGTCTAACCATATTGCTTTGTACCACTAGACTGATGCACTCCTTGCATCATCTACTCTAAAGTAGGTAGCGGAATAACCCCTAAATTACCTCTTAGTTACTAAAAAGTATCTTTAGGAAAAGGTTTCATAAAGATATCTAAAATCTAATCTTTAGTACTTATATACTCCAACCTTATCTCTTTTTTAGATATCTTTTCTCTCAAAACATGATACTTAATGGATATGTGCTTTGTCTTAGAATGCAATACTAGATTCTTAGACATACTTATTGTACTTTTGTTATTATAGTAAATGATCATAGGTTCTGTAAACTCAATCCCAATATCTTTCAACATTTTTTTCATCCACATAACTTGATTATGATTATTTACTACTTCAACATACTTTGTCTTAGCTATATTGTGAGATATACAGTCTCATTTCTTGCTGAACCAGGAAACTAATCTTCCTCCAAGAAAGAATGCTCCACCATTGATGATCTTTCTATCATCCATACTACCTTACCAATTTGCATCAATATATGTGTACAAAGTGAAATAATTTGATATGTCATACCAGATTCCATAATCAGATGTACCCTTCAAATATATACATATTATTTTTACTATTGCATAATGATTCTCTTTATGATCAACTTGATATCTTGCTGCAATCCCAACTACATTTGCTATACCTTTTCTTGTGTGAGTCATATATTGCAATCCTTCAACAATAGATCTATACTTCTTCTACTTAACTATAGGTGTTTAATCTTTACTAGATAACTTGTAACCAACTATCATGGGTGGACCAACAGGTTTGCAACTTTCTAAACCAAATATTTTCAAAAAGTCTTTTAGATACTTGGTTTTTGAAATAAATATCCCATATCTACTTTGCGTAATTTGTAATCCTATTAAAAACTTCATTTCTCCTATAATGCTCATTTCAAATTCATTTTTTCATATCTTCAGCAAAATTATCACTTTCTTTATCATTACCTCCAAATATTATGTCATCCACAAATATTAAAATGATAAAAAAACCATCATCAATTTTTCTTAAATATAGATTACCATCTACTGTACCTTTGATAAATCCAAGATTAGATAAATAATAGTCCAACCTTGCATACTAGGTTCTAGGTGCTTGCTTCAAACCATACAATGCATATAAACTCTTTTTCTTCTGTTAGAGGGAATCCATTAGGTTGCTCAATATAGACTTCTTCTTCAAGTTCTCCATTTAGAAAAGCTAATTTGACATCCATCTAATAAAAATTGAAATTTTGGCTTGCTACATAAGCAAAGAACATCCTTATTACTTCCATTCTTACCATAGGTGCATATGTATCTTCATAATTTATGCCTTCTTTCCATGAGTAACCTTTGCAAACAAGTGTAGCCTTGTTTCTCACAACCTCTCCTTGCTCATTCATATCATTTTTGAATACCCACTTGGTTCCTATAACATTTTTTTCTTTAGGTCTAGGAACTAATTCCCATTTATCATTCTTTACAATTTGATCTAGTTCTTCTTTCATTTCTTGCATCCAATGATCATCCTTAAATGCCTCATCTACACTCTTAGGTTCCACTTGAGAAATTAGACATAATTCCTCATTCAATCTATTCCTTGTCATCACACCTTTATCCTTGCTCCCTATTAACTACTTTGGTGGGAAATTCTTTGTCATGTTCCCATTGGAAGTAGGAGTTGACATCTCAACTCTTATCTCTTCTCTAGGTTCATATCTCTATTCTTCTCTATGCTCAAAAAATACATCATTTTGCAAGTCATTGTTAGTCTCAAAAATAACTTCAACTTTTTGTCTAACAAATCTATAATTATCCTCTTCTTCATCAAAATTATAATCTACAATCTTCTCTTTAGTACTAAACTTTTCATCAATCCTTACATTTGCACACTCAACTATTGTCTTAGTTCTATAATTGAAACATCTATATACTTTACTTTTCAATGAGTAACCAAGAAACATACATTCATTCCTTCTAGGATCAAACTTACCAATATCATCATCTCTCTTTATGTAACACTTACTTCCAAATATTATAAAATACTTTACTGATGGTGAATGACCAAATCATAACTCATAGGGTGTCTTTGTCAGACCTTTTTTGATCTATATTTTGTTCAGAGTATATATTGCAATGTTAACTGCTTATCTCCAAAATTTCTTTGAGACATCATTTTCAAATAATGTCACTCTTTCTGCTTTTGCTACTAACTTATTCATTCTTTTAGAAATCCCATTCTATTCAAGAGTTCTAGGTGAAGATAATTGTCTTTTGATTCCATTTTCTTCACAAAACATGTTGAACTCTCTAGAGGTGAACTCTCCTCCTTTATCTAATCTCAAACATTTAATCTTGACACCATATTCATTTTCAACTCTATTCTTAAATATATTAAATTTCTCAAAAGATTCAAACTTCTCTTTAAGAAATGCTACCCACATCATCCTAGTGAAATCATCAACAAAAATCATAAAGTACCTTTCACCATAGAATCCTTTGGTTCTTGTAGGACCACTAAGATTAGTGTGAACAATCTCCAGTAGTAGTAGAAAAATTCTTGCTAGGAAAAGACACTTTCCTCTACTTATCCAAAATACATTTCTTGCAGATAACATTATTAGGCTTGATAATCTTAGGCATATTTCTCACTACAAATGTACTACTAAGTTTCACAATATTAGCAAATTTTATATGACAAAACCTTCTATGACATAACCAACTATTTTCAACCTTTGAACCCAAATATGTTATTTCAGTAGGATTCAACTAAAATATATTACCTCTAGATCTAGTTCCAGTATCAATTAGCTTACCATCTTTGTCTTTGATAGTGCAATTTTTCTTTGTGAACTACAACTTATATCCCTTGTCTACCAACTGTCCAAAACTTAACAATTTATGTTTGAAATCATCAATAAAGTAAACATCATCAGTGTTAGTTTTACCATCAAGAGTAATAGATCCAATCCCTATAATATGATAGGCTAAATTGTGACCAACTCTAACAATACCTCCATCATAATTTCTAAACTTAATAAATTTTTTCATATCACAAGTCATGTGATGTGAACATCCACTATCAATTATCCATTCTAATTTCTTCTCAACTTGGGTAACTAGAGCTCTCTCTTCTCTAATTTCTCTATCAAGATTGTCTTCCTTGATAGCCACAAATCCTAATTCATCATCACTTTCACTCTTATCTCTTTCATCAAATTCTTCATCCTCATTAGCATATAAATTTTTTATATCCTTATCTATTCTAGAGTTAAATTTTCCTCTAAACTTTTTCTCTCTTTTAGAAAATTTAGATTCATAATGACCATATTCATCACAAGTCCAACACTTAAAGATTTTCTTACCATATTTCACTCTTCTTACTAGAAGGTCTATTCCTTCTTTAATATTTTTATCTTCTTTAGATCTACTACTACTAAAAAAGTCTCCTCTTGCACTTGCACTTCTTAATAGATTGGGTCAAATGTTCAGAGTAGTGAAAGCTATCTCAACTCTGGCTAGTTCTCTAGATTGTCTCAATTCTACTTCTATAAACTTTAACCTTTGAAGCAATGTTTCCTTTTTGGAATCTTTGGTGTAGGTCATTACTAGCTAAATCATCTAAGTTGTCTACTTGAATGGTGGGGTTAAACTTTTCAAAATCTTCCATATAACTTCATCATCTTCTTTAGTTCTACCAAGAGACTAGATTCCTACAATAATTTATGATATTCTTCCTACATAAATTCTCAAAGATTCATCTTCCATCATCTTAGCATCTTAAAATGTACAAACCCAATTTTGCAATCTCATTCTTTTTGCATGATCATCACCTTGAAAAGTAAATTATAATGGTTTCCAAATTTTATGTGAAGTTTGAAATTTCTTTACCTAATTGTATTCATTATCTAGAAGAGATGATAATAGGGCTTCTCTAGCTCTCATGTTTCATATGAACAAATCTCTTCCTTCCTCACTACATTCCTTTATCTTTGATTCTTCAACAATTGCTTTCTTAGCTTTTGTCAAAAGCCAATATCCTAAACCCATGCATAGCAAACAAGTATTCATCTTTTCCTTCCAACTATCATAGTTGACACCATCAAATCTTGGACTATCCTTCTTGAACATATTCACCATCAATCTCCAAAGCTATTAAGCCTTATATTCAAGGATGTGATGCTCTGATACCAATTGTTATAATATATAGTCCACTGATATAACTTAGATGAGGGAGAGGGGTATGAATCAATTATACAACTATCACACCAATCATAAACTTTAAATAATATTAACCATATGAGTATAGTTAATTAAAACTACAACAAGATACTCATACACAATTAACACCAAATATGTTAACTAGGGAAACCCTTGATTAGAGGGAAAGCCTTGATGGGGATGGTACCTGCAAGATGATGTACTAATAGAAATATTCCTTGTTAGAGGATAGAACCTGTTAGGAGTCTATTACAATATTAAGTACATATGAGTCCCTCTTAGGAGACTTTGAATTCCTATTAGGAGATTCCAACCCTATTAGGAGTTGTGGACACTAGTAAAAAAATAACAATATGTGACTAAAAAACCTCTAAAATTTGTATATATGTGACTAAATCAGTCACATGAATAATAGTAGTTAATGTGTAGTCATTTATAACACTACTAAATATAATACTAAACAATTTTAGTCACTAATTTGATCCTTGATTTTGATCATCAATTTAGTCACATATTTAGTGATACATATAGTAGCATATTTAATCACATGTTTAGTATATTTACTCACATATTTGGTAGTGTATTTAGTAGTATTTTAATAGTATATTTGGTCACATATTTAGTATAATATTCAATAGCATATTTAGTCATATATTTGGTAGTCTATTTAGTAGCATATTTAATAGTATATGTGGTCACATATTTAGTAGCATATTCAATATCATATGTAGTCACATATTTGGTTGTGTATTTAGTAGCATATTCAATAGAATATTTAGTCACATAGTTGGTAGTGTATTTGGTCATAATAGAGCACGATGGAATCAAACCACCATACTTCTACTTGTAAAGTAGGTGCTCTTCCATTAAGATAGCACCCTTTAAAGAATACATAATAAATTATTATTTGTTTCATTTAATTCTAAATATATCGCCCAAAAAGGTTATGGGCCTATATTTCTTGAAATGGGGGCAACAAGGCAACATTTAATCAAGTTGATAGTTTAAAGGCTAAGAGATCTTAATCCAACTAACCTCAAAGGTGATGGCCCTGATTTGAACATGATTAGAGAAATACCATTGGAAGACAAACACACAATTGCCCATGAGTTGGAATCCTCTTCTTGGAGGGGAAATATCTCTCTTTCTTAAGGAATTAGGTATTTTATTCAATGTGTTTCAACACATCTTTTGGTAATTGTGTGTAAATAATTAGATCTATCCATTATAGCCAATATCTTACATTGTCAGGTTTACTTTCATTGAGAAGTCTCATTGATCTTATAAATTTTCATATTGCTTTATGGAATTGAAGAAAGCCATTTACTTAATCCCATGATATCTTTTGTCACAAAAACTATGAAACATAGGTTTTTTTGATACTCTTACTACCACCAACATTCTACTCTAAAAGGAAGATAATTGGTGCCTCTTTGAGTTCATCTAGACTACATTGAATTTAAGTAGGGTTTTCCTCTCTCAACAACACTCTTTGGTATCCATATTGATGATTGTGAGAATTTTCTTAGACAAAGTGACCCTATAGATGATGGTTAGCTTCTTTATCATTTTGTGATTATTATTTACTCTTTGTGGATAATGTATTCCTCCTATCTAATTCTGTTGATAGTCTATAGAGACAATTTGATGCAGTTTTTGAATTTCATAATCTTCACCAACCTATGAACAACCTAGATAAAATTAAATTCATGGTCATGAAAAAAACTAAGGATGCTCTTTCTAGGTTTTATATATTATACTTAAGTAGGAGTTCAATTTATGGGTCTTTCTCCTACTTGCTTGCATGTCTTTCCTTTACAAGGGAGACACCACTGGTACAAGGTGGTCTTGGCTTAGCACCTTGGAAAAGATACAGATGGTTACAACATTTTCCTAGTTGCATATCTATATTCAGAAGGAACTTACACTCTCCTCCAACATTGACAATCTCCAAGTCCTTTTGAAGAAGGGCTCGATAAAACTATTTTTGCAATTCTGACATCCCTACTTTCAATATTGTTTCCTCTTTAGGGGGTAAACCCTTCTCAACACTAGATTTAAGCCTCCATAATAGAAATATTTGAAGAACCTTCAAGTGAAACAAATTCTAACCAAGGAGACCCATGTTTAATGCATGCAAATTACTAACAAAGAATAGATAACAAAAGAAATTTTACTAATGTACCTTATGAAGCTATTGGACAACTTCTTGTTGATCATTTTCACTAGATATTTGAAACCATTCATCAAAAGTATTAGCAGAGCTAAAAATTTCTAGGAGTAAGAAATTTAGTGATGACCAAAATTAATGGAGATTGTTCTACAAGCACAAGAAAATAGACCATTTAAATAATAGTTAACACATAACAAGGTTTCTTGTACTAGCTATAAGACTCATTTGTATTGGACCAACATCCATAAAGTCAAGTTATATGTCAACATAAAATGTCATAGGAACATAATATAAGCCTTGGAAAGATTAGAGATGCATTATGCTTGAAGAGTTGTCCCAATTATAAGAAGCCTATAATTGGTTTTGTAGATTCTCATTATTTTTGAAAGAAGTGAATTTTCATTCTTAATTCAATATGCCTCATCAATAATATTGTATCACCAACTAAATCATTTAAGTGATGTTTTTTCTTTAATTGCCATCTCAAAACTAGTGACACACACATCAAATTTCCTTGGTACCAACATGTTTTTATGGATGTTTTCTTGCATAATTTAAGAAGGACAAAAATCATCAACAACTAATGAACAATCCTTTAAAAAGGAAATAGGTTAAAATTGGGCAATTATATTCATTAGTATATACAAACCCTTTCTTCTTGGCTTCCAAGAAGCTCCACTACCCATAAAATTGGATAGAATCATTGAATCTCATTCATCCAATTATGAAGGGTTGATTTGGGTGCCACAAACATGTGTGGGCCTAACATTCCTCTAAATTCATGTAAATATCCAAGCAAGGAGATTGTTTGCAAGGTTTTTCCAAGCCCTTGTAAAATAAAGAGGAAAAGACAATGTTTAATGCATTTACATAAAGTCCTTTGTAGAAATAAACTACATTCAAATAATATAATAAGTTAAGAGAATGTCCACTACGATTTCATCTAAAAGTATCCCATTTATCCCATTTTCATACAATCAGATGAGCTAGTTCAATTGGACTAATTGGTAATCTTTGATTTTGCTTTGAATTCCTAAACATAAACAATAAAAAAAGAAAATGTCACAAAAGATGTCTCCAAGTTAACTATGAAGTAGAAGAATCAATTGCAACAATGATCATCTCCACATACAAAAGTCAAGTGTTGTAGAGAAAGGAGATTTATGTATTAATACATGTTGACTTTATTTCTATTTCAAAAAAATTAAATTAAATTTGATATAGTTATATGATAAAATAATTAATTAGACATATTAAAAAATGTAACAAACTAGTTAAAAAAAGAATATAAAAAATCCCAAATGATGATGTCAAGGGCCTATTACATTTCACAACAAAACCAAACTAATCAGACACAAAAGTTTTCATGGCATGCAAGGGCAAAAAAAAATGAAAATGAAAAATACTATAACTAATTTGTACAATTTACATTAATAGGCCACAAATTACCCCGAGTTACAACTTACATGTTTTAAAGATTTTCCCTGAGTTGCAAATTACATATTTGATGACTTGTCCTGAGTTGCAGTTAACAGATTTGATGAGTTTTCCTGAAATGTGGGTTACATATTGTGATATTTAGGTTCTTGAAAAAATGGACCCACTCAAAAAAATTTTAATTACAATGTTGACATTGACAAAAAGAATGTTTTTATTGTTGAGATCTTTCAAAATAGAGCTACATTAAACTTGGATATCCACAAATGCCGAAAAGTCAATGCCTATCAATGGGAGAAACCAACTCAGAATATACTCTTCTATAAGGATGAAAATAAGTCAATAAATTAGCTTCAAGTAGAGAGAGAAATCAACCATCAAGAAATTTTCATAGCTAGAGAAGCAGTCATCATGATATCAAAGAAAACTTGTTATCATTTGCATTATTAAGATGTCTTCTCCATAAAGTTTAAATGTAAAAATATTTAATGTTTTTATTGGTTGAAAGAGAAGAAATCTTGCAGTACAAGATGTCAAAATAAAATAACAATTAGATTTTAAGTACCCTACTATTTGTTAAGAAAATTGATTAATTTATGTATAATTCATTTGTTAAAATCACTAGATTGTAAAATATGCATTCTAGTAACTGGCTCGAGAAACTTTCCAGAAGTCACCAATGAAAAAGAAACACTTAATATTTAGTGTTAATTGTTTGGTCTTACCACAAATATAGGGTCATCATAGACATCCATACAATGGTTTTAATATTTTCCCTTACATATTTAATATTAATTTTTTGTTCTTGTCACAAATATAGGGTCAACATAGGCATCCTTGCAATGGTTTTAGCCTTTGCCCTAACACAAGGAGCGTCAAAGGTGAAAGCAATTGTGTAAGAAGCAATTCAAGCATGCCTACCTTGGTAAAATTGATAGTCTTGGACAATGTTGATAGGGAAAACATGATACCTATCCCACAATACTACTATATCACCTGGGGGCACAAGTTGATAAGGTTTCCTCTTATTGTAATAGTGGAGCTAGATGAATTGGAGGAGAATTTGGGACGTATCAATAGGAATGTGGAATTATTGTAGAGATTGGCATACATTATCCCCCACCTAGTAAAAAATGAACCAAAGTGTGCAAGGAATAGGAAGGTCTTGGATGGACAAAAACAATAACAAAGAGGAAGAGGTTCAGGCTCTCCTAGACTTAGTTGAAGAGTGGATTAATAACAACTCTAGAGATGTCAAGGACATTGCCAAAAGGCTAGCCCATGCTCACAGCAAATTAGATTACATTGTGATTAAATAAGTAGCCCACATTAGGAGGTTTTGAAAGCATGAGTTGAGAAGAATAGGGAAGGGAGCTTTGAGAATCCATTGGAAGGAATTAGGGGACCCTAGCAAACAAAGAGGACAATGCACAACTAAAGTAGGTGGTCACTGATAAAGGTAGTTTTTTGTTTAATGATACTATCATTCAAGTATGATGTACTTTTACATTAATTGGAAATTAATAAACAAAAAATGAACATGAGGTCAATGGGATGTGATTTTGTCACTAGTGTAGCCATGGGTGCAAATTAAAAGAAAGTCTGCATATAAAATAATGGAACTTTTTGTAGTATATATATGAGCATACAAGTCTGAAATGAGCAAAGAACAATATATATAAGAGCATAACAAAAAATAGAAAATCACAAAGTATATGTTATCTCCATTAAATTCAATGCATCAAAAAAACCAAAGAAAAAAGATTGTATGAAGAAGAACATAATAAAGATTAAACTATCATTGTGTTTGATTAAATAATTTTTTTATGTGATATGATCATAGTTAGCAATACATGGAACATGGAGTGAAATAATGAAAACTAAGTGTCTAAATTTAATCACTCCACATGAAGATTTTATAGTAAAGAGACATGATACTAAAAATTCTTAAGCAACCGTAAAAGACAACATTGACCATATGATGCCCATTCAGTTTGAATGAATCAAGTTGAAATAGCATCTTGTTAAGACAATGAATAATAAGACGAATACAATGTTGAACATGAAAAATTGAACTGTAGAGATAATTAGCAATGATGACTACATGTGTATGGTGTCTCATCTTCAAAATCACAATATATGTTAAAATGATGAGTTGTATTTGGTCACAAGAAAGAATGATCAAATATCATCATGTTTAAAGACATGATACTATGGACAAAAGTTATTAATTCATCATGATATGAAGGGATTCCACATTCTTTAAAAAAACAAATTTATAAATAAGCACTTGCTGGTGATTTATAAATTTGACACTAGAGGCCATAATGGAATTAAAATTATATGTATTTAATGCTCAAGGTATCTATACAAAGATTTAAATCCACATTATTATCAAACAAAAATCACAAAGGTTCCATTGTCTTTGGGAAAACAAGTTAGCGATAAAGTTGAAGACCAAGTCTTTATGGAAGATCAACACAACATAATAGTAATTATGATAAATGGAAGTATTGGGTTTCTAAAGGTACTGACCCTAAATTTAAAACTGGGGCCATCCTAGTACTATTCCAACTTGAGCATGCTTAACTATAGTGTTTCTTCCATGGTTAAACCCACTCTTCTTGTAATCTCATTTGGAAAACCTTCACCAGTTGTTGTTCCTTATGAACCATTCATTAGAAAGTCCCATAAGCTCATTAATGATAAGTAGGAGATATTTTCCCACAACAAGTCAAATTGTGATATTGCTATCAGGATTTAACTATCCAATTTTTGAAAACTTAGTACTCATTGGATCTAGATGATGCTCACAAAGGTAAACCCATCTCCAATGAGTGCAAAGTGTTCCATTTATTCTTAGAGATGGGTTCATATGAACTAGTACTCATGAAACCTCAGTCAATGAGTTTGACTCAAAAACTACATAGTTAAATCATGATAGCAATATTAAAATTTGATTTTTTGTTGAAATTTTTTTCCTAGTTATCGTTTTTTTGTCTTTAATGTTTATGTTGTTAGAAAAATAGAAACACACTCAGACTATTTAACAACCTTTCTCTAAGAAATATGGTCACATGGGCTGCAATGATGATAGCATATGCACATAATAGATTTGATGGTAGGACAAGCACATAATAGATTTTCAAAGAAATTGTGGGTAAACCTACTTAAATCTTGCACATTAAGTCCACATTTCTTTGGCTTTTGCAATTGTAGGTATTCCATAGCCTTTTCCAGTGTACTCCCTGTCTATGGCTAATTGGTAGATCAAGAATAAAAAGATAGGTTTCTGTTAGGAAAGATAGCTTTTGTTAGAAATGATTTTGTAGACATGTATGGAAAATATGGAACAATAGCAAGTTAATTGGTCAAAATAATGCCTCATAGAATTTCATGGCAAGATATCCACAAGATGGATTAATTAAAAAGGCTCTCTCAAGTGCTGAAGAAAATGTGATTGGCAGGTACAACCTCTGTACCTATGCCAAATTGGGAGCTTTTGAAGAAGGTATGAGAATCTATCAAAGCATAGTGAAAGGAGGGTTTTTGTTATACATTTTAAATGAAGGATAGAATTTTCATCAAATGTTATTGCTATTCACATCTCTTGCACATAATAGTGGTGTAGCTTGTTCAAGGGCTAGACTTTTAGGGAATGAACCAAAAACCTACATAATATTCACAAACATAACTACAATAGACCAATTCTACTAAACTACTTGTGATCAATTTGAAATGAGACTAATGAGATATTATAGAATCAAAATGTAAGAGAATTTATTGCTTGAGAGAAGTGGGTAATCAAATAATTGAACTTAAGCAGATAAGAGTACACACTGTAAGATAACCATCTAGTCACATAGTGATTGTAAGAAAATTATCTTATAGTTGCAGGATACTACAAGAAAATGAGACAATCTAACCAATTGAACAAATCGTGATTGTGCAATAATAGTCACTCACATTCTAAGGTTTGTAAATCAGGGGATTCCATGCCTCCTTAATCAATGTATACATCCTTGCATTGTTACTCTTCCTTTCCCTCTTTCCCATCCCATTTCCTCTTGGGATTTTTAGTTCTTGACTCAAGTTGACAATACCAAGAGGCATTTCATTCAACAACAAAAAAAATATTAGATTGCAGAGATCCACAGTGAATCCCAAAGGAGAGAAATCTAGACGTAGAATTTGGAAATTTCTAACATGACATTAAATTTCATTAGTGAATCTAGTTTCATTAGTGAAATAACCTGACATTGAAATTAAATTCAATTTTATCAATACAAACCCCTTGAAGTAAACAAGTGGCCATCAGCTCCTTAGACAACAATCATATCTCAAAGACAATAAGACCCATCAATCAGGTTAGATCCAATAAACCCATTTCTAATCACAAGAATTAAACCCTAATTTAGATCCTCTTTTTCCCTCTCTAAGACTCCTCTTGTTCTACAACATTTGGGTAATCAAATTTAGATTGTTAGTCACTGTAGATAAAAATGAAAATACTTTCATGCTCCTTTAGCTCAACTATCTCCACAACAATAGCATCCTCCTTCTCATCCTTGTTAATCCTAATTCCCAACATTGATTATAATTAAGCTCCTCCCATTTATTGGGATCCACTTTACGAAACCCTTGTAACCCATAAAAATAGAGCAACACTAAGCTTATCAAAAAGGAAAACTAACCAACAATGACATGAAAAGCTTATCCCTAAGAATTTTCTAAAATCCATCAAATTTCTAGGTTCAATGCAAACTTTCATGCATAATTGAATTTTAATTCAACACAAATTTCAATACACAAAATGAATTCAAATGCAGAAACAATCTATGTATTCACTATAAATCCTTGCACACAATCCAATTTTAAAATAGTTTTTGAAATCAATACAAATTATACACAAAAAAATCTAAAAGAAAGATTCAATGAAAGGGTTATTTTATTTAGACATGTGTGTTGAGCTATTGAATGACACTTGAAATATAGCAAGGCAAGAGATTGAGGGAGAAAAAATGGGGATCCTTTACAACAAAATTGTTATCACCTAGAATTTTAGACCCTTTTCTAGCATTTCGGGGGCATTAGTGGATGCAAGAGAATCTTTCAAAAGAAGGGGATGCCATGTCTCCTCTTAGATTTCCTATTTAAGTAAATTTCTAAATAATTGGATCTCTAGAATTGGGTGAGCCATTTTAAAAGTGCATTCTTTATAAACATCACAATGATAAATGTTGTCCCTCTTTTTAATCCCATTTCCTCTTAGGTTTCCTAGTTCTTGATTCCTCAAGTTCACTAGATCAGAGAAATTATGAACAAGGAAATAGCCTTGCAAATACCAAGAACCAATTTTTTAATATTTCTAGCCATCTAAAATGCAATTTCAAGGTCTAATTGCATTATTGCCAATGAACTACAACAACTGCATGTTAAACACAAAAATGGATGATTTGAATTCAAATTATTCAAGAAAATACAATCAACAAGTATAAAGGTAGATCCCATAACCTTTCCAACATCCTCCTTGCCTATGTAAAAATGAGAGCTATTTAATAGGGTATCTGAACTTTTAAATTAATAAATTTTTATAAAGAATTTTTTTGTAGCTTTGCAAGTTGTTGAACCAAAGCAACAAAGTGTTATAGTAGAATATTCTTTGGAAGAAGTAACATATTTTAAAATTGAAGGGGTGACATCTATATATCAAGCATGGTTTATCCACAAAAAGATATCCACAAGATGGATTAATTAAAAAGGCTCTCTGAAACATTGAAGAAAATGTGATTGGAAGGTGCAACCTTCGTACCTCTACCAAATTGGGAGCTTTTGAAGAAGGTATGTGAATTTGTCAAAGCATAGTGAAAGGATGGTTTTTGTTATATATTATAAATAAAGGACAAAATTTTAGTCAAATTTTATTTCTATCTTTGAAGTAGACATGTATCCAAATTGTGAAAGCATGGAAAAGGCATGTGTAACCACTCTAGTAATTATGAAATCATAGAGAACTATATGACATAATGCTTTATAGGTTTCATGCAAGACATGAAAATTATTATTTAACTGTCCATATAACGTACAACTAGAAATGCATATATAAATGCCAAAATCTCAAGCATAAAAGTTTGAACTCTTCAGACATGCCTTAGCAATCGATTTTGCAACTCATTTTCAAGAGGTAAAACTCTTCCAATCCTACTTTAAAAGGTGATGAATCTCTATGAATCAAAAATTACCATCCATATTAGAATCTTCATTTATAAACATGAATTAAGATTAAAAAATCATGAAATGAATAAATGGGTACATAGGCGACACATGTGTATCTTTCTTTCTAGACAAGGATAGGCTCCAAATGCTATAAAATCATCAGAAAGTGTGTTTGACCATAAGAATAATCTTGTATATACCTTTTCATATAATTTTCTAATGTAAGAGAAATAGAAATACCAAGTAGAGTAGACAAATAGGGAATAAGAAATACCACAAATTAAAACAATAAAAACTATGAGATGAATGAATGGGCACATAGGCAGACATTTATTTGAAAGTGTGCCTAGACATAAGAAAATAGAAATACCAAATATAAACTAAACACAACAAAATCAAAAGTTAAAATACTGAGAAGATAAGAGAAAACACTTAGATAGATATCAGTGAAAACATAGAACATAAGAAAAATAAGAACTCCAAAAACTATTTAATTCCCATCTCTCCTCAACACTAATTAAAGAAGCTTACTATATACAGTCATTGTATCTGACTATATGATCAGTTGTAGCATTTTGAAAAGTCTAACAAGATTCGTTATTTGATATTGTCAGCCTAGTCTGATAAGATTTTTTGTTTGACATTGCAAGCTAGTTACTTGAAGGCACTGTACAATTCAACTGATTTAACTTTTAATGCTGCACATTTTGTCTTGGTTAGTTCTAGTTTCTATTTGAGCATTTTTTTTTCTTTCCAAGCTACAATAATATTTAGAGTGTAGGAAAAATAATATCACCTATTTTCAAGTAGAATATCAAACTTGCTTCACAACACAATGATGTGAGTATAGATTGGCTTCAAAATAGACATCATTGACTTGACCACAACCCAAACATGTGCAATTATTATATATTGTTATGTTGTGCTCTATTATGAAGCAACCATATGATTGTAGTCATGGGAGAATCACTCCTAAGTAGATACTTACAAGTTGCTCAATTACATCTTGTAATAGAGAAACATTCTCCCAGCTTCCATGACCTTGCCAACATCCTCCCAAATCATACAATTGAAAATTTGGAGACATCCACCAAAGTAAAATGAAGAGGAAAGACTTTAATCAACATTTCCATTGGAAAAAATGGGGGCATGGCCTTGATTATCTGAGGAAAATCACATCACTAGTATCTGTGGAGAGTAGTAATGAATATTCATTGAACTTCCTACCATCTAAATTTAATGGAGAAAGATTAGGGCATGCCTAAGATTAGCTTGTAATTTTCCAGCCTATATTTTTGTACTACAACCTAGCTGATGATAGCTTTGTTTCTGTAATGGCCAATAACATTCTTTTTCAACTTTTGTATACACATGACCAAGTGCTTGGCTAAACTAATCTCCTACTATGGAACAAAAATATCATTTAAGATAGGGCTTGGGTTAGCAGGGAATACTAAAAAGGAATATATAGTGTAGAAAGTAGTTGGTCATATTGTGGGCTCTATATTTAATGAATAATGTAACCATATGATCCTTAAGTTAGATCGTCTCATGGGGATATCATTCACAATCAACATGATATTGTGGTACATATTTAATGAGTATGTGCCCATGACAAATCATGCATAGATTTTTACAACTTAGAATGATGTTGTGGTATATATTTAATGAGTATGTGGTAATGAGATATAACCTTTGAAATCTATTACAGATAAGGAAATGATGAGGAAGGGATAGGAAGCAATTTGATGTAGTGGCACTGTCAATCAATGATATGGGTAGTTAAAGAGGGTGTGTTAAGATTGTTAAGCATGGTCTATCATTGGAGATAATGCTAACAAAGACTAACCACTGGGTGTTGGAGATTATTTTTCATAAGTTTGTACATTTGTAATGGTGAGAGAAAATGACAAAAGATTTGTGTAGTCTCATATTTTTAATGGTGCAAGATCAAGATAATAATGTTGAATAGTTGATTTGATTTGGGTGTATGGGTTTTCATTATTATAAGTCTTCAATACATATTCGTACGACTTCCATTAATGGAGAGTTTGTGTTGTAGAAACTTGTTAGGTGTTCAATGTTGCTAGTTTTTATGTAGATACATTGAGTGTTAGAAAATGTTTGTATATTATTAGGTGAAATATATGAATCTTGCACTGAAATGCTATAGTTAATGGATATTATATGGAGAAAAAAGAATTAGATCTTTGATAGTGCTAATTTGTTGGTACAACATAGATATGGAAGCAATGCATCATTGTAGATCCAGTTGATTATGAGTAATAAATAGACTTGGGCATGTCAAAGATTTTGGAGAATGTGAGGCCTCACCCTGACCCATCATAGCATAGATATTGTATTTCTATTTTGTTACTTAGGACTAGATATCTCAACATATATATTTTGATACTTGATGGACAGTAAATTTTGCTACTTATCCAATGATATTTACATTGTGATCTTTCATTATGGTATGTATTAGGACTTAATTGGCTTAGTTAATGAATCAATGGATATTTTATTCAGTATTTCACTATTATGACAAGAATGGAATAATGATGTGATTCAAATGCTTAATGTGATTTTGTTAAAGAAGTTAGTAATGTACAATTTTTGAAGGCTAATGATTAAATGTTATATGTAAATGATAGAAATAGGGAGTTAATTTTGAAATGCGTTATCATCATATATCTTTACTTTCATATGTGATTTATATATATGGATTTTAATTGGACTATTGATGCTTGAGTTTAGTGTGCAGGAAAGGAACCATGGAAACATAACAGGGGAACAAGGTACAACCACATGTAAAAATGATATTGCTAAGGTGAATCTTTATAAGATTCGTAAACCTCATTGTGATGTGTTTATTTTGTAAATGTGAGATGTATGTGTGTAGTATGTATTTCGTATGTAGATTTTGAATGTGTCATGTGTGATGTATAGTGAATTTTGTGTGTGTCACTTGACACTTGTACTCGTTATGTGAAAATGACATGTTCTTTGATGATAGATCATGTGGCCAAATTATCCTGAGCTAAATACCTTAATTGAGAAATTTGACTTGTTGCCTTAAATTAGTAAAGAGAACAAGGTTACCACCATAGGAAATTTGAAATTTAACTTGCCTAGAATTGTGAGGGCCATAAAGTAGCTCTAAGATGAAATTGTGATAAAAATAAATCCTACCCATGTTAATACTTTAAGTTAGGGGGCTAATAATGACCACTAGGGTGCCTAGAAGACCTAGGAGACTCCAAAAAGAATGCATTTTATATTGAATCTGAATATGAGAGTGATATATAGAGGCATGGCCAAATAAGAAACTCACTTGGCCACTCTGTATCTTTAGAGACAAACAGGGTTTGGAGGAAGAGGATAAGGATCTCTACTATAACTTTTCATTTTTCATTGCTTGGAGTGAGGTTGGTATCCATGATCCATGGTGTTCTTTATTTGCATGTAGAGTTGATATGGTGTTCTTCATTCCATGGTAAATTTGGTGTATTATAGATGTGGTTTGTGAAAAAGAATCTTTTTGTTTGAGTGTTGCATGTAAGAAGTTTATGTGATTTCTTCCTTGAATCTTGTTTTTTTCCATGTTGTGTGTGTTCGTGTAATGGGTGTGAAGCATCACTCACCCTGTCGAGAGAAGAGATGCTTGGGTGAAGGGGTTAGTTGGGCTCATTCATGTAGTTGAGGAACTCTCCCATGTGTGGAGATGATTTTTATATGTTAAATGGAATGTGGACTACTTTTTACATGCATTTTGGGAGGTATAAGGAGGTGTGTGAAGAGGGAAGTCATTATAAGCCTCGAAAGGGCTTGTTGATAATGAGGATATGTCCATATTTGTGAATCATACTTTGGAAATCCTCCTCATGGAGAGATCCCAACTTCAACCTATAA